>LR738710.1:864924995-865018528 GCA_902687465.1 Secale cereale | reverse complement strand
CCCCCCCCCCCGGCCCAATATTGATGATACTGATCGAGATTATTAGTAGTGTCAGGTATTCAATTTTTTTATGTTGTACTTGATGATGATACACTTAAGTGATATACATATTATTATTCATGTCGGTATTTTTTTTATGTTGTACTAATTTCGTTTATTCTTTGTCATGGCAGGTGTTGAAAGATGGTGGCTCGCTGGTCGGGAGCGCGCCGAGGCCCCTTCTTCGTCGACACGTGGTGTGAGGTCTTCCATGCCACATGTACCTCTCCGCCGAGCGTTGCTGGACAGTATGGCGACACCGCCGGGCCCTTCTTCGTCGACCGCGGTGCCCAGCAGGGGACGAGGTAAGAAGAAGAGAGCAGGTGGAGCACGTGGTCGCGGGAGAGGAGGTAGGGTGACTGCTGCGGCGCCTTCCTCGCCGCCACCCCCAGCTGTTTCACCCGAGCACGTGACTGCTAGGGTGGACTCGTCCGAGGAGGAGGCTACAGGGACTCCGGTCCACGGGTCTTTGGCCCACGAGCCTCGGGTCGACGGGCCTTCGGTCCACGAGAGTTCGACCCACGAGACCCCGGAGGAGCACACGTCTGGATGGGGTACCTGGCCGGATCAGCCTGAGGAGCCGAGTGGCCATGCTGATGATGACGGGGAGCCGACTGATGAGGAGGAGGGGGCAACGTCTACCAGCGTGGTTGTACACGGCTCCCGTCCGTGCCGGCGACCCGCGAGCAGAGGTGGTTGATTTTCCCTGATGGGGAGAGGTAAGTGCATTTAATCTTTTTGTACCTTCTGCATTCACGTTTCTTCAAATAACTAATGCGTTGGCCTTGTCATGCTGTAGGGGTTGGGACCACCATGAAAGTGTCCGCCGGCCCAACTCCGTCCTTGGAGTTCTTTGTCGGCAAAACTTCCCGGGGTTTGTCACGTTGCCTGGTGAGGGTCGGCTTCCAGAGCTTGGATTGAGTTGGGAGCACTACTTGGCTGCCCCGGCCCCACCGGGTGAGATTATCGACGGTGTCTTGTGCAAGACGAGGGCAGACGCGGTGATCAGAAAGTTCTGGGTAATTTCTCCTTTACACAATTAAAAATCTTCAACTAGCTAGTTATTAATTGTACTAATCAATATTGTCTCATTTGATTGCAGACATTCTACAGGTGTGAGGAGGGATACGAGGAGTTAGCGGCCCATGTTATCGATAACGTCTGCAAGCGCCTACTACAGAACTTACGGCACGAGGCTCGGGTGCAGGCTGTTCGAGACTACTACATCGGGCGTGCTATCAAGAAGCCCAAGCAGGCGTGCCGTGATAAGTTCTTGAGTAAGGAGTAGTACATGAAGGTAATTCTTACTTCCTTCATTTAGTAATTCATAGCCGTAGCGCTCAAGTTTCCATTTGCTAACTTTGGCCCCTCCGAGATGGTGTGCGGATCAGATGGATTGTTGGGAGGTGTTGGTCAATGTGTGGTGCTCAAAAGAATGGCGGGCCACCCACAACGAGGCCAAGGACAAACGTGCCCAAATGGAAGGTGTGCCACACCATCAAGGCAACTCCAACTTATTTCAGTACGGGCGAAACTGGGTATGTGATTTGCTTCATGATTCATGCAATTCATTCATCATGCTAGCTTTAGCCCTTTAATTACTAATTTACTTTGTTTCTCTCTTTCAGGCACGCTACAATAAGGCGGATAAGGTGCCAGAGGTGTACGACCTGTATGCCATGGCCCACACTGGCTCTTACAAGAAAGTCAAGGCATTCTCTGCGTCTGACCTCGATGATCCACTGAACTTCACCAACATCTCCGCCCACGACAAGCTCGTGCAATATAGAGATCAGGGGAAGGCGAGGAAAGGGGAGGACTTTAACCCGAGCAAGGGTCCCATTGATATAGAGCTACTGATGATATCTGGTGGCGGGAGGTCCCATGGCTCCATAGCCATGGGAGATGGACTTATCCAGTTGACCTAGCACTCTCCCAGAGATCAAGGGGCGCCAGTCGAGCTCCGCTCCTGAGATAAGACCTCGTGAACGGCCAGTCCAACTCACCATCAAGGTTAGTTATACGTACTCAACTATCTTTCTCCATTACATTGTGTGTGCTTCCATCAATGATTACAAATGGTCATGTGAGTGGTGTTGCAGGCTGCTATATAGAGTGAGAGAGATAGAACGGAGAAACTTCTGGCGGAGGCGGCGGAGAGGCAGCGGGAGTTGGAGGAGAAGACGACAAAGATGTTGGAAGAGGAGACGGCACGGAATGACATGCAGGCAAGGGCCATGTACGAGCTCCTTGTGGTAAGTTTCTTCTGCAGATTACTTGCTAGTCTTAACATTTGAGTCTCATTACTAAATAGTATGACTCTGCTGTCAAAACCAAATGTGCAGTCTGTGTGCGAGTAGTCTGGTCAGACCGCTCCACCGATGCGAGTGATTTCTCCTGGGAGCACAGTGAGTTTAATTTGAATGGACATTACTTGCTAGTCTTAACATTTGAGTGTCATAATGCTAACGAGACATTGGAAATGATCTTTGGTGCAGCTTAACTCCAGACACGCATCGCACGATCCTTCTCCAGCTACCGGCACGAGCCAGCCCGCTCCTACACCTCCCTGATCACGGTAAGTTTCTCTTGCTTCTTTTCCTCCAAAATGACTTAATAAGCTTACTGACCTCATAAACCATCCATTTTACCTAAGTTAGCTCTAAAACGATCTGTACTTAGCTTACTTATGTCAAAAATTGCATAATCAGCTTAGTTAGCTCATAAACGATCCATTTTACCTAAGTTAGCTCTAAAATGACCCAATTTACCTAGAGTAGCTCCTAAACGATCCATTTCACCTAAGTTAGCTAAAAACGATCAATTCACCTAAATTAGCTCTTAAGTGATCCATTTGACCTAAGTTATCTAAAAAACGATCCATTTCACCTTAGTTAGCTCAAAAACGATCCATTTCACCTTAGTTAGCTCATAAACGACCCATTTCAACTAAGTTAGCTCATAAATGATCCATTTCACCTAAGTTAGCTAAAAACGATCCATTTCACCTTAGTTAGCTCAAAAACGATCTATTTCACCTTAGTTAGCTCATAAACGACCCATTTCAACTTAGATAGCTCATATATGATCCATTTCACCAAAGTTAGCTCATAAATGACATATACTTCTTGTTCTAGTCTTCTTCTTGTTCTAGTCACCTATTTCTAACTTTCTTATTTGCCATTTTGCAGATTTCATTCACTTCATGGAAGCTAGCTTGCTATGATGGAGTGCTTGCTTTTTCTTTGATGAAACTTTGCATTGTATCTAGCTTGCTATGATGGAACTTGCTATCTTGATGAAACTTTGCATTGTAATATGTATATGGATGGAACAATGTGTATGGATGGAACTTGCTTATGTATGAATGGATGAAACTTATGTGTTGGATATGTGATATGATTGCTGTTAAATAACCCTGTGAAATATATCTATATATGTCATATATATTTGCTGTGAAAATTGTTGGATAGAAAAAACAGAAAAAGAGCCAATATACAGGCTCTTTGCCATCAGCAGCGGACGGCAAAGAGGCCACGTGGCAGGCAACTATGCTTCCTAGGAGGCTGGCCAATTTGGTCAGTTTGCCTACAGTGGCCGACGGCAAAGGCTTTGCTGTCAGTGGCAGACGGCAAAGGCCTGCCGTTAACCACCTAACGGAGTAATAGCGCATTTATTGCCGTCTGCTGTCTTTGCCGTCCGCTGCTGATGGCAAAGGACCCTTTGCCGTCAGCCGTCCGAAGCAGACGGCAAAGTAGGTGTTTGCCGGACCTTACTTTGCCGGGGCCTTTTGCCGTCCGCGGCGAACGGCAAAGACCTTTGCCGTCCGCCGTGGCAGACGGCAAATTACCTGTTTCCTGTAGTGATGTGTTAATACTTTGGTTCGGTACTCTATTAAAAGGAGGCCTTAATATCTCTTAGTTTCCAATAGGACCCCGCTGCCACGGGGGGGGGGGTAGGACAAAAGACGTCATGCAAGTTCTTTTCCATAAGCACGTATGACTATATTCGGAATACATGCCTACATTGCATTGATGAACTGGAGCTAGTTCTGTGTCACCCTAGGTTATAACTTCTACATGATGAATTGCATCCGACATAATTCCCCATCACCGATCCAATGCCTACGAGCTTTTCACATATTGCTTGTTGCTTATTTACTTTTCCGTTGCTACTATTACAAAAACTACAAAAACACTACCGTTACTTTTATTGCTGCTACCACCACTATCATATTACTTTGCTACTAAACTATCTTGCTGCAGATACTAAGTTTCAAGGTGTGGTTGAATTGACAACTCAACTGCTAATACTTAAGAGTATTCTTTGGCTCCCCTTGTGTCGAATCAATAAATTTGGGTTGAATACTTTACCCTCGAAAACTGTTGCGATCACCTACACTTGTGGGTTATCAACATGGAGAAGTCTTGCTATAAGTAGTCATGTGAATTTGGTATTCGTTCGATATTTTGATAAGATGTATGTTGTCTTTCCTCTAGTGGTGTCATATGAACGTCGACTACATGACACTTCACCATTGTTTGGGCCTAGAGGAAGGCATTGAGAAGTAATAAGTAGATGATGGGTTGCTAGAGTGACAGAAGCTTAAACCCTAGTTTATGTGTTGCTTCGTAAGGGGCTGATTTGGATCCATATGTTTTATGCTATGGTTAGGTTTACCTTAATACTTCTTTTGTAGTTGAGGATGCTTCCAATGGAGGTTAATCATAAGTGGGATGATTGTCCAAGTAAGGGCAGCACCCAAGCATCGGTTCACCCACATACCAAATTATCAAAGTAACGAACGCGAATCATATGGGCGTGATGAAAACTAGCTTGACGATAATTCCCATGTGTCCTCGGGAGCGCTTTCCTTCATATAAGAGTTTGTCCGGGCTTGTCCTTTGCTACAAAAAGGATTGGGCCATCTTGCTGCACCTTATTTACTTTTACTATTTATTACTTGTTACCAATTATATTATCACAAAACTATCTGTTACCGATAATTTCAGTGCTTGCAGAATACCTTACTAAAAACTGCCTATCATTTCCTTCTGCTCCTCGTTGGGTTCGACACTCTTACTTATCGAAAGTACTATGATAGATCCCATACCCGTGTGGGTCACCAGTCATCTATTTTGGAACGAAGGGAGTAGTTGATTATTGTGGTCTTGTACCATTGTATGTGGAATTGTGGTCATGCATATGTTACTGACTTGCTAGCATGTTGATGGTACCGACAATTGTAAGTTAAACTACTAACTATTGTTTGTGAACATCATACATGCTTAATATGTACATGTTACATTCCCAATTAATATATATTTTATCATATTCTTAAGGTTTTCTGTTCGTATCTATAACGAGCTTAACAAGCTAAATGAGCTAGCTCACGAGCTATACGAGTTGAGCCAATCTTGGATTTGAGCTCGTTATAGTAACGAGTCGAGTCGAGCTAGCTCGTTAACGAAACGAGCTCTAGCGAGTTGAGCCGAGATGGCTTGACTCGGCTTGAATTCCAGCCCTACATGAGTATCTTTGATCCAACAAAGTTTCATTTTTTTGCTATTTTTTTAGGACAATCAATGCCCTTTGACCGGATGATAATGGCACAGAAGGGCATTTCTATAAGTGAAACTAACGGCGGAGTGGCAAAAGTAAAACTGAGCATACATAAAAATTAGGGGCAAAACTGAGTAGTGGGTTCGAGTTAAGGGCATAGATGTAAATGTCTGATTAATATATGACTTTTTAGATCACTTAAATACTAAGTGATCTAGAAAGTCTTATATTAGTTTACAGAGGGAGTACATATCTTGTTTCTTGTTAAATAAAAGGCTTGTCTACGGACTACTCATACCGTTAGAAAAATGTTGGAATGGTTTTGAAAATAGAAATTCTTTGAAATCTCTTTGTCTCAAGTATTAGGATAAATATGCAAACATGTCAATTAAGCTGGCTTAGGCATTTCCATGTTTGTCTAGCGCGTAATTAACCAACCAAATGCCTCTTTGGCAACCGTTGTCAAGTCTAGAGATTCCCCATATTCTTACTTCTATTTGGCAAGCTAATCCCTTCATTATAAAACTGCCTTTTGGTCATCTGTTTTAAAAGTTTTGTCTTTTATTCTTGAATCGTGCAAAACAACAACTAAGCATTTCAGTGCCAAACAAGCTAGGATAGGCTAGAGGTGAAACCATCCATGACAACTACTAGTTTCTTGGTGATATTTCAACCCTTCAATTCTCTCCTTACAGACTCCTCCCACTCCCATGTCAAGTTTGGTTTACCTTGGCCTCCCTAGACATTATCAACATGCTTATCCTTCTGCTATGCACCAACGCTTCAGAAGGCATGTGTTGTATATACCCCAAACCACCTCAGACAATGTTGCACAAGCTTCTCTTCGATTGGTGCTACTCCAACTCTCACGTTTCGAACCTGGTCCTTTCTCGTGTGGCCACATATCCATCTCTCTGATACACTTGGTTGTTGGACATGTCGAATTTAAGTTGGCCAACATTATGTGCCAAACAACATCGTAGGCCGAGTCACCATCCTATAGAACATGTCGTTTACCTTTGTATGTGGCACTCTCTTGTCACAGGGAACGCTACAAGCTTGGTGCCGCTTCATTCATTTGGCTTTTGATGTGATGGCCCACATCTTCATCGAAGGAATGAAGATAATAGATTCATTGGGACTCTGCCCATGTTGGCCTAATTCCGAAGGATTCTTAGTATTAGGTGAGACCTATGGAAAATTCCTAAGAGCCTCTTTGATTCGCAGGATTCTAAAACATGTGAATAGAAAAAACATAGGATTGGAATGTCATGCTCATCTCAATCCTACATGATTTTTGGTTGGTTGATAGCATCATAGGAAAAGCAAAGGATTCTTTCAAAGATGTTTGTGTGGATGCTAGAAATCCTATGAGAAGTACTAGAAAAAAATCCTTATAAATAATTCCTATAGGATTCAATCCCATGAATCAAACAACCAACATAAGAAAAAAAATCCTAAGGATTCTAGTCCTACAAAATCCTATGGAAATTCCTTGGATCAAACGAGCCCTACTTGAAGTGGGCAGGGCATCTTACTCATTAAGTTTACATGATTTTTAAATCAAAAGAATAGAAATAGTGCATCCCAACTTATGTTCAATGTTGATGCGACATTTCCGTATGAAAACAAGTCTGCAACTTGTGGCTTGATTACTTGGAACGATAAAAGGGACTTAGTCACAACACAAAATCGTCACTAAGGACCAATCATCGATGCTCAAACCACATGCCATGGTCCTCAAGCGAGGACTGAGCTGGCTTCGAGCATCGATCGGAGTTCAGTACCTCATGGTGCGGTTGGATTGTGTTTAGGATTAAGATCGAGAGAGGAACGAGAGACAAACACAGAGACGTAAAAGTGAATCCTTGTTCTCATTGATGATGGGTTACACATATATATAGCCCCCGAAGGGGTGCCTTCGAAGGGACAGGAGGCAACCGCCTCCTTTAGGAAAAGTAGGGATTAATAGGATTAAATAATCCTAACACTCCCCCTAATCCATGCTTGTTAGTGTAAGTATCATCATCTTGAGAAGCTCCTCCAAAAACCCTGTGGGAAAAATATGAGGAGATAGATTTTCCATATGTTGCTAAAACTCCTTCAAACCCAGTGGGAAAATAAGGAGAAAATGATGCAACATATAATGGTTATTGTCTCTTTTAACTCAATACGAGAAAACCCATAGAGTTTAGAAGACAATAAATATCTCGTATATACTTTCCTAAAAACCCCGGTGGGGAAAACAGAAAGTATGACATATGATCTCATGTTGATATTACCTCATTAAAAACCTTTATGAGAACTTGTAAATTAAACTCATGAAGGGAAAAAGAGTATAATATGATGCATTGAACAGGAACAATTCAAGAAGATACTCCCCCTGATTCTTGCAAAAATTTGAAGCTGTCACATACCAAAACATAGAAGTTGGTAAAGACCCGCTGAACAAATCAGTCGCATGATTTGACTTGCAAGATATGCAATATAGTGATATTGCTTATTATGTAACCTGTTTGCATCCGGGCAACACAAGAAACATTATCATTGAGATAATGGTTGGTGAATGTAGCCATGAGGTCTGATTTAAAGACTCTTTATGAGAGGGCTACCACACCTAGTAGTAAACTAAACTTGTCTACGATCTAATATAGTGGGGATCTGATCGATGTATCCAATGATATCGGTGTTCACATTTCTGTGAAACTGAAAAACCAGGACATGATATTTGGTGCCTTGGAGATATCGAAAGATATTCTTGAGTACCATCCAATTGTGTTTGGTGGATCCAATGGCATTATGGAATGTTGAGTCCCAATATCTCATTTCCATCATCTCTTGCTCTATATAGATCTTTCTCTACGTCTAGAGAATGAACTACCACGAGAGTTATGGATGGATAATATTTGTCCACAATGAATTTCCCCAATATATTTTGGATATAGACAACATAGTATACCATAATGTATGAATCAAGGTGCTCAAGTTGTAGTAATGAGCGGTGCTTTGGTTTACCCAAATCCTTCATTTAAACTCCGTCATTAGATGATTACATGTGTCGTCATTGCAGACATACAAACATGGATAATCATCTTTGCAGGAGTAATCCTTTTGTATAAGGAACTCACTACGTCGGTTGTACCATATGTACCGACAACAATAAGCCTTATGGTGACTTATTGATTTTACACAATGTATGTTGCGCATTGCATTTCGATTCAAAAGTGAGATTCCATCGGGAATCAACCACATATGTCTGAATCTAGTGATCCACATGGATATGTGATCACTACATCTATCAACTACAGAGATATATGATTTTGTACTACCAATGATATAAGTAATCAGAAAGAGATTCCACCTCTGGAGAATAGTTGGGTATCCGCGTGAACCCTTGTGCTACAATACTTGCTCTATGTTTCACCACCTCATTGTTCTCAATTCTGTTTCCAGAAGAAAAATGGTGTAGGTATTGCTTAGGAATACCTTCCCATTATCAAGCAAGATCATTTCTACCTAGATTATACCCTTTGCTTCAGTTCAGTCCGAGTGTTGATCACACTTTGCCATGGCCATGATCTTTGGATCTAAATCATTTGAACGGTTTTTGCAATCTAGTTGAGAAATGTATGTCGACAATTGTAGACTTACGGTTATATGATACTCTAGAATCTATATATGTATATATAGAGTTGATGGAAATATCGTTACCCATGGTGACTGTCCGCGATTTCCCAATGCGGTTGAGTCGGGTATTCCGTTGTCCCGGTCATTGTGTGCACTATGACCTGGGTTGGTGGAGGTTTCCCATCCACTGGGTGTATACTACCCATTAGGTGTCTGTCAACGTAAAGTTGACATGCATTTACTGATTCAGAGGCCTTGATATCCTTACTTGCAAGAAGTTGAATCCTGATGTACTATTGTCGTACTTCTCCCCCTGTTGCCTTGAACGGGGAGTTGAGTGGTTTTAGTTGGTACCTCCACTCTTTATGACATATTTTTGCAGGATTGTAGGATTGTGTGACACCTTTATAGTCAGTAAATGAATTTGGCAGGTTATTTGCAATGTGTTGCAAATCTTCTGAACGCACGGTTCAGATCTTTGAGTACGTGGATTTGAGGCAGAAATGTGTTGAACATTCCACTAATTTCCTGGCATTTTTATGGTACTTGAAATCTCCCCCTAATGCCTGGAAATGTTCCTCATTGAATCAACATATTGTCCTTGAATAACTCCCCATGTGAGGGGCTTGAGGTATTGACGGTAATACAGTTATTCCTCACATAGATCCCAACTGTATGTTGAGGGGCCAATGATGTATGCCAGGTGGTGATATCGGTATGCAACCGAAGTACTTGCAGATGGGAAATACTTGGTAGATTTCCACGAATCAAAGATAGAGGAGAATAATATATGCAGTTTGGTCATGAGTGTGTAAGACTACATGACTCCAACGTAAAGTTGGTAAGTTGCAATTCAAAGTAAAGATCATTCAATGAGCTCAATTCTTTGGATGGGATTCTACCAAACCATTTTGAGTCTAGACATTAAGACAAATTGCTAAATTTCAATCCGAGAGCCATACAGGAGGCACTCAAGGAGAATTTTGCAATGTTAACCATCCGATTTGCTTGAAATCGATGTCAGGATAAAGCCAATCGTTTCGTGTGAATAAAGCACACACTTAAGACCATCATGTAGATATGTCTTTTAGAAACCATGGAATACCTGAATAGTCTAGTCAATGGATGGGAAGAGCCACTTACCTCAACTTGATGCATTCAAGGAGTCTGAGTGGTTCAGCGTAGACTTTAAGGTGTGCGGGCCTTAAAATTAGCTTCCCTGTGTCACTTGTAGTGCACATAAAATCCAAATGTTGTTAGAATTTAGCACCATAATAATCATAAACTATTGGAATTGCTGATAGTTTCAGTTTCAACCCAATGTCTCGATGACCAAGGCGAGAGTGCCAAGTTTGTCATGTACAAGTCACTCTGGAAAACTATCTCATACGCAACGGGTGCTACGGGTTGTGTCGTATGTGTAGTACAATCCAGATGATACACAGAGAATGTGCTTGCCATATCCGTTGCATATGCTAAAAAGAATGTATTTCTCTTTCTTGTCAGCATAAGTTTCGCTATGTAAACCATTTTGACGAATATCTCTATAGCTTAGTATGGTACGAGTTAAACCAGGAAGCAATGAAGCATCCTGACGTTACTCGAGTACCCACAGGGACAGTAAATATGACTCGAGTTGAGCCAATAAATACCTCATCGCGTCTAGCGATTTTAAAATATCTCCTTTCTCTCAACGAGAGTGGAAACATTTCACTTCCCTGAGTATAGAGTTCGTGGTGTATATGTCCACATGGCAGAAATCATCTTGTATCAGATTGACCCCGTAGAAATCTATATATAGACATGAAGATTTTCAATATGGAAAACACTGTCAGATATATAGAATACATACAAATGTATTTGTACCAAAGTGCTGATACAGTATATTGTGATATACAATATATGATGACAACAATAATCATGTTCTTATTAGAACATCATAAATGGACATAAATAAATAGATCACTAAGGAGACTAAGGGACTAAATGTATAGTCTCCAAATATGTCGGTTGATGCATATTCAACCACCATGCTCTCCATGCTCATTGGGTCTCGTGACAGCTTGATGATGTCAGGTTGAGGGTTTGAAATGAGTTTCAAACCATTACCCTTGAGGACCATTGCGTCCCGGTGACGTAGCTTGGATTGCACGCGCTATCACATGGGATGCAAGACTGATCTTGATGTTCATGACCCTCTTAAGTAAGTTGTGGCCATTGAGGGCAAGAGCCTCAAATTACTTAGCCATCGATTACTTATAGGGGCAAACCAGAGATAATAAATTTACCATCATGGTTAAGTTATAATCAGATTGCAAAAATTTGATTCAAGTGTATAACTTGAAAATGCTCAACCTCAATTGTGGGAACATATTGAAGATCATACAGATCTCACAGTAATAGAGATTGTCTGCACATGGGCAGTAGAACCAACTCATTACCTTGTGTTTTCCAAATATAATGAGGGAGATGTTATTGTCAAAAATTGACAAGTTTATTGCGCGGGAGAAATCAATCTCGATCGTTGTGACATGTTCATGAAGAATGTCAATGTGGTAAACACAAAGAACATATCATCTCCGGTGAAAAACCGGTAATTTATTTATATTACAGATTGTGTAATATAAATACATCTTAATATTGCAAAATTAATAGATTTCAAGAAAGGTGGCTCGAAATCATTAGTGTGAATCTCAAATTGCTAAGGATGACACCTTGAATTTTGCATATGTATTTGCAAGAAATTGAAAATCTCAATTGCAAATAGACGTATAAATCTCGACATGTGTTTAATATGGAGATAGATACATCATAGAAATATTCTGAAATACCTTGTACTCAACGGAAACACAGTACAGCAGAGGTACTGAATTTATCTTTGCAAGAGACTAAATCTCAATTGCAAATAGACGTAATTAATCTTGACACGTGGCGAACGTGGAAATATATTACATCAATTTAGAATCTGGAATACATTGGTACTCAACAGAAAACAAAACAGTACTAAAATATATGTACTGATTTTAGCGGATCTAAAACAGGAATGAAATCACTGCTAGACTGCTAATGTGCTAAATCAAAGGAGCAAATAAGCAAAAATAGCAATAGCTACTGTTTGCCTAGATCTCCAGCCGTATGCACATCAAGATAAGGAGAGAGACAAGGGAAAGAAATCCCAGCAACTCGATCCCCAATCCTCACGAGACTGAAATAGGCGGAGAGCACACGGCAGGTCGGCCGGCCGCATCACCATTCACCGGCGGCGAGAAGAGCTCCTGCCGCGCTCGTTCTCGAAGGAGGACTCAGCAGGGAGGTGGGTTCCGAGCGCGACGCCGTTCAAGAGCCCGAGCGCCGCAGGGCTCCATGAGCCGTCACCGGCAATGGCCGTTGGACAACGGAACAACGGGTGGGCGCGCAGGGGCTGAGCACTAGAAGCCAGTCGACACCGCTGTGTAGCCGCGTCGTGGCGCGCGCTAGCCAACGCGTCTCGGCTTCCTTGCCATCGCTGCGCATAATTGCCTCAAGGGACATGGCTGCCGGAAGTGCCGCCGCCGCGGCGAAGTGCGTCTCCACGCGCCGGATGCCGGGAGCCGCGGGCGCGGGCGCCGCCGGTCTGTGAAGGGCGGCTGTCTCGGTCGCTGCTAGGCCAGGAGCTAACGAGGCCAGCGGCACGCCGAGCGGTGGCAGGCGTGGTCGCGTGCACCGCATGCGTTGAAGCCTTGGTTGCCCAGGACAGTCCCGGTGGACTTATGCCATAAAAAGGTAAGAACATTGAGAATTGATGAACACACTGGTGCTTACAATTCTTGATTGAGTCGTTCAATCTTCGATCAATGGATGTCAACTTCCCAGATCTTTCTTCTTTTTGTTATTCTTGGAGGCCTGGTTCCTCGTTTCATCCCAGATCGAGAGAAGAGGCCTTTGGCGCCTCGCAACCGCCTCCCATCGATTTCTTTTCCTTCTGGCCAAATCGCTCATCCAGTAGAGCGGCCTGGCGCGGGATCGGACGGGCGGTTCCGGCCACGGCCGGTCGGGAGCCGGGTGAGCCCTAGCGTAGGGCGGGAGCACGGGAGGGCGGCCACGGCTTGGCGCTGCTAGCGATGGCGCAGGCGGGCGCGGCCACCGCTTGGCACAGGGGCCCGAACGATTGGCGGCCGGGCGGATCGCACGGGGCGCGATGCACGGCCAGGCACCTGATAACCCTCAACCGTAAGGGATCGAGATAGTCTTCGCGGGTAAGAATAACCCAATTTATTGATTCGACACACGGGGAGCCAAAGAGTATTTATAAGCTTTAACAGTTGAGTTGTCAATTCAACCGCACCTGAAATATACTAACTTGCAACAAAAGATAAGTGGTAACAGTGATATGATAGTGATGATAGTAATAGTAAAAGTAAACAGCAAAAGCAAATAGTAGTAGTAAATGGCAAAAGTAGCAACTAGTGACGAGCAAGGTTTAAAATACTGTAGGCTAGGGAGATGGATGGTTGGGCGTTGCATGGATGAGATAGTTTCTAACTCGGGGCACGACACACGGAAAAGTAATGATCATCTAGGCAAATATCAAACATTAGGCATGTATCCCGTAGGTAGTTGTACGTGCTTGCAATAAGAACTTGCACAACATCTTTTGTCCTACCATCCCGCTACGAACGGGGCCAAAAGGAACTAATGGATATTAAGGTGCTCCTGTCAAAGAGCACCGGAACAAAGCAATGAACTCAATGGATACATGTAATCCTCAAACTACGGACCATCCCCTTTGGTGTCCCAAGCTGTCACCTTTGGGATCGCCGGTTCCGAACCGTAACAGGTGCATACAACTCATAGATAGGATCAAGAACACAAATATATTCATGCAAACACATATGGTTCAGATCTTAAATCATGGCACTCGGGCCCTAAGTGTCAAGCATTAAGAATAACAAGTTGTAGCAAAGATGATAAACACCATACTAGATGATAGGCAACATGCCCCCAACAATCTGACGAACTATTACATGATCTAACTCATCCAATCCCTACCATCCCCTTCGCCTACAGCAATGGAATTACTCACACATGAAGGGGGAAGTCATGGAGGGATGATGGAGTGGTGATGATGATGACGATGGCGACGATCTCCCCTCTCCGGAGGCCAAATCGGCCTCCAGATTAGCCCTCCCGAAGAAGAACAGAGGGTGGCGGCGGCTCCGCGACGAAAAACAGCGAAAGGACTTCCGATCTGGGGTTTCTGCGTCGGAGGAAAAAATACGGGCTAAAGTAGGGCACCAGGGGGTGTGGGCCCCACCCAGGCGCCCCCCCCGGCGCGGCCCAGGGGGGGCGCGCCCACAGGGTGCCTGGGCACCCCCTGGCCCCCCTCTGGCCCCACTTCTGACATTTTGTTTCTTCGGGTGCGTGGATTTTTCGTGGATTTTTCTGAGATGCTTAAAAATCCGTTTTCCTGCACACAAATAAACTATACAGGTAGCTCTACTGAAAACAGCGTAAGTCCGGGTTAGTTTAGTCCAAATCATGCAAGAATGAGGTCAAAACAATATCAAAAGTGTTTGGAAAAGTAGATACGTTTGAGAAGTATCAACTCCCCCAAGCTTAGCATATTGCTTGTCCTCAAGCAATTCAGTTCAACGAACTGGACGCGACAAAGAAAACTTTGACAAACTCTTTTGCTTCATTAGATGTATATAAGCATGTACTACGAAAAGAGTTCAGCAAGTATTAAAACAGTACTTATGAGAACAATGCAAGGAGCAATCCTTCTTTCGAGTGACCAGTCACAAATAATCAAGAGTAAACAATATATTACTGCAAATCAAGACAAGATCACATTGCACATAGCTTGAGCATATTAAGGTGGTATCTCGCTAGCCTCCATGAGTGAAGCAAAACATAAATGCAGAGGCTCCTCCAGAGTTTTAAAGGAGACTAGAACTAAGAATTTCAGAATAAATCATATCACAAGTATGCAGAAGACAATGTAATACTTTGGGACAATGCACATTACACTCAGAATGACAATTATGCTCTCCTAGTTAGTGCTTTGAAGAAAGAAGGTGAGACTCTCGAACCGTGGCTTTTATTGGCAAAGTTGAAAATCCGTGATCGGAAACAAAAACTAAACATGTACCAGAGCTCTTGGTTTTAAAAACAGAAGTAAATATGTTTTGAGAGGTGCATATTTCGTCAACGAATGCTAGCAGATAACTCAATCACTTTTTAAGCTAGACAAGTCTCGAGGAACGGCTCCCGCATGAGGACGATCACATCCTCTTAATCTCCTTTGTTTATCACTGCCAAAGTTTTCTGATTTCTCATGAACAGAGCGTGAAGGAGGGTTTGTTTGTTATAATATCTTTCTGAGCCGGGCGCACTCAATGCTAGTTCCTTTTCATATTAGTGGTTCGCACATTATACATGCAATCCAGGGGTGAAACTTGTCCAACTTAAAGAGATCATGAATTAACTACTACTTCCTCATGAGCTAAAACATAGGCACAAAAAAAGGGAAATGTTTTTGATTAATTTCGAGGTGGTACATGAAAGTCTTCGTTAGGGATGGCAGGTAAATACCATGTATAGGAAGGTATAGTGGACTCATATGGCATAACAGGTTTAAAGGTTTTGGATGCACAAGCAGTCATTCCGCTTAGTACGGGTGGAGGTTTAGCAAAAGACTGGGAAGCGACCAACTAGAGAGCAATAACGGTCATAATCATGCAGAGCGACAAAGCAACATTGAATCGGGCATGAAAGTGATATAACTATTCTAAAACTCAAAGATCATCAAGGCAAAGTAGACTTTTTAGTCTTAAACATGTGTAAGCATGTGCCAAGTCAATCCAAAAATTCCCTAAAGGGAAATACCACCTTAGTATACCAGACTATGAACAGTGCAATGCATGTAGATCATTTCAATAACACATTATATACTCTAGTTATTCGAGACTAGCCACAAGGAAAGCATGAACCACTGGAATAGCATTGTAAACATAGCACTATGTCGCTACAAGCTGGTCTCTAGGTCATAAGTACATGCATATGTACAAAAGTAGAAACAATAAGAGTTCATACCGGTCTTCCTTGTTGCTTCCTTTCAGTCGATCCTCGTCATTACTGCTTGTCACTTGCACGATCGAACGTAGGAAATATAATCAAATGCCATCACGGACTCAAGCTGATCTCTGAAAACAAAGCAAAACTAAAGAGAGAAAGGAAATCTTTTTGGGTTTTTCAAAAGTTGAAAACAAAGCAAAAGAAAGAGAAAATCTTTTTGTTGTTTTTGCGAATAGAGGAATAAAGAAGAACGGGTAAAAACTTCGAAAAGATCAAAGTGAATAAAACGGATAATACAATGGAAAAGTGAGAAGGGCACGTACTCCCCCAAGCTTAGGCTTTTGGCCTAAGTTGGTAGCAGCTACTGCCCCCAGGAGCCTCCTGCTCCAGGAGTATGGTGGTGAGACCAAGGGTCGTAGAAGGATGATGGCGCGTACACCGAACTCCTCGGAGTCTCCCACGAGGAAGGTTCCGAGCGCCAAACAGAGGAAGACCCTTCACCAAACTCGGTGGCGGTCTCATCCTGAAAATGTGGTATCTCACCGTGCCTCTCCTCGTCGGGCACAACCCCCTCCATGGGGTTATGGAACTGATACTGGACCATGAACTCATCGAACTGGACAACATCAAAGGACCATCCGTTCCTGCGAGAAAAATCAAACAAAAGAGGTGCAGGTAGACGGATCTCGCGTTCCGCGGTAGTTCCGAAACGCAAGATATAAACAAGGTTATCAAGCTTAGAACCCATGGTAACAAACTTATGCCTTTTCATAGCAGCAAGATCAAAGCTTAAATAAGTAAAAGGAGTATCATCAGGATGTGGGGTGCCTCCAAGATGCTCTAAGATAAGTGTGGCATAAATGCCACCATATAAGCCCCCCTTGTTACCGTTCATAGCAAGGCGTCGAGCAATCAAGGTACCAATATTATAATCAGACCTCCCTGAGAGGGCTGCTGCCAGGATAGCAATATCCGGAGCAGAAATGCTGCTCGTGTTGTCACGAGCTAACACCCCTCTAGCAATATAATACGCAAAATACCTGAGGTGAGGAAACAAGATACTGGAGATCTTCGACCGATGAATATCCCTCGTACCCATGCTGCAGAGAGAGTTGATGACGGTTTTCAGCTCGGAGGGCTGGGTGGCCATCCTTGCCGTCCTCCCAACGTTCGGCACACCTATTACTTCACAAAAATTTCCCAAAGTCATGGTGATAAGATCATTATAAATTTTAAACTCAATAGCACCTGATTCAGGATTATATCTAAAACTGTTAATGAAAATGGAGGTGAGTTTTTGATACTGAGTAACACGGCTGGTGACGAGCCGTGTCAAACCTGCATTAGCACAAAGATTATAAAACTCATCCTTGATTCCCGCAGCTTCCATGAATTCGTCACATGGATATGTCATCGCACGTGCTGGACTTGTATCTTCCAACAACTCCAGGGGCACATGATCTTCATTATAGCTCACCCTGGCAGTCGTTGGTGAAGCTGCGGCCCTAGTGACTCGATCGGAGTGTGCGGGCCTCCTCTTCTCAAGCCATCCTTTTGCCCTTCCTAATAAACTCATTTCTGAAATTTTTTACAATTCACAAAAACGAGGATTAAAACAAAGTGAGCTAAGGCAAACTACTCAACTCACTTGCCCAAGGCATAGACTTGCATCAAAACTTGGAAAATAACTTTCTATACATGCATGCAAGCTCATCTCTACAGCACCAAGACCTACTAAATACTCACAAATGAGGCCACCAATCAAAAATCTAATTGGAGGAGTGGAGGAGTCACATACCAGGGAGTATTTGCTCAAAATTTCAGCTCAAATGATTGGCTGTAGAGAGAGATCGAAGAATCGCCCCCAAGAACAGCAAGAACAAGACCAGAACTCGGGTTTCTGGAAAAAGAGAGAGAGAGAGGGGAAGAAGAAGTACCTGGAGGGGGGTCCCGTGGGCCCCAGGCGCCCTGTGGGCGCGACCAGGGGCTGCGCCGCGCCAGCTGGCCGCCTGGGCCACTGGTGGCCCCCCTGGCTGGCCCTAGGACTTTCCGGGTCTCTCCCGTTGTGGAAATTTTTAATATAATTTTTCTAGAATTTTTCTGAAAACTTCACTGTTGAAATTTTTTCGAAGTTCAAAAAGCTGCGAAACTCTCTGAAAACTTGAAGTAGTTAGTAGTATTGTGAGGCTACAAAAACATAGATACTTGGTACAGCAAGTAGGACAATACTAAAAACAAATGAAAACATAGAAAGCTCAACTTTTTATCCATATAAAACACGTTCACTAGTAAGGTTGATCAAGTCTTACCAACAAACAAGCGATATATAGAGCAAAAAGTATCATCTCCTACAAAGTAATCACTGAACTTTTACCTTGATGGACATTGTCCCTACCATGATAGTTTTGTATTTGTGAGGCACATGTAGTGGACAGTCCCATTCTCCAATTTTCACGGTCTCGATATTCTCTATAGAGTTGAGGGCATGCCTCCTGTCGGTCTTCTTCGGAAAATATATCGTGTGTTCTTTATCATTCACATGAAAGGTAACCTTCCCTTTGTTGCAATCAATAATAGCACCTGCGGTGTTAAGGAAAGGTCTACCAAGAATAATGGACATGCTCCGATCCTCGGGCATGTCAAGCACAACGAAATCAGTAAGAATTAAACAATTAGCAACTTCAACTGGAACATCCTCACAAATACCTATCGGAACAACGGTTGACTTGTCAGCCATCTGAAGGGAGATATCTGTAGAAATTAGTTTCTCTAAACAGAGCCTCTCGTAAAGGGAGAGAGGCATAACACTTACTCCCGCTCCAAGATCACATAAAGCAGTTTTGACATAATTATTCTTTATGGAGCAAGGAATGGTGGGTATACCTGGATCACCGAGCTTCTTAGGAATCTTTCCACTGAAAGAATAGTTAGCAAGCATAGTAGATATTGCATCATTAGGAACTTTTCTTTTGTTAGTGACAATATCTTTCATATATTTTGAATAAGGAAGTAACTTAATAGCATCAGTCAAGGGAATTTGACGAAAAAGAGGTTTAATCCATTCACAAAACTTATTGTAATGCTCTTCTTCTTTAGATTTGATGGACTTACCTGGAAAGGGCATGGGTTTCTGTACCCATGGTTCTTTCTCCTTCCCATGTTTTATTGCGATGAAGTCTTCTTTGGTGTACCTCTTACGTTTGTCAAGTGCTTCTTCCTCTCGAACTTCGGGCGGATCATTCTTCTCATTATCATTACCTTCAGGTTCAGCACCGTCTTTAGTCTTAGCATCGGAAATAGATACACTGTTGGGATCAATAGCTGGCTCTTCATCTGCAATAGGATCATTAGAATTGTCAGTCTCTTTATGTTTCTTCTTCTTATTTGGAGAGACAACAATTTCTTCTTCCTGCATCTGAGAATCTTGCTCGATTCTCTTCGGATGTCCCTCTGGATAAAGAGGATCTTGAGTACTAGTTCCTCCTCGGGTCTTAATCCCAAAAGCCTACAATTTATCTTGTTTGGCATTGTTAACAAGTAAATCTCTTTGCACATTAGAAATTTGATCAAGCTGAGTTGAACCATATGAAAATGCTTCACAAGACATTGAACATCATTAACTGTTCTATCTAAAACACCAAGCAACTTTTTGATAGCAAGGGAATTATCATGCAACTGACTTTCTATCCTCTCATTAAAATGATTCTGTTTCATAATAAAATTATCAAACTCATATAAACATTGATCTGGAGGTTTACCATGAGGGATATCACTTGCGTTGAAATCTAAAAGAGAGTGTACCTCTACCATAGGAGGGTGAGTGGTAGGCTCACACAGCTTCTCAATAGGGGGTAGATTCTTCACATCTTCAGCTTTAATACCTTTCTCTTTAATAGACTTCTTTGCTTCTCGCATATCCTCGGGGCTTAGAACAAACATGCCCCTCTTCTTTGTTGGTGGAGGTGTTTCAGGGACGGACCAATCTTCATGGTTCTTGGCAATCCTGCCCATTAAATCTTCCGCGTCGTCCGGTGTTCTTTTCCTGAAAACACAACCAGCACAACTGTCCAGATAGGACCTAGATTCATCAGTTAGACCAGCATAGAATATATCAATGAATTCATTCTTAGGAACTCCATGTCCTGGTCTAGCCTGAATCAAACCGCAGTACCTCCCCCAAGCTTTAGGGAGGGACTCATCCTGCAACTGTTTAAAGTTATAAATTCTTTGTAAAGCAGCATGTTGCATATGAGCAGGAAAGTACTTATCAACAAAAGAGTGAGCTAAGTCCTGAGGACTCTTAATAGAACCGCATGGGAGTGAATCATACCATGCTTTAGCACCTTCCTTCAACGCGAAAGGAAGAAGCTTGGTCACATAAAAGTAGCGTATCTTCTCATCTGTGGTAAACAGGCTACCTAGTTCACCAAGTTTAGTTAGGTGTGCAATAGCATCATCATTTTCTCTGCCATAAAAGGGGTCAGCTTCAACCATAGGTATAAGTGAAAGATCAACAGAGAAATCAAAATCAGGATCATCAAGGCATATAGGAGATGTAGCAAACTCGGGATTAGGAACGGTTTTGTTTTTCAACGAGTGTTTTTCAAATATTTTCTTAATAGTTTCAGGGTCAGAGCCGGCAAACTCTGTCAGTTCCTTGCATAAATCTTCATCAAGTATATAGTAATCATCATCAAGGAGCCTCTCCTGGAGTTTACTCAATTCGGGAAAATCATAAGTCTCACCAATAGGATAGCGAGTGACAGGAAGTTCAATTCCATATTTTTCAGCAGCAGCAGTAATTTGTTTCTCAAGAGCATAACCAAGTGAACTAATATCATCATCAAAAGTAGTAGAAGCATCATCAAGTGTATCAGACATAGTAACAGATTCAACAGGAGCATCATGTGGTGGTGGTGAGGCAAACTTACTCATGACAGAAGGTGAATCAAGTGTAGCACTAGAGCTCAGAGCAGTACCTCTTCTTGTAGTGGATCGTAAGATCGGAACCTTGGGATCTCCTTTCTTACCCATAGTGAATAAAGTGCAGCAGGTAGGATACCTCAAGTAGACTTGTAAATATTGCTATGCTCCCCGACAACGACGCCAGAAAACGGTACTTGATAACCCTCAACCGTAAGGGATCGAGATAGTCTTCGCGGGTAAGAATAACCCAATTTATTGATTCGACACACGGGGAGCCAAAGAGTATTTATAAGCTTTAACAGTTGAGTTGTCAATTCAACCGCACCTGAAATATACTAACTTGCAACAAAAGATAAGTGGTAACAGTGATATGATAGTGATGATAGTAATAGTAAAAGTAAACAGCAAAAGCAAATAGCAGTAGTAAATGGCAAAAGTAGCAACTAGTGACAAGCAAGGTTTAAAATACTGTAGGCTAGGGAGATGGATGGTTGGACGTTGCATGGATGAGATAGTTTCTAACTCGGGGCACGGCACACGGAAAAGTAATGATCATCTAGGAAAATATCAAACATTAGGCATGTATCCCGTAGGTAGTTGTACGTGCTTGCAATAAGAACTTGCACAACATCTTTTGTCCTACCATCCCGCTACGAACGGGGCCAAAATGAACTAATGGATATTAAGGTGCTCCTGTCAAAGAGCACCGGAACAAAGCAATGAACTCAATGGATACATGTAATCCTCAAACTACGGACCATCCCCTTTGGTGTCCCAAGCTGTCACCTTTGGGATCGCCGGTTCCGAACCGTAACAGGTGCATACAACTCATAGATAGGATCAAGAACACAAATATATTCATGCAAACACATATGGTTCAGATCTGAAATCATGGCACTCGGGCCCTAAGTGTCAAGCATTAAGAATAACAAGTTGTAGCAAAGATGATAAACACCATACTAGATGATAGGCAACATGCCCCCAACAATCTGACAAACTATTACATGATCTAACTCATCCAATCCCTACCATCCCCTTCGCCTACAGCAAGGGAATTACTCACACATGAAGGGGGAAGTCATGGAGGGATGATGGAGTGGTGATGATGATGACGATGGCGACGATCTCCCCTCTCCGGAGGCCAAATCGGCCTCCAGATTAGCCCTCCCGAAGAAGAACAGAGGGTGGCGGCGGCTCCGCGACGAAAAACAGCGAAAGGACTTCCGATCTGGGGTTTCTGCGTCGGAGGAAAAAATACGGGCTAAAGTAGGGCACCAGGGGGTGTGGGCCCCACCCAGGCGCCCCCCCCCCCCCCCGGCGCGGCCCAGGGGGGGCGCGCCCACAGGGCGCCTGGGCACCCCCTGGCCCCCTCTGGCCCCACTTCTGACATTTTTGTTTCTTCGGGTGCGTGGATTTTTCGTGATTTTTCGTGGATTTTTCTGAGATGCTTAAAAATCCGTTTTCCTGCACACAAATAAACTATACAGGCAGCTCTGTTGAAAACAGCGTCAGTCCGGGTTAGTTTAGTCCAAATCATGCAAGAATGAGGTCAAAACAATATCAAAAGTGTTTAAAAAAGTAGATACGTTTGAGACGTATCAGCGCCGGGCGACTGCGCGGCCGGGCGCGGTGCCGTCTCAAGAAGAGTAGCATCGGGGCCGATGTCTCCTCTGCACTCGTGGCGCGGGACGCCTTGAGGACCCCGCGCCGGCGACGAGGTCGCGAATGAAGATGACAAGGCCTAGGCTGCGTCGTCTCCGCTGAGAACTTTCTTTGGCGTCCATTCGCTCGATGGAGAGCAACGTGGCTGATAACGTGTTTAGGATTAAGATCGCGAGAGGAAACGAGAGACATGTTAGGATTTAATTAATCCTATTAATCCCTGTTTTTCCTAATCGAGGCGGTTGTCTCGTGTCCCTTCGGACGCACCCCTTCTGGAGCTATATATATGTGTAATCCCATCATCAATGAGAAAAAGGATTCACTTTTACATTTACATCTGTGCCAAGGCTCTCTTGATTGTCTCTCGATTCCTTTCTAACACGTTATCAGCACGCTCCCGGCGGAGCGAACCCATCGGCGACTGGATACGCCATCGCTCGCTCGCGAGTTCGACCGCAGCCCTCGGTTCGGCCTGTTGGCGCCCGCTACCGCGGCGGCCCCCATCCCGGCGGAAAAGCTCTAACTGCCTCTTCTTTCTCGAATACTAACCGCCTCTTCGAGAGGCCACGATTCCAATCCCGCTAGCGCACGCCCACCGTGCACCTGGAGAGCGACCCAGCGTCCCGGCAAGGCCTCCTGCGCAGTGCTCCCCACCCCGCAGTGAGGCAGCACCCTCAAGCGTGCACCCGGCAACGGAGGCGCACCCGGTGCGAGGCGAGCAGCCCCTCCATGGCGCTCGGACGAAGCGCAGCGCACCAGCGTCCTCTGGAGCGACTTCCCGAGAGCGGAAGTGGCTCCCAGCCCGAAGTGTGCCCACGGTCGTTGGCCTCGGCGAGGACGTCGCCTTCCAGACGGCTCCCAGCGCGCACTGCCGCCTTTGGCCCTGACGCCGCCTGTCGGCGCGTCCCTCTGCGGCGAAGCACGCGGCGACTTTGGCCTCCGCTCAATCGAGTGGTGACGCGGCCGCTGGCCTGCGAGCCAGAGTACCGCACAAGGCCACACGATGGTGGTCTGCTACAGTCCCGCGCTCCCAACAGCGCGGACACCTGCAGGCTGCAGCGGATGGTTTTGCGTAGCCCGGCAGCCCTCGACTCCATTGTCCCTCCTTGACGGGTGTGCGGTGCTCAACATCCAGCGAGCGTGGCCATCCAGTGGGAGATGCAATGCATACTCATGTACAAAGGAAATCCATCAACATGGATAGTCCATGATCCGATCCCGCACACAACACACCATGCGTGCGCGTGTTGATGGAGCCTTTGCTCTGCGCTTCCTTTGGCGGCCACGCTCCTCCCAGCGCGCCCTCCTGCCCGCGCCAAGGCTGCAAGGACGCGCCCGGCCTCGCGCTAGCCGCACCCGTGGCCGCGCGCCGCCCCCCACGCACGGCTGCCCGGCCTCCGCGCCGCACCCCATGCACGGCTGCCCGGCCTCCGCGCCGCGCTCGCTCGCCGTCGCCACAAGGTCGCGCCGGCCGTGCCCGTGGCTGCGCTCTGCCCAGCCACCAGGTCGTACCACGGCCTCTGCGCCGTCGACGTGCCCCGCGTCACTTCCGCTCGGCCGTGCATTGCGCTGCGCCCGCGCCCGGCCGTCCGGCCTCCGCCAGGCTGTGCCCGTGGCCGGCGAGCCCGAGGAGCGATGGCGGTTGCAGTAACCGCACCGGAGAAGACAGGGAAATCTTATCCCTTCGCCATTTTGCACTAAGATCCTCACATATGCAGGAAATGGCAAAATAGGCTAAAACAGGGGTCAAATCGGTCCTAATAAAAGTACTATTTACTAGTATTTACCTGTTTCAGACCCGTTGTTTCAAACATTTTTCTGTTGAGTATAATGCTCCAGAAATTTAAGATATAAATAATTTCCACGCCTACAAAGGTTGACATTATTTATATTTATTATTTGCAATTGAGATTTTGAATATCTTGCAAAGATAAATTCAGTGCCTCTAGAGTACTGATTTGCGATTGAGAATTTTCTTCTCTCGCAAAACAATCTCATTGCGATTGAGATTAATTTTCTCTCGCAAAATATTAATTCACTTTGCTGAATTATCTTGCAACTTGATACAACATCATCTCATTTGATTTGAGGTCTATACAATTCAAGTTTTTCACTTGAACATCAAGTTTGCAACATTATTACTATTCATTACAATAGTAGTGTATTTCCGTTGTGTATGAGGTATTCCGGAATATTTCTATGATGTATCTATTTCCATGTTAACCACATGTCGAGCTTTATACATCTATTTGCAATTGAGATTTTGAATTTCTTGCAAATACATATGCAAAATTCAAGGTGTCATCCTTGGCAATTTGAGATTCACACTAATGATTTAGAGCCACCTCTCTTGAAATCTATTAATTTTGCAACATTAAGATATATTTATATTACACAATCTGTAATATAAATAAATTACCGGTTTTTCACCAGAGATGATATGTTCTATGTGTTTACCACATTGTCATTCTTCATGAACATGTCACAGGGGTCGAGATTGATTTCTCCCGTGCAATAAACTTGTAAATTTTTGACAATAACATCTCCCTCATTATATTTGGAAAACACAAGGTAATGAGTTGGTTCTAATGCCCATGAGCAAACTATCTCTATTATTGTGAGATCTTTATGATCTTCAATGTGTTATATTCCCACAATTGAGGTTGAGCATTTTCAAGTTATGCACTTGAGTCAATTTTTTGCATTCTTATTACAAAACCATGATGATTTTTAATTTACTTCTTGTAAATTAATTATCTCTGGCTTGCCCCTATAAGTAATTGATGGCTAACAATTTGAGGCTATTGTCCTCAATGGCCACAACTTACTTAAGCGGGTTATGGACATCAAGATCAGTCTTGCATCCCATGGAATAGCATGTGCAATCCAAGCCACACCACCGGGACGGAAAGGACCTCAAGGGTAATGGTTTGAAACTCACTTCAAACCCTCAACCTGACACCGTCAAGCTGTCACGAGACCCTATGAGCATGGGGAGCATGGCGGTCGAATATGCATCAACCAACATGTTTGGAGACTATACATTTATTCCCTTAGTATCCTCAGTGATCTATTTATTTATGTCCATTTATGATGTTCTAATAAGAACATGATTATTGTTGTCATCATATATTGTATATCACAATATACTGTATCAGCACTTTGGTACAAATACATCTGTATGTATTCTATATATCTGACAGTGTTTTTCATATTGAAAATCTTCATGTCTATATATAGATTTCTGCGGGACCAATCTGATGAAAGATGATTTGTGCCATGTGGAAAAATGCACCACAAACTCTATACTCAGGGAGGTGAAATGTTTCCACTCTCGTTGAGAGAAAGGAGATATTTGAAAATCGCTAGACGCGATGAGGTATTTGTTGGCTCAACTCGAGTCATATTTACTGTCCCTGTGGGTACTCGAGTAACGTCAGGATGCTTTATTGCTTTCGGGTTTAACTCGTACCCTACTAAACTATAGAGGTATCCGTCAAAATAGTTTCCATAGTGAAACTTATGATGACAACAAAGAGGAATATCTTCTCTTTACCATATGCAACGGGTATGGCAAGCACATTCTCTTTGTATCATCATGGTTGTACTACACATACTACAAAACCCGTAGCACATGTTGCGTACGAGATAGTTTTTCAGAGTGTCTTTGTGACGCTCGAAGACCGACGTCCCAGAAGATTCCAGAAGCTTCCAGAAGATTCCAGATGTTCCGGGTTGCCCGTGTGTTTCTTTTGAGCTTGTGTTATTTTTTTTTGCATTGCATCATGTCATCATGTCATCATGTCATTTTTTTATTTTTGCATCTCAACCTAAATAAATTGTGTGGGCCTTCGGTCCATTTAAATCGAGGGAAGGATGACTTCTCTTTATAACTTATAAAAGTCTCTCAATATTTAGGGGGCTATATAATAAATATTCCATTCATTGGAATTAACCCAACACACTTGCATATTATTTCCCCATGTCTATTTCACTTCGAGCTTCTCCTTCCAAACCTTGCCAATAATTCTTTTCCCGTTTTTCGAGGTCCTTCCAAAAACCCTCCAGCCATTTTAATTAAATTCCTTGCATTTTTGCGAGTCTAGGGAATTTATCCCCATGCACAAATTCCTCCCCTACCTTCTCTTTCTTTTCTTTCTCTTTTCTATTTTGTTTAAAAAGGGAAATAAGGAAGAGAGCCTAGCCTTTTTTTTCCTCCCTCCTAGGCCTAATGGGCTTCAGCCTCACCCTCTCCCTTTGTCGCTCGAACCCCCCCTCGGTTCTCTCGATCCCCTCTGGATCTCCCTCGACCCGTTCCCTCTCTCCCTCGACGCCCGTCCCTCGAGCCCCTTCGCCTCTCGCGCCCCTCGTCCAGGCAGCCCGCGGCCAGGCTCCCTCGCCTCCGCAGCGCCTCCGCGCCCCGTTCCTCGTCCTCTGCCTCCTCTCCAGCGAAGGCCAGCCGCCATCTCGTTCAGCTGCCACGCCGGCCTCCCCATCGACTCCAGCGCCGTCCCGCGGCCACCATCTCGCCTCTTCTCCAGGACGACGACGGCGCCCGTCTCCAGGAGCTGCAGCAGCACCGCAGCGGCCGTCCGGCCCCGCCTCCATCCGCCAGCATCGCCAGGTCGCCCGCAGGCCCCGCGCGCCGCGACCACCTTCCCCGTGCGGCCCCCCTTCACCAGCAGCCGCCGGTCGCCGTGGGGATCCCCTCCGGTCGCCCCTGCTTCGTCCAGTCGCCAGGCCTTTGCCTTGCCTCCGCCGGTTTTCCCTCTGGCCAGGAGCGGCGCAACTCCAGCGCCCGCACCCTCAGGCCGCAGCCTCGCCGTCTTGCTGCCTCGGGCCCTCCTCCCTCCGTCGATCTCCAGCAAGACCTTGCTGCCATGGCCTCGTCGCCCCGTCATGCTGTTGTTGTTGTTTGTTTTGTTGTATTGCCTTGTGCTGTTGCAAGTGTCCAGGAACCGTTCCTTTTGCCAAGTGGAGACCAAAGACCTTGGTTCTGTCAAGTTCCTTTTCAAGATGTACGACGACCTCGAGTTCGACTACACAATGACAAGTACCCCTTCGGAGAAGTACATCTACGAACTCGTCGCGAGAACGACTATCGTCGCCGGAAGCGCCAAGTACCACGACCAAGTACCATGACGACCGAACGGCTACGATGACGAGTACATCTACAAACGAGTACGACTACCTTCGGAAGAGACGAGTACCACTACGTTCGACGACCGCGAGTACCACTACCGTCGCCCCGAAGATGTTGGGTTCATCAAGTCCCTCTCCGAAACGAACGTGTACCACTACTTCCGCTACCGTCGCCCGAGTACAACTACCGCCTCGAGAACGACTACTTCCTCTTCTTCCACTACGTCCCTCGACGACTCGATTCCGCCCCAAAACAATTGTTTCGAAGGTATAACCCCGAGACGACGACCCGAATGCATGCTTGTTGTGGTTGTATGAAATGTTTCCCGTGTGTGCTTCGTGCCGTTTCGTCCGTTTGTCATGTTCCTCGGTTGCCTCGTCGCCGACTCGTGGGAACCCGGTAACGGGATCGCCCCACCTTTCATCTCGTTTGACTCACCCACGCCATCTACCTTTTGCACCGGTCTCTCAACGAGAAACCGGAACCGAGATGTTGCCATGCTTCATTTTCGGATCGTTGCCGTGGCACCCTTTTCCTTCCACCACGGTGACGATGCTTCATATCATCTTCTTGTTAACCTTCTAATAAAATTGCATAAACTTGATCATGTCATCCGCATCATATTAACAACACTTATATGTGTGAATTGTTGTTGCTTATAATTATTAAACATGCTCATGGGGATTATCCCGGAATTGTTGTTGTTCTTTCGGCCTCATTTAAATTGTCTTAATAGTGTAGTTTACTTATGCTTCACCTCTTGCTATGTTAAAAACATTTAACCTTGTCTTGTAAATAACGAGAGTCAATTAAATAATTAAAATGTGGTGTTTCGTCAATATGCAACTCGTTGCATATTGATCTCCACTTAATTTGTAGTTTTGTTTGTGCACTTTGCCATGCCATGCATAATTAAACCGGACATGCATCATACTTGGATGTGCATCGTATGCCATGTTTATGTTTGTGTGTTTACCGTGTTGTTTCTTTCTTTCCGGTTGCTTCTCTTGTTAGCTTCGGTTTCGTTCTGGAGTTGTGAGGATTCGCTCGACTGTGTTGCTCCTTCTACTTCATGGAACCGTTCTTCTCCCTTGTGGATTCCAGGCAAGATGATCATACCCTTGGATACCTTTACTACCATTGCCATGCTTAGTTGTCTCGATGCTATCGTTACATGTCGCGCTACCCATCTTTTATGTCAGCCTCTCCTTGTTGCCATGGAACCTCTAACTTTGAAACCTTCCTAGCAAAACCACTGTTTGGCTATGTTACCGCTTGCTCAGCCCCTCTTATAGCGTTGTTAGTTGCAGGTGAAGATGAAGTTTGTTCCAGGAGGGAACTTGTTGTTGTTATATTATCTATAATTATTATTAACACACCTATATACTGGGCATGGGTGGAAGGCTTGGCCTTTTGCTCGGTGTTTTGTTCCACTCATGCCACCTTAGGCGCCGATAAACCGGCATTATGTTCCTTGATTTTGCGTTCCTTACACGATGGGTGAAATGGGGACCCCTTGACAGTTCGACTTTGAATAAAACTCCTCCAGCAAGGCCCAACATTGGTTTTAATTTTCTCATAATAATAACTTAATTAATTAATGAAATTTGCATACGGAGTTAGCGCTACCCGAGGATTCTTAATTCTACATAGCAGGGGGGGCCAGTGCTGATGGTGTTGGTCCCAAATAGAGTCGTGTGCGGTGCCACCCAGTCACCTGGGGTCTTCGGTTGCTGTACGCTGTGCTCATCCGGTCGTGGCTTGAGACGAGATACGCGCGGCTACTATCAGGGTGTCGGCACGCCGGGAGGTCTTGCTGGACTTGTTTTACCATTGTCGAAATGACTTGTGCTACCGGGATGCCGAGCCTGATCGGATTTTCCCTAAGATTAGGGGTGATGATATTATATTTATCACTTCAGCTAATCGTGAGAGCTTGTGATGGGCTAAGTTGGGACACCCCTGCAGGGTTATGATCTTTCGAAAGTCGTGCCCGCGGTTATGTGGCAGATTGGAATTTGTTTAGGTCCGGTTGTAGAAAACTTGACAGAGGATCCGAGATAAAACACACAACTGTGTGAGTAACCGTGACTGTCTCTTTTCACTTTGAGAAGAGAACACGGTGGGGTTATGTTTGATTCGTATGTAGTTCAGGATCTTTAGCGATCACTCCTTTTGCGACCGTTTGCGTAGATGCTCATCTTATTCTGGTACTCGTAAGTTAGCCACCATATTATGCTTAGCCGCTGCTGCAACCTCACCACTTTACCTCTTCCTACCCACAAGCTTTGCTAGTCTTGATACCCATGGTTATGGGATTGCTGAGTCCTCGTGGCTCACAGATACTACAACACCAGATGCAGGTTCAGCCGAGTTCGAAGCAGGAGCTGGTTCAAGTTCTTCTCTGGGAGCCCGATGAAGAGAGTGGTCGTTTGCTTGTGACATTTCGACGATCAGTAGTGGTTTCTACTAGGATTCGATCCTGACCTGTGGTTTTATGTTGTTTTGCTATCTTTCTTTTGGATCTTCACCCGTAGTCGGGTTGTGATGTTGAATGATGTTTTGTTTATGTAATGTATTGTGTGAAGTGGCGAGTGTAAGCCAACTATCTTCTTTTGCAATGTAATCCCTCTTTTACATGAGTCGTGCAAAGATACCAAACTTGAGATCATTCTAGGATGGGCTTATACCTTTAAGTCGTGCCTCGACACGTAGGAGGTATAGTCCCATCCTGGGCATTACAAGTTGGTATTCAGAGCCTTCTCCGACCTAGAAGCCCCCACTGATTGATCGAATCATTGACGGTTGAGTCTAGGCACACACTGAAAAATGTTTTGAGTCCTATATATATATCGGAGAGTAGGATTTCTTTGCTTCTCATCTCTTTTCACTCTGGTGAGGACTCCTGACGATTACTCTTGCCTCTTCTACTTTCAAAGATTGCACCAAATTTTTTTTAGGATCTCGCGAGTATTGTTTGGATTGTTTCGATGTCTTTGTGACGAGAACATTGTTCTCGATGCCTCCTGTCATTAGGGGTTGTGGCAGTGTCCCGGGGAGTTGAGCTCCGAGGTGTTGTCGTCACAAATCCATCGCGGCAGTACTAGAATACTTAAGACGGCCGACATCGAAAACTCTCCTATGCGGTTAGTGGCAAGATAACCCCGACATCACCCAGTACTAGGGAGGTAGTTCGAGAGTATTGCCATAGCTTGTATAGTGGATGCGTTTCGAAGGTCCGAGGTAAACAGTTTCCGAGAAAGACTGGTTATGTGTTGAAGGATGGATACACCTTGATGTAGGTTTAGAGTTGATTGCGCGGTGCTTCCCGTGTATCCCCAACACCTGATTGCATAACTGGGAACTTTCGGAAATTAATAGGTGGGTTCATCTAGTAGTTCTAGGCATTCTTCCAACGGATGCACGATATGAAGTTTGGGGTTCTACATTGAGTGAAGTGGTTTTATGGACTTGTTCTGATCGGGAGTTGCATCTTAAAGGGTCCTTGGCTATGCTGATCCGGGGATTGCAAAACCCTTTTGTAACACGTTCCATGAGCTTTCAGCACGAAGATGCCGAACGAAGCTTCTATCTTGTATTTGTTCTATCTGATCCTTGTTTCTTTATTACTTTTTTGTTCTCCAAGTGGCTTCTCGTCAAGTTGATGTACCTGCGGAATTCATTCGTTCAATTCTCTGTTCGGATGATATTGTGAAGATCATGTTGCATATCTATCCTTTGTTTTTGTTTTGATTCTGGTATTCGAGTTGCTTCGATGTCAAGTATAGATTCCATACCTTTCCTAATCGGTGTTCTCATATTTCTATGGGAGTGCTAGTCCTTCTTGACCATCGAGATTTTCATGTTAAATTCTTTCAAACCGGTGTGCCTTCTTTTCAAGTTATTCCATACGGACGCCGTTGAGAAATCTGACGATTGTCTGTTTCATTCATCCCAAGTTGTCTTTGTTTTCCCCACCCTCCCACCCTTCTTCTTCTCGGAGCCAGAAATTCTCAAATGAAATATCCATTTTATTCATGTGATATTTCTTCATTCTTTTCCTTCAATGTTCGTATCCGGTGCTTTATCGTGAAGTTGCTCAAGAGCTTCAAGTTCATCATTCTTTTGTTCTCAATTCTGCCGGTGGATGTAATTCAAGATTTCGGTGTTGATCTTATCCTTTTTCCTCATTTCATAATGCTTTCTTATTCCGGTGCACCAAATTAATCATTCTCCTCTTGTTATTCATATCCGGAGTGCTGAAGATTCATAATTCCATTCTTAATCCGTTCAAATTATTTTGAGCATTGTCTTCTTATTCAAGCCATTTAACTCAACCGGTGCAATATCTCTTAAGCAATCTTTTTCAACGGTGATTTCTTTCAGTGGGCCCTAACCCACAGGTCTTTTCCCAGGATCTTACCTGACTCTTCTAATTAATTTTCTGGAGTTATACTCAAATTCTTTTCAAAGTGTGACGTAAGTATGAATCCCATCAGTCACATGCCTTCTCCAAGATCGCTTTCAAATTCTTGTTCATCATTGTTTCAACCTTTTAATTCTTCATTCCGGAGTGCCTCAACAATTCATGGTGGTGTATTTCATCGTCTTCTCTTATTTGAAGATCGGAAAAGTGTTTCTCTTAAATCTTGGCCCGTTCCATTGAAGATTCGTGGTTCTAGCTTCTTGCCATCCTCATTGTCGTTTTGATTGTGAGGAATTCTTTTATACCCGTCCGAAGCATTTCAAGAATTCTTTTCTTTGTGATCCTCCGAAGGCCATCATTTCAGAATACTTCTTCGTTCTCAGTTTTCAACTTCGTCCTCCAAATATTCTTCATTGATGTCTCTTCGTTCGTCTCCATATTTTTACGGTGGTTCATTCAAGATTACTCTTCCGCTGTTATCGTTTTAATTCATTTGTTCTTTTCACAATCCTACCGGTGCTTCGTTGAAGATTTACCCAAGCTTGTGCTAGTTCTCTCTTAATTCTTTCCAACGAGAATAAGTAGTTTGCCAAATCCTTTGGTTGTCATCAATTTAAATTGGTGAAGGATAAGCATATAGTAAATCTTATTCTTATTTCCTCGAGTGTTTAATCTCTGTTTTCCGGAGCTTGTTCATCATATCATATTCTCGGTTCTAAGTTGTTCATCTTGTTTTCCGGAGCTTCAAGTTATTTCAATTATCATTTCAAACCTCCATCTAATTCATCGCAGGCCTTAAATCTTATTCTTTTCATCTTTCACTTCTCATGCTTTCATTACCAGAGTTCTCATGGTGGTTCATCATCATTTAATTCATCCTCGAAGTCTTCGTCAAGATTCTTGTTGGAGCTCAAGCATTCTTCTTCATGCTTTCCAATTACAATTCTTGCTACCTTATCTTTTCAGATGGTGTTATGTCATTTTCGACAATTCCTTCATGTTTCATGATTCCGAGTTGTTAGGAATGAGATATTTAAACCCATCATTTTCTTTGTTCAGGAGATCTTTCCAACCCTTCAATTTATTCATTGGAGTTATCTTGGGTTATATTTCACCTAAAAGCTTTCCCTAAGGATTGTTGCTATTATGGTTCTTATAAATGACCCAAGTTCTTCATTTATCATTCCGGTGAAATAAGTTTATCGTCTCCTTGTTGATCTCAATCCAATCAATTGTTTTCGTTAGTGGCTGGTTGTCACCTCATAATTTTGAGATGTTTTCCATAAGCCCACATCAAGAGCTTATTCGTTTTGTGTTGATTTCTTCCATCAACCCCATTCAACCCTTCTTTGTAAGGAGGATTTCCTAACTCATTCGTGGAAGAAGTTGTCTTTTCTTCTCCGTTCTTTTCTTTCATTGATTTACATGCTATTCTTTCATTCCGGAGGCTTTGTGATGTTGATCTCTCCAAACCATCATCTCATTTTTATCGAGATCATATTCTTACTTTGCTTGTCTATTTAACCGGAGTGTTGTATTTCATCAATTCAAGTTCCGTCTTTTATCTAGCTTTTCCTCTCTTTTCAACCGGAGTGCTGTCTGAATCCTTCTTACCCCTTGTGCCATTCTTTAAATTGTTTCGGAGGCTGTCTGTTGTTGTTTTCATCAAGTATCATTCCATCTCCTCAAGTTTTTGTTCATTTCCTTCCATTTTCAGACGGAGTGCTGTCCAAATTCTGTCATTCTTATTCCTTGGCTATACCGTTGTAGTTTCATATTCTTTTGGTTCGTAAGCTCTTGCTTCATGTGTTTCAACCTACAAGGTTCTTGTTATGTTTCTTGTTCCTCTATTCTAACAGAGTTTTCATATTCGTTCATCTCCGTTGTATTCTTTCCTTCAAGATTGTTCAACCTCTCAAGGTTCTTTGGTTTCACTCGTCTGTCAAAGAAGCAACTTTGTTTTACCCCTTCCTCTTCCGTTTTTACCCGGTGATATCTCTAGGATCTCGGGTCGAGATCCTCTGTTAGTGTGGGAGAGTTGTGACGCCCGAAGACCGACGTCCCAGAAGATTCTAGAAGCTTCCAGAAGATTCCAGATGTTCCGGGTTGCCCGTGTGTTTCTTTTGAGCTTGTGTTATTTATTTTTTTGCATTGCATCATGTCATCATGTCATTTTTTTATTTTTGCATCTCAACCTAAATAAATTGTGTGGGCCTTCGGTCCATTTAAATCGGGGGAAGGATGACTTCTCTTTATAACTTATAAAAGTCTCTCAATATTTAGGGAGCTATATAATAAATATTCCATTCGTTGGAATTAACCCAACACACTTGCATATTATTTCCCCATGTCTATTTCACTTCGAGCTTCTCCTTCCAAACCTTGCCAATAATTCTTTTCCCGTTTTTCGAGGTCCTTCCAAAAACCCTCCAGCCATTTTAATTAAATTCCTTGCATTTTTGCGAGTCTAGGGAATTTATCCCCATGCACAAATTCCTCCCCTACCTTCTCTTTCTTTTCTTTATCTTTTCTATTTTGTTTAAAAAGGGAAATAAGGAAGAGAGCCTAGCCTTTTTTTTCCTCCCTCCTAGGCCTAATGGGCTTCAGCCTCACCCTCTCCCTCTGTCGCTCGAACCCCCCCTCGGTTCTCTCGATCCCCTCTGGATCTCCCTCGACCCGTTCCCTCTCTCCCTCGACGCCCGTCCCTCGAGCCCCTTCGCCTCTCGCGCCCCTCGTCCAGGCAGCCCGCGGCCAGGCTCCCCCGCCTCCGCAGCGCCTCCGCGCCCCGTTCCTCGTCCTCTGCCTCCTCTCCAGCGAAGGCCAGCCGCCATCTCGTTCAGCTGCCACGCCGGCCTCCCCATCGACTCCAGCGCCGTCCCGCGGCCACCATCTCGCCTCTTCTCCAGGACGACGACGGCGCCCGTCTCCAGGAGCTGCAGCAGCACCGCAGCGGCCGTCCGGCCCCGCCTCCATCCGCCAGCATCGCCAGGTCGCCCGCAGGCCCCGCGCGCCGCGACCACCTTCCCCGTGCGGCCCCCCTTCACCAGCAGCCGCCGGTCGCCGCGGGGATCCCCTCCGGCCGCCCCTGCTTCGTCCAGTCGCCAGGCCTTTGCCTTGCCTCCGCCGGTTTTCCCTCTGGCCAGGAGCGGCGCAACTCCAGCGCCCGCACCCTCAGGCCGCAGCCTCACCGTCTTGCTGCCTCGGGCCCTCCTCCCTCCGTCGATCTCCAGCAAGACCTTGCTGCCATGGCCTCGTCGCCCCGTCGTGCTGTTGTTGTTTGTTTTGTTGTATTGCCTTGTGCTGTTGCAAGTTTCCAGGAACCGTTCCTTTTGCCAAGTGGAGACCAAAGACCTTGGTTCTGTCAAGTTCCTTTTCAAGATGTACGACGACCTCGAGTTCGACTACACGATGACAAGTACCCCTTCGGAGAAGTACATCTACGAACTCGTCGCGAGAACGACTATCGTCGCCGGAAGCGCCAAGTACCACGACCAAGTACCACGACGACCGTACGGCTACGATGACGAGTACATCTACGAACGAGTACGACTACCTTCGGAAGAGACGAGTACCACTACGTTCGACGACCGCGAGTACCACTACCGTCGCCCCAAAGATGTTGGGTTCATCAAGTCCCTCTCCGAAACGAACGTGTACCACTACTTCCCCTACCGTCGCCCGAGTACAACTACCGCCTCGAGAACGACTACTTCCTCTTCTTCCACTACGTCCCTCGACGACTCGATTCCGCCCCGAAACAATTGTTTCGAAGGTATAACCCCGAGACGACGACCCGAATGCATGCTTGTTGTGGTTGTATGAAATGTTTCCCGTGTGTGCTTCGTGCCGTTTCGTCCGTTTGTCATGTTCCTCGGTTGCCTCGTCGCCGACTCGTGGGAACCCGGTAACGGGATCGCCCCACCTTTCATCTCATTTGACTCACCCACGCCATCTACCTTTTGCACCGGTCTCTCAACGAGAAACCGGAACCGAGATGTTGCCATGCTTCATTTTCGGATCGTTGTCGTGGCACCCTTTTCCTTCCACCACGGTGACGATGCTTCATATCATCTTCTTGTTAACCTTCTAATAAAATTGCATAAACTTGATCATGACATCCGCATCATATTAACAACACTTATATGTGTGAATTGTTGTTGCTTATAATTATTAAACATGCTCATGGGGATTATCCCGGAATTGTTGTTGTTCTTTCGGCCTCATTTAAATTGTCTTAATAGTGTAGTTTACTTATGCTTCACCTCTTGCTATGTTAAAAACATTTAACCTTGTCTTGTAAATAACGAGAGTCAATTAAATAATTAAAATGTGGTGTTTCGTCAATATGCAACACGTTGCATATTGATCTCCACTTAATTTGTAGTTTTGTTTGTGCACTTTGCCATGCCATGCATAATTAAACCGGACATGCATCATACTTGGATGTGCATCGTATGCCATGTTTATGTTTGTGTGTTTACCGTGTTGTTTCTTTCTTTTCGGTTGCTTCTCTTGTTAGCTTCGGTTTCGTTCCGGAGTTGTGAGGATTCGCTCGACTGTGTTGCTCCTTCTACTTCATGGAACCGTTCTTCTCCCTTGTGGATTCCAGGCAAGATGATCATACCCTTGGATACCTTTACTACCATTGCCATGCTTAGTTGTCTCGATGCTATCGTTACATGTCGCGCTACCCATCTTTTATGTCAGCCTCTCCTTGTTGCCATGGAACCTCTAACTTTGAAACCTTTCTAGCAAAACCACTGTTTGGCTATGTTACCGCTTGCTCAGCCCCTCTTATAGCGTTGTTAGTTGCAGGTGAAGATGAAGTTTGTTCCAGGAGGGAACTTGTTGTTGTTATATTATCTATAATTATTATTAACACACCTATATACTGGGCATGGGTGGAAGGCTTGGCCTTTTGCTCGGTGTTTTGTTCCACTCATGCCACCTTAGGCGCCGATAAACCGGCATTATGTTCCTTGATTTTGCGTTCCTTACACGATGGGTGAAATGGGGACCCCTTGACAGTTCGACTTTGAATAAAACTCCTCCAGCAAGGCCCAACATTGGTTTTAATTTGCTGATAATAATAACTTAATTAATTAATGAAATTTGCATAGGGAGTTAGCGCTACCCGAGGATTCTTAATTCTACATAGCAGGGGGGGCCAGTGCTGATGGTGTTGGTCCCAAATAGAGTCGTGTGCGGTGCCACCCAGTCACCTGGGGTCTTCGGTTGCTGTACGATGTGCTCATCTGGTCGTGGCCTGAGACGAGATACGCGCGGCTACTATCAGGGTGTCGGCACGCCGGGAGGTCTTGCTGGACTTGTTTTACCATAGTCGAAATGACTTGTGCTACCAAGATGCCGAGCCTGATCGGATTTTCCCTAAGATAAGGGGCGATGATATTATATTTATCACTTCAGCTAATCGTGAGAGCTTGTGATGGGCTAAGTTGGGACACCCCTGCAGGTTTATGATCTTTCGAAAGCCGTGCCCGCGGTTATGTGGCAGATTGGAATTTGTTAATGTCCGGTTGTAGAAAACTTGACAGAGGATCCGAGATAAAACACACAACTGTGTGAGTAACCGTGACTGTCTCTTTTCACTTTGAGAAGAGAACACGGTGGGGTTATGTTTGATTCGTATGTAGTTCAGGATCTTTAGCGATCACTCCTTTTGCGACCGTTTGCGTAGATGCTCATCTTATTCTGGTACTCGTAAGTTAACCACCATATTATGCTTAGTCGCTGCTGCAACCTCACCACTTTACCTCTTCCTACCCACAAGCTTTGCTAGTCTTGATACCCATGGTTATGGGATTGCTGAGTCCTCGTGGCTCACAGATACTACAACACCAGATGCAGGTTCAGCCGAGTTCGAAGCAGGAGCTGGTTCAAGTTCTTCTCTGGGAGCCCGATGAAGAGAGTGGCCGTTTGCTTGTGACGTTTCGACGATCAGTAGTGGTTTCTACTAGGATTCGATCCTGACCTGTGGTTTTATGTTGTTTTGGTATCTTTCTTTTGGATCTTCACCCGTAGTCGGGTTGTGATGTTGAATGATGTTTTGTTTATGTAATGTATTGTGTGAAGTGGCGAGTGTAAGCCAACTATCTTCTTTTGCAATTTAATCCCTCTTTTACATGAGTCATGCAAAGATACCAAACTTGAGATCATTCTAGGATGGGCTTATACCTTTAAGTCGTGCCTCGACACGTAGGAGGTATAGTCCCAGCCTGGGCATTACAGTCTTTTGCATGACAAACTTGGCATTTCAGCTTTGGTCAGCATTGACATTACGTTGAAACCGAAACTATCCGCAATTCCAATGGTTTATGATTATTATGATGCTAAATTCTAACAATATTTGGATTTTGTGTGCACTACATGTGACACAGGGATGCAAATTTTAAGGCTCGCGCACCTTAAAGTTTACGCTGTACCACTCAAACTCCTTGAATGCATCAAGTCGAGGTAAGTGGCTCTTCCCAACCATTGAGTGGACTATTCAGGTACCCCATGGTTCTAAAAGACATCTATATGATGGTCTTAACTGTGTGCTTTATTCACACGAAACCATTGGCTCATTATCCTGACATCGATTTCAAGCAAATCGAATGGATAACATTGCAGAATTCTCCTTGAGTGCCTTTTCTATGGCCCCTGGATTGAGTTTAGCAATTTGTCTGAAGGTCTAGACTCAAAATGGTTTGGTAGAATCCTATCCAAAGAGTTAAGATCATTGCATTATCTTTACTTTGGAATTGCAACTTGCCAACTTTACGTTGAGTCATGCAGTTTTACACGCTCATGACAGAACTGCATAATATTATTCCCCTCTATCTTTGATATGTGGATATCTGCCAAGTATTTCCTATCTGCGGTAATTCGGTTGCATACCGATATCACCACCCAGCATATATCATTGGCCCCTCAACATATAGTTGGGATCTATGTGAGGAATAATTGTATTTCCGTCAATACTTCAAGCCCCTCGTATGGGGAGTTATTCAAGGCCAGTATGCTGATTCAATGAGGAACATTTCCAGGCATTAGGGGGAGAATTCAAGTACATAAAGAATGCCAGGAAATTAGTGGAATGTTCAACACATTTCTGCCTCAATTCCACATAGTCAAAGATCTGAACCATGTGTTCAGAAGATTTGCAACACATTGCAAATAACCTGCCAGATTCATTTACTGACTATAAAGGTGTCACACAATCCTACAATCCTGCAAAAGTATGCCCGAAAGAGTAGAGGTACCAGCAAAATCCACTCCACTCCCCGTTCAAAGCAACATGGGGAGATGTATGGCAGAATTACATCAGGATTCAGCTTCTCGCAAGCAAGGATGTCAAGGCCTGTTGATACGGTGTATCCTATGGACATCACCATGTCAAGAGTCTGCTTGGGAAGTGACACGTGTGACCTCTATTTCTCATACATAAAGGTGAATCATCTCCTTTACACGTGTTCACTTGACCCCTTCGAGGATGGTATACTACTTGACACTCCACTCGTGTGCATGCATAGGTATTGTCGGAGCTTCACGGACGACGACGAGGAGTGCAAGCGCCGAGGAACACCTACACCATCGCGAGGGAAGCGTGGAAGAGAAGACGGAAGAAGACGGAGCGGCTGAAGTTACAGCCGCCGGACATCCGGCGCCAGCCCGGACATCCGGCGCCAGCCCGGACATCCGGCGTCCAGCCCGGACATCCGGCGCTTCAGCAGAGGCCGGACATCCGGCATCACCCCGGAAATCCGGCAAGGGCAACAGAAGCACCCGAAGAACGGCCATCGCCAGGCCGGACATCCGGCCTCCCATGAACGGCCGGACATCCGGCCCCCAGCCCGGACATCCGGCGCCTGCCTGCGCGCAGAGTCGGGCCAGAGGCCCATGTATCCTCTCCCACTTACCCCTTCATGTACTAGACTATATATACTCCTCCACCTCCACCATTTTAGGGTTAGCAATGGTTTAGCTCATATGAGAGATAGAGCTTTGCTCATCCATCCCGGATCTACTCCACGAGAGAGACCGCGGCCCCTCTACGGAGAAGATCCACCTTGGATTCAAAACCCCTAGCGGGAAGATCCTTCACGGATTCAAGACCTCCTCTTGGAGATGAACTTTACCTTGTATCTTTCCCTTTGTTGTTCATGTACCGTGTGACCTTGTGTGTTTGATTGTCTAGTGGATGTGTGATTGGACTTGTTCTTGTGTGTTTCCTCTCGTGTTTTCCCCCGTTTCCCTTTGTGTTCTTCGTGTTCATCGTGGGATCCCCTCCATTTCGTGAAAGATCCGCTGATTAGGGTTCCACCCTGTATCATATGGTATCATGAGCCACGGTTTCTCACGAATTTGGAGCCTCCCCACCGTTTTCTAGCCTTGTTTTGTTGTGTTCTTCCCCAATTTCGAAAATTCCCCACCAAAAATAGCCCCAAAAATTTTTGTGATCTGTTGGTTAGATGATGTTTTGTTGATTTTGATCCATGGATTTGCTTGGTTTCAAGTGGATCTAGCATTTCCCCAAGTTTCCCCATCTTTCCTCCACAAAATCGCTCAAATTTCGCCCCCAAAATCATCAATTTCCGCCCACAATTCGAAAAGTTCGTCCCGATTCAGATCTGGAATCTTCGGGCCGGACATCCGGGCCACTGGCCGGACATCCGGGCCATCGGGCCGGACATCCGGCTCCTGGAGTGAAAAAACCCACGCGGTTCTGGACAACAGGCCCCGGAAATCCGGGCTCCACCCCGGATGTCCGACCCCTGGGATTTCAGCCACCCGTGTTTCACCGTTTTGTCCATAACTAATTCATCCGAACTCCGATTTCGACGTTCTTGAGCTCGTTTTAAAGCTCTTGACATCCCCCATAACACAAAAATACCACCATATTCATTTGACTCCATCATAATTTGTGGATTTTGGCATCTTTGCCTAGGGCCTCCACCACATCATCCACATAACCACCACCGACTTCCGCAACCTAACCTTTTTGTTTCCCATAGCATTTGTGGTTGCTTGAGTAGTGATTTGAGTCTCCTAAGGTGTTTAGGCTACTTAGGGACAATTGCTTCTTCATCAACCACCACCACCACTTCCGCATACCCATTGCCCACTATACATTTCCGCCAACCCAACTTAACCCATTTTTGTTGAGCTTGTTTGAGTTGTGGCTTGTGTCTCCTAAGGTGTTTCGGCTACTTAGGGACCGTGACTTCAACTCCAACATCATGTATAGCCCATCATTCCACTTCCGCAACCACCACGGCATGTCCGCTACCACCATTTGACATTTGTCCTTGAGATTTTGAGTTGTGGTTTTTCCGTTTCCTAAGGTGTTTCGGCTAATTAGGAACGGGTCTACATCAAGAGCACCACCTCTCATCATCGACACGGACGGTAACTTCGACGACATCATTGTATATTCCCCTTGCAATTGCATTGTTAACCCCTAGCCCATTTTGCGTCACTTGCCTATCGAGACTAGCCTTTGAGTATTGCCGGCAACGTTACTTGTGCACATTAGTGATCATCGATCCGCCCTTCCATTGCATACATACCACATCACCTGGTATCATCATATCATCCCTTGTGTCACAAGATTGTTCCCGCATATACACAATTGCTATCTTGGTTTGTGCATTTCGCATCGTGGACATACAAAAAAAAAAGAATAAGCTTTTAAGCAAAAGAGCCACAAAGAAGCTTGTAAGCAAGAACCATAGCATAGCATCATATGATATCATACTTGATCATTTTGGATCATACCACCGGAATACTATACATATAGCGTACTTGGGATAGAAGTCGTTGCATACATTTGCATCTTATAGGTTGTGCACAAGTGTCGTATCCGCCTATAGAGCAATCGTGCTAGCGTCTCTCTTGAGTTGTGCAACACGAGCGTTTTCCGTGGATTCCACATTTTGGCTCATTCCTTGGTTGCACGACCCCATTTATCTATCCGTGTGTGTGTTTCCGTGTGCCACATATTGCTATTGGTCTACTTGTTACATTTGCAAATTTGTGAATCTCTTTCAACATTATTGACTCTTGCTAACATTTTGTATCAAATTTTTGTGCCACTATCCTCACCGAGCTCCACCATAAGCTTTACTTGATAGGTGTGAGTGAACAAGTCCGGTACCAATTCCACTATTCTTTCATTTCACATTGAGTGAAACGGGATACATCCTCAACGTTGGGAAAAGGTAACTTGGTATTGTTTATCTCATCTCCTACTCACCTTTGCTCGAGTCTTGTGATGGATAGGAAAAGCATTTCATCTACTTCGGTCTACAACAACAACGACAAGTTCGATGCCATGACGAACAACTTGTGCGCCAACATGAATGCTCAAATGGAGGAGCTCAAAGCCCTCATCAAGAACCGCAAGAGGTCTCCCTCATCTTCGAGAAGACGCTCAAGCGCACATCCTTCCGAGCTACCATCTACGGCAAGATCTCATCGGCATCGACACCATCAACGACAAGAACGTGAAGGTCATCATGAGCTCAACACCAACAACCGCTCAACGACTTCACCATGTGCCTTGGCATCTTCGCCAAGCGACTTCAAGGCATCTGCGCCTTTGGATATGCGGCATCTTCGCCCACAAGAACCTCAAGCTTATGATCAAGAGAAGCTTACCAAGCTCAAGTCCGCGACTACCACGAGCTACTACGACCTCGACAACGACCACGAGATTCCTTTCTATGGGACTCAAGACCCCGAGGAGTATCTCGAGTGGGAGCGCAGGATGGACGACTACCTCAAGCTACACCAAGTTCCCTACGAAGATCAAGTGAAGTGCGCCACAAGAAACTTCCACGACAACGCGTCAACATGGTGGCTTCACACACCTTCGACGAGCTTCAACGTGAATTGGCCCAAGACGAAGAGAGCTTTGCGGCGAGAGTTCGTGCCTCCCACATACAAGGAACAACTTCTACGCCAACTGGAGAACACCATTCAAGGATCCAAGTCCATGGACAAGTACTTCAAGGAGATGAAGATGGCCTTGCAACGAGCCGGCGTGGACGACCCCATTTCAATGAAGCTCCACTTCATGATGGGATTACACAATGACGTCTACAAGACTATCTTCTTCGAGAACTACAAGTCCCTCGACGACAACTACATTGGTGCTCTCAAGGCGGAACAAGAACTTATGAAGGCCAAGGCTTCTCCACCGCAAGCACACTTCTCGAAGACCAAGCTCCAAGATGGCGAGCATGAGGCTAGTACCACCATGATGTCCAAGCCCGACGAGCTCCAAGACGACGTTCCCAAGTTCGACTTCATCGCCATCCCTCTTTGTGGCATTGATGATGCCGAGTCTACTTCGACTCTTTTTCAAGACGGCGCGGCGACGACTACGACTACGGAGCCATTCGAGGACCACGCTTTGGAGGCGAACGACATGGTGACGAGCAAGGTTGATGCTTCCATCTTTGGAGGCGAGAGTGATGATGTGCCATCTTCGGCCTTCATCCACGACGACAATGAGGAGATGGTTGAGCATGGGATTTTCCCTTCGACCACGGCGACGTATGATGACTTGAGTGACTTGTGCCACCATATTGAGAGTGAGAGTGAATTCACCACTAGCCCCATATATGATGAGCTGCCCCAATTCCCATGTGAGGAGAGCCACAACCCCCACCACTTGAGTGAGATGAGTGACTCCACCATATGCGAGCTTGAGTGCACCTACCTTGAGGGAGTGAGTGAGCCACCACATAGAGAGAGTGAGATAGTTGGTAGGTCATGTGAGGCCACTTTCAACACTAATGACTTGACCTCTACCTCTATTGTGTCTTCTCATTCGGTGCTAGGTCACACATTTGATGACGCGCCGATCCTCGATGACTTCGTCCTTCCATTGGACAACACGATGGCCATGGTGGAATATTATGCACCCCCCACATGGTTCCATCAAGATGATGATGATGACCACCATTTGGTCTATCCCACCTCACCTACACCACATGAGTGGAATGAGAAAGGTAACAAAGGTGAAGGTGATGCTCTCGTCCCACTAGTGGAGTATGTTGACATTGATTGCTTGCATGATGTTGATCCACCTATTGCCATGCTTCATGCTAGTATGATTGCCCCATGCGATGATTTACCCATTTATGATGAGTTTGATGATTGTCATGTGGAGTCTATTAGTTGTGATGCCATGTTGCATAGGATTTCTTGTGATAATTCTATTGGCCACATCATGTTTGACAATCCGCTTGACTTGTCATATGCTATGCATGAGATCTATAATATGCACTATTTGCAATCTCTTCGTAGTAACTATGCATATGCCATTAAGATAAACCCAATTTGCACATATGGCATAGATGACAAGCCCATGGTTATTGGCATTTGTTTTTCTTGTGATGATATTGATATGCTTCCTTTCCATCATATCCATCATATGCCATGCCATGATTGCCTAGCTTCCGACATGCATTGTTTTGGATGTTGTTCCACTTCTCCATATTATGCTTTCGATATTGCTCATGAGGAGACCCCCATAGTTTCCTCATACAATTTAGGAGATTTTGATCCATCCCATCCATTGCATGATCCCCATGCTTGTGTGCACAATATGCTCCCCATGAATGAACATGCTATAGATGTGCCATATAATTGTATGCTCAATTTGCATCCACATCATGCTATACACAATAACTATTCATTCATGATGGATGACATGTTCTTATACCATGCATCAAATTTCTTTGAGAGATGCTTATCTTGTGCTAACTCTAACGTGCACATACACATCATGATGGATGATGTGTACATTTACCACGCGCACAATTTCTTTGGCTTGTGTCTCTTTTGTGTAGGTACACATGCATACTCGTCAACCTCGCAAGAGCACGAGTTGACGAAACGAGCTCTAGAGAGCAATGATGACTTGGGATTCCGTAGATTATCTTTCCCACCGTTCCCTTCGCGCAAAGACTTCGCGCATTCCTTCTACATGGCACTCACATGGTTATGGGTTATTGTCCATTATATCTCTTATGCCCATCTTTCCATGTTCACTTTGCATGATATGCTCATTTATATGCCTTTGCCATGCATTTGTGACCCATGCTTCGCATTACACATGATGATTGATTCTCATACTTGTATGTGTATTTGCAAGCTTGGTGGAGATATCACTTGTTATTGCCATGGTTCCTTTGTACCCCATGCCTATTATGATGCTTTGATCTTGATTTGTGATCGTGCTTGCGATATGTCATGTGCATTGCCTATATCCAATATTTGCTCACATGACATGATTGCCATGCCTTCTCCTAGTGTGTTGCATCTTCGCTCCACTAGTTTACACAATTTGATCACCATGCTTGTTTCATGTAGTGCATCACCCATGATACATACATGCTCTTTTCATGCGGTTGATAGCCACCATTGCCATGCTTTGCACATGATTGATATTGCTTGTTGTCATATGTCTCCACATGTTGCCTCTCTCATGCTACCATGTATTGAGCGCAACCATGATTTTAATCTTGCCATTGAGATTGCCCCCATAGCATTCTCGCATTTATTTGGAGATTTTGACATATTTCTTGTGAAGCATGCTTGTCTTACCTCTTTGCACCATATGCCTAGTGCCATGAATATAGCCATTGTTGCATCATATTATTCATGCACTTTTCCTCCTAATGATTATGTGCAAGAGAAGAGAACCATCATGATGGATGATGTGTTTATCTACCATGCGCATACATTCTTTGTTTTGTTGTGTGCATGTGTAGGATACTTGGACTTCGTGTCGACTTCCACTTCACGTGAGTTGACCATTCGAGCTCTTGAGAGCGAACCACCTTTGTTCACGACGCTTCTACATCTCACTTGCTTGTGCTTCGGCATTATGAAGGACGCACAAGGACACACTTTCAAGGTGATATCCTTCTCATTCGAGACACCCAAAAGCATGAGCATGGATATGATGGATCACACTACTTGTGTTGCTTGCACCATGAGACTTATTTGCACACATGTTAGAGATCTTGATTTGACTTGCCATTTACACATCTCCATGCCTCGTGATATATATGCCTTGTGTGTTACATCCGACTTGTGGATTACTTGTCCATATCATATGCTTGGTTGCAACAATGTCATCTCTTCACATATGCCATGTCCCATTGCTTTTCACATGATTGACTTGATGGCCTCACACATGTTGAACAATTGCTCTTTCTATTGTGTTGAGTGCCATACTATCTTCACTACACCCTATGCACATTATGCTTGGATTGTCTTGCACGTGACCCATGTGTTTAGACACTTCATTTTACATGGTGTTGTGAATGATTCTTATGCCTACCATAGACCTTTCATGGAGCGCTTTATGCATGCTTGCTATGACCATGAGGTAGATGCTTATTCTCTTGACACACATATGTGCATCTCTACCTCACATTTACATGCTTGTTTCCATGATGACCTTGATTGTGCTCAATTGATGTGCTTAAATGCCATGCCACAAACCATTGTCACACCCTATGCTATGCTTGATGACAACACTTGTTGGGTAAATCACCTCTTGAATGTTTGGTTTTGCACTAACGCTAACCACATTTGTTTTTCCAAGTGTTTGTTGTCTTTGCTCCTTTTGAAGGAATCACTAGACGGAGAGACATTGGAGAGTGCCCATGTTGAGCTTCAAGATGATGAGCACTTCGTGATGGTCCACATCTACACGACGACGCCATCTCTTTCCCATGGTGATTTGGTTTTCGATCCGAGGTCGGATCTTTTCCAAGGGGGAGGGGATGATACGGTGTATCCTATGGACATCACCATGTCAAGAGTCTGCTTGGGAAGTGACACGTGTGACCTCTATTTCTCATACATAAAGGTGAATCATCTCCTTTACACGTGTTCACTTGACCCCTTCGAGGATGGTATACTACTTGACACTCCACTCGTGTGCATGCATAGGTATTGTCGGAGCTTCACGGACGACGACGAGGAGTGCAAGCGCCGAGGAACACCTACACCATCGCGAGGGAAGCGTGGAAGAGAAGACGGAAGAAGACGGAGCGGCTGAAGTTACAGCCGCCGGACATCCGGCGCCAGCCCGGACATCCGGCGCCAGCCCGGACATCCGGCGTCCAGCCCGGACATCCGGCGCTTCAGCAGAGGCCCGACATCCGGCATCACCCCGGAAATCCGGCAAGGGCAACAGAAGCACCCGAAGAACGGCCATCGCCAGGCCGGACATCCGGCCTCCCATGAACGGCCGGACATCCGGCCCCCAGCCCGGACATCCGGCGCCTGCCTGCGCGCAGAGTCGGGCCAGAGGCCCATGTATCCTCTCCCACTTACCCCTTCATGTACTAGACTATATATACTCCTCCACCTCCACCATTTTAGGGTTAGCAATGGTTTAGCTCATATGAGAGATAGAGCTTTGCTCATCCATCCCGGATCTACTCCACGAGAGAGACCGCGGCCCCTCTACGGAGAAGATCCACCTTGGATTCAAGACCCCTAGCGGGAAGATCCTTCACGGATTCAAGACCTCCTCTTGGAGATGAACTTTACCTTGTATCTTTCCCTTTGTTGTTCATGTACCGTGTGATCTTGTGTGTTTGATTGTCTAGTGGATGTGTGATTGGACTTGTTCTTGTGTGTTTCCTCTCGTGTTTTCCCCCGTTTCCCTTTGTGTTCTTCGTGTTCATCGTGGGATCCCCTCCATTTCGTGAAAGATCCGCTGATTAGGGTTCCACCCTGTATCACCTGTGAATCAGTAAATGCAAGTCAACTTCACGTTGACAGACACCTAATGGGTAGTATACACCCAGTGGACGGGAAACCTCCACCAACCCAGGTCATAGTGCACACAATGACCGGGACATCAGAATACCCGACTCAACCGCATTGGGAAATCGCGGATAGTCAGCATGGGTAACGATATTTCCATCAACTGTATATATACATATATAGATTCTGGAGAATCATATAACCGGAAGTCTACAATTGTCGACATACATTTCTCAACTAGATTGCAAAAACCTTTCATATGATTCAGATCCAAAGACCATGGCCATGGCAAAGTGTGAACAACACTCGGACTGAACTCAAGCAAAGGGTATAATCTAGGTAGAAATGATCTTGCTCAATAATGGGAAGGTATTCATAAGCAATACATTGACCAATTTTATTCTGGTAACAGAATTGAGGACAACGAAGTGGTGAAACAAAGAGCAAGTATTGTAGCACAAGGGTTCACGCAGATACCCAACTATTCTCTAGAGGTGGAATCTCTTCCGATAACTTATATCATTGGCAGTACAAAGTCATATATCTCAGCAGTTGATAGATGTAGTGATCACATATCCATATGGATCACTAGATTCAGACATATATGATTGATTCCCGACGGAATCTCACTTCTGAATCAAAATGCAAAATGCAACATACATTGTGTAAAAATCAGTAAGTCACCATACGACTTATTGTTGTCGATACATATGGTACAACCGACGTAGTGAGTTCCTTATTCACAAGGATTACTCCTACAATGATGATTATCCATGTTTGTGTGTCTGCAATGACGACACATGTAATCATCTAAATGACTGTAACATCCCAAATTTTCAATTTGGAATGTTTTACAATTATTAGCTAAGCATCTATGCATTTTTTCTTTGAGTGTCATTTGGAAATTTCAGAGGCATTTGAATTTTATCTGACTTTGAATTCTACTTGGCAATTGAAATTTATTTCAAAAATCCCTGACGAGATACTTGTTGAAAAGTATGAGAGGAGCGAACATGACACTCCAAAAAGTCAGAAGAAAACAATGCCGAAAGATTTGAATTCAAATTTGAGTTTCATTTGGATTTTTAGAAAAAAATGTTTTTTATAAAGTTTTTATTTAGCCTCTGAAAAATAGTTCATCTTGTAGGATTTATTTTTCTAAATTTTTTGATATATATATATATATATATATATATATATATATATATATATATGTCCTATATTAAAATATTTTTATTTTCTATCTATATTTTTTTTCTCTGTCAAAAAAAACCCAGCCAGGCCAGGCCAACTGGCCCAGCCCAGCAGCAAGGCCACGGCCGAGCCAGCGAAGGGAGCAACGAGGCCAGCGTCGCCACATCTCCCTGTCTCACGTAACTCCTCTCTCTCTATTTTTTTTCTCTCCCCGACACTTGGACCCCACCCCATCTCTTCTTCTTCCCCTTCCACAAACGGACAACAGAAAAACGTATGCGTACTTCACTTCCTATGTCTTTTCGTTTCAAATTCTTAGAAATCTTAATTCTAGACAACCTCTTGCCCGAGGAAGATGTCCTATAAATAGCCACGACTCTCCTCGACCGATTCACACGAAAATCCCTCGCCAAGTCCACCCCTACAACACGTACTCGACGTTCCAATCTCACAGCAGAAGCTCCAGTTCATCGTCAGTTTCCGACGCCGGTGAGCCATCCCGAGCCCTATCCTTTTGTGTTCCGACTTCTCTTGATCCCTATCATCGTTTTGACAAGGTTTTGTGATCTCTCTCCGTCTACAGAGGCCGTACCAAACTCGTTGTCTTCACCGGAGCACCCGGAGCACCAAGCTTTGCCGCTTCGTTCCGTCGCTGTTCGTCGTCTCCGATCAACACCGACTCCACCACCGGACGAGCAACTCTCTGCCGCAACTCCTAGACATCTCCGCCTCCATCCACGATCGCCGGAGCCGCCGCCTCGCCGGAGCCCGAGCGCCTCTCAACGCTTTTTCTTCTCTGTAAGCTGAACGTACATAAACGTTTTGTTTTTTCTTTCGGTTTTCTTCAGTTGATCGAACCGGCCTTCGGTTCTGGTTTATTTTTTTTTTCTTTTAGCCGCAGCAAACACCTCAGCCAATCAGAGATCGCCACATGGCATCTGTTTGAATTCCTTTTCTTCTCTTTTTCCAGTAATTTCTTAATCTCAGATTCTATACTAATTCTTATTTCTAGTATATCTTTTAGTCTATAGATCCGATTTAGTTGATTCTTTTTCCTACGGGTTCGTAGAAATATCCTCTATCCAGAGAACCTAACGAAATATATTTTTGAAAATTTTAAAAATTTGAATTCAAGCAGATCTGAATTCAAACTTCGTTAGGCCATAACTTGAGTTCCGTAACTCCGTTTTGGGTGATTTTTTTTTTTGCAAATCGAAGCTTGTGACATGTACCTTCTGTTAAAACCAAAACCATTTATTTTTGTTGCTGTGAAAATTATATTCTGTACAGAAACTTTATTTGGGTGTTTTTGGAGTTTTTCGAAGTCTTTTATTCGTTTTCTTTTTGATTCTTTGCTTGTATGCTTATGTGAGTTATTGCTTGCTTACGCTAGATCATCCGGAGTGCGAAGCTTGCTACTACGAATCTTTAGAGTTCAACGAACGTCAGCAAGGCAAGTTCACACTTTGATCATAAGTTTAAATACCCAGATTTTTACTATGCATTAGTTTCACCCTCAAAGATTGCATGAGTAGGATTGGGAACATGTGGTTATGCTATGTAGTTCATTTGGTAGGAACCTAGACCTTTGATCACCCCGGGAATATTCGTTATGTCATATATTGCTTAGCCATGCTCGTAGACGGGGATTGGTATGTGTGATACATGCAAGTTGCGAGAGATAATAATTTTGGGACAACATAAGGTGGCAACTTTAATACACATCTGGGTGGATTGTTTGGGGCACCTGGAGAAACCAGTGCTTGGCCAAGGGGAATTCCGGAGTACCCGTGTGATTACCCTAGGTCCGCCACCCAGGCTCAAAGGGATCATAAGATATTTCATGCCTAGAAACTTCCGTGTGCAGCCACAAGCCATTATGGGCTCTGGCATAGTTGAGTAAGTTGTCTGACCTCTTTCCGTGGTAGACTAGTTGATGTAGGGGAAAGTAGGTGTACCGGTCTACCCAGGGTTTGGAGGAAATACTTCAGAAAGACTATGTCTCGATCTTCCGATCATGGAGGTGGTCGAGTCTTGTGGGGAAAAGTGCGCAAACCTCTGCAGAGTGTACAAACTAATCATGATTAGCCGTGTCCCCGGTTATGGACAACTCGAGTATCTAGAAGTGAATTGTTGGTTGATCTCATCACTCTATTTAATGAAATTATTGGGTTACTAATAACTTGGGAATTTTGGGATTGAGTTGGAGGAACCTTCTCAATAATGGCATTTTTTTATTTAGTAGTAAATAAAAATTTATTCCTTTGTTGTAGGGTAAAATTGGCTTTATGCAAACATTAAACTTAGAGCCTCCACCAGCTAAATTTGCATATAGAGATAGTCTTTTTCTTTATTATTATTTCTATGGTGTGACATTGCCAGCATATTCCATGTGCTGACCTACACGGCTGCAACGTCTCATGTTGCAGAGTTTTCCGACGAGGAGTAAAGGTGCGATAGGTCGTTGTTCTGCACTCAGTTTGCCGTGGAGTTGATGGACTCATTTTACTTTTGATGCTTCCGCAGTTATTTTATCCAGATGGCCTTTGGCCATATTATTGTAATAAATACTCTTTTGAGGACCTCGATGTAATAAAGTGTGTGATTGAACTCTGTTATAATTCATCGAGTACTGTGTGTGTCAGCATACCGATCCAGGGATGACACTTAAGCACAGAGACTTCGATCCATTGGGTCTGGTCGCTACAAGATGGTATCAGAGCACACGCTGACTATAGGACGCGACCACTAGGAAATGGAAAACCATAGGAAGAAAACTCTATTTTACCACTTCCTTATATATCCGTTGGTCTGTACTCTTCTCTATTCATTTCTATCTCTTCTCTACTTCAATTCAATAGTTGTTGAACCCCATGACCAAGTTGCTCAGCTGATGAGACCAAGACCCATGAAGACATCATTGACGAAGAAGAAGAAGTAGAGTTGACTTTGATTTGAGAAGATTTAGTTCAGACCACCACAACCAAATGTAGTCCAACGAATGATTGCGGTAGTATGAAGAGATCATATCTCTTGTGGATATGACCTTACCTGTAGGTTTTGCTTGTGTGATGTGATTTGTGTGAATTGCTTGATTTGAAGTTTTATTGCTATCATAAGCATATGGGTAGTGATTTCTCTCATTAGGCTCTTATTCTATTCTAATTTCTCATCCACTCTAAACCTAACAGATGCCTCCGAGACGCGACCCGGAATTTCCACCAGAACTTACCCAGTTGATCCAGAATCAGAATGCCCTCATGCAGCTACTCATCCAGAATCAGAACCAGAACAACAACAACAACCCACCACCACCACCCCCGGTCGACAACCTTACCCGTTTCCTGAGGTTGAACCCACCCATGTTCTCTAGCAGCACGGAGCCGATCGTCGCAGATGACTGGCTCCGCAAGATCGGAAGGGAGCTGGCCACCGCAGGATGTACTGACGCAGAGAAGGTGCGCTTTGCCGCACATCAACTGGATGGACCAGCAGCTTCGTGGTGGGAGAATTACACCACCACATTCCCCATAGCAAATGTGACTTGGGATCAGTTCCAGCAGGCGTTTCGTACTGCACATGTTTCAGTCGGAGCTATGAGTCTGAAGAAGCGTGAGTTCCGCAACTTACGCCAGGGTAATCGTTCTGTTGGTGATTATGTGGAGGAAGTCAGCAAGTTATCCAGGTATGCTCCCGAAGACGTGGCTGATGATGCCGCTAAGTAGGAGAAATTTCTTGAGGGACTAAATGATGATCTGAGACTTCAGTTGACTGTGGCTACCTTTAACAATTATCAAGAGTTGGTTGACAAGGCTCTTATTCTAGAAGGCAAGCAGCAGCAGGTGGAAAACCGCAAGAGGAAGTACGGACAGGGAAAGTACAACTCTGGAGTTCAGCAGAAGCCCCGCTATACCCCGTACTCGGGAAATAATGGATCAGGATCTGGCAAGTATGGTGGACACACTCACCATAACCATGGAGGACATTCACATCATGGAGGGAATGGACACAACCATAGCCATAGGAATGGCAATGGAAACGGAGGAAACAACAATCAGCATCACTCCAACCCCGCTACACCAACAAAGAAGGATCTGAGCCACATTACCTGTTTCAAGTGCGGGAAGACCGGACACTACACCACCAAATGTCCCGAGGCGAAGAACGGGAATGGCAATGGAAGCTCTGGAAAGAAGCCAAATCCTTTTACTAGAGGTCAGGTGAACCATGTCAATGTGGAGGAAGTTTATGTCCAGCTTGACGCCGTTGTTGGTAAGTTCTTGATTAATTCATTTACAGCCCTTGTTCTTTTTGACACTGGTGCATCGCATTCATTCATATCAAGGGGGTTTGTGGATAAGTTTAAGTTGCCGACCGTAGCCCTTAAAACACCAATGTTAGTGAGTTCCCCAGGAGCAGAGAATATGGCTAGTCGGGGATGTTTTCAGTTGCCATTGACCATGGGGAGACACGTTTTTCCCACAGACCCCATCATCCTAGAATCACAAGGAATGGACGTAATTCTAGGCATGGACTGGCTATCCAAGTATGAAGGGAATATTGATTGTGCCAGTAAGTCGATTCTTCTCACCACCCCAGAGGGGAAACGGATCAAGTATGTGTCGAGGCATACGCCAAAGAGGACTCAAGTGAATTCTCTTTCGGGAGTTGTTCAGGAAGAAGTACCAGTTGTGAAGGATTATCCCGATGTTTTTCCGGAGGAACTACCAGGCATGCCACCGGATCGAGACATAGAGTTTTTGATTGAATTGTTACCAGGCACTGGACCAATATCCAAGAGACCGTACCGGATGCCCGCAAATGACCTGGAGGAAATTAAGAAGCAGATTAAGGAATTATTGGAGAAATGTTATATTCGACCGAGTTCATCACCTTGGGGAGCCCCAGTGCTTCTAGTTGAGAAGAAGGATGGATCCTTGAGAATGGTTGTGGATTACCGTGCGTTGAATGAGGTGACGATCAAGAACGATTTGTTTGACCAGCTACAAGGAGCAAAAGTTTTCTCAAAAATCGATCTTCGATCTGGATATCACCAGCTGAAGATTCGAGAACAGGATATACCCAAGACAGCCTTTACCACGAGATATGGGCTTTATGAGTATACAGTCATGTCTTTTGGTTTGACTAATGCCCCTGCCTATTTTATGAATATGATGAATAAGGTATTCATGGAGTTCTTGGATAAGTTTGTTGTGGTATTCATTGATGATATATTGATTTACTCAAAGAATGAAGAAGAACACAAGGAACATTTGCGCTTGGTTCTTGAGAAGCTCAGGGAACATCAATTATATGCAAAGTTCAGCAAGTGTGAATTCTGGTTGAAGAAAGTTAGATTTCTCGGACATGTTATATCAGGGGAAGGAATAGCAGTGGATCCTTCGAAAGTTGAAGCCGTCACCGAATGGAAGGCACCCACCTCAGTCGGAGAGATTCGCAGTTTCCTTGGACTTGCAGGATATTACCGAAGATTTATTGAGAATTTCTCCAAGATCGCAAAGCCCATGACAGAGTTATTAAAGAAAGACACCAAGTTTAATTGGACCGAAGAATGTGAGGCTAGTTTTCAAGAGTTGAAGAAACGTTTGGTCACAGCCCCAGTGCTGATTCTTCCGAATATACGCAAGGATTTTCAGGTATATTGCGACGCTTCTCGTCAGGGACTTGGAGGTGTTCTTATGCAAGAAGGAAGAGTTGTTTCATATGCCTCACATCAGCTTCGACCGCATGAGCGGAATTATTCCACGCATGATTTAGAGTTAGCAGCCGTAGTGCATGCGCTCAAGACCTGGAGGCATTTTCTTATTGGAAATCATTGTGATGTTTACACGGATCACAAGAGTTTGAAATACATCTTCAAAAGGAGTTGAACCTCAGGCAGAGAAGATGGTTGGAGCTCATAAAAGATTATGACATGAAATTGCACTATCACCCAGGAAAGGCCAATGTTGTGGCAGATGCATTGAGCCGCAAGAGTTATGTCAATACCCTCACAGCAGGAGGATTACCTCAAGAGTTAATTGATGATCTCAGAGATCTCCGATTGGAGATAGTACCACGAGGTTTTGTTACCTCAATGGAAATTCAATCCACCTTGTTGGGAAAGATCCGAGAAGCCCAAAAGTTAGACAAAGGTATTGCGGAAATAAAGGAAAGGATGAACCAAGGAACGGCAGAAGGATTTCGTGAGGATGAACACGGAACCATATGGTTTGAGCAGCGTATTTATGTGCCAAATGACACAGAGATCAGGGAGTTGATTCTTCAGGAGGCTCATGATTCGCCTTATTCGATACACCCAGGAAACACCAAGATGTATTTGGACTTGAAGGAAAGTTTCTGGTGGACAGGTATGAAAAAGGATATTGCCGAGTATGTCGCAGTATGTGATGTATGTCAAAGGGTTAAGGAAGAGCACCAGAAACCAGCAGGATTACTTCAGCCTTTGTCGATACCGGATTGGAAGTGGGACAAGCTTGGCATGGACTTCATTACAGGATTACCCAAGACCCGATCATGCTATGATTCTATTTGGGTAGTAGTTGATCGCTTGACCAAGGTAGCTCACTTCATCCCCGTGAAAACCACATATACAAGTGCTAAATTGGCCAAGATATACATGACCAGGATCGTATGTCTGCACGGAGTTCCGAGGACCATCGTATCAGATAGAGGAACACAATTTACCTCAAAGTTTTGGCATCAGTTACACGAAACTTTGGGTACCAAGCTAGAGTTCAGTACAGCCTTTCATTCGCAGACAGATGGGCAGACCGAGAGAGTCAATCAGATTCTGGAGGACATGTTGAGAGCTTGTGCGCTAGATTATGGATCTAGTTGGGATGATAATTTGCCATACGCAGAATTCTCATATAACAACAGCTATCAAGCTAGTTTGAAGATGGCCCCTTTCGAAGCTTTGTACAGAAGGAGGTGCAGGACACCATTAATGTGGGATGAAGTTGGAGACCGTAAATTATTCGGACCAGATTTAATTAAAGATTCGGAGAGAAAGTCAAGTTGATCCGTGACAGACTTAAGATAGCCCAATCCAGACAGAAGAGTTATGCCGATACTAAACGCAAGGAAGTAACTTATGAAGTCGGAGATAGAGCATATCTTCGTGTGTCTCCACTTCGAGGTGTTAAACGGTTTGGAGTTAAAGGCAAACTAGCACCACGATTTGTGGGGCCATACAGAATTTTGGAACGCATGGGTGAAGTTGCCTACAAGTTGGAATTACCCGAAGCCTTGTCAGGAGTTCATGATGTGTTTCACGTTTCCCAGTTGAAGAAGTGCCATGCAGAGATGGCTGATATTCCTTTGAGAGATACAGTGCCACTGGAGGCCATACAGTTGGATAGTGATCTGACCTATGATGAGAAGCCCGTCAAGATTCTCGAAACAACAAGCAGGGTTACCCGCAACAAGGTCATCAAGTTTTGCAAGGTTCAGTGGAGTCATCATACTAAGGAAGAAGCCACCTGGGAACGCGAAGAAGATCTTCGATAGGATCACCCACACCTTTTTGCTAGCCAACCCGAATCTCGAGGGCGAGATTCATCTTAAGGGGGGTAGGTTTGTAACATCCCAAATTTTCAATTTGGAATGTTTTACAATTATTAGCTAAGCATCTATGCATTTTTTTTATTTGAGTGTCATTTAGAAATTTCAGAGGCATTTGAATTTTATCTGACTTTGAATTCTACTTGGCAATTGAAATTTATTTCAAAAATCCCTGACGAGATACTTGTTCAAAAGTATGAGAGGAGTGAACATGACACTCCAAAAAGTCGGAAGAAAACAATGCCGAAAGATTTGAATTCAAATTTGAGTTTCATTTGGATTTTTAGAAAAAAAATGTTTTTTTATAAAGTTTTTATTTAGCCTCTGAAAAATAGTTCATCTTGTAGGATTTATTTTTTTGAATTTTTTGATATATATATGTCCTATATTAAAATATTTTTATTTTCTATCTATATATTTTTTTCTCTGTCAAAAAAAAACCCAGCCAGGCCAGGCCAACTGGCCCAGCCCAGTAGCAAGGCCACGGCCGAGCCAGCGAAGGGAGCAACGAGGCCAGCGTCGCCACATCTCCCTGTCTCACGTAACTCCTCTCTCTCTATTTTTTTTCTCTCCCCGACACTTGGACCCCACCCCATCTCTTCTTCTTCCCCTTCCACGAACGGACAACAGAAAAACGTATGCGTACTTCACTTCCTATGTCTTTTCGTTTCAAATTCTTCGGCATCTTAATTATAGACAACCTCTTGTCCGAGGAAGATGTCCTATAAATAGCCACGACTCTCCTCGACCGATTCATACGAAAATCCCTCGCCAAGTCCACCCCTACAACACGTACTCGACGTTCCAATCTCACAGCAGAAGCTCCAGTTCATCGTCAGTTTCCGACGCCGGTGAGCCATCCCGAGCCCTATCCTTTTGTGTTCCGACTTCTCTTGATCCCTATCATCGTTTTGACAAGGTTTTGTGATCTCTCTCCATCTACAGAGGCCGTACCAAACTCGTTGTCTTCACCGGAGCACCCGGAGCACCAAGCTTTGCCGCTTCGTTCCGTCGCTGTTCGTCGTCTCCGATCAACACCGACTCCACCACCGGACGAGCAACTCTCTGCCGCAACTCCTAGACATCTCCGCCTCCATCCACGATCGCCGGAGCCGCCGCCTCGCCGGAGCCCGGGCGCCTCTCAACGCTTTTTCTTCTCTGTAAGCTGAACGTACATAAACGTTTTGTTTTTTCTTTCGGTTTTCTTCAGTTGATCGAACCGGCCTTCGGTTCTGGTTTATTTATTTTTTTTCTTTTAGCCGCAGCAAACACCTCAGCCAATCAGAGATCGCCACATGGCATCTGGTTGAATTCCTTTTCTTCTCTTTTTCCAGTAATTTCTCAATCTCAGATTATATACTAATTCTTATTTCTAGTATATCTTTTAGTCTATAGATCCGATTTAGTTGATTCTTTTTCCTACGGGTTCGTAGAAATATCCTCTATCCAGATAACCTAACGAAATATATTTTTGAAAATTTTAAAAATTTGAATTCAAGCAGATCTGAATTCAAACTTCGTTAGGCCATAACTTGAGTTCCGTAACTCCGTTTTGGGTGATTTTTTTTTTGCAAATCGAAGCTTGTGACATGTACCTTCTGTTAAAACCAAAACCATTTATTTTTGTTGCTGTGAAAATTATATTCTGTACAGAAACTTTATTTGGGTGTTTTTGGAGTTTTTCGAAGTCTTTTATTCGTTTTCTTTTTGATTCTTTGCTTGTATGCTTATGTGAGTTATTGCTTGCTTACGCTAGATCATCCAGAGTGCGAAGCTTGCTACTACGAATCTTTAGAGTTCAACGAACGTCAGCAAGGCAAGTTCACACTTTGATCATAAGTTTAAATACCCAGATTTTTACTATGCATTAGTTTCACCCTCAAAGATTGCATGAGTAGGATTGGGAACATGTGGTTATGCTATGTAGTTCATTTGGTAGGAACCTAGACCTTTGATCACCCCGGGAATATTCGTTATGTCATATATTGCTTAGCCATGCTCGTAGACGGGGATTGGTATGTGTGATACATGCAAGTTGCGAGAGATAATAATTTTGGGACAACATAAGGTGGCAACTTTAATACACATATGGGTGGATTGTTTGGGGCACCTGGAGAAACCAGTGCTTGGCCAAGGGGAATCCCGGAGTATCCGTGTGATTACCCTAGGTCCGCCACCCAGGCTCAAAGGGATCATAAGATATTTCATGCCTAGAAACTTCCGTGTGCAGCCACAAGCCATTATGGGCTCTGGCATAGTTGAGTAAGTTGTCTGACCTCTTTCCGTGGTAGACTAGCTGATGTAGGGGAAAGTAGGTGTACCGGTCTACCCAGGGTTTGGAGGAAATACTTCAGAAAGACTATGTCTCGATCTTCCGATCATGGAGGTGGTCGAGTCTTGTGGGGAAAAGTGCGCAAACCTCTGCAGAGTGTACAAACTAATCATGATTAGCCGTGTCCCCGGTTATGGACAACTCGAGTATCTAGAAGTGAATTGTTGGTTGATCTCATCACTCTATTTAATGAAATTATTGGGTTACTAATAACTTGGGAATTTTGAGATTGAGTTGGAGGAACCTTCTCAATAATGGCATTTTTTTTATTTAGTAGTAAATAAAAATTTATTCCTTTGTTGTAGGGTAAAATTGGCTTTATGCAAACATTAAACTTAGAGCCTCCACCAGCTAAATTTGCATATAGAGATAGTCTTTTTCTTTATTATTATTTCTATGGTGTGACATTGCCAGCATATTCCATGTGCTGACCTACACGGCTGCAACGTCTCATGTTGCAGAGTTTTCTGACGAGGAGTAAAGGTGCGATAGGTCGTTGTTCTGCACTCAGTTTGCCGTGGAGTTGATGGACTCATTTTACTTTTGATGCTTTCGCAGTTATTTTATCCAGATGGCCTTTGGCCATATTATTGTAATAAATACTCTTTTGAGGACCTCGATGTAATAAAGTGTGTGATTGAACTCTGTTATAATTCATCGAGTACTGTGTGTGTCAGCATACCGATCCAGGGATGACACTTAAGCACAGAGACTTCGATCCATTGGGTCGGGTCGCTACAATGACGGAGTTTAAAATGACGGATTTGGTAAACCAAAATACCGCTCGTTACTACAAATTGAGCACCTTCATTCATGCATTATGGTATACTATGTTGTCTATATCCATAATATATTGGAGAAATTCACTGTGGACAAATATTATCCATCCATAACTCTCATGATAGTTCATTCTCTAGACGTAGAGAAGGATCTATATAGACCAAGAGATGATAGAAATGGGATATTGGGACTCAACGTTCCATAATGCCATTGGATCCACCAAACACAATTGGTTGGTACTCAAGAATATCTTTTGATATCTCCAAGGCATCAAATATCTTGTCCTGGTTTTTCAGTTTCACAGAAATGTGAACACCGATATCATTGGATACATCGATCAGACCCCCACTATACCAGATCGTAGACAATCTTAGTGTTCCTACTAGGTGTGGTAGACCTCTCATGAAGAGTCTTCGAAACAGACCTCGTGGCTACATTCACCAACCATTATCTCAACGATAATGTTTCTTGTGTTGCCCGGATGCAAACATGTTACATAATAAGCAATATCACTATATTGCATATCTTGCAAGTCAAATCATGCGACTGATTTGTTCAGCGGATCTATACCAACTACTATGTTTTGGTATGTGACGACTTCGAATTTTTGCAAGAATCAGGGGGAGTATCTTCCTGAATTGTTCCTATTTAATGCATCATATTATACTCTTTTTCCCTTCATGAGTTTACTTTACAGGTTCTCATAAAGGTTTTTAATGAGGTAATATCAACATGAGATCATATGTCATACTTTCTGTTTTCCCCACCGGGGTTTTTGGGAAAGTATATATGACATATTTATTGTGCTCTAAACTCTATGAGGTTTCTCGTATTGAGTTAAAAGAGACAATGACCATTATATATTGTACCATTTTCTCCTTATTTTTCCCAATGGGTTTGAAGGAGTTTTAGCAACATATCAAACACCTATCTCCTCATATTTTTCCCACAGGATTTTTGGAGGAGCTTTTTCAAGATGATGATACTTACACTAACAAGCATGGATTAGGGGGACTGTTAGGATTTAATTAATCATATTAATCCCTGTTTTTCCTAATCGAGGCAGTTGTCTCGTGTCCCTTCGGACGCACCCCTTCGGGGGCTATATATATGTGTAATCACATCATCAATGAGAAAGAGGATTCACTTTTACATCTGTGCCAAGGCTCTCTTGATTGTCTCTTGATTCCTTTCTAACAAGACAAACACAGACACGTAAAAGTGAATCCTTGTTCTCATTGATGATGGGTTACACATATATGTAGCTCCCGAAGGGGTGTCTCCGAAGGAACACGAGGCAACCGCCTCCTTTAGGAAAAGTAGGGATTAATAGGATTAAATAATCCTAACAGATTGCACGAAGCGTGTGCATTCTTGAAAAGGGGGACTACTTTCCCTACCGGCGTTGCTCCGATCATTGGCGATGTTTAGGTTTGAGGAATTTCTTTATTAAGCATTGTATGCGTGAGACAAAGTGTCGCCCTATCCAAACCGAGTTTGAGGCCAATTACAAAGAAACGAGTTTGAGACGGCATCACGTTCATGCCAGATATATATACGTGATTCTTTGTGTAGCACCAGCAGCCCTGGAGACCCGAATAAACAAGCCAATCTCGCAGCAGCAGTTACTAGCCCTTTTCATAAATCAAACTCCCAACCGAAAGCACCTCGTCGACACCGTAATCTATCTTATCCTGGCTAATCCACGGAGATAAGCCCCATTTTTCTTTCTTAGCCCCGCCGATCGGCCGACAGAGTCCTGTAAGATAAGATGCTTATCCTGATGAGCCAGTAGTGGTGTAGTTTATCCACGTCCTTTTCACATGCCCCGGTACATATAATTGCTTGCTCCCAGCAACCAACACATGTTCCCGTCTCTTGCTCAACTAGTGTTTCCACATGCGCAAACACTCCAGACAATAACGTTAGGTGATAAGACCGACGCTCTGTGTACGGCGAGCATAGGTTTCGTTTTACTTTTCGGCGCCAGTCAGTCAGTCAGTCCACGGAGGCCTATCCGAACAAGCAAGACGCCCGTCTGCCCACGGCAACGGCGCTTTTTTTCTCCCCCGCCCCCACCCCTCGCGTCTGCATATATATACGGGGTGCCTTTCATTTGCCGTCCAAGCTCCCAACATCCCAAGCCAAGAGATAACCATTGCCCCTGCCTCCCTCTTTAGTCCTGTGATGGATGGAGCTTGCAACGAGGCTCTGTGCCGTGAGGCCGCCTGCGCTTGGCAACGAGAAGGAGAAGATCATACTGACACTGCTTCTTGTACCTCGCCCTCGGGAGCGTCCAGCGGGTCACTGGCGTCAGATCTGGGTGATGGGTCAAGTTACTCCCCACCTGGTGATCATTCTTCGGAGTCGTCTTCAGCGTCGTCGAGCACCTTGCAGCTGGACTCCGAGGCCGAGGGGCCTCTCTACGAGCTGTCTTCGCTGCTAGCCCAGCTTCCTGCCAGGTACAAGCTTTGCACGCTGATAACGTGGAATTTGCCCGTTTGCGTTTCCCTACCTGTATGAAAAACAACAAAACTTTGTCACCCTTTCCAACAACATGCATGCTAGTAAGCTAACAGGTCTTCAAATCGGATGGTTGAATTCAAAAATGGCATGCTCCTAAGTGATAGCTTGTCGAGGTTCCACTTTGAAAAAAAATTGAATTGCTTGTCAACGTTTTCTTGCTAAAAAATACATATTGATTATTCAAAAAAGAGCACAGTGCGATCTCTAACAGATAATTTAATTTCCACAGGAGAGGATTGTCCAAGTACTACCAAGGGAAGTCCCAATCATTCACATCAATATCTTATGCTTCAAGTCTTCAAGACCTTGGAAAAGTTACCTACAACAAGAGGATGAAGACATGCAAGAGCTATACAGCAGGATTAGGCATGAACCAGCGGTCAAATCACTTACCGAGGACATGCAACAAGATGATAGCCAAGAGGCCCTCAAAAGGTTCATTTGCTAGTCAAATGTCCAGAGCAAGGAGCACCAACCTCTTGTACAGTAGTGCCAATTTAGCTGCACACCAGAACAAGGAAGATGCACAAATGCATATGAACTCTTAACTGGATACAACTAGCATGCCAGGCCTCCACTTCCCATGAACATATAGTACTTAGTGTACACTTTCACATGGAAATTCAAACTAATTTTTCCTTCTGAGATCAGCCTGATTTCTCTTATGTCTGATTTTATTTTGGTCCATATGAAAGTCAACTGTAAAAATGAATGAAGTGACACTTGGTCCAATCATAATCAGAAAAACTTGATAGATACATCTCCTTGCGTTAAACTTGCCCATGATGGTGCACCATCTATTCTCTTCTTATACACACAACACCACAAGTTAGGGGAACCATTTATTAAGGAACGATAAGAGATGTTCTTGAAAGCAACTGTACAAGTATTCTGTAGAAAATTAGTATTGCCATGAATGATGACGATGATGGCATGTTCATCAGAATCAAGGGTCACAAGAATATTTCTATTAGGTTGTCACAAGTCAAAATATGTGCTTTCACTTGGTGTTTGTCCAACAAGCTCGTCTAGGTTTTCTTTTCTGTTCACCTCCATGAATGACATCTGTTAACAACAAGAGAAAGGCTCTCATAAAAACCAATGAAACCACTACAAGTGCATAGTTTTAAACTTCAAAACCAAATTACCTGAAGCTGAAGGAGATCAACATCCCTTTTCCAACATGCACAATGCACAAACCCTTTTGGTAGCCAGACCTAAAGGATGGTATTACAAACTGGTCACAATACCTTATCTTCTGTACATTCCATATATGACATTTCTTAGAATATCTGAAGCTCTCAATCAGCACTCTCTTGCTAAAGAATGCTTCGTCATGTCAGTTGGATCACTTGTTGCTTAGCCACCTGGTATAATCTCCAACCGCCTCAAGATCAGACTGCATAAGCAGACATATAATGCTTGTAAATACATTCTAGTCATGGTGATGCTTTCCAAGTGAGCACAATAGAAAGATGAAATAAGGTACAAAATCGCAGCAGGGATTCCCCTACTACATTCCTTTAAAAACAAAGAAGATGAAATAAGGTACAGAAGGAACAGTAAAAATGCAGTTCATTGACGGGAACAAATTCATACATCTTCAGTTAATCCGAGATGATCAAGTAGAACCCTTATACCACCACCTTTTGAAGCATTAAAGGGAACAATCTCAATTGCATTTGGCTGCTCTTTGATAACACATGCTTTCCCTTCTGTTAGTTCCGACCAATGCTGTGTGAGGACAGAAAAATCTTCATCCGTGTTGCCAAGGAAAATCAACTTCTGCAAATGCAAGCAAACCATGTAAGTTCACTCTAAACAAAACTGATCCAAAGATAGGAAAACTCGTCATCCTTATAACTGGCACATCCACTGTGCATTTGCCATAGTTACAATAACAAACCTGAATCGATGAATATTCCAATAGGTCCTCAACTGAAGGCATCACTTTTACCTATGACAAAACCTCAATGTTGGCTGAACTGCTTAATATAGTGGGAAAGGAAGGAAAAAGAAGTTTATCTAGCAAAAAACTAAATATTGTACCTTGGTCTCATGGTGCACAGTGTGCAACAAGTTGACAGAAGGATGTTCAAACAAGGTCAAACATTGTTCCTCACAGTATGCAACAAGAGGAATTTTATGCTTCAAGGAGTAAAAACATGCCTGCAAATGGAACAAAAGAAATTTAAATATAATATCTGACGAACTTATACATCGCTAAAAGGGGCACACAACCTTAACAAGTCAAAACTGATACGAAAGTGATTCAAGCTCAATGATAGCACATTTCATGCCTAACATCCACATTCACAATAAAGAACTGACAAGACACAAAATGCCCCGCAAATCCTACTAACAAAAAGAACAGTAGGTAATATTAAAAGTTTGATGGAAGATGAGCAGGTGCAGCACTAAAATTCTGACAGAAATACAGCAGAAAGTAATCAGCTGACATAATGTAAATCACTACCTCCTTGCATATATCCACATCCAAGTTTGCTCTATAAATAAGTTGGCCATGCTCCCCATATACAAGTGAACCCTGCAGCAAACAGAGCAAAATATAACTTTATAAGGGAAAAATGTCGACTGAAAAAAAGAACATATTCTTACTATTGCTCAAAGCCTCAAACAAGTATAAAGAATGATAATGATGAGGGCTCGACAGTTACTTCCTTCTATATTATCCCCGTCGATTGAAAAATAAACATATTCTTACTATTGTTGCAATCTAAAATTAGGGTGCCTAATTCAGTAGAGCAATTGGACACACAAAATTTTACTTCAAAATGTCCAGCTGTGTCTAATTCAACAAAAAGGGACATGGGTGCCAAAAGAACACTTGCACAAAGCCATGAAGCTTTGATAACCAACTCCCAAATTCTACAACTATTCAAGTAAGAATGGAGAGGATGTACCTGTAGAAATACACCAGGTGAATTCTCTGATATAAAATCACCTCTTCCTTCCATATTAAGAAGCTTGAAGGTTGCTATGGTGGAAGCACGGGTCTAATTAAAAGGGATGAAAATCAAGAAAATATTAGAAACATGCAATTATACTAAAAATGCAGCCATCTTATGTAGATTATATATATGCTTTGCTTCTACATTCCTTAGGAAACTTCATAGTGTACTTAAGATTAATATCACAAATAGTCAGCTGTAACTCATCACAAGTTGAAATCATATTCCTTATTATTTAAATTCCATCTGAAATTAAACTGAACTAAGATAAGAAGCTACATAGAAGTACTAACATCCTACTGAAAATAATTTCCCACTTTCATCAAGACTACTTCCACGTACTCTATGCTGTGGGAAAGCTACCCATATCATTGATAATCGGTAATATTGTCAGGGAAAGACTGAGAACTAGCCCTCAGATCAGCGCCATTCACATTGGACGACCAGATATCCTTGCATTCATGATGAATGCTTAAGAGTAAAACCCACCTTGCCAGTAAGCATGATAACAGTTACTCCCTGTGATACTGCCTCTCTCAAAGATTCTATTGACTCTGAATGCAGGTGTCCTTCATAATCCACAACAGTACCTTAATAAATTTTGCAAAGAAGTTACTTGCTAGAAGTTGGTAAAATCCAGCATAAACAGTATACTTCTTGATGTTTCATCACCTCACCATCTATATCACATACTATATGGGTCAGTTCCGGCTGATGACCCTCCCGTAAACTCCTTTTCTCTATATCTCTATTGGCCTCTACATATTAAAAGTTCAGAGGTACTCCAGTGAGAAGAAACAGACGGCAACCCTTCACATAAAGAAAAACGCACAACAATAATGTGCAAGGGCAACCTACCATCAGAATTTTCTGAATGATCCATATCAGTACTGAAATGATACGCACTCCTAATGAGTCCTTTTCCTATCCATTCAAGAGTATTTAATATGTGTTCTTCTTCCTGCTCCATCTCTTCTTCAGCCTCCTTGCTGAGTTCATGATCAAAGCCCAATAAATGCAACAATCCATGAACCTGATGAAGATTAAGTTGGTTAACAGAGAATAGGCTCACAATCAGCAAAGCTATTCCAACACTGAACAATCGCACGGAGGTTCTCTTCATAAGATACACCAGAAGTAGCATCGAAGTAATTATTTGTTCACAGCAGGTAGTCAAGCGATCAAGCCAATAGGCACTGCAAAACTTGAAGGTTTATCTTGGTATGCAAATTTCAACTTTCAAGCATAGCACTAATTCAAAATAAATCTGATGAAGTAAATACACACCTAGGGTGTGCTTCGTTTGCAACCCCAATTGCCCAAGCCAACGTTTGGGTAAGGCCGCCTCTTTGGCTAATGACTGGATTGAGGCCAATCCAATGGTGTGCACTCTGATGTTGCCTACCATTTGCCAACTAGCTCATAGCCAAAGTTGATTTGCCAAATTTTGGCATTGCAATTGGCTGCCAATCAATTAGGCTATTACTGCCAAGTTTCGACATTGCCAAATATTGGCTTGCCCAAACATTGTCACTGGGGCTGCAAACCAAGCACATCTCCATCTTGCTATTACCTGGTGTGTTGTCAATATTGATCCAATTCTAAGTTTCAAAAAAGATATTGATCCAATTTCCTTCATGTTTAATTTTGCTATTGTGACCATTCAAACTATAATATAGCTCAAAACTACCACCATTCTCAGACATCGCTACTGCTATGGTCAATGATAATCAGACGAGACCTACACAACTGCAAACAGAAGCACGCAGGCACCCCAATAAGGAGAACAAATGTGGTGCCAGAAACAAGTCAAGAGAGACTAACCATGAGAATTCTTATCTCATCAAGAAGTGTATGACCTCTTTCTTCTGCTTGCCGTCGGGCTGTCTCGACAGAAATTACCAAGTCACCCAGCTGCAGCTGTTGAACCAAAAGCAACAAGTGAATATTAAGATCTGACAGAAACATCTGTACCAAATAAACCAGTTCAACAGGACGTCTTACAATGGGAATTTGGAGCCCCGGGATATGCTGCGACATTGACAGAACGTCCGTCGTGTGGTCTTGATCCCTCCATTCCTTGTTCAGCTTCCTGATAAAATCATCATCGCAAAGCAGCAGAGACACCTCAACGCTGTCGTACTCATCCACATTGCTTATGCAAGGGTCTCTGGTCTTGTACTCCGAGTTCCCCAAATTGTGGAATGCCAGCTTCATTGCCTTCCCAACATCCGTTCGAAGCGTTTCTGCAATACTCTGCGAAGCCATTCGTAATTAGAGACACGAGCTAGGAATTCAACAAGTCCAAGGAGCGAAAACAGCGTGCGGAAGCTATTATCTTATCACCAGGATGAGGGGGTCGTCGGGGAGTGCCTCTTCGATGCCAATCTGCACGCTGAGCTCGGCGGGGCCCTTCCACCTGGCTCTCCTCCGCCTCGGGAACGTCAGCGGCGCCGAGCCGCGCCGCCGTCGTCTGGGTAGGGATGACGCGTAGTGCCGCGAGGCGGCGGCGAGCAAAGGGGGTGGGCTGCGACCATGGGGGTGAGGAGGCGGCGGCGGCTGCGAGTGAAGCGGGAGAGTCGGGCGCGCTGAAAAAGGGAGCGGGGGAGTGCGGAGGAGGTGGTTGGAGGCGAGCGCGCGGGAGAGAAGGTGGTGGAGGCGCGCCATTGATGAGAGGAAGAGGAAGAGGAGGAGGCTGCGGAGTCCAGCGTGGGAGAGGAGGAAGATAGGGTTAAACCATTTAGCGGGGCCGCGGCCCAAAAATTGCGCTTCGCTCGCTAGTTCACTCGATCCGCTGTTTTTTTTCCTACTCCTTCCTCTTTGATTTTTTTTGGGAAATCTTATTGGCTGATTTATTTTTTGTGAACATTTTTGAAATCCCCGAAAAATTATTAAAAATTCCCGTGAACGCTTTTTGACTTCATCAACTTTTTCGAAAGGAAATAACGTTTTCTCTTATTGGCTGATGAGAAAAATGTTTTTTTTCTTTTGAAAAGTTGATGAAGTCAAAAAGTGTTCACAGGATTTTTAAGAATTGTTATGGATTTAAAAAATGTTCACCAAATATAAAAAATATTTAAAAAAAAATGTTTTTTGGAGTTTTTTTAGATTTTAAAATGTTCACGAATTCGAAAAAATGTCCGTGCATTTTAAAAAGCTTGTGAATACAAAAATGTTACTCCCTCCGTCCCATAATGTAAGACGTTTTCTGACACTACACTAGTATCAAAAAACATCTTACATTATGGGACGGATGGAGTACATTTTTTTCATGATTTTGAAAAGTGTTCCCGGATTTGAGATAATTTTCACAAATTTGACTAATATATGTGAATTTTAAAATTCATAAAACTGAAAAAAGTTCATGAGTTTGAATTTTTTTCATGAATTTAAAAACAAGGGCCAACAGGTGGGCAACAATCACTCGCCCTGATGAAGGCCAATGCTACCAATGCTGCTTGTGTGAAATCCATCATGGATCTTTACTGTTCGGCATCCGTTCAACTAGTTAGTGTGGAGAAATCTAGTACTTTTTTTCAGCCCGAGCATAGATGTTAATGTTAAGGCACGGGTATGCTCAACTCTAGAGATCATGACAGAGGCTTTGAATGACAAATACTTGAGCCTCCCGGTTTACTTTGGGAATTGATAAAAGTGACAACTTCCAATATCTGATTGATCGTCTGGTTCAAAAACTTACGGGATGGAAGGAGAGATGTTTATTTTCTGGGGAAAAAGAAGTGCTCTTACAATCAATGGCGCAAGCGATACCAACTTATGCGACGTCTGTCTTCAAAATTCCAAAAAAATATGCAAAGGAATTACAGATGCGATGTCTCGTTATTGGTGGGGTGACGACGCAACTAATAAAAAGATGCATTGGTTTTCCTGATGAAAGATGTGTATACCAAAGAAGAAGGGGGGTATGAGCTTTACGGATATCAATTGTTTTAACCTTGCACTTCTGGCAAAACAAGCTTGGAGCCTCATTGACAATCCAGACTCACTATGTGCAACCATTTTAAAAGCCAAGTACTCCCCAGATACAGATCTTATGAGTGTGACTTTGAAGCAAAAATCATCATATACTTGGCGGAGTATGATGGCTGGTGCGGACACACTAAGACGTGGGTATATTTAGAGAATTGGAGATGGTGAAAAGATGAATATATGGGAGGATTCATGGATCCCTCAATCACCAACAAAAAAAGTTCTAACTATAAGAGGTAACAATTTAATATCCCGAGTTTATGATCTCATTGATCCGGCAACTGACGACTGAGATTCACAATTGGTTTATCAAATTCAAATGTACTGGGAAGTGGACGCCCAGAGGATACTTGCTGTACCATTGCCCGTACATGAAATGACAGATTTCATTGCTTGGGATCCCACGAAGAATGGAATTATTTTCAGTCCGATCCGCTTACCAAATTGAATGGAATGGTCAATTTGGTCACCTGCTGCAAACTAGAGCGGAATCTTCATATCTCGACGACAAGTGGAATTTGCTATGGAGCTTACAATGCCCAGCCAAGATCCGAATCTTTATTTGGAGAGTTCTCCATATATAGTGTTATCCCGTGTAGGGCGGTTCTGGCCTTGACGCACGTAAAAGTGAAAGCACATTGTCCAGAGTGCAATATGGGACCGGATAGTATCAAGCACTTCCTTTTTGAATGCTCGAGATCAAAGGAGGTATGGCGACAATTGGGGTTGAGTGATGTTATCAAGATGAGATGCGTAAATATGAAATCAGGTGAAGAAGTGGTGCAGGAACTGTTGAGCATGGAGGAAACAGAAGTCCAGATCCTAGGTCTCCCCAAGCTAAAGGAGGCCGTGGGCACTATAGCATGGTACCTATGGTTTGAGCACTAGAAAATATAGCACGGAGAGGAGACTCAGACCCCATCACAAATTGCCCTCGCTATCCGTGGACTCGCAGCTAATTTTAGCATTGCTTGTTCTACGAGGGCAAAGGTACATGTAGACGCGTGGAAAAAAGCTAATGCAGGGATATATGAAACTAAATGTAGACGCTGGCTTTGATCATGATCTCCTTGAGGGATCGGTGGGGGTAGTCGATCATCTGAGATCACAGCAGGAATTTTATTGCGGCAACTAATGAACAAGTAAATATATGCTATGACTCCTTCACTACAGAGGCATTGGCTGGCAGATTTGGCTTGAACCTAGCAAGAACCGATGGATGTAGCAAGATCGTGATCAACTCAGATAGCCTGGAGGTTGTGGAAGCTTTGAAAGAAGGCAATTCGTCTTCGGTAGCAAGTGCAATTATTGATGACTGTTTTTTTCATGTCATTAGATTTTAATCATGTAATTTATGATCATTGTAATAGAGAAAGTAATAAAGTAGCTCATGAACTTTCTAGGTTAGTTAAGTTTTCTCCTCCTTCTCTCTTGATGGATTCGGCACCGGTTGAGGTGCTTCCATTACTTGTAAATGATGCCACTGTTTTTCTAAGTGAATAAAGGAGGAGAAGTTTGTCAAAAAACCACTGATTGATGGGTTATTTATATCCCCTTCTTCCACCACAAAGACCTAACCCTAAGTTTTGAGCTGCCCATCCATTGCTACACCAGCAAAAGCTCAATTCCTCTCAACTCCTCCACTCAAACTCCACCATATCTTGAGGATCAAAAGAGGAAGATCTGATCTACATTTCCACCAAACCAATTTGTAATCCCAACTTTTGTTCATCACCAACACTTGTTACTCTTGGAGATTTGGTGATCCTGGGCGGTATGAGTCAAGGCCCGGAAGCTTCCTTGCTTATTGGTGCTCTGGGAAGTTTGTAAAGGTTCAATGGTCGCCTTCAAGACCAACCCTGACAGATTTGAGACTCATCCGTTTGAGGCGACTCAAAGAGGATATTAGGGCGATCCACTTGGTGGCGCCCCAGAGCTTTGACTTCGACACCTCTCCAATAGAGATTCGCACCCCCCCAAAGAGTGTGAGCTTAAGGATGCATCCGTGTCCCTGACTCACTTTTGGTTTATCCTTTCTCGAACCTTTATTTTGCTTTGTGTGCTTGTTGGCTTGTTGAATTGCTTATCTTGTTTCTAACTTGTTTGCCATATTTGTTGTTTTCACCATAGATTGCATATCTAGAGAAGTTACTTTATCCGCACTTGACCCTAAAATAGGAAGTTAGGCTAAAATTTTGTAGTCTTGTGCGCCCCCCTCTCGAGCGAGTCGACCTCCCGATCCTTTCACCGTTGCAACTAACAAGATGCCTTGAGCTTCAGTAACTTATAATGACATAAACTTATGAGCTTCTTGCCCCTATCCACTCGCTTATGTTTGCAAATGATCTCATAGTGTGTGGATCAAACGCTAACAATGATTCTCAGATTATTGCTTTGGTGATTACTTATTAATCATTTTTGCAATATTTGGGAACAAAACCCTAATTGGGATAAGTATGCCATGATGTTTAGTAAAACATATTGATCTCACATCTACAACTAGCATATCATTTTCAATGCTCTTGGCATGGATTTATGGATACTACAACCAGGTCATCTTGTTGTAAGACTGGCACCATTCTACTGTTTTTCCAATACAAATGACACACATCTTGGTGCACGAGAAAAAACTTATCGACAAATGATAAGTAAAACATGCTCAAAACAACGGGTCTTATTTATTTAGAAAATCATAGTATAAAATACACATCGGTTATCTAGCAGACCGCATGCATGAGCATAAACCGGGGAATTTTGCATCTCCCAAAAATGCGGAGACGCAATGCACTGAGCCTTAATTGTGGATGTACCAGCCGCACCGTTATAGCACATCATAGTTTACAAAATAACCAGGTATGGCTCCAGCTCAAGCAACATGAGTTTTCTAAATCATCCTCCAACAGCCTCTTGAGGTCTTACATTATGTACATTACATACACCGGTTAGGGCTCAATCTTCCTCCTCGAGGATCGATGTGAACGCGAATGGTGCAAACTTGTACCCACCACCCTCATAAAACTTACCCTGGAATTCAACCCAGTGGAGCCTCAAGGCATGCAGAAATGCACTTAGGGTCTCCATCGAAAGCAGAACAAAAATAGTGGCAAAGAGGAAGACGATTACTCCGACGACAAGGATGATAACACTGTTGTATCTGCAAAGAGAGCGCAACACAGGATTAGAACAACCATAATAGGTGTAGAGAGCACTAAAATAGAGTGCATCTTACCCCCATGCTAGAAGAAGAACCTTGTCATAGAAGACACTGGACAGCTCCGAGTGCGCGAGACTAGAAAAATAAAGACATCGATTACTTGTCAATGTCTGTCTCGTGAGGAGAAACTTACTTCTTTGGGGTTGATGTGTTATATCATGTTTAATGATACCTGAGAGCCCAAAGACGAAGATATGAGGCGGTATTTGAGACTGCACCGAGCACAAACTCAATTGTGTGGATCAGCTGGTGAACCAAAACTTCACTGAATTCAAACTCCTCATGGTCGTGTGGGTTTTCATGTTGTCCTCCCAATTGAGCCACTGATTCATCTGTCTCCTGGAGCATGGTGTAATGCTGGCCTTGGTGTCTCTGATGGAGACAAATGATGAAATGAAAACATCAACAAGTGTGTATATGATATATATTCCGGTGAGAGGTCAGTTAAGGAATTAAGAAAGGTCTGCAACCTGCTCATGTTGCTTCTTCAAAAACAATGGCTTCGGAAACAACATCCAAGGCACAGACACCAGAGCAAGCAGAAGTAGAACAAGCTGCGAGGAAACAAGAAATGTTATCTGCAATTGACAGAATCAAATCATAGCAGCACCAATGAATATCACCAAACCTGCACAATTCTCTGCCCCGGAAATAGCTGGTTCTCCCCAATATCATCCGTCGGACTCAGGAACATATATATCATTATATGGTATAGGTCAGCTTTTGAGCCAGTGCACCACTTAATAATGATGAGGAGTGACAGGTAACCAAACAAGCTGTTTAAGAAGATCAACTGAGGAACAAACTGATACCTGTTGACACAACAACTGAATGAGTATGTTTGAAATCACTGGACAGATTATTCCTGGGAAGAGATTGACCTACCAAACATTAACATTATTTTTGAAATACTTCGCATTAAAGAAACTCAACACAATTCCAAGGTTCATTTGTGCAATTCCAAGAAGAATTGACATTTTCATCTTTAGGGAGTTGAGAAATGGCAGCTCACTGCGGCTTCCATGCCACACTGGATCGATACCAAATGGGTACGTTTGCCCCACCCTAACTAATCCTTCAGTTGTAGCATCCCTATAAATAAAACAAGGGTAAAAGGAAAAGTCATAAGATTTTCATAAAACATCAAAGTAGGAGCACAAATTCAGGAGCTTACCCACACGAAGGATCATGGCAGGCATAGGCAGATTTACCGAAGAGCTCAAATGGAACCGAGAAGAACTCATTATATATCAATCCAGTGTAAATTGAAAAAAGGGACATCATCAAAATTACGTAGCGCCCACCAAACATTATTTCCACTATGTCATCTAGTTTCTGCGAGCAAAGAAATGAAGAAAGTTAGTAATAATTTCTTTGGAAAACATATATCTACTGAATGAAGAAGAGAAGGCTCGAGACAAAACCTGTGAAGCTAGCTTCTTCTCTCGGATTATGAGGTACAATGCACTAAGAAATATACAAATTCCATGACCCCAATCACCAAACATGACGGCAAATAAGAAGGGGAATGTTACGATAGTAAATAAACCAGGATTTACTTCTTGATAGCTCGCAATACTGCAAATTATGTTTAATGTAAAGTTAGCACATAGCACGAACCCCAACAATTCCTTTATGCAGTAAGAAGTGACTAGGTTATTCCTGGTCGACGGTAACCATTTCCGTAAATTACAATAAATATAAGATATGCTGAATTAGTATCACTAGTTTGAAGATAAGAGTCATAACCCACATAGATAATTATGCCCCGTATTCTATACATATAGCACAAAGAAATAATAAAAAATAAAAAATTAACATGACCAATACGGGGCATAATCATCTATGAGTAACACAAACAATGAAAGGAACACAAGAAAGAGTATAACTATGATAGAATTTCACTAAATGAGCACAATACTAAAGGTTTAGGACAGGGAAACACAAAGTAAATCAACAAATAAATGGACGAAAAAATATACTGATCTAGATATACTGATTCTCAGTCTCTATGAGTTTGAGTGGCTTCTCCTACGTTCCGGCTCCGCTGCACCTGTCAGTCCCTCCGTGTTCTCCACCGCCGTCGCCTCCGCCGCTTCCTCCACTGGGTCGTTTGCTCAGTAATGTCACTGTTTGGAACATATTGGAACATATTTGTGGTTCACATATGTCTTTATTCTTTCGTACTACGTTGTGGTCTTTGTGGTCCTTCAGATTCTACTGGTTGTAAGCTTGGCAAAGAGCCATATTAGTTGTATCCCCATTGTATAAGAGGTTTCCTACAAATGTGCCACACATGTACATGTACATATACTGGCTTATGGCTCACTGGTCTTTCCCTAACAATCTTTATATTTTTGAAACTTACCCATAGGCATCTACAATGTCCTGGAAGGAGGATGTAAACTTATTTGTCTGGAAATACGTTGGAGGAGATTCTTGTGTGTTTAGAATTTGGAAAATACAACCAACTTGGGAGTTGCTACCAGTAGTAGCACGATGAAGTGCATCTTGTACCTGCAATAGGTAAAATAAACTCTAAGACCATATGGACAAAAGAAGAGTAACCGAAACCAAAAAGCAGCCAGAAAACATCAATGCCCGAAGGGATGAGAGTGCAGATGCATACCTGACTTGTAGCAAAAACTGGACTCCACCCCTCAGCAACTAAACATTTCTTTGTCACATCAAGACTGAACATGTTTAGCGTGTGGTAAATAGCCTTTTCCTTCTTTAACTGAAGCATTTGTATGTCAATCAGAATTAAACTTGAATTCAAGGAAATTAATAAGATATTCAGCAAGCGTTGTTCAAATAGCATGGACTTCTATTTTGCATGATAAGAAACATGCCAAAACATTGTTTATAATACAAGCTTACCAGGTTGCTCCATTGTTCATACTCAGAGGCTATATTTTTAAGTATGCCGTCACGATGAGCTAAACCTATTTCAACAGTTGCCTTCAACTCTGACACTTTTCCAGATACCTAAACAGTTGTAAATGTTTCAGAACAAATAATAGTAACTTCATAAATATAGTAGAACAGCTTTTGTGAAAGAAGTTCCGATTACAATTCAGAACTTCTGCACAAGCTTGAGACAGAAAGGAATATTTTTCAACAAGATCACCTATCTCATCAAACATGAAACACCAAAAAGAAGAAAATAAAATACTCCCTCCAGTTTACGAAAATGTGTCCTAAAGTACTACTTCCTCCGTTCCTAAATATTTGTCTTTCTAGACATTTCAAATGGACTACAACATACGGATATATGTAGACATATTATAGAGTGTAGATTCACTCATTTTGCTTCGTATGTAGTCACTTGTTGAAATCTCTAGAAAGACAAATATTTAGGAACGGAGGGAGTAAATAATAGTGGGTTTAATATGATGATGTGCTATCTATTGTATGATATCAATGTCAAATATACAGTATATGCTCAAGAACATAACATACATATATACAGAGAAGCAATCATGAGAGGAGGTCTCAGCAGTCTCTTCAAGAGAACTAATCCACAAAGCAAAATGAGCACCAACATATTTTAAAGAACAACACACAGGGATAGACACCAACCTCCTGAATAGTATGTAATTGTGTGGCAAGGTCTTCTGGAAACGGATAACGGTTGGCACCAAAAGCATCACAAATTTTCAGAATCTTGGATTTTGCTCTCTCCCCAGAGTAGAATATAACAAAAGAATTTTTCACGGCCTGTCAATACGTTATAGTGAAAAAACCATATGAGAAAAATAATATTTCAGAAATAAGTGCATAACTAGTGGGGAAAACATAACAACAATACACAGTGGCTTTAAGCAAACAGCTGAATGCTAAACATCATTGCCGAGAAAATAATAATTTGTAGAGTGAATTCCATTTTTTATGCCCTAGTATCATGTTTGTGACAGGAAATACCCCATTTAGCAGATTTTTCACATTTTTACCCAATTTAAGCAAACTTGTGCCACTATTTACCCCTTCTATTTTCCCCTTATTTTAACTGCTTGGGCCCAGAAGGGGAACCTTGGCGCAGCGGTAAAGCTGTTGCCTTGTGACCATGCGGTCACGGATTCGAGTCCTGGAAACAATCTCTTGTAGAAATGTAGGGAAAGGCTGCGTACAATAGACCCAAAGTGGTCGGACCCTTTCCCATTCATAAGTAACTCCTAAAATTTATGGAAAGGAGTTGACGACAAAGGGAAGTAGTAACCTCCTCTCCAGATTTTGGATCAATTATAGATTCATCAACAGATTCTTGTCGGAGTAACATGTTGCCCCTGGTGGCACGGTAAAGTATACGCTCAAAGGCCATAGCCTTTTGCTTTGGCACAAGACCAATCAGGGAACCTAGCTTCACTTGTTTCGATGGATCTATCACCATTTCCTGCAACGAAAGAAGAAGTATGAAAAAAAGGAGAGCTAATATATTGCTTTACTAGCAAATGGTTCTCACCTGATGCAATAAAGGACTCTCCAGAGAAGAATCACCAGACTGATCAGCCACCATTTCCCTCTGTTGCTCTGCTGCGCTTCTTTGAGCCGAGTAGAAAAACTCACCAGTCTGAAAATAAATAGAGTCGGTAATCAACAACATATAATTGGTATAGCTGCTATAGGGGCATGACATTATTTTGTAGGACTCCCGAGTATACAACAACAACAACAAAGCCTTTAGTCCCAAACAAGTTGGGGTAGGCTAAAGCTGAAACCCATAAGATCTCACAACCAAAGGACTCTCGAGTATGTACGAATAAAATATCTGCACATGCAAAATACACCCTAAAAATACCAAAAAAAGGGGCATAATTTGAAATAATTCTAAAAATAATGCCCCATAGCTAAAAAGGGGAAGCCTCAACACATGATGCACACTTACAACTTGGTGTGAGAAAAATAATGCTCATTGCAGTCAAAAGTGCACAACTGGATAATTAGGTGCCAGGCACAGTGAGTACAGATCTTCGACTAACTGGCTACACACAATGAGAAAAGAAAAATAATTGCACTGCACAAGTCATGGTACCCATTGCGAGGAGCACGCTTTGGCAGCAAGGTGCAAATGCAGTCAGCAGCTTACCTCTCGGCACAAAGGAAGTTCAGGTATAAGGAACTTATTTCTTGATTGCTTGAAGATTACAATGGACTCGAGTTAAAGAAACTAACATGACCAGATTTTCATAAGACAAGGGTTCCTAATTGCATACAAATTTAACAATGAATTGCCTCCTCCACCAATAGCCAGATATTTATCTGACTCCTCATCCTCCTGCTGTTTCTATGCGCTACTTCCTGGAATGCTTGCTACATGACTCCTGTCATGTCGTTGACCCGAATACGAGCCGACAGGAATATCCAGTCGATCAATACTAGGAGTACTTTGTAAACTGAATAGTCAAAAGATATAGTTTTTGGTTTCACTTTTGTTTGGTGAAGACTGCATCAATGAATTTTTTTTTATACATATCTGATCCCCGCTTGAGATTGGAATATCAGGAATTTCATGTCATATTCAACAAAACTACAATGAATGCAATTCGAAATCAATGGTGGTAAATGTTGCTACATTTTAAGTTTTTTACTATATCAGGGTGTTTATAGAAATTAGAGAGTCAATTATCCTTCCTTTACGTCACAAATATTCTACAGGCAAGTTTTTTGTATTGTTTCTTTTTCACCTTGCACTTCAGGGATTTCAGATTTTAGTTCCTTTCAGTTTATACACGACTATATGGTGCTTTCATCAATGCCCGAAAAGAGAAAAGTGAATTATATCAAATAAATTATATAATTATGCTTTAATGTGGTCATACCTTTTCTAGAAGAACATTGTACTCCACCAGCTCATTGTATGTCCTCTGCAATTTTCTATTATTTGTATTTACTTCAGTTAGCTCAGCTTCAAATTCCCCAAGTTTTATCTGTTAGTTGACAATGTTAAAACTAAGTTATACAGTTACAATCTACAAACGATGAGGGCATAACTTTCATTAGCTAAATACCTCTAAGTCACCAATTTCCAAAGGAGCTCCTGAAAATTGCGTCGGAGAAGTCAATATGGCAGCTTTCGACATTTGTTCCTTGAAAAAGCGCAACTTGCGAGCCATTTCACCACACCTTTTGATCTGCACAAGGTGTAAGTGCAGCAATAAGATCATCAAATTCATAGATCAGTATGAACCAGTAAATAAGATTATGATTCAGAGCACAAGGTAAATTAGCAGACTACAGAAAAGATCAAAAGTTCCATATGAATTTAATCAATGACAGAATCTGATTGTAAAGCGTTAACCGGATATTTTGATTCCATACTCACATCATGGAGACGTGTGTTAACCTACTGTTCATTACTTAAAAAAATTGAGTTTAGAAGTTTTCATTAAAAAATTCGAGGTTAGAAAATGTTTCAGAACGTTGTTGGTTTGCCTCATCGGAGCAACCAAACATGATATTTTTTTTTTCACAGCATAAAGTACAAGAATGACCAAAAGACCACCAGTTGTACACAAAATTTAATCAGTGACAGAAACTGTTTGCAAAATATTACGGGATTTAGTCCCTTCCCAAGCATTCAAGAAATTGCTCCTCGTAATAAGCTGGACAGATATAAGGGCCATATAGCATAACATAGCACAACAACAAGAAAGCCTTAAAAAGGTTTAGTACCTGGGCAGCGTATGCCCGTTGGAATGGGCTCTTGTCTGCATTAAGCTGAAACAAACGGCAGATATTAGATTCTCCTGCACTAACCGGAAGGAAGAAGGAACGAGTTAACACAGATAAAAATCACCTATGTCAACAGGTTTCAAATTTGCCATACCAAATTCCAAGCTAAAGTAAGTTCACCTGAGATTACATAATCTCATAAGATAGCACTACACGTACAGATACACGTCAGTAGCTGTTGATTTTTTTCCTTTCAAACCATTAACAAAATTTGAAATGTTCGTACTTCAAAATTTATCATGAGGACATAAAATTAGGCTATCATTAACTTGACAGTCATGTATGATCCTAGTGATGTTCGGTGAAAAGGCATCATCCGGCATTTTACGCTCATCCGCGAAAAGGTGAAGGTGGCCTCCTCAAGGCCTGAAGCTGAACAGCTTACCACTCTTCTGAGGAGGCACCACATTTCATACCAAGACACAGCCAATCAGAGGAAATCAACAAAATGCTTTGTGGCATATGACCAGTGATCGGCCTCATGGTACACGACCACCATCTCTATCGCCCAAATCCAGAGGTCAGTGACATGTTCCGTGTTCAGTTTACCATTTTCAAATCGCAATAGGGAAATGTTCTAACTGTATTTCGAAGTCTGAGAAGCAGCAAGTTTCCCAACACCTACACCTGTTTTCGCAACACCACTTCAGCTAACTACCATATCTCTGGTTGAGACGTGCTATCTTCTAACTGATCTCATTGGGTCAATCATCCCATAAACGTTGGCCACTGTTCATCTCATGGGGTCAATGCTACCATAGCTCGTGACGCTACTGTTTACAGCGTCGAAATCCAAATTAAAATGCGTATACGAGCAGGACTGCACGATCCAAGCAATAAGCAGAGCAAAGGTGTGAGCGTGCGTGCGTGCGTGCGGACGTACGTCTTTGAACTGGAGGAGGCCGAGGTCGCCGAGGTTGGAGACGGCGAGGCGCGCGGACTCGGCGGGGATGATGACCTGCACCAGCTGCATCGCCTCCGACCGCAGCAGATCCACCGGCGGGCAGCACCCGCGGCCGCCGCGCGACATCGCGGGTCGATCAGAGACCGTTGCGGCAGGGCAGTGCCGGGCGTGCTCGCTCAATGCTCCGGTGCAGGGGCTTGCCGCGGCGCACGAGGGAGCGGTCAACGCGGTTGCGTGGCGGTGGCGGCGGTGGTGCTGATTAGTTTCAGAGGTTGTCTTCCCTGGAACGTGATGATGATGGCGCTTTTTCTATAACAAAAGTACAAACCGACCTGAACTTGAATCAGTGTGTGCAGATGCTTCCCTTCGAAGGCCTCTGTGCTGCTCAAGAGTTGACTGGCCCTGCCGCTATCACTTGATTTGCCCCCCCACAAATTTACAATGGTTGCTTCTACATGAAGCATTGGCATAATCCCGGTGATGTTTTTTTTCTTTCTTCTTTCTTTTTTAAGTTTCCACAAGTTGATGTCCTTTTTTAGCTAGACCCATTGAGATGTTGAAAGTATTGTCCTCGTCTTAGTTCCCTAGAATCAGGCATCATTATAGCATTTCTAGCCGCCCCTTATAGTTTAGCCTCTCAAATGGCCCCTAATCATTTAATCATGGGAAAAAGTATATTTTTTGTCCTTGAACTCATAGAAATGGTCTCTCAACTCTGAAACCAGCAAAACTAAGTCCCCCAACTTATCAAACCGGATTAGTTTAGTCTCTCTGCCCACTTGAAGTGGTTTTTGAGTTGACGTGGCCTGGTTTTGACCTCTCTTTGTCCACGTGGCAATATTACTCTTTCATTTCTTCTTATCATTGTTGTAGCCATTTTGTCGAGCACATGGTGTGCGGTGTCAGCCACTCCCGGCGGCATGCCTCCGTCCTGAGGTTGAGCGATTCAGAGCTTGTGGCGGCGGCGAGCAGAAGGCAGTAACAAGGGATCGTCGGGTGGCATAGATCGAGTGGCAGCGGCATCGGGGTCGAACTCGTCCACACCTCATGGCGTCCGTACCGGAGCTAGGCAGTGAGCACGTCGCAGCGGCGGGCCGAGCTCGGCCGCCACAGAGCTCGGCCGAGGACGGCGACCAAGACGGCGTTCATGTTGGGGCAGACGTGGGATGCGGCGTCTATGCACGGTGCACCAATTGCGACAGCGAGGCAATGCTTCAGCATGTTGTCCTCCGTGAACTCCGCTAAGTGCGCCTCGCTGTCCGCACCATCGCAGGCCAGGACAAACGTCACCTGCTCGGCATGCCATGTTGCACGAAGGCAGTTTCCATGAACCCCATGGTCGTGTTGTACGAGACAGTTTCCATGAACTCCTCGGCATGGGCACTTGGCCAGCACCATGCTCCTCACCTTACATAAGGACGCCCAGGTCACACCCTGGCCCACCACCCATCTTAACCTCGCTGCCCCACACTCCCACCTGGACAACCACCGTTCCTCTCCCGACGGCAGCGGCAACTGCTTCTACTCGCTGTGGCTCATCCTGCAGGCCGTGGCCATCGGCGCCAGGCGCTCCTTGCTAGCCCTTCTACAGTAGCGCCCTGAACTGGCAAGATGCGCGTCGTGGCGAGTTCAAGGATAGTTACACGACGGTCAAATTTGTATGACATGTCAAGTTTTAGTCAAAACCAGCTTCATGTCAGCAGGAAACCACAAAATGCGGTATTAGGGACTAAACTAATCCGGTTTGATAAGTTGAGGGACTAAGTTTTGCTGGTTTCAAAGTTGAGGGATCATATCTATACTTCCGATAGAGTTTGAGGATGAAAAATGATCCGCTAACGGTTCCTAGCCGTACCCTTACAACATCCTGAATAGATGATGCAAATGAGGAGATGCAAAACTAGGAGATGTAATTTTTACATCACCAAAAAGTGCATTTTACATCTTCAAAAAAAGGCAACTCCAACAGATGATGTATATCAGTGATGTAAAAGTGCAACTCCGATAAATGATGTAAAGTGGAGATGTAAAAACTAGAAACTTCAACTAGTACTTCATTTGAAACATAATTCAAACAAAGTTCTAATTAAAAACATAAATTAAATGACTACTACAACTAATTCAAACTACTCATTGTCCGGGGGTATCCACTACTCCTCCCCCTCCTCATCCGAGGGCCCCCAGAACTCCTCGTCGTCCTCCTCCAAGGACTCGATGGGGATCACCGTCGAGGGACCGACCTCGTCCTCCTTCTTCACTTCCTTATTCTGTTGTTCGGCTGCGCGCTTTCCAAAAGTACTCATGCTCAGCCTAAACATACTCGGAATGCTCCTGCATGAACCTCGCCATCACCGCCTCGTCGCTATTGCCTGGAGCAACGACAATGGTCGGCCTCTTCTTTGTTATCTCCTCCATCCGAATACCCTCCAGCATCAGGAACTCCGCATCCTCCCGGGTCTCAATCTCCGGGAAATTGAGGTGAAAGAACATGCGGTGCCCCCATGTTTGGTTTTGGTAATTGATGACAATCTCTATGGACTAATGGTTGCCTTGAGTTATATTTGAAGGTTTTGTCCATAGGCTTTTCTTGGAGTACATGTGTTGGTTTCAAGGAGAGTTTGTGTCGACCAAGGTGCTATTCAAGGAATTATCTAAAGATTGGTCATGTGAGAGGTTGATCAAGACTAAGTCAAAGAGTGAATCAAGTTTATCAACACACAAAGTGTACAAGATGTACCGAGAGGGATCAAGTGATCCCATGGTACGGTAAGCATTGTCCATTACGCTTTGTGTACTAACCCATGATCTACGTGTGAGTTCTATGTGGGGTTAGGTATGTTTCCATGGGCTTGCGTTAAGAGGAAGATATTATACAACCCATGGGGGATGACATCAAGTGGTGATCCTCATCAAGATTGTGGTGTGCAAGTTCAAGTGGAGCATCACAAAGAGATCAAGTGCTTGAAGCTTGCCGTCCATTGTGGTGTCAATGGACTTTTGAAGATGTGCCGAAGAGTGGCTCACCCATAGTGGAGTATGGGGGAGCAATCAACTAGTCTTCACCGAGCCAACGCAATCAAGAAAGGTGGTCCAACTTGAGGAAGCCAAGATCTTCGTCATCTAGCTCAAGTGGACTATGTGCAAGGCAAATGTTTGCCCTTGATAGGTTCTCTATTTTACCGTTCTCATGGTGGTAGTTGGGAGACCGGGTTATAGGATCGATTGCCGTACTATCAAGGGGGGCTCTCGATGAGTAGCTTGATCGTATCGTTCGTAGAGAGCTCAAACCATTGCATCCTTGCATCATCTTTATTGGTTCTTGTTTGGTTTTTCTCATTGTGAGATTTGGAGCTTATGGTCATCTTGATGACAAGCTCGAGTTCATCAAAAACGGAGTTCACTCATGCATCTTCTATGATGTTTTCGATGTTGGAGCTTATGCCAGTTCTTCTCTGATGGAGGGTTCACTCCTCTATATCTTAGGCATACCTCCCCTGCCTCTTCTTAGTATAACTACTCGATGTTTTGATACTACTCGTCTTCATCTTTCCAACAAGCTTGAGTTTGCTCAATTTGGAGCTCATTTGCAGAAGTTGTGGCAGTTTTGGTTTTCATGTGCATCTGTTTTGATTGGTAGCAGCTTAAGGGAGGCGCCAGCGGTAGTACCACTGGGCTGGAGCGGCAGTACCGCTTATAGACACAAGCGATAGTACCGCTGTTTCACAGCGGTAGTACCGCCCATGGCCACAAAATGGTAGTACATCCCCGATTCCGTGCCAGTACCGTCTCGACTCGTGACCTGCGTGTCTCATGTCGGGTTCAGCGGCAGTAACAGCAGCAGTAGGAGCGGTAGTACCGCTTGTGAGCGGTAGTACCGCTTGTGAGCGGTAGTACCTGAAGGAAATATGCCCATAGAGGCAATAATAAAGTTGTCATTTTATATTTCCTTATATCATGATAAATGTCTTTTACTCATGCTAGAATTGTATTAATCGGAAACTTGATACATGTGTGAATACATAGACAAAACATATGTCCCTAGTATGCCTCTACTAGACAAGCTCGTTACTCAAAGATGGTTAAGTTTCCTAACCATAGACATGTGTCGTCATTTGATGAACGGGATCACATCATTAGGAGAATGATGTGATGGACAAGACCCATCAGTTAGCTTAGCATTATGATCATTTAGTTTTATTGCTATTGCTTTCTTCATGACTTATACATGTTCCTCTGACTATGAGATTATGCAACTCCCGAATACCGGAGGAACACCTTGTGTGCTATCAAACGTCACAACGTAATTGGGTGATTATAAAGATGCTCTACAAGTGTCTCCGAAGGTGTTTGTGGTGTTGGCATAGATCAAGATTAGGATTTGTCACTACGAGTGTCGGAGAGGTATCTCTGGGCCCTCTTGATAATACACATCGTAATAAGCCTTGCAAACAAATGACTAATGAGTTAGTCACGAGATGATGTATTACGGAACGAGTAAAGAGACTTACCGATAACGAGATTGAACTAGGTATGATGATACCGACGATCGAATCTCGGGCAAGTAACATACCGATGACAAAGGGAACAACGTATGTTGTTATGCGGTTTGACCGATAAAGATTTTCATAGAATATGTAGGAGCCAATATGAGCATCTAGGTTCCGCTATTGTTTATTGACCGGAGATGTGTCTCGGTCATGTCTACATAGTTCTCGAACCCGTAGGGTCCGCACGCTTAACGTTCGATGATGATTTGTATTATGAGTTATGTGATTTGATGACAGAAGTTTGTTCGGAGTCCCGGATGAGATCACTGACATGACGAGGAGTCTCAAAATGGTCGAGAGGTAAAGATCGATATATTGGAAGGTTATATTCCGACATTGGAAAGGTTCCAAGCGATTCGGGTATTTTTCAGAGTACTGGGGAGTTACGGGAATTCACCGGCAGAAGCAATGGGCCTTATTGGGCCATACGGGAAGAGGTGGAGGCAGGCCAAGGGGAGGTGGCGTGCGCCCCCCATGGGTCCGAATTGGACCAGGGGAAGGGGACGGCGCCCCCTTGCCCTTTCCTACTCCCTCTCTCTTTCCCTATTTCTTTCTCTCTTACTCCGAATAGGAAATGGTTTCCTACTAGGACTTGGAAGTCGTAGTAGGACTCCCTACACTTGGCGCGCCCTAGGGGGCCGACCTCTCTCCCTCCCTCCTTTATATACGTGGGCAGGGGGCACCCCAAAGGCACAACAAGTCTTCTCTTAGCCGTGTGCGGTGCCCCCTCCATAGTAACACACCTCGGTCATATCATTGTAGTGCTTAGGAGAAGCCCGGCGTCGGTAACTTCATCATCACCGTCACCACGCCGTCGTGCTGACGAAACTCTCCCTCGTCCTCAACTGGATCCATAGCTAGAGGGACGTCATCGTGCTGAACGTGTGCTGAACACGGAGGTGCCATACACTACAAAAAAAGACACATCCGTGACATTTTGGGCCGAACGAAACTTTTTTCTGTCATACTTATGATACTTCTAAGACAATAATTGTGACAAAACACGGCATCATCATAGATGTGGTGGGGTCCTAATTCTATGACAAAAAATCATGACAGAAAATGGGCTTTTCGTCCTGGGCGGGCCGGAGACGCGGCTGCATGACATTCTTTGGGCCGTCCATGATGGAAAAAACCGTGGTAGAAGCGAGGGCGAGGAAAATATCGGGGTGTTCCCGGTTACGGTGGGTGGTCGGGGCAGAGCGATGCGCGTTTCTCTCGTATACGCACGCGTGTGGGTGCGAGGCGTTGGGCTCTAACTGAACCCGAGCGAGGCATTGGGCTCTAACTGAACCCGAGCGATTGCACTGCAGGCTACACGTTACTGAACCCGAGCGATCGATTGATGGCTGTTAACTGAACCCGATCGAGCGATTCCTTCGCTACTGCTGCTAACTGAAGCCGATCGATGTTGCCTCTGCATGAATAGTGAGCGTTGTTGAGGGGTTTGGATGCACAGTTCCCGGTGGGGGTGGCTAAACAGGACCTCATGGCGTTGGCTCTGCATGAACAGGACCCCATTCGATCGAGCCGGTTGGGGATGCATGAACAGGACCCCGTGGAGGGTTGCATGAACAGGACCACCCCGTGGAGGGCTGCATGAATAGTAGACGGTGGAGGACTGGATGAACAGTAGTCCGTGGATGGGTGGTTGAACAGGAGCCCGTGGAGAGGGCTGGTTGAACAGTAGCCGGTGGAGTAGCGCGCGGTGGAGGCTGAACAGTCACAGGTGGAGGCTGGAGGAGGTCGACGGTGGATGAACAGTAGCCCGTGGAGGCTGGAGGCGGTCGACGGTGGTGATGAATAGTATCCCGTGGAGTCCCGTTTTGCGGTACGCCACACCCCTCCCTATGAACAGGACCCCCGTTTCCACCGTAGCGCACCAAAACAAGTCCGTTTCCTCCGTTTTGCGGTACGCCACACCCCTCCCGATGAACAGGACCCCCGTTTCGACCGTAGCGCTCCAAGCCTCCAACACAAGTCTGTTTCCTCTGTTTTGCGGTACACCACACCCCTTCCGATCAACAGGACCCCCGTTTGGACCATAGTGCTCCAACACAAGTCCGTTTCCTCCGTTTTGTGGTACGCCACACCCCTCCCGATCAACAGGACCCCCGTTTCGACCGTAGGAGGTCCGTTTCCTCCGTTTTGCGGTACGCCAGACCCCTCCCGATGAACAGGATCCCGTTTCGAACGTGGCCGGTCGAACACAAGGCCGTTTCCTCCGTTCTGCGGTACGCCATGCCTCGTTTCCATCGGATATTCCGTCCAAGCCCTCCCGATGAACACGACGACACATTCCGTTCTGACCCAGCCGGTTGGCTCCCCATGAGCACGACGACGCTGTTTCTCCGTTCCGACCCAGCCATGTACACGAGACCTGGCCGTACGTACGCGCGAGTAGGCGTTCGAGACCACACCCGTATGTACGTATGTGGCCGTATTTACTTTCTTGCACCCTGGCCGTTGTACGTACGTGTACATGCTACGTGCGCGCCTCTGCTACGACACGTGCGCGCCTCTACATCGATCAGTATGTACGTACACGTTCGCGACCAGAATGACAACTCTACGCACGCTTCGACCAGGTGGGTCCCGACTGTCAGGCACTTCCTTGCGTGCGAAGATGTAGCTGGTGGGTCCCAACGGTCAGGGGGGCGAATCGTTTTTTTGCCCGGACGCACTTCCTTGCGTGCGAAGATGTAGCTGGTTGGTCCCAGCAGTCAGGGGGAAACGTTTTTTTCGTGAAATACGGTGGCCCATCCGGTGGGTCCCCGCTGTCAGGTGGAGGAATAATTATTTTGCGCGTAATAAGGAGGCACTTCCTTGCTGCGACCATGGACCCAGCTGTCAGCCTCTCCACGTACAGTCCACGTCCGATGGAAGCCGTTCCTTGACCACGTTGACCACGCCGCGCCGAGAGCACCAGGGCGGTGGACGACGGCAAGGCCTAGGAAGAGGACGACACAGAGCCGGGGAAGACGCGGCAGTGGATGCCCACGCATAGAGGAGTACGAGGGTTCACTGGTTCGTTGCGGTGTGAGGCTGTCGTTGCCGCAGAATAACAGGGGGTGTGGGTGAGTAGAGGGATGGCCTGTCCAGCGGCGAGAATAGTAGGGGGCGGTGAGGCCTCCGCGGCAGCATAGACGGGCACGGGAGGCAGGAGCATGCGGCACGACCGGCGCTGCTTTGGGCGGCTAGAGCAACAAGACCAGAGGTTGAAGAAGCACTACGGCTGTTGGATGGACATTGTACGGTCACTGGAGCTAGAATCGTTCATATTGACTAAGTTGACAAAGCACACCGTCCCCGTCAACTTAGTAGGCCCACAAGTCAGCCTCCCACCAAGGTGGGTCCCAACCAGCAGGGGGAGTATTCATTTTTTTGTGCGTAATAAGGAGGCACTTCCGGTGGGTCCGAGCTGACAGCGGGGGAACGTTTTTTCGTGCAATACGGTGGCCCGTCCGGTGGGTCCCAGCAGCCAGGGGGGAAACGTTTTTTTCGTGAAATAAGGTGGCCTGTCCGATGGGTCCCTGCTGTCAGGTGGAGGAATCATTATTTTCCGCATAATAAGGAGGCACTTTCTTGTTGCCGTCGTGGACCCAGCTGTCAGCCTCTCCACGTACAGTCCACGTCCGATGGAAGCCATTCCTTGACCACGTTGACCACGCCGCGCCGAGAGCACCAGGGTGTGGACGACGGTGAGGCCTAGGAAGGGGACGACGCGGAACCGGGAAAGACGCGACAGTGGAAGCCCGCGCGGAGAGGAGTATGAGGGTTCACTGGTTCGGCTGCGGTGTGAGGCTACCGTCGCCGCGGAATAACAGGGGGTGTGGGTGAGTGATGTCTACACACGCTTCTACTCTTGTAGACTATGTTGGGCCTCCAAGCGCAGAGGTTTGTAGGACAGTAGCAATTTCCCTCAAGTGGATGACCTAAGGTTTATCGAACTCAGGGAAGTAGAGGTTGAAGATGGTCTCTCTCAAGCAACCCTGCAACTAAGATACACGAAGTCTCTTGTGTCCCCAACACACCTAATACACTTGTCAGATGTATAGGTGCACTAGTTCGGCGAAGAGATGTTAAATGGCAAGTGATATGGATGGCAAAACAAGGTAATATAAATATGTAATAAAAAGTGCAGCAAGCAAACAAGTAGTAAACGTGAGCACAAACGGTATTGCAATGGTGGAAACAAGGCCTAAGGTTCATAATTTCACTAGTGGCAACTCCCAACAACATTAACATAATCGAATCACATGATATTTCCCATAAAACATGCAAAGGGGACACACTCGGAGATCATTCCTTCGTGGTCAAGAGAGGACGAGAATTATGTAGGCTAAAAAAGCACACCTCAAAGTTCGTAGTTCTCAATCTAAGGATTTCCCAATGTCACCACGGCCATCCAAAGAGAGTCCCACAATCACCATAACATATCTAAAGGATAGTCAAAGACAAGCACCAAGAGACTCTCAATCTTCAATCAACACACAAGAGAGGAAATCACTCATGAAAAAATTGTTCTAATCCATGTCCAATAGACCGCTGTCACCTTGGTCTCGGGGATTATACTAGATAAAGACAAGTGAGTACATCAATCCAATACATAGAGGAAGGGGAAATATCTTAGATTAACATAGCCTATGATCACAACGAAGATCACATCATGGGAGAGAGAATTGACCACATAGCTACTGGTAAGAACCTCAGCCCCGAGGAGGAACTACTCCCGCATCATGGAGGGAGGAAGCAACGTCGATGGAGATGGATCCGGGGGCACTTCCCCGTCCCAGCAGGGTGCCAGCGCAGGAATTCTGGTCCCCCGAAGCTTGATGGAGATGGCGGCGGAGATCGGAATCGCGTCTGGAGAAAAGGGTTCGGGAATCAGGGTTTCCTCGACACGCTTTAAATATATGCCAAAGGGGGGCATCGGAGGGGGTCAGGGGTGCCCAGGCGCCCTCCCGGCGCGGCCCAGGGGGGGGGGGGCGCGTGGGCAGGCCGCCTGGATCCCCTGTGGGTCCCCTCCGGCCCTACTTTGGCCGCATGGAAGCTTCCGGAACGCTGATTTTTTATATATATTTTCTGGATTTTTCCTGGCAGTTCTCGTAATGTGAAAACCTGAAATACAAAAACAGCCGAAAACAGAAACTGGCACTGGGGTGCACTGAGTTAATAGGTTAGTCCAAATATGATCAAAAGTGTATGGAAGTGTATAAATAACATAGCAATATCACACAAAAGAGGCATGGAGCAAGCATAAATTATAGATACGTTTTGGACGTATCAGTGAGTAGAGGGATGGCCTGGCCAATGGTGGGAGTAGTAGGGGGCGGTGAGGCCTGCGCGGCGGCACAGCCGGCCACGGGAGGCAGGAGCAGGCGGCACGACCGGCGCTGCTTTGGGCGGCTGGAGCAAGAAGACCAGAGGTTGAAGAAGCACGACGACCGTTGGATGGACATCGTACGGTCACTGCAGCTAGAATCATTTATATTGACTAAGTTGACAAAGCCCTTGGTACGCGTCAACTTAGTAGGCCCACAGGTCAGCTTCCGAAACGGTGCTCCCTAGATGTCAGGGGGAGGAATCATTTTTCGGGCGGGTGAAGCTAGAATATCCGAGTTTGAAGAAGAAGCACGTCATCCGTTGCATGGACATCCAATGGCCACTGCTGCTAGAACCGTGTGTTGACTATAAGTTGACAAAGCCTTGCATACGCGTCAACTCTCTTTTTTTGGGGGGACGTGACAACTTAGTAAGGCCAAAAGTGTGTGGCAGAGAACTTATAGCCCATTTGAGATTTGTAAGAATGTGCAGCCAATTTTTGAATTCTAATGGAATTTACTACATCCCATTTACAGTTTGTTAAAAGTACAACCCATTTCAACCAACCGTTCAAAACAGCATTCAATAAAATCTCCCACATTTTGATGGGATCCGGAATATTTTTATCCCGAAATTTTAGTTAGATTAAATACAATTTCAATATAAATTTATATTAAGTAAAGATCAAACAAAACATTTCGCTCGCAACAATTAATGAAATTAAAATTTTCAATATCCAAAAATAATATTTTATAAAGTAATTACGTGTTTGGTGCATTTTTTATAGTTACTGCCCTGTTTTTATAACTACATCCCATTTATTATTTCTTAAAGCCCATTTTCTTGTTAAGCCTAATGCATCTCTCCTAGGAAAGATTTGCAGCCCAGCGGGGCGGAAAAGAACAACTTGACCTTGCCTGGGTATTCCTAAAAAAAGTATAGCTGGGCTAGCCATTTTCAGCTTGAAAAATAATAATATCTAGGCTGGGCTAGACATCCAGTATAGCTGCAGCGATGTTTTCTTTGTTGTTCAGAGGAGAAAAATTAATATCTGGGCTAAACATCGCTCAAGAAAAACTTTGCAGTGCTCACACCTCAAAAACACAAATACTGCTCGAGCTGCTTGGTCCCAGCTGTCAGCCGCTTCTTGTGCAATTCTCTCGTTTATTGACTACATAGGTTGACAATGGTGTGGGACCGTGATTTCAGGAAACCAGGAGGAAGCAATTTTTTTTTATAGTTTTATATACTAATAAGGAGGCACTTGCGTACGTGCGGCTATGGCCCTGGTGGGTCCCCACTGTCATCCTCTCCAAGTAAAGTCATCTCCTCATCCTCATGTCCGTTGACCATGTTGACAACGCGAGACGGCGGCATTACGGCGAGCGCAACAACTCGAAGGATGACGGAGAGGGCCTCACGAGCCCTACAGATGGTTTGATACAGCACCCGCTGCTCATTCGGAAAGCCAGGATCATAGGGTCACATGTCCGCGACGACATTGTCGTTCGCTTGTTCACCGGTGCTCGTTGAGGAGACGGAGGTTGCAACACATGTCCTCCTGCGCTGGTAGCTCTTCCTCCATTAGGGCGTCGAAGTGCGGCCGCACCTACTCTATGGTGAACACGGCATGAACCGGCTTGGACAGTGGCGCCGGCTCCTGGTCTGAAGCTACGTCCATCATCTGATTGTCGTTGCTGAGCTCGGCGAGGTAGCTGGCGAGCCAGCATGTCCGGCTGCTGGACCGACCCGCTGCCAAGCATGAGTCTGACTGCCCTGGCCCACCCAGACCGCCTCCCTCGCCCGCGCGCGCTTTCCGCCCGAAAGGGTCAGCGCCGCCTGCCCCGCTTCCCGGTGCATGCGATTGCTCCGCCTTAAAATGACAGAAGTGTCGTCCGTCCGTCCTTCTGCCGCCCACATTAATGATACGCGGTTGCCAAGGCGGCTACTCCGGCGCCACACGTCCGTCCCTCCGCCCCCACCATTGCTATATAAACTGCTACGCTGGCCATAGCCGCAGTCATCCGCATCCGTTCCTATTCTCCTGTCCACACCACTACCGCCCACTATGGGTTCCTCGCGCTCCAGCGCTCTTCGGGACGGGCGGACGACGAACCACTAGGAGATGACAGCCATTACTGCCGACTGGCTGGCCGGTAGGCAGCCGGAGGACGACGACGACGTCCCAATGGAGAACATGGTAGTCGACGATCCGGCGCCAACCCCCTCCTCTGCGCCATCCTCGCCGGTGCATTGCACCATGACCATCGGCGAGGCCCGTGCCCAATATATGGACACAGTGAGGGAGAAACGTGAGGAGCGGTTTCGAGAGGCGCAGGCCCCATGTATGTATGTAATGGTACGATGTAATGCTATCCATCTTGCTAAGCGCCCGAAATGCGGTTGTGCCCCAATCACGTAAATGTCACGTTGTCGGGATAGAACCGCATCTTGGGCTTGACACAGGGGGCTTCCCAAAGGTACAATAAGTCTTCTCTTAGCCGTGTGCGGTGCCCCCCTCCATAGTTACACACCTCGGTCATATCGTTGTAGTGCTTAGGCGAAGCCCTCCGTCGGTAACTTCATCATCACCGTCACCACACCGTCGTGCTGACGAAACTCTCCCTCGTCCTCAACTGGATCAAGAGCTCGAGGGACATCATCGTGCTGAATTTGTGCTGAACATGGAGGTGTCGTACGTTCGGCACTTGGATCGGTTGAATCGTGAAGACATTCGACTACATCAACCGCATTAATAAACGCTTCCGCTTTCGGTCTACGAGGGTACGTGGACACACTATCCCGCTCGTTGCTATGCTTCTCCTAGATAGATCTTGCGTGATCGTAGGATTTTTTTTTGAAATACTACGTTCCCCAACAGTACCACCCGTACTACCACTGCTAGTGTCGCTAAGTGGCCCTCTCCTCTGTTCCTTCTCCCTTAGCGTTGTGCGAGGTCCCAGCGGTAGTACCGCCGGGCCGAGCGGCAGTACCGCTGCGCCCAACGGTAGTACCGCTCGCCGCGGGCTGAGAATGGGGATAATGGTTGGATTTTCTCCCCCCTATAAAACGGGGTCTTCTTCCCCATTGAGCCTTATCCTTTAAGCTCGTGTTTTTCCCCCATTGTTGACCATCTTTGAGCTTACTTTCTCCCAATCCCTCCATGGATTCTTGCTATTTTTTTG
>LR738710.1:864887749-864924895 GCA_902687465.1 Secale cereale | reverse complement strand
GGGGGGGGGAGAGGGAGGAGATCTAGATCCACATTTTCACCAATCACTTTCTCCTCTATGTGAGGGGAACCCTTTGGATCTAGATGTCGCGGGATATCCGCGGCCACCTATGGGACCGGGTGGCCCCTTGCTGGTTCGGCGGGTGGACGACACATTGCACAAAGAGCAGAATGGCACACGACAGCACGACAGAAAGCACACAAGCAATTTACCCAGGTTCGGGCCGCCGCGTGGCGTAAGACCCTACTCCTACTTTGGAGGATTGATGGTGGAATGAATGTGGTGGTGCATAGTACACTTGCCCGGAAAGATGTGCCTCAGGGCCACAGTGACTACGCGCGTATGGTGGCTTGGGTTCATCAACTTTCCAACCCCTCCTACGGGTGCCATGGGCCTCCTTTTATAGATCAAGGGGTCACCACAGTGGCAAAATGGTCATTACCTACTGATATGATAGCGAACAGTGCTATCATACCTAACTCTACGGGCTGATGGGGTGCATTAAGTGCACTGCTTAGTGTCACATCACTAGTCGCCCGACAAGGCACGCCGGGCTGTCGTGCCAGCTCCGCATATGCTTCCTTGACACGTCGTAGGATGGGTGTCCTTTGTGGGTTTCTTCCATAAGAAATGACTGCCATGTGGTGAATGGTTGCCACTTGATCACTTTGCGGCTTGACACCACACTGATTGACGACGTGGGTCGTGCTTGAGTGGTTGGTGGGATGGTTTACCCCCCACGACCCCCGGCAGGCTCTGCCCGGGAGTATTTGATAGCTTTTTTCCGGTGGTGGCCTCGCCCCTTGCCGGGCTCGCCTACCCGGCAAGGGAGGCTCTTCTCTTGTCGATATCTCGTTCTTCTGGCTCAATCATGGTCTCTCTGGCTGCGTGTTGGTTCTTTGAATTTCTTGGTTCTCCAATCTTGGGCTTGCTCTTGGCTTGTCCGTGCACGAGTCAGGAGAAAATGTATGCCCCTGTATATTTTCCCCAACATAAGCCCCCGGGCCTGAGCCATACGTGTCACGTGGCACGTTGGGTTAGGCCCAAAACAGTGCGTGAACACGTGGCAGGAGATGGCTGTCCGTGACGGTTCGCCACAATGACTAGTCAATCCAACGTCCACCTCCGCGCAATTACTGCGCGTCGTGGGTTCGCGGGACTGTTGTAGTTATGGTAAAACGGTAACTTTCTGAAGCATCGCGCCCCTGCCCCACTTCCCCCCTATTAGAGCAGGGAAAATCGAGGCGGTGTTGTTTGCCTGTCCTTCGCCCCGCTCCTCCATCTTCTTCCTCCGCAAGTTTGCGACATTTCTCTTCTTGCCCCTTCTCCCGTTGCCACCCAACAATCCCTTCCCTTCCTGTGCGTTACCAGAATAATGGGGAAGAAAACCATGAAGAAGCCGATGAAGCGGCCAAAGAGGCCGCCGCCGAAGAGAATAAGAGGTCGGCGGAGCTGAACAAGAAGTGGAGTGCGGGCGTCGTCTTCGTCCCGTCCGCCCTGCGCGGCCCCGTCCTTCAGGCGAGGTATGGGTACCTATGGGGGCGGCCTGTCAAGAAGGGACACGGCGCTACCGTAGCCTTCGAGGCGGGTGCGTGGATCCTCCCAACTCCTATCGATTCTTCCCTGCTTATTTCATCCGCGAACTGTGCCCTCCTTTTTCTGTGTTCTTTGAGGAAATCATGAACATATATGGATTTCACCTCCTTGATTTCACGCTGAATGCAATGGCGACCATGGCCATCTTTGCACACTTGTTGAGAATTTCGTTGGAGTGAAGCCCAATGTGAATCTATTCCGTCATTACTTCGTTCCGCAAGTGGGGAGCAAGGTGAACCGTTCTCGAATCATCAGCTGGATACCGCGGTCGAAGAAGAACTACCTACCGGGGCATCAACGCGAGAGATGGATGAATGGAGAGGAGATTGGTGTTGGATCCAGGACAAAGGAGCCCCCGAGTTCTGCGTAGCTCGGCAAGAGTGTGTCGAGCACGGCAAGGATTGGAGCGCCAAGGGCCTTTCTGATGATAGGTTGCGCCCAACAATTAATAGGATCATCCGCCTGGCAGCTGCCGGGTTAACCGTCGAGCACGTGGGGGTAGATTTCCTTCTTCGCCGCATCTCATCGCTGCAGGACAGGGACATGCCTTCGTGGCTGTACGTCGGTGCCGTGGAAAGGATGAGATTGCTACCGAGGCTGGGCAATAACTTGTCAGTTTATGACCACGCTTGGTTGTGCGACCAGCTATTCGGTCGCTTTGAGTTGTTCAAGCTCCCGACAATCGTCGTTCCCCTGAACATCAACTCTGCCCGGGATCAGATACTGAAGTGGATGCGGGATTGCAATGCCAAGGGAGTATCGGGTACTTGGCAGCTCCCTTCTCTCGACGATGAGCTCGAGTGGTCGAGTACCTTGGAGGAGAAGGACACCATGACTGAAGGTGAGATGTATAAGCGCACCTCTGCTGTGGAGCTGGCGTATATTCTGAAGAGAGTCGCGGAGCACAAGGATGTCCGCCGCGCAGAAATGGAGAGGGCGACAAAGGCCGGAAAAGGTAAGGGAAAAGCTGGGAATGGGAGCTCTTCCCAGGGTGGCAGTGAGGTGCAAGCCATAGAGGATACTGTCGGGGAAGGGCTTGCCAGGGATAACTTTGCCGGGATAAATGCCCTAGCCAAGGTGGCCACGAAGCTCCAGGAGGGAGAGGAGGCGGAGAGGGAGGAGGGTGCGGTAGCGGCCCCTGAAGGGGAGGAGTGGCTCGCGGCAGGACCGAAAGCCCCCGGGCCAGATTCAGACCAACGCTCCCGCAGGCCCGCCGCGATCCGAGGAGCGACGTCCTCCAACCCGGCGTCGTCTACGAAGAAGGTGAAGGAGACTTTCACCAAGACCACCAAGGCCGAGGGGGCATGCCGCCAATCCCCTTGTCTCACCCGGGCCAGGGCTTCTCCTGCAAAACGGCGGGAGACCTCGGAGGAGGAGTCCAGCCCCAGCTCTGGCTCGAGCTCTTCGCAGAGTTCGTTGATACGTCTCCAACGTATCTATAATTTTTGATTGTTCCATGCTATTAGTTATGATGTCTTGGATGTTTAATGGGCTTTGTCATACACTTTATATCATTTTTAGGACTAACATACTAACCCAAAGGCCTAGTCTAGATTGCTGTTTTTTTGCCTGTTTCAGGGTTTTGCAGAAAAGGAATATCAAACGGAGTAGAAACGGAATGAAACCTTCTGGAGAGATATTTTTGGAGAAGAACACACACAGGGGACTTGCGAACCACGTCAGGGGAGCCACGGGGTGTCCACGAGGGTGGGGGCGCACCCCCCTTCCCAGGGCGCGCCCCCTGCCTCATGAGCCCCTCAAGCATCCCCCGGTGTCCTCCTTCCTCCTATATAAGTCTACGTACCCCGAAACCATCAGCAACAGAGAGAAAACCCTAATTCCACCGCCATAACCTTCTGTTCCCGTGAGATCCCATCTTGGAGCCTGTTCCGGAGCTCCACCGAAGGGGGGATCCATCACGGAGTGCTTCTACATCATCATCATCGCCCTTACCATGCGTTGTGAGTAGTTTACGACAGACCTTCGGGTCCATAGCTAGTATCTAGATGGCTTCTTCTCTCTCTCTGGATCTCAATACAAAGTTCTCCTCGGTCTTCGAGGAGATCTATTCGATGTAATCTCTTTTTGCGGTGTGTTTGTCGAGATCCGATGAATTGTGGGTTTATGATCAAGATTATCTATGAGAAATATTTGGTTCTTCTGTGAACTCTTTATGTGTGCTCATAATATCCTTGTAAGTCTCTTCGAATTATTGGTTTGGTTTGGCCTACTAGATCTATAGTTCTTGCAATGGGAGAAGTGCTTGGCTTTGGGTTCAATCTTGCGGTGTCCTTTCCCAGTGACAGTAGGGGCAGCAAGGCACGTATTGTATTGTTGCCATCGAGGATAAAAAGATGGGGTTTACATCATATTGCTTGAGTTTATCGCTCTACATCATGTCATCTTGCTTAAGGCGTTACTCTGTTCTTATGAACTCAATACACTAGATGCATGCTGGATAGCGGTCGATGTGTGGAGTAATAGTAGTAGATGCAGGCAGGAGTCGGTCTACTTGTCTTGGATGTGATGCCTATATACAATGATCATGCCTAGATAGTCTCATAATTATTCGCTTTTCTATCAATTGCTCGACAGTAATTTGTTTACCCGCCGTAGAATATCGTTATCATGAGAGAAGACACTAGAGAACACTATGGCCCTTGGGTCTATTCTCAACATATCAATCTACATCTACTTTACTTTTTCCGCTTTTACTTTCTGTTCTTATAAACAAGAATACCAAAAATATAAACTATCATCTCTATCAGATCTCACTTTCGTAAGTGACCGTAAAGGGATAGACAACCCCTTATCGCGTTGGCTGCGAAGTTCTTATTTATTTGTGTAGGTGCGAGGGACTCGCCCGTGGTCTCCTACTGGATTGATACCTTGGTTCTCAAAAACTGAGGGAAATACTTACGCTACTGTGCTGCATCTCGCTTTCCTCTTCGAGGGAATACAATGCAAGCTCGAGAAGTAGCAAGAAGAATTTCTGGCACCGTTGCCGGGGAGGCTTTCGCAAAAGTCATATACCAAGCACCTATCACAAACCCTTATCTTTCGCATTACATTTTTGCCTCTCATTTTCCTCTCCCCTACTTCACCCTTGCCGTTTTATTTGCCCTTCTTCTGCCGTGTGTTTATCGTTCGCTTGCTTCTTGTTTGCTAGTGTGTTGGATTGTTTGCTTGTCACTATGGCTCAGAACAATACCAAATTGTGTGACTTCTCCAATACCAACAATAATGATTTTATTAGCACTCTGATTGCTCCTATTAACGATGCTGAATCTTGTGAGATCAATGCTGCTTTGTTGAATCTTGTCATGAAAGATCAATTCTCCGGCCTTCCTAGTGAAGATGTCGCTACCCATCTGAACAACTTTGTTAATTTGTGTGATATGCAAAAGAAAAGAGATACAGATAACGATATTGTCAAATTAAAGTTATTTCCGTTTTCACTTAGAGATCGTGCTAAAACTTGGTTTTCCTCTTTGCCTAGAAATAGTATTGATTCGTGGAATAAGTGCAAAGATGCTTTTATCTCTAAGTATTTCCCTCCTGCTATGATCATCTCTCTTAAAAATGATATTATGAATTTTAAGCAACTAGATCATGAGCATGTTGCACGAGCTTGGGAGAGGATGAAATTAATGATACGTAATTGCCCTACACATGGTTTGAATCTGTGGATGATTATTCAGAACTTTTATGCTGGCTTGAATTTTGCTTCTAGAAATCTTTTAGACTCGGCCACAGGAGGCACTTTCATCGAAACTACCTTAGGAGAAGCTACCAAACTCCTAGATAATATTATGGTTAATTATTCTCAATGGCACACCGAAAGATCTACTAGTAAAAAAAGTGCATGCTATTGAAGAAATTAGTGTTTTGAGTGGAAAGATGGATGAACTTATGAAATTATTTGCTGCTAACAGTGCTTCTTCTGATCCTAATGATATGCCTTTGTCCACTTTGATTGAAAATAGCAATGAATCTTTGGATGTGAATTTTGTTGGTAGGAATAATTTTGGTAACAATGCTTATAGAGATAATTTTAATCCTAGGCCTTTTCCTAGTAATTCCTCTAATAATTATGGTAATTCCTACAACAACTCTTATGGAAAGATGCCTTCTGAATTTGAAACTAGTGTTAAGGAGTTTATGATCTCGCAAAAGAATTTCAATGCTATGCTTGAAGAGAAATTGCTTAAGATTGATGAATTGGCTAGAAGTGTGGATAGAATTACTCTTGATGTTGATTCGTTGAAACTTAGATCTATCCCACCTAAGCATGATATCAATGAGTCTCTCAAAGCTATGAGAATTTCCATTGATGAATGCAAAGGAAGAACCGCTAGGATGCGTGCTAAAAGAGAGGATTATATTAAAGCGTGTTCTTCTAGATATCATGAAAGTAAAGATGAAGATCTGAAAGTTATTGATGTGTCTCCTATTAGATCCTTGTTTTGTAGTATAAATATTGATGAAGATAGGATTGGAGATGATTCTGCTTTAAGGTGTCCCAATGATTCAGAGTTTTTTGATCTTGATGCTAAAATTGTTAAAAGTGGGTGTGAAGAGATTAAAACTTTGCATACTGATGAACCCACTACTTTGGATTTCAAGGGATTCAATTATGACAATTGCTCTTTGATTGATTGTATTTCCTTGTTGCAATCCGTACTAAATTCTCCACATGCTTATAGTCAAAATAAAGCTTTCACCAAACACTTAGTTGATGCTTTGATGCAATCTTATGAAGAAAAACTTGAGTTGGAAGTTTTTATCCCTAGAAAGCTTTATGATGAGTTGGAACCTACTATTAAAATAAAAATAAAAGATCATGAATGCTATGCTTTGTGTGATTTGGGTGCAAGTGTCTCCACTATTCCAAAAACTTTGTGTGATTTGCTAGGTTTCCATGAGCTTGATGATTGTTCTTTAAATTTGCATCTTGCGGATTCCACTATGAAGAAACCTATGGGAAGGATTAATGATGTTCTTATTGTTGCCAATAGGAATTATGTGCCCGTAGATTTCATTGTTCTTGATATAGATTGCAATCCTTCATGTCCTATTATTCTTGGTAGACCTTTCCTTAGAATGATTGGTGCAATTATTGATATGAAGGAAGGAAATATTAGATTCCAATTTCCTTTAAGGAAAGGCATCGAACACTTTCCTAGAAAGAAAATCAAATTACCATATGAACCTATCATGAGAGCCACTTATGGATTGCCTTCCAAAGATGGCAATACCTAGAATTATCTTGTATCGTGCCTAGCTAGGGGCGTAAAATGATAGCGCTTGATGGGATGCAACCCAATTTTGTATTTTTTGTTTTTGCTGCTGTTAGGGAATAAATATTTCATCTAGATACTGTTTAGATGTGCTTTCATGTTTTGTTTAGTGTTTGTGCCAAGTACTCCCTCCATTCGGAATTACTTGTCGCAGAAATGAATGTATCTAGACGCATTTTGGTTCTAGATACATTCATTTCCGAGACAAGTAATTCTGAACAGAGGGAGTAGAACCTTTGGGAAGACTTGTGTGAAGTTTATGTGATCTTGCTGTGAAAAACAGAATCGTTAGCGCTCGCTAGAACGGTCATCAGATTTTACTGGAGCGTGCTATTTAGTTGATTATTTTTGCAGATGATTAATAGATAAATTCCTCACGTTTACCAATTTAGTTTTAATTTTTTGGAGTTACAGAAGTATGCGAAACCTGCAGATTACTACAGACTGTTCTGTTTTTGACCGATTCTGTTTTTCGTGTGTTGTTTGCTTATTTCAATGCATCTATGAGTAGTATTGGCAAGTATGAACCATAGAGAAGTTGGAATACAATAGGTTTAACACCAATATAAACAAAGAATGAATTCATTATAGTACCTTTGAGTAGTGATTTGTTTTCTTATACTAACGGAGCTCATGAGGATTTTTGTCTAAGTTTTGTGTTGTGAAGTTTTCAAGTTTTGAGTATTGCTTTGATGGACTATGGAACAAAGTGTAGCAAGGGCCTAAGCTTGGGGATACCCATGGCACGCCAAGTAAAATTCAAGGACAATCAAAAGCCTAAGCTTGGGGATGCCCCGGGAAGGCATCCCCTCTTTCGTCTTCATCCATCGGTAACTATACTTGAAGCTATATTTTTATTCACCACATGATATGTGTTTTGCTTGGAGCGTCTTGTATAATTTGAGTCTTTGCTTGTTAGTTTGCCACAATTATCCTTGCTGGACACACCTATTTGAGAGGGTTAAATATGGCCTAGGAATTTTTAGAACACTCTATGTGCTTCACTTATATCTTTTGAGTTGAATAGTTTTTGCTCTAGTGCTTCACTTATATCTTTTAGAGCACGGTGGTGATAATATTTTGTAGAAATTGTTGAACTCTCGTGCTTCACTTATATTCATTTGAGAGTCTATTAAAACAGCATGGTAATGTGCTTAGGCTAAAAAACTAGTCTTCACATGATAGACATCCAATGTCAATGTAGTAAAAACTTTCACACTAAGTGCATTGAATATGATGAGATGTTGGATGCTTGATAATTGTTTTGAGATATGACGATAGTGATATTAGAGTTATGCTAGTGGAGTTATTATGAAATTGAGAAATACTTGTGTTAAGGTTAGTGATTCCCGTAGCATGCATGTATGGTGAACCGCTATGTGACGAAGTTAGAGCATGAGGTATTTGTAAAGTGCCAACCTTTGTGTGGAGGTCGGGGACGCGCGATGGTTAACTCCTACCAACCTCCCCCCCTAGGAGCATGCGTTGATTGCTTTGTTTTGATTACTCGTAGATTTTTGCAATAAGTATATGAGTTCTTATGACTGATGTTGAGTCCATGTATTATACACACTATCACCCTTCCACCATTGCTAGCCTCTCTTGTAACGCGCAACTTTCGCCGGTACCATAAACCCACTATATATCCTTCCTCAAAACAGCCATCATATTATTCCTTAAAACAACCACCATACCTACCTATCATGGCATTTCCATAGCCATTCTGAGATACATTGCCATGCAACTTTCCACCGTTCCATTCATATGACACGCATCATATTGTCATATTGCCATGCATGATCATGTAGTTGACATCGTATTTGTGGCAAGGCCACTAGTCATGGTAAGAGACAACGTGGTTGGCCAAAACAAAAACAACCCGGACAAAGCACGCGGTCAGAAGGATCGACTTGGATTCTGTGGCCTTTGCTGTACGGCTGCCGCGTTTCTAAACCGTCGCCGCCATCCTATGCTCTGAGTCATCGCCAACATTACCACGATCATCCGGCAAAAATACCAGGTGTTATTTTTCTTATGTATTTTATTAGCACATATTAATTTTTGTCAAAGAACAATTACTTTGCTTTGTAATATTTTTTACGCAGGATGACTATTAAAAAGGAGGTGGTGATACGCCACGGATGCACGGTCAGCGGTGTTGCGCGACTTCACGAGCATGCGTGTCGCGGTCTGATTTACATCAATGCACCGGCCGACTCGTCAGTCCGCGCACACGTGCACTGGTTTCTAACACTGCAGCCGATTCCCTCGCCAATAAAACGTGCACGCACCGCCGCTTCCGCAGGTCCGGTCTACATTAACACGCCGGTGCCACACCCGTCCTCATAAACCAGCCCAACGGAAACGCGTGCGGGTGGCTACCCCCGTTGCTGCATCAATACAAGGCCGATTCAGCTGTCCACGCTTGCGATTAACTTGCTCGTCTGCACCGGTTTACAATGCCACGGCCAACTCATCTGTTATCCGGGCGAATCAGGTGATATTTATCCTATTTATTTTTAATACATATTAATACATCCGAGCAAAAATTACTTGCCCTACTGTATTTTATATGCAGAAAAATTATTCATTATAAAATGGTATTATACCGCGGAGGTGGAGTCACGCCAAACATTGTTCGGCACAAATGATCGTCGTTACTCAACGAACTCCCGCACCGGTTTACAATGCCGTGGCCGTCTCTCACGACCGTGCCGGTTTACAATGCCGTGGCCGTCTCTCACGACCGTGCCGGTTTACAATGCCGCGGCCGTCTCGCACGACCACGCCGATTTACCATGCCGTAGCCGTCTTTCGCACCGCGCCGGCTCACAACCAGGAGGACAACTGGCCCGTCGGCGTCGGCCGACCCATCTGTTCTTCAAGCAAATCAGGTGTTATCCCTCCTATATATTTTATCATTTTATTTCCCCTGAGCACCATTACACTGCCCTATTCGTGTTTTCTATATACAGGTAAAATCATTGTTATACCGCGGATCTAAAACATGCATTGGCGACGTTTACGCGTCCACACCGGTTTACAACACGGAGGACAACTTACTCGTCTCCGCCGGTTTACAACCCCACAACCGGTTTAACTGTTTGAACCGCTTCTAATGCTGCGGTTGTTTTACTGTCCAAACTGTGATCCGATCTATTCAACATACCGGTTCAAATTCACTCAGTTTGTCTGGTTGTGCAGGGCAACTCCTAAATATGCACTCAGAAGCAATAAAACTCTCTAAAAAACATGAGATCATATCCGGTTCGAAGAGAGGACGCTTCACGATTTACCCACCGGTTCAGGAGGAACCCTGGAGACCCTCTGAAAAGTTGGATAATTCCACGTTCGGTGATTGGTTTAAATTTACCCACCGGTTCAGGAGGAACCCTGGAGACCCTCTGAAAAGTTGGATAATTCCACGTTCAGTGATTGATTTAAATTTACCCACCGGTTCAGGAGGAACCCTGGAGACCCTCTGAAAAGTTGGATAATTCCACGTTCAGTGATTGGTTTAAATTTACCCACCGGTTCAGGAGGAACCATGGAGGCCCTCTGGGAATGGTAACGCCCATGTCCCAGTGATTGGCTCAACTTTTATGTACGATTCTATCGGCCCTCTGAAAAGAATGGTTCGCCCACGTTCAGTGATTGGCTAGGCCCCCTGGGAAGAGTTGGATAAACCACGTCCCATTGATTGGCTCAGTTTTATTTGCGGTTCTATCGGCCCTCTGAAAAGAATGGTTTCGCCCACGTTCAGTGATTGGCTAGGCCCCCTGGGAAGAGATGGACAAACCACGTCCCATTGATTGGCTGAACCTTGCTTTGAGCCTGGCAGCTCTTAAAAAGCCTCGACTACATGGTCTTATTTGCAAAATTTGCATCTTTTTGTGTTTGTGTTTTATAACCCTTTAAACCGGAGTGGAACAGCTACAGAAGCTGACCACATATCTATACAGTAAAAAGTCTGGGTCATGAATACCAGCATAAATAAACCGGTGTTCATTATAACCCGGATCATCCATCAGGCAACAAGCTACAAATTTCTGAACAAAGTTTTTCAGAACAAGATGAACCGGTGTCTGTTATCAAAACCCGGGCTTGTTATTGGATCCATGAAGATCTTCATCAAGAAATTTTAAGGTTCTACCGGATTAAGAATAGCAAGCATACTTGATCGCAGGTATGAAGTATCTTGTTTTTAAATACATATTGGTAGTACATGATCAGTTACAATGACCGGTGTTTATTAAACCGGCCTGGTTTTGACTATAAGTCGCCAGTATGAGATAAAATAATGACCGGTGTTTATTAACCCGGCCCGATTGTGATCAAACATCATTGGAACCGGTCTTCAAATCGGATTATATTCTTCAAATCTTTAAATAGCCAACACGGCTGGATTTTTACTATGGTTATCAATATTATGATTGAGGTTTTCAAAGTCGCTTTAAGCGCAATGGATATTATTTCAACGATGGCAGTGATTTATTCTACAAAGGAATAGTCCCGAGTTGCTACAGGCTTACAACCCGGCACTCGGGGGCTACATTATTCAAATTAAGTTTACATCAAATACACAGGTCTCATGTCGCTGCAAGCATGCACCATGACACTTGGGGGCTAATGGGCAGTTGAAGCAGTAAACAGCAGCAATTCAAAGACAAAAGTCTCAAGCACACAAGCAAGTTGTCTACTTGACACTTGGGGGATAATGGAAAGATCATTTGCTTCATCTGGAAGTACCGGTTCACCTTCTAAATGTAGCTAAACCGGAACTTGGGGGCTACCAATCGCTCCTGTCAACAATTCAAGGTACACAAGTATTCATCCATTATATTGAAAGGTCCACTGCTCAGTTGGTAAAGCACAAAGCTCTTAACCTTGTGGACGTGGATTCAAACCACACGATGGAAGTTACATTATATAGTGTTATTTTCAATGATTATATCTACAAAGTCCCTGCTCATTATTGCATAATGACCCGGCACTTGGGGGCTACATATGGCTGTTCAAGTTCACATGATCATATTTTCAAAGTCCCTGTTCATTATTGCGTAATGACCCGGCACTTGGGGGCTACGTGATATGGTATATTCAGTTTCATAGTGATTGGGATGTACAATCCGGATTTCTTCAAGATTATACAATGCTATTTTCAATGAAGTTTATACAAAGTCCCTGCTCATTATTACATAATGACCCGGCACTTGGGGGCTACAAGTAATATGCATATAAAGGAGGAACATCTTCAAATTTTCAGTTCTGGCAAATCAGATTAATTGTGTGACCCGGCAATTTTGGCAATCATAAACCGGCAAGTTCTACATTTCCAAACCGGTTGGATATTAATGGAATATTTGAAGATCAATATTTTTGTCAAGTCAGAGCATTAAAGGCCGATTCAAATGGATTCTTTATTTACAATATTTCTTATGCAAGCAAGTTGAATATGAAGTTGGTCTGTTGACCCGGATTTTCTAGAAGAAGGAAGGACAAGGACTTAAAGATGATGTGGTGCCGGTTTACAAGAAATTCTTAACTTGGAGCACAACCTCTCAAATTTGTTCTTGTGTTATTTTGGAGCATAAGTTTACCATGGACACATCCAAGCTAAACTTGGGGGCTAATGTCGGGGATATACCCCCGCGGTATGAACCGGCCGGAATTATAACCCGGCCGGACTTGGTATTTTATTTAAGACGGTTTACATTTGGCAAGTTACTAGTAACCCGGCAGGCTGATCATGGATGACAAGGCCCAAGGCCCAGAAGGCCGGTTCATATTAATAGTGGGCCGATTTATGAAGAAAGCATAAGGGATATTCTCCTGCAAAGAAAGCAAGACTAGGACTCCTTGTAATAGATCAATCCTAGGTCTACTAGGACTAGTCATGTAAACCGCCCCTTCAACATATATAAGGAGGGGCAGGGCTCACCAAAGGGGACAAGTTCTCACAAGTTAGACAAGAGACAAGTTTTAGAGGAGACGTTTAGACAAGTTTCTAGGGTTAGACACAAAGAGCCGGTTTACCGGCAACACCATGAGGATCATAATGAGACCTAGCCTCAAACAGCACGTAGGGCTATTTCCGGATGATGTTTCCCGGGGCCCGAAGCTGTCTAAACCCGTGTCTTGCATCGCGTCTCTCGATTCCGCTCAACCCCTCTCAAGCTACTACATAGATGCGCGGCCTCACCACTAAGTCCGTAAACCGGACATCTGACGTGTTAATTCCACGACAGCCACCATGCATAATTTTCATACATGTCACTCTTGATTCATTGCACATCCCGGTACACCGCCGGAGGCATTCATATAGAGTCATACTTATTCTAGTATCGAGTTGTAATATCTAGTTGTAATGAAAGTGTGATGATAATCATTATTAGAGCATTGTCCCATGGGAGGAAAGGCTAAATCAATAAAGCCCCTCCGCAAAAAAAAAGAAAAAAAGGAAAAAAAGAAAGGCAAAAAAAGGGACAATTGCGACTATCTTTTTTCACACTTGTGCTTCAAAGTAGCACCATGTTCTTCATCGTAGAGAGTCTCATGTTTAGTCACTTTCATATACTAGTGGGAATTTTCATTATAGAACTTGTCTTGTATATTCCAATGATGGGCTTCCTCAAATGCCCTAGGTCTTCGTGAGCAAGCAAGTTGGATGCACACCCACTAGTTTCTTTTGTTGAGCTTTCATACATATTTAGCTCTAGTGCATCTGTTGCATGGCAATCCCTACGCACTGACATTGATATATATTGATGGGCATCTCCATAGCCCGTTGATACACCTAGTTGATGTGATACTATCTCCCTCCTTTTGTCTTCCCCACAACCATCTCTCTATTCGACCCATAGTGCTATGTCCATGGCTCACGCTCATGTATTGCGTGAAAGTTGAAAGGTTTGAAAGAATAGAGTATGAAAACAAGTGCTTGGCTGAAATCGGGGTTGTGCATGATATGAATATTTTGTGTGATGAAGAGGGAGCATAGCCAGACTATATGATTTTGTAGGGATAACTTCCTTTAGCCATAGTATTTTGGGAAGACATGATTGCTTTGTTAGTATGCTTGAAGTATTATTAATTCTTATGTCAATATAGACTTTTATCTTAAATCTTTCAGATCTGAACATTCATGCCACAATTAAGAGAATTACATTGAAAAAGTATGTTGGTTAGCATTCCACAACAAAAATTCTGTTTTATCATTTACCTACTCGAGGGCGAGCAGGAATTAAGCTTGGGGGTGCTTGATACGTCTCCAACGTATCTATAATTTTTGATTGTTCCATGCTATTATTTATAATTTCTTGGATGTTTAATGGGATTTGTCATACACTTTTATATCATTTTTGGGACTAACCTACTAACCCAAAGGCCCAGTCCAGATTGTTGTTTTTTTCCTATTTCAGGGTTTTGCAGAAAAGGAATATCAAACGGAGTCCAAACGGGATGAAACCTTCTGGAGAGATATTTTTGGAGAAAATCACGCACAGGGGACTGATGGGCCTCTAACCCCTCGTTGGTTACCCCAAGTGGAAGGTGTAAGATGCAGTGTTGTGGAAGTTTTTCCCTTAGCAAAGATGCCAAGGATCGAATCCCCAGAGACTCCTAGGTTCAACAAGTAGGTATCAACTGCTAACGGCGCCAGATATTAGCAATCAACGTGGACCTGCACACAGATACAAATAACTTTGCTCCCAACGAGTACAGAGAGGTTGTCAATCCCTCCGGCCTTGTAGTTCACAAAGGATTAAAAGCAAATGATAGTAGTGATAGATAGTGTTTGCAATAGTAAATAATAGCGACAAGTAAATAGCGGATGTGATCAATGATGGTAATATGGACCGGAGTCTCATGATGTTCACTAGTGATGTCTCTCTCCCAAAAGACGATAAAACAGCTATGTGAGGTAAACGAATTACAGCTGGGCAATTGACAGGACCACGAACGCAAACTAATGCTGACTACATTGCAAGAAAGGTTGAGGTTCAAAGCATGGGCGGTACGCCAAAGTAAGTAGACCGAAATCCATCAATATCTACTACTAATCATCCACCTTGAGATATCTATCCAGAACATCTCGCTGGTATTAAGTTGCGAGTCCCACCCATAGTGTAAACTCAATGCAACAGGCAACTGCATTAAAAGAACTTTGCGTAAAGTAAACAATCCTTGCACCCGCGGGCACACGCACCGTTGTTTTCCCCCTTGTGGCAACAGCACATCCCCTAGACTCATGTTTCTGTCACTCAAGCTAGTCATCGAGGGGCATGAACCCACAATCGAGCATAACGTTCCCTCTTGGAGTCACTACCTACTACTTGGCCAAAGCAATAAATAACAACGGAGAACATGCAAGAATTACTTATGAACATAAATATAAAAGAGGTAGATCAAATATATTACTCAAGATCAATCATAACATAATCTCATAATCCATCGGATCCTAGCAAACTCAACATAGCAACAGCATAAGGATTACATATGTGCCTCGATCATGTAGGGCAGCTCACGAGGACTAATTAGTGAAGCACAAGAACGGGAGGAGAACATCACATAGCTACTGGTCATGGACTCATGGTCCAAGGGAGACTACTCACGAGTCATCCGGGAGGCGTCCATGGTGGTGGAGAAGCTCCCGGTGGTGATCCTCCCCTCCGGCAGGGCGCCGGAAAGAGTTCTCCTGGTGCTCCCGATCTTGGAAGCGGCGGCGGTGGCGGAACAGAGATGGGATCGCGAAAAGAGTTCTTGTTTTGAGGGTTTCGGAGGACGCTTTAAATATATGCCAAAGGGGGGCATCGGGGAAGCTTCGGGGGGCCCAGGCACCCCCCGACGCGGCCCAGGGGGGGGGCGCCGCCAGGGTGCCTGGATTTTTCCTGGCAGTTCTCGTAACGTGAAAACCTGAAATACAAAAACAGCCGAAAACAGAAACTGGCACTGGGGTGCACTGGATTAGTAAGTTAGTCCAAATATGATCAAAAGTGTATGGAAGTGTATGAATATCATAGCAATATCACCCAAACGTGGCATGGAGCAAGCAGATATTATAGATACGTTTTGGACGTATCTACATCCCCAAGCTTAATTCCTGCTCGTCCTCGAGTAGGTAAATGATAACAAGAATAATTTCTGTGGTGACATGCTATTAACCATATAGGACTTTTTCATAGTCATATGACAAACGCTTACTGAGACAATGATTCTATAGTAATTAAGTTGCCTCATGAGAAAATCACAAATGACTGAAAGTTTTACAACATGGAACTGAAACATCAAATAGATTTGCAATGAACATGATGTGCAAATATGATAAAGTGATATCTAGCTTGCCCCCTTTAGTGATGCAAAACATAAATGCAGGGGCACCTTCAAGGTTTAAGTGATGACTAGATACAATGATTTCAGAATAAACGATATCACAATCATGCAAAAGACAATGCTACTTTGGGACAATGCACATTACACTCAGAATGACAATCATGCTATCAGTAGTTGGTGCTTGAAAAAGAAGGTGGAGACTCAACAAGTAAAAGAATGGTTAAGTGCTAGAGCTTTTTATTTTGAAAACATAGAAGCAATTTTGTCAACGGTAGTAGTACTTCATATGTGTCATGCATAAGACATCCTATAAGTTGCAAGCCTCATGCATCGAATACCAATAGTGCTCGCACCTTGTCCTAATTAGCTCGGATTTTCATGGGTTATCATTGCATTACATATGTTTCAACCAAGTGTCACAAAGGGGTACCTCTATGCCACCTGTACAAAGGTCCAAGGAGATAAATCGCATTTGATTTCTCATTTTTGATAGATCTCAACTTGAGGACATCCATACCGGGACAACATAGAAAATAGATGATGGACTCCTCTTTAATGCATAAGCATATTCTCATAAGAGATTGAGGATTAATGTCCAAGCTAAAACTTCCACCATGATACATGGCTTTGGTTGGTGGCCCAATGTTCTTCTCTAACAATATGCATACTCATACAATCCACGGCAATCACCCTTACTTCAGACAAGACGAACATGCATAGCAACTCACATGATATTCAACAAAAGTGTGACAGTTGATGGCGTCCCCAGAAACATGGTTACCGCTCATCAAGCAACTTATAAGAAATAAGATACATAAGCAACATATTCTTTACCACAATAGTTTTTAAGCTACTTTCCCATGAGCTATATATTGCAAAGTTAGTTCGCTTAGTACAGGTGGAGGTTAGCAAAAGACTGGGAGCGACCAACTAAGAGAGCAATGACGGTCATAATCATGCAGAGCGACAAAGCAATATTGAATCAGGCATGGTAGTTATATCGCTACTCAGAAATAAAAGATCATCAAGGCTTGACAGACTTTCTTTACAGTCTTAAATATGCGTGAGCATACGCTAAGTCAATCAAAATAAATTCCCGAAGGAAGATATTACTAAACCATACCATAGCATAGGCAAACAAATCAAGTTGGTACTCCAATAACACATTGGGAACCCCCAGCTATTTGAGATTAACCATAAGAAAACCTGAACTACTAAGCGCCATCATGCAAGTAGCATCTTCATCATAAACATATTAACCAATGCAACGGAAGCAAACTCTCTTAATAAGGTGAGCATGATAATTAAAGAGAGTTCAAGCAACCAACTAAACAAAAGCTCTTTGAAAAGATAAGCATGAATACTAAGAGCAGAGCATGATAGTAGCTATTAAAAGACAAAGAACACACACAGCAAAGATAGACATGAAAATTCTGTGTTATGTTCTAGGTAGAAGTGGAGCGTGTTTCTCTCCCAAATAAAGAAAGCTGAGTTCCGACTTGTTATGAAAAACTAAAAAGAAAACTAAAAGCAAGACGCTCCAAGCATAGCACATAACACATGAAGTGATAAAAATATAGTGGAACGAAAGACGAACTAATAATGTTGATGGAGAAGGGGATGCACGGGGGCATCCCCAAGCTTAGACGCTTGAGTCTCCTTGAATATTTCTTGGGGGTGCACGGGGGCATCCCCAAGCTTGAGCGCTTGACACTCGTGAATCTTTTTATCATCTTCCCTCGCACACTTGAAAACTCCCTTCATACATAACTCATCATAATCTGATTAGCGAGGTTAGTACCCTTAATAAAATAATTATACCTTGCTGGAAATAAAGATATTCTTGAAGTTCTACTGTTTCTCAAGATTGCCAAAAGGTTTTGCAAAGAAAAAGCAAGCTCTTGATTTGCAAAATGAAGGAAAGGCAAAACAGGACAGAATCTGTAAAAAACAGAACAGCAGGTAGTAATTGATCTGTTCGGGATACTTCTGCAACTCAAATAAAAAAACTCAGAACAGACGCACGAAAGACAATTATATAGAGAACGCTGTCGAAAAAATTCAGACCAAAAAGATGACCTGGTGATTTTATACGAATTTTTCTATCCAAGGACAGAATCTGTTTCCTGGACAGCACCTCACAACTTTTGAACTTTCTAGCAATCAGAGGCTATACTTGGCACAAATATGAAAAGCAAAAATACAATGATGATGCTACAGCAGTAAACAACATCAAGACACAACAAAAGCAAAAAAATTATACATGTGGGCTGCCTCCCAAAAGCGCTTTCTTTTATGCCTTTAAGCTAGGCATAATGCATAGAGATCAAGTTTTATCAAGAGTAAAAGAATAACTAGCCCGTACAACGGACTCAAAAGGTAACTTGATCTTCTTACGAGGGAAGTGTTCCATCCCTTTCTTGGGAGGAAACTGAAATTTTATATTACCCTCTTTCATGTCAATGATAGCACCAACGGTGCGTAAAAAGGGACGTCCCAAAATAATTGGACGTGAAGGATCACATTCAATATCCATAATAGTGAAATCAACAGGAACATAATTATCATTAACAACGATAAGAACATCGTCGATCCTCCCCAAAGGTTTCTTTATGGAAGAATCAACGAGACGAACACCAAAAGAACAAGAATCATAAGGTTTCAATTTAAGCATATCATATATTCTTTTGGGCATAACAGAGGTACTAGCTCCAACATCACATAATGCATAGCAAGAGAAGTCATTCAAATTATTTTTTATCATAGGATCCCAACCATCTTCTAGCTTTCTAGGTATGGAGGCTTCTACTCTAAGTTTCTCCTCCCTAGCTTTGATGAGAGCATTAGTGATATGCTCTGTGAAGGCAAGGTTAAGCGTGCTAGTGCGGGGATCTCTAGACATCTTGTGAAGGAAATCAATAACTTCGGTAAGAGTGCAATTATCAAAATCAAGGTCACGAGCATCAAGTAAAGTGGTAGTGGTGTCCCTTAGGTTCACTTGTTTGGTAGTTTCTATAGTCATAGCATCACCATTAATAGGTCCATTAGGACCAGGAGTACATTGGGTGCTAAGAGTTTGAACATCCTCAACAACTTGGATAGTAGCAACAGTGTGGTGGGTAGGAAGGCTCTTAATTCTTTCTTCTTCCTCCCTTTCTCTAGCCCATCTTTCTTTAAGTTTAGCCATCATCCTAATGTTCTCATTAATTTGCACTTGAATAGCATTTATAGGAGTGACTTCCCTCTCCTCAAGAGGAGAAGTTTTAATTTTTAGCAATTTTACCTCATTGGCTAAGTGGTCTACCTTAAAAGAAAATAATCTAGTTTATGTAGTTTTTCTTCTACACTCTTATTAAAGGCTTTTTGGGTAGTGATGAAATCTTTAAGCATAATCTCTAGTTCAGTAGTGGAGTTCTTGGTACTAGGATAAGCATTATTGTTCCCATAAGAATTAGAGGGGAACGGTCTAGGATTGTTACCAAAATTACTCCTATAAGCATTGTTGTTAAAATTGTTTCTAGAGATAAAGTTCACATCTACTTGTTCTTGAGCAATCAAAGAATTTAAAGGAACATCACGAGGATCAACAGTAGATTGCTTCGAAAGTAGAGACATGATCAAGTCAACTTTTTCATTAAGGGAGGAAATCTCTTCGACAGAGTTTACCTTCCTACCTGTTGGAGCGCGTTCGGTGTGCCATTGGGAATAGTTGGTCATCATCTCATCGAGAAGCTTTGTGGCAGCACCAAGTGCAGTTGACATAAAAGTTCCTCCTGCGGCCGAATCTAACAAGTTCCGCGAGGTAAAGTTCAAGCCTGCATAAAAAGTTTGGATAACCATCCAAGTAAACCGTGAGTAGGGCAGTTCTTGATAAGAGATTTCATACGTTCCCAAGCTTGGGCAACGTGTTCATTATCCAATTGTTTAAAATTCATTATGTTACTTCTAAGTTGGATAATTATAGCAGGTGGATAGTATTTTCCGATAAAAGCATCTTTGCACTTGTCCCATGAATCTATGCTATTTCTAGGCAAAGACTGAAACCAAATTTTAGCTCCTCCTCTCAAGGAGAAAGGAAAAAGCTTAAGCTTAACAATATTACCATCTATTTCTCGGTACTTTTGCATATCACAAAGTTCAACAAAGTTGTTTAAGTGTAAAGCAGCATCATCTCCAGCACCGGAGAATTGTTCTCTCATAACTAAGTTCAGTAAAGCAGGTTTAATTTCATATGAAGGTGCTGAAGTGGCAGGTGTAGTGATAGGTGTGCTGATAAAGTCATCGTTGTTGTGACTAGTGAAGTCACACAACTTGGTGTTCTCGGTGGAACCCGTAGTAGCAAGCAAGCAAGATAACTATTTTTGTGATTTTCGATAAAAGGTACTAAAGCAAAAACTGAAAGGTAAACTAACAAGACTAAAAAGCAAAGGTAAAAGAGAGCATGCAACTCCCCTATCCTGAAGAGTGGAGTCCCCGGCAACGGCGCCAGAAAAACTCCTTGATGGGCCTCTAACCCCTCGTTGGTTACCCCAAGTGGAAGGTGTAAGATGCAGTGTTGTGGAAGTTTTTCCCTTAGCAAAGATGCCAAGGATCGAATCCCCAGAGACTCCTAGGTTCAACAAGTAGGTGTCAACTGCTAACGGCGCCAGATATTAGCAATCAACATGGACCTGCACACATATACAAATAACTTTGCTCCCAACGAGTACAGAGAGGTTGTCAATCCCTCCGGCCTTGTAGTTCACAAAGGATTAAAAGCAAATGATAGTAGTGATAGATAGTGTTTGCAATAGTAAATAATAGCGAAAAGTAAATAGCGGATGTGATCAATGATGGTAATATGGACCGGAGTCTCATGATGTTCACTAGTGATGTCTCTCTCCCAGAAGACGATAAAACAGCTATGTGAGGTAAACGAATTATAGCTGGGCAATTGACAGGACCACGAACGCAAACCAATGCTGACTACATTGCAAGAAAGGTTGAGGTTCAAAGCATGGGCGGTACACCAAAGTAAGTAGACCGAAATCCATCAATATCTACTACTAATCATCCACCTTGAGATATCTATCCAGAACATCTCGCTGGTATTAAGTTGCGAGTCCCACCCATAGTGTAAACTCAATGCAACAGACAACTGCATTAAAAGAACTTTGCGTAAACTAAACAATCCTTGCACCCGCGGGCACAAGCACCGTTGTTTTCCCCCTTGTGGCAACAGCACATCCCCTAGACTCATGTTTCTGCCACTCAAGCTAGTCATCGAGGGGCATGAACCCACAATCGAGCATAACGTTCCCTCTTGGAGTCACTACCTACTACTTGGCCAAAGCAATAAATAACAACGGAGAACATGCAAGAATTACTTATGAACATAAATATAAAAGAGGTAGATCAAATATATTACTCAAGATCAATCTGAACATAATCTCATAATCCATCGGATCCCAGCAAACTCAACATAGCAACAACATAAGGATTACATATGTGCCTCGATCATGTAGGGCAGCTCACGAGGACTAATTAGTGAAGCACAAGAACGGGAGGAGAACATCACATAGCTACTGGTCATGGACTCATGGTCCAAGGGAGACTACTCACGAGTCATCCGGGAGGCGTCCATGGTGGTGGAGAAGCTCCCGGTGGTGATCCTCCCCTCCGGCAGGGTGCCGGGAAGAGTTCTCCTGGTGCGCCCGATCTTGGAAGCGGCGGCGGCGGCGGAACAGAGATGGGATCGCGAAAAGAGTTCCTGTTCTGAGGGTTTTGGAGGACGCTTTAAATATATGCCAAAGGGGGGCATCGGGGAAGCTTCTGGGGCCCCAGGCGCCCCCCCGGCGCGGCCCAGGGGGGGGGGGGCGCCGCCAGGGCGCCTGGAGCCCTGGTGCCCCCCCCGGCTGTCCTTCGGACGCACGGTTGTTTCCGGAACGCTGACTTTTTATATAATTTTTCTGGATTTTTCCTGGCAGTTCTCGTAACGTGAAAACCTGAAATACAAAAACAGCCGAAAACAGAAACTGGCACTGGGGTGCACTGGATTAGTAAGTTAGTCCAAATATGATCAAAAGTGTATGGAAGTGTATGAATATCATGGCAATATCACCCAAAAGTGGCATGGAGCAAGCAGAAATTATAGATACGTTTTGGACGTATCAGGGACTTGAGAACCACGTCAGGGGAGCCATAGGGTGTCCATGAGGGTGGGGGGCGCGCCCCCCTTCCAAGGGCGCGCCCCCTGCCTCGTGGGCCCCTCGAGCGTCCCCCGGTGTCCTCCTTCCTCCTATATAAGTCTACGTACCCCAAAACCATCAGCAACAGAGAGAAAACCCTAATTCCACCGCCGTAACCTTCTGTTCCCGTGAGATCCCATCTTGGAGCCTGTTCCGGAGCTCCGCCGGAGGGGGGATCCATCACCGAGTGCTTCTACATCATCATCATCGCCCTCACCATGAGTTGTGAGTAGTTTACCACAGACCTTCGGGTCCATAGCTAGTATCTAAATGGCTTCTTCTCTCTCTCTGGATCTCAATACAAAGTTCTCCTCGGTCTTCGAGGAGATCTATTCGATGTAATCTCTTTTTGCGGTGTGTTTGTCGAGATCCAATGAATTGTGGGTTTATGATCAGATGATCTATGAGAAATATTTGGTTCTTCTCTGAACTCTTTATGTGTGCTCATATTATCCTTGCAAGTCTCTTCGAATTATTGGTTTGGTTTGGCCTACTAGATCTATAGTTCTTGCAATGGGAGAAGTGCTTGGCTTTGGGTTCAATCTTGCGGTGTCCTTTCCCAGTGACAGTAGGGGCAGCAAGGCACGTATTGTATTGTTGCCATCGAGGATAAAATGATGGGATTTACATCATATTGCTTGAGTTTATCCCTCTACATCATGTCATCTTGCTTAAGGTGTTACTCTGTTCTTATGAACTCAATACACTAGATGCATGATGGATAGCGGTCGATGTGTGGAGTAATAGTAGTAGATGCAGGCATGAGTCGGTCTACTTGTCTCGGACGTGATGCCTATATACAATGATCATGCCTAGATAGTCTCATAATTATTTGCTTTTCTATCAATTGCTCGACAGTAATTTGTTTACCCGCCATAGAATATCGCTATCATGAGAGAAGCCACTAGAGAACACTATGGCCCCCGGGTCTATTCTCAACATATCAATCTACATCTACTTTACTTTTTCCGCTTTTTATTTCTGTTCTTACAAACAAAAATACCAAAAATATAAACTATCATCTCTATCAGATCTCACTTTCGTAAGTGACCGTAAAGGGATTGACAACCCCTTATCGCGTTGGCTGCGAAGTTCTTATTTGTTTGTGCAGGTGCAAGGGACTCACGTGTGGTCTCCTACTGGATTGATACCTTGGTTCTCATAAACTGAGCGAAATACTTATGCTACTGTGCTGCATCTCCCTTTCCTCTTCGAGTGAATACAACGCAAGCTCGAGAAGTAGCATTCGTCCTCCCCGGAGAGCTTGGTGTCACAGCAGGCACCGAAGCTGCCGGAGAGCTCCACCCTTCCGTACCTGAAGAGAGGACGGGAGTCCCCTCCTCCCACGGAGTTCAATTTGAACTCCATGCTTATCGTGGAAGATTAAGGAGGATTTCTTCTCGTGGTAAATATTTGTAGATGTGAGCGCTTTTGCTGACTGACCTCTTGTGTTTGTCGCTGTTGGCAGGGAAGTGGAGGAGGAGGAAGAGACCCTTGTCCACCGCTCCCGGAAGAGGCTCCGGCGCCTCGGGTCGCTGAAGGGTGTGGAGGGCTCGGCCTCGGCAGGGATGGACGTAGGCGACCCCGTGCCGAGCCCCCAGCTCAGCCCCGACCTGGAAGCGAAGATCTGACTCCACCTGCTAGGTAGGATGGAGATGGCCATTCCGTCCCTTCCCGTGGAGAAGAAGGCGGTGTGACACGGAGTGAGCTGCCCCTTGAGGATCGTGCCTCCCCTACTGCCCAGACCGAAGATGTTGTCATGGAATCTTTAGCGGCAGAGACGGCGCAGAAGGCTGCCGAGTCGCCCCCGGCAGAGGGAGAAGTCCGTGACCCGGCAACAACTGTTGCCAGGGAAATAGAGACCCGTTCCCGGCAGACCTCCCCAGGTACTTAACTTGATTCTTCTTTTTTTGTCCCCTAGTTGCCTCCTCTGGCTTCTCTACTCACTTCAAGACTTCCATACTCTCGTTTGTTCACTGATCCCTTCCATCTGCAGCCCCCCAGGCCGAGGAACTAGACTTGTTGGAGGTGGTGGCGGACATCAGGAGGTCCACTGAAGATGAATCCGTGAAGGTCACGGCTGTTGAGGAGCAGGATCTTGTTGCCGGGGAAACGCAAGGTTCCTTGGCAATGGTTGAGCGCCCTCTGGAGAGTGCCCCGATAGAGGGAGTGGTCATCGAGGCAAAGATTCCTCTTCAAACCATGGGCCCACTCCCTTCTTCCTGGGGTGCTACTGATGCCCTGCCATCCTCCTCGAATACACTAGCGTGGTGTCGTTGTTGCCTGACATCGGAGCCCCCGGCCCGTCCTTGATAGACGGCAAGATTGATGAAGAGCTTCAACGTCTGCTGGCACCGTTGCATCTGGAAGGTGAGGAGGCCGATGACTCTATGGTCGTCGCCATGGATCTGTCCTTTATGGCATCTATGGCGGCCGGTGTGAAGGAAATGCAGGCCCGACACCATCAGAAGTTGCAGGAGCTCAAGACACGTCGTGAATCCGCCGACAAGGTGGATCAGAGGCTGAAGGGAAGGTGTCTGGAACTGTGCGAATGGCATGACAAGCAGTCCAAGCTGCTCATGAGGCAGCAAGAGACTCTCCAGATGATGAGGGAGGATGTTGTGGCCCGAGAGATGCACCTGGCGAATCACAAAGCATCTCTGGACGCCAGGGAGCAAGTAATCTCCCTTCGGGAGGAAAATCTTGATGCCATCCTCCGCGCCAAAGATGAAAGCTTGGAGGCCTTGGTGCAGCAGCACACCAAAGAACTAAGGGACGGGCATGGGGCTGCCCTGGACGCCCTTTCTACTGATCACACTGCCTAGGTGAACAAACTCGTCGAAGATCTTGATGATGCATCTTCTACCAAGGCTAAGCTCGACTGGCAGGTGGCCGCACTAAATGAAGACCTTGTCGGGAGTGCCAAGGAGGTGGAGGCACTCAAAGAGGAGGCACAGCAGGCATAGCTCCTTCTGTCTGGCGTGCAGTCGCAACTTTCCTCCAAGACTCGGAGCCTGGAGATCGCCAATGGCAACATCTCTGACATGAGGGCGAGGATCAGCTCGCTGCAGCAGTCAGCAGATTCTCTTTAATCCCGACAGCAGTTGATGTCCAAAGACCTGGAAATTGCCAAGCGTCTCCAGCAAGATGCACAGGACAGGCTGAAGAACCAGGTCGACATGAGCAATGATACGTCTCCAACGTATCTATAATTTTTTTATTGTTTCATGCTATTATATATATTCTGTTTTGGATGTTTAATGGGATTTATTATACACTTTTATATTAGTTTTGGGACTAACCTACTAACCCAAGGCCCTGTGCAAATTGTTGTTTTTTTGCCTGTTTCAGAGTTTCGCGGAAAAGGAATATCAAACGGAGTCCAAACGGAATGAAACCTTCGGGAGAGTTATTTTTGAAATGATATCTTCATGAGAGACTTGGAGTATAAGTCAGATAGGGCTGGAATTCGAGCCGAGTCGAGCCAGCTCGGCTCGACTCGCTAGAGCTCATTTTGTTAACGAGCTAGCTCGACTCGACTCGTTATTATAATGAGCTCAAACCCAAGATTGGCTCGACTCGTATAACTCGCGAGCTGACTCGTTTAGCTTGTTAAGCTCGTTAAAGATATGAACATAAAACCTCAAATATGATAAAAATGATCATGTATGTATTGAACTTATACTTCAACCATTCCTAAATATAAGTTTTTTTAGAGATTTCAATGTGGACCACATATGGATGTATACATAGGTAGTTTAGAGTGTAGAATCACTCATTTTGCTCCGTATGTAATGCATATTAGAATCTCAAAGGGGGTACATAACCAAAAAATTGTAATTTCCTTGTAAAGCGCGAGTCTCCTGGGCGGCTGTGCCTTCAATGGTTGGGACTTGTGTTGTGCGTCTGGGACGCACGATGCTGAGTGGCTGATATTTTTTTGGATTGGAAGTGACTGATCTTTTGTATTGAGCCTAACGAGTTACACGAGTACTCATGAGATTGGCTCGTTTAACTTGGTTTATAAACGATCTTAAACTGAAGCTCGGCTCGACTTGTTATTCTTCGAGTTCGAGCCGATTCGAGCCGAGTCACGAGCTACTCATTTAGCTCGTGAGCTTCGAGCTTTTTTTCCAGCCCTCAAGTCAGAGAAGAAAAGAGGTGCCCACGAGGGGGCAGGGCGCGCCCAGGGGGGCAGGCGCGCCCCCAACCTCGTGGGCCCCATGTTGCTCCTCCGGCGTACTTTTTCCTCCTATATATACCCACGTACCCTGAAAACATAGAGGATGATAAATAAACCCTAATTCCACCGCCGTAACCTTCTGTTCCCGTGAGATCCCATCTTGGGGCCTGTTTCAGAGCTCCGCTAGAGGGGGCATCAATCACGGAGGGCTTCTACATCAACACCATAGCCTCTCCGATGAGTTGTGAATAGTTTACCACAAACCTTCGGGTCCATAGTTATTAGCTAGATGGCTTCTTCTCTCTCTTTGGATCTCAATACAAAGTTCTCCTCGATCTTCGAGGAGATCTATTCGATGTAATCTTTTTGCAGGGTGTTTGTCGTGATCCGATGAATTGTGGGTTTATGATCAAGATTATCTATGAACAGTATTTGATTCTTTTCTGAAATCTTTTATGTATGATTATAATATCCTTGCAAGTCTCTTCAAATGATTGGTTTGGTTTGGCCTACTAGATCTATTGTTCTTGCAATGGGAGAAGTGCTTGGCTTTGGGTTCACTCTTGCGGTGTCCTTTCCCAGTGACAGCAGGGGCAGCAAGGCACGTATAGTATTGTTACCATCAAGGATAAAAAGATCGGGTTTATATCATATTGCTTGAGTTTATCCCTCTACATCATGTCATCTTGCTTAAGGCGTTACTCTGTTCTTATGAACTTAATACTCTAGATGCATGCAGGATAGCGGTCGATGTGTGGAGTAATAGTAGTAGATGCAGAATCGTTTCGGTCTCCTTGTTATGGACGTGATGCCTATATATAATGATCATGCCTAGATATTCTCATAACTATGCGCTTTTCTATCAATTGCTCGACAGTAATTTGTTCACCCATCGTAGAATTCTGCTACCATGAGAGAAGCAACTAGTGAAACCCATAGCCCCCGGGTCTATTCTCATCATATTAATCTTCCATCTACTTTACTTTGCATTATTTACTTTCTGTTTCTATACCAAAAATACCAAAAATATTATCTTATCATATCTATCAGATCTCACTCTCGTAAGTGATCGTGAAGGGATTGGCAACCCCTTATCGTGTTGGCTGCGAGGTTCTTATTTGTTTGTGCAGGTGCGAGGGACTCGCGCGTGGTCTCCTACTGGATTGATACCTTGGTTCTCAAAAACCGAGGGCAATACTTACGCTACTGTGTTGCATCACCCTTTCCTCTTTGAGGGAATACAACGCAAGCTCGAGAAGTAGCAAGAAGAATTGCTGGCGCCATTGCCGGGGAGATCTACGCAAAAGTCGTATACCAAGTACCTATCATAAACCCTTATCCCTCGCACTACATTATTTGCCTCTCGTTTTCCTTTCCCCCACATCACCCTTGCCGTTTTATTGGCCCTTCTTCTTCCGTGTATTTTATCGCTTTGCCTTGTCGTCATGGCTAGCACACCTATTATTATCAATACTCCGAGAGTGAGGTTCTTAACTTTAAAAAAAGGGAGGGAGAAATCTAAAAGATGCTTGGTATAGAATTCGCAATGCTCAAAATATATCTACTAGGAAGCTTTCCACTTCCGTGCTTCTTCGCTATTTTTATGTTGGCATCACTCCGTGGAATAGACATATTCTTGATACCATTACCGGGGTGAATTTCTTGGGTAGCCACACTTTTGATTACTATAATGCTTTGATAGATTTGTTTGGGCCACAATCTACCCCGGAGGAGACACAAGTTTTTGATAAGATCTGCGAAGTAACATTTTTTTTACAAAAGTCTCTTGAACCTCTTAAGAGTGTTGGCGGAAATTTACATCGCATGAATATGTTGACCACCCTTTGCAATAAGCGGTAGGATTCTTTAGATCTGGAAATTGCTGAATATGAAGGAAAACGAGAACCTCCCGGATTCGAGCGTGATCCCGCTAAAAGAAAAAAAAACTAAAGATGGCAATACCTAGATCTATTCATGTATCGTGCCTAGCTAGGGGCGTTAAACGATAACGCTTGTTGGGAGGCAACCCAATTTTATTTTCTTTGTTTTTGCTTCTGTTTAGGAATAAATATTGCATCTAGCTTATGTTTAGATGTGGTTTTGTGTTTTAATTAGTGTTTGTGCCAAGTAGAACCTTTGGGAAGACTTGTGTGAAGTTTATGTGATCATGCTGTAAAAAAACAGAAACTTTAGCGCTCACGAGATTAGATATCATTATTTACTGGACAGTGCTTTTTAGTTGATTCTTTTACAGATGATTAATAGACAAATTCCTCACATCCACCAATTTATTTCAAATTTTTTAGAGTTACAGAAGTATTCGAAAGTTACATATTACTACAGACTGTTCTGTTTTTTGACAGATTCTGTTTTTTGTGTGTTGTTTGCTTATTTTCATGAATCTATGAGTAGTATCGGGGGGTATGAATTATAGAGAAGTTGGAATACAGTAGGTTTAACACCAATATAAACAAAAAATGAGTTGATTACAGTACCTTTGAGTGGTGGTTTGTTTTCTTATACTAACGGAGCTCACGAGATTTTTGGCTAAGTTTTGTGTTGTGAAGTTTTCAAGTTTTGAGTATGGCTTTGATGGACTATGGAATAAAGAGTGACAAAAGCCTGAGATTGGGGATGCCCAAGTCACCCCAAGGTAAAATTCAAGGACAACCAAGAGCCTAAGCTTGGGGATGCCCCGGGAAGGCATCCCCTCTTTCGCCTTCCTCTAGCGGTAACCTTACTTGAGACTATATTTTTATTCACCACATGATATGTGTTTTGCTTGGAGCATCATGTATGATTTGATTCTTTGCTTTTTAGTTTGCCACAATCATCCTTGCTGGACACACCTTTTGAGAGAGATATAAATATGATTTAGAATTTATTAGAATACTCTATGTGCTTCACTTATATCTTTTGAGCTAGATAGTTTTGCTCTAGTGCTTCACTTATATCTTTTAGAGCACGGTGGTGGTTTTATTTTGTAGAAATTATTGATCTCCCATGCTTCACTTATATCTTTTTGAGAGTCTCTTAGAACAGCATGGTAATGTGCTTTGGTTATAAAACTAGTCCTAATATGATAGGCATCCAAGATGAGTATAGTAAAAACTTTCATACAAGTGCATTGAATATTATGAGAAGTTTGATACTTGATGATTGTTTTGAGATATGAGGATGGTAATATTAGAGTCATGCTAGTGGAGTAATTGTGAATTTGAGAAACACTTGTGTTAAAGTTTGTGATTCCCGTAGCATGCACGTATGGTGAACCGGTATGCGATGAAGTTGGAGCATGATTTATTTATTGAGTGTCATCCTTTGTGTGGAGGTCGGGATCGCGCGATGGTTAACTCCTACCAAACCTTTCCCTAGGAGCATGCGTTGAATACTTTGTTTTGATAACTCGTAGTGTTTTGCAATAAGTATATGAGTTCTTTATGACTAATGTTGAGTCCATGGATTATACGCACTCTCACCCTTCCATCATTGCTAGCCTCTCTTGTACCGCGCAACTTTTGCCAGTACCATACACCCACCATATACCTTCCTCAAAACAGCCACCATACCTACCTATCATGGCATTTCCATAGCCATTCCGAGATATATTGCCATGCAACTTTCCACCGTTCCGTTATTATGACACGCTTCATATTGTCATATTGCCATGCATGATCATGTAGTTGCCATCGTATTTGTGGCAAAGCCACCATTCACAATTCATTCATACATGTCACTCTTGATTCATTGCACATCCCGTAACACCGCCAGAGGCATTCACTTAGAGTCATATTTTGTTCTAGCTTCGAGTTGTAATCTTTGAGTTGTAAGTAAATAAAAGTGTGATGATCTTCATTATTAGAGCATTGTCCCGTGTGAGAAAAAAAAAGAGAAAAGCCATATAAAAAATGAGAAGGCCCAAAAAAAGGGGAGAGAGGGGCTAAAAAGAAAAGAAAAGAAAAGAGAAAAGCCCCTCCAAAAAAAAGAGAGAAGGGACAATGCTACTATCCTTTTCCACCCTTGTGCTTCAAAGTAGCAACATAATCTTCATGATAGAGAGTCTCTTGTTTTATCACTTTCATATACTAGTGGGAATTCTCATTATAAAACTTGGCTTGTATATTCCAATGATGGGTTTCCCAAAGCGCCCTAGGTCTTCATGAGCAAGCAAGTTGGATGCACACCCACTTAGTTTCTTTTGTTGAGCTTTCATACACTTATAGCTCTAGTGCATCCGTTGCATGGCAATCCCTGCTCACTCACATTGGTATCTATTGATGGGCATCTCCATAGCCCATTGATAAGCCTAGTTGATGTGAGACTATCTTCCTCTTTTGTCTTCTCCACAACCACCACTCTATTCCACATAGTGATATATCCATGGCTCACGCTAATGTATTGCGTGAAAGTTGAAAGGTTTGAAAGAATTAAAGTGTGAAACAATTGCTTGGCTGAAACCGGGGTTGTGCATGATTTAAATATTTTGTGTGATGAAGATAGAGCATAGCCAGCCTATATGATTTTGTAGGGATAACTTTCTTTGGCCATGTTATTTTGAGAAGACACGATTGCTTTGTTAGTATGCTTAAAGTATTATTATTGTTATGTCAATACAGACTTTTGTCTTGAATCTTTTGGATCTGAACATTCATGCCACAATAAAGAAAATTACATTGAGAATTATGTTGGTTAGCATTCCACATCAAAAATTCTGTTTTTATCATTTACCTACTCGAGGATGAGCAGGAATTAAGCTTGGGGATGCTTGATACGTCTCCAACGTATCTATAATTTTTGATTGTTCCATGATATTATATATTCTGTTTTGTATGTTTAATGGGCTTTATTATACACTTTTATATTATTTTTGGGACTAACCTACTAACCCAAGGCCCAGTGCAAATTGTTGTTTTTTTGCCTATTTCAGTGTTTCGCAGAAAAGGAATATCGAACGGAGTCCAAACGGAATGAAACCTTCGGGAGAGTTATTTTTGGAACGACATCTTCACGAGAGACTTGGAGTACAAGTCAGAGAAGAAACGAGGTGCCCACGAGGGGGCAGGGCACGCCCAGGGGGGCAGGCGCGCGCCCCACCCTCGTGGGCCCCATGTTGCTCCACCGACATACTTTTTCCTCCTATATATATCCACGTACCCTGAAAACATCGAGGGCGACAAAGAAACCCTAATTCCAGTGCCGTAACCTTCTGTTCTCGTGAGATCCCATCTTGGGGCCTGTTTCGGAGCTCCGCCGGAGGGGGCATCGATCACGGAGGGCTTCTACATCAACACCATAGCCTCTCCGATGAGTTGTGAGTAGTTTACCACAGACCTTCGGGTCCATAGTTATTAGCTATATGGCTTCTTCCCTCTCTTTGGATCTCAATACAAAGTTCTCCTCGATCTTCGAGGAGATCTATTCGATGTAATCTTTTTGTGGTGTGTTTGTCGAGATCCGATGAATTGTGGGTTTATGATCAAGATTATCTATGAACAATATTTGATTCTTTTCTGAAATCTTTTATGTATGATTATAATATCCTTGCAAGTCTCTTCAAATTATTGGTTTGGTTTGGCCTACTAGATCTATAGTTCTTGCAATGGGAGAAATGCTTGGCTTTGGGTTCAATCTTGTGGTGTCCTTTCCCAGTGACAGCAGGGGCGGCAAGGCACGTATAGTATTTTTGCCATCGAGTATAAAAAGATGGGGTTTATATCAGATTGCTTGAGTTTATCCCTCTACATCATGTCATCTTGCTTAAGGTGTTACTCTGTTCTTATGAACTTAATACTCTAGATGCATGCTGGATAGTGTTCGATGTGTGGAGTAATAGTAGTAGATGCAGAATCGTTTCGGTCTACTTGTTACGGACGTGATGCCTATATATAATGATCATGCCTAGATATTATCATAACTATGTGCTTTTCTATCAATTGCTCGACAGAAATTTGTTCACCCACCGTAGAATTCTGCTATGAGAGAAGCCACTAGTGAAACCTATGGCCCCCGGGTCTATTCTCATCATATTAATCTTCCATCTACTTTACTTTGCATTATTTACTTTCCGTTTCTATACCAAAAATACCAAAAATATTATCATATCATATCTATCAGATCTCACTCTCGTAAGTGACCGTGAAGGGATTGACAACCCCTTATCACGTTGGCTGCGAGGTTCTTATTTGTTTGTGCAGGTGCGAGGGACTCGCGCGTGGTCTCCTACTGGATTGATACCTTGGTTTTCAAAAACTGAGGAAAATACTTACACTACTGTGCTGCATCACCCTTTCCTCTTCGAGGGAATACAATGCAAGCTCGAGAAGTAGCAAGCAACCTCTGGATCAGGATCCTGATTCACATTGCCGAACGTCTTGGAGCTCGAGCTGCTGCGATGGGTATGGATGGCCCGGTTTACTCAGCCAGCAAGCAGGAGGTCCCGAGTGTCAAGCTGGGGATCTTCTTCAACGAGTTGATCGAAAAGCTGAAGGTGCATGAAGAGGGGAGGGCCGAGCGCCTCGCGACCGAGTCGTGGAGGCTCGCCCGCGATGCCCTCTTCATGCTCTTGAGCAACCTCGCCTGCCACCACCCGGAGCTCGATCTTAATGATGGTTTCGAGAAGCCACTAGCTGGTGCCGACGTTGATGCCGCTAAAGAGAAGGAGGCTCCCCTCACCGATAGGGCTCTTCGTGTTTAAACTGCTTCACCTGGTCCTGTAATGAAACATGACGCATATCTTGTGTTTAGTCATCTTATCGCTAGTGTTCACATGAAACTGATATCCCTAGCTGGATCTTTAAATGTGTGTTTATCCCGTTGAACTCTATATGCTTGTGTTCATATGATCAATTCCTATGTATGCTTTGGATGCCTGCCAATATCATATTGCCGCGATTGTTGTGAGGTTCCGGCCCTTAACAGTTATCTTGGCGTGGATGCGTCTCGGCAGGTTTTTCCTAGGTAGCTCTCAATGCAGCCTATCGTCCTGCAAGCGTGGCTCTGGACAAGACGATGGTGCGATCAAAGAAACTAGCCAAGGCTCCATTGCACGAGGGTTTTCACGATACGACACTCGCTAGAGTTTAAGGGATAAACAACTTCAAAAAAAAATCTAAGGAATGCATCAGCAAGGGGTGATAGTGCCAACTTAGCTTTTGTTTTAATCTTAGTTTTTCGCCCGTCGGGTCGCGCGCATTTGACGCATCCGCGATGTTTGGACGAGCAGAGGGCAATCTGGTGGCTTCTTTACTCCTAGCAAGGGCCAACAAAATATTCGTTGTGATTGGCTGGCACAAGGGCACGGCGGCGAGCTCCTCTGGTCCCCTTCTCTTTTGCTGCCCTCCCCTCGAGTCACTATGGCAGCTGCTATCGCATGGTCTGCGCTAATGCGGGCAGCCTCGCCGGAGCATGCTTGCCGGGGGATCGGTCGACCGACTCATGCCAGCGCTTCGCTCAGGATTACCCATGGCAGGGGAAATACTGGACCGAGCGTCGCGTGGTAATCGTCAACGTCGACGACGTCGAGGCTAAAGCGATCTGACTGCTGATGAGGTGGAGGGAGGGAGCTCGAGCTCGCACACCTTGGGCCCCTCCTTCCGGGCAGAGCACGGATGGCGGCGATGCCATAAGAGCCGCCAGAGTAGATTTATCGCCATCAGCCATGTTCTTGGTCGTAATCGTCGGCATGGTGAATCTTAAAGAGCGAAAACGCGGTGCAAGGGTGGATCTTCCCTTGTCACGTCCCCGCGTTGCCACGGGCGCCGTGGCAGACGGCGTCGTCGAAGACGAAGATGGCGATGAAGATGACACGCTGCGTACACTTTTAGGTTCGCGCAAGCGCTCCCCCTACCTGGCGTGCCAAAGATGTCGCAGGATATCTGCGGCCACCTATGGGACCTGGTGGCCCCTTGCTGGTTCGGCGGGGGGACGACGTGTTGCACAAAGAGCAGAACGGCGCACGGCAGCACGACAGAAAGCACACAAGCAATTTACCCAGGTTCGGGCCGCCGCGGGGTATAAGACCCTACTCCTGCTTTGGTGGATTGATGGTGGAATGAATGTTGTGGTGCATAGTACACTTGCCCGGCAAGATGTGCCTCAGGGCCGGAGCGACTACGCGCGTATGGTGGCTTGGGTTCATCAACTTTCCAACCCCTTCTACGGGTGCCATGGGCCTCCTTTTATAGATTAAGGGGTCACCATAGTGGCAAAATGGTCATTACCAACTGATATGATAGCGAACAGTGCTATCATACTTAACTCTGCAGGCTGACAGGGTGTATTAAATGCACCGCTTAGTGTCACATCACTGGTCGCCTGGCAAGTCGCGCCGGGCTGTCTTGCCAGCTCCGCATCTGCTTCCTTGACACGTCGTAGGATGGGTGTCCTTTGTGGGTTTCTTCCGTAGGAAATGACTGCCATGTGGTGAATGGCTGCCACTTAATCACTTCACGGCTTGACACCGCACTGATTGACGACGTGGGTCGTGCTTGAGTGGTTGGCGGGATGGTTTACCCCCCGCGACCCTGGCAGGCTCTGCCAGGGAGTCTCTGATAGCTTGTTTCTGGTGGTGGCCTCGCCCCTTGCCGGGCTCGCCTGCTCTGCAAGGGAGGCTCTTCTCTTGTCGATATCTCGTTCTTCTGGCTCGACCTTGCTCTCTCTGGCTGCATGTTGGTTCTTTGAATTTCTTGGTTCTCCAATCTTGGGCTTGCTGTTGGCTTGTCCATACACGAGTTAGGGGAAAATATATGCCCCTATATATTTTCCCCGACACTAGATCTTGGAGTTCTTTGTGTTCCCTTCTTCGTTATTCCTCTCATTTTCCGCCCTAGCATTTGTCGCTTTGGTGGGATTTGGGAGAGAAGGACTTGGGCACTCCGTGTGCCCGTGCCATTGCATTTGGTGCATCGGTTTGAGTTCTCCACGGTGATACGTGGAAGTTACAAGTTGAGAAGCTTATTACTCTTGGGTGCTTGGTACCCATTGAACTTGTTCATCTTGGGTGCCTTGGTGCCCTAGACAGCTGGTGGTGTTCAGAGCTCCATCGTCATTTTGGTGTACAGCTCCGGGCAAGCGTCGGGGTCTCCAATTAGGTTGTGGAGATCGCCCCGAGCAAGTTGACGGGTTCCGGTGACCGCCCCATGGGTTGCCAAAGTTTACGGGTTCGGTGACCACCCCCAAGGGTTGCCATTTGTATGCCCTCAAGGGTCCCTTAGTGGAATCACGACATCTTGCATTGTGCAAGGGCGTGAGGAGATTACGGTGGCCCTAGTGGCTTCTTGGGGAGCATTGTGCCTCCACACAGCTCCAAATGGAGATTAGCATTCGCAAGGGTGTGAACTTCGGGATACATCTTCGTATCCGCGTGCCTCGGTTATCTCTTACTCAAGCCCTTTACTTATGCACTTTACTTTTTGATAGCCATATTGTTTCTTGCTATATATCTTGCTATCACTTAGTTGTTTATCTTGCTTAGCATAAGTTGATGGTGCACATAGGTGAGCCTAGTTGTTGTAGGTTTTGTGCTTGACAAATTAACCGCTGGGTTTATTCCGCATTTTCTCAAGACTAAACCATAATTATTTTAAAAGCTCCTATTCACCCCCTCTAGGCGACATCCATGATCTTTCATGAGGTCTGTCTTTGGCCTCCTGTCACGTCACACTGTCACGTCGTAGGCTGATACGTCTCCAACGTATCTATAATTTTTGATTGTTCCATGCTATTATATTATCCTTATAGGATGTCTTATGGGCTTTATTATACACTTTTATATGACTGTTTTTCTCCTGTTTTAGGGTTTTACAGAAAAGGAAAATCAAACGGATTCCAATTGACGAGCCAATTTTTGATGATATTTTCTGGACCAAAAGAAGCCCCCGAAGCAAAAGAGTTGGGCCACGAGAGCCACGGGCTGCCCTCAGGGGTGGGGGGCGCGCCCTGGGCAATCTCGAGGACGGCCCGTAGCCCCCTTTGCTTGGCCCCGACTCCAAAAATTCCTATAAATACTGAAACCTTCGAAAATTAACCTAGATCGGGAGTTCCGCCGCCGAAAGCCTCTGTAGTCACCGAAAACCAATATACACCCGTTCTGGCACCCTGCCGGAGGGGGGAATCCCTCTTTGGTGGCTATCTTCATCATCCCGGCGCTCTCCATGACGAGGAGGGAGTAGTCCACCCTCGAGGCTGAGGGTATGTATCAGTAGCTATGTGTTTGATCTCTCTCTCGTGTTCTTGAGATGGCACGATCTTGATGTATCGCGAGCTTTGATATTCTAGTTGGATCTTATGATGCTTCTCCCCCTCTACTCTCTTGTAATGGATTGAGTTTTCCCTTTGAAGTTATCTTATCGGATTGAGTCTTTAAGGATTTGAGAACACTTGATGTATGTCTTGCACGTGCTTATCTGTGGTGACAAATGGATATCATGTGATCTACTTGATGTATGTTTTGGTGATCAACTTGCGGGTTCGTGACCTTGGGAACCTATTGAAAGTGCAGTATATCGACTAG
>LR738710.1:864823331-864887690 GCA_902687465.1 Secale cereale | reverse complement strand
GGGGGTGAATAGGCGATTTTTATGAAAGTCTTCAAAACAAGGAGGTTTCGAAGACAAACGATAGAAACGATCCTATTTATATGCAGTGGAAGGTAGACTACACTAGACAAGCCATAGTCAAGTATTCAATGAAGTGAAAGCACGAAGACTAATAGCAGCTAGGCAGTATGGATCAGGATGGAAGATTGTATGAAGCCAATCAGAACAAGTAGTCACACAGTGATGTCAAACAGATAAGGCAAGCAGGCAATGACTTCACAACGAAAGACAGAAAATAAAGAGAAGGAAAGGATAGAACCAGTAGCTCGGGGAAGACAGTGATTTGTTAGACCAGTTCCAGTTGCTGTGACAACTATACGTCTGGTTAGGGAGGTTGTGATTTAACTCAGAAGATCGCGTCTTCACCTTATTCCCCTTGAGCTAAGGACACCTAGTCCTCGCCCAATCACTCTGGTAAGTCTTCAAGGTAGACTTCCAAACCTTCACAGACTTCGTTCACCGGCAATCCACAATGACTCTTGGATGCTCAGAACGCAACGCCTAACCGGCTGGAGGAAACACAGTCCTCAAGTGTAACAAGTCTTCAGGTCACACAGACAGAAAGACTTCAGTGATGCCTAACACTCTTTGGCTCTGGGTGTTTGGGCTTTGTCCTTGCAAGGATCTTTCTCTCAAGTGCTTCGGAGGTGGGTTGCTCTCAAACGACAAAAGCCGTGAAATAACTCTGAGCAGCCAGCAATTTATGGCGTAGGGGGTGGGCTATTTATAGCCACTGGGAAACCCGACCTGATTTGTCCGAAGTGACCCTAGGTCACTAAGGAACTGACACGTGTTCCAACGGTCAGATTTCAAACACACACGTCAACTTTACTTGGGCTACAAGTAAAGCTGACTCATCCAGCTCTGGATAAGATTTGCTCTCATTGTCTTCGCTCAAAGACATAAGATTTGGTTGAGCATCACTTCAGTCACTCTGACTTAGTTCACTTGGACCCCACTTAACAGTACGGTGGTTCCTATGACTCAACAAGGAAGAAAAGGAAACAACGAAACATCTAAGTCTTCGCGCTCCATAGTCTTCACACAATGTCTTCTCTCGTCATAGTCTTCAATATGATTATCTTCATATACCACCATTGTCGTCAATGTCTTCATACATTTTTAGGGGTCATCTCTGGTAGGTAAACCGAATCAGTGAGGGACTATTACCTGTGTTATCCTGCAATTCTCACAAACACATTAGTCCCTCAACCAGGTTTGTCGTCAATACTCCAAAACCAACTAGGGGTGGCACTAGATGCACTTACAATCTCCCCCTTTTTGGTAATTGATGACAAACTGGTTGAAGTTTTCAACGGGGATAAAATTATGTGAAATTGTAAAGGATAAATGTATTTTTGTCATAAGTAGCAAAAGGCTCCCCCTGAAGATGTGCATATAATTAATTTGCTTTTGAATGCAAATGCACATGGCAGGTTGTACTTGTGGAGATTCTCTTCAACTTATGAAGATAATTCATCATGCACAATTGATATGTCGAATATAATGACATGCATAATGAGAAATGGACGTCTGCAAAATGACTAAGTGCGGAAAATATCGTAGCACATGCGGAATTTATCATCGCATTACAGAGTATCAGAAAACGTAGCAGACGACCATCAAGTTTAAGTGTTACAACTCAAAGAACCAAATGTAGCAAAAGCGAGAGTTGTAAACACTAGGCAAAATATAAAGCACCCGCCCATATGGACCCGCTTGAAGACTATCAACTCATATGCTTCTCCCCCTTTTGTCAGTAAGGACCAAAAAGGTTTGAATACATAGAGCCTCTACTCATTCCCAGTTGGAGCAGGAGAAGATGCAGGGTCGGCGTTGGTGTTTGGCGGTGCAGAAGTAGTTGGTGTAGTGTCGACACGCGCTGAAGGAGGAGGTGGTGAGGTAGCATCATCTTGATCATCTATCACCCTGGCGTCCATAGTTGCAGCGGAGGAGGAATAGTCAGAGTCTTCAAGAGACGGAGTTCGACGCAAGACAACATTCCTTGGGGGAGTGTGGTCAAACTTGAATCTTTCTGTGAAGCCATCGTCTTGAAGATCTGCTTTAGCAGTCAGCAAAGTCAAACTCTTCCATGACCTCCGACAGGTTTCATGAGCAACAAAGGCATTCTTGGTGGCAAGGTTGCGAATGCGATTGACGTCCACCAAGAGGCTTTGCATTTGACGCTTCATCCAGTAGTGATGTGATGATGACTAAGATGCAAAGCAATATAAATCATAAACACTAAAATAAGCATAACACATCAAGTTGTCTTCCTTGTCAGCATAACACTTCAAGCATAATAACATAAAGGTTTTGGCTATGTCGCTACTTTAAGAAAATCATGCTTGTTGTTATGACCAAAGCTATGTTTGCCAAGATTAAATAAAGTTTTCAAAGCCATACCTGATATAAGGTCAATACTCCCCATAAGAATCATCATATAAGGTCGATTGCGTGAAGAGAATACCGAGTGCAGCAAAGGAACCAATAGACTTCTCATTAATATTCCATCATAGACGACTCCACACTCACGGATAAAATGTCTCCACAGAAGGAGTGATAGACCTCAATGCACACACCTATTTCATATAATAACCTCCCTAGACATGATACGACTCTACTTGACTCTAAAATACAAAAGATAAAGATAAAGATACCGGGCACTCCCCCAAGCTTGGAACAAGCCAAGGGGACGCCATTACCCAAGGAGATTTCACTCCTCATTCTTGTTGACGTTGAATCTTCAAATCTCTTATGACACGGCGAAGGGTTTGGTTTTCCTTCTCCAAGATCTCCACTTGTACCTTTAGTACACATAAATCTTCGCACATCTGATTGGTGATGCGATAAGCTTCGGAGATGGTGGAGAGCGTACGTTGATCTTCAAGTGAAGTAGAGGGCCCTGAAAGGTTAAGAGAAAGATCATAATGAGGTTGGACAGATCCCACCATGATGGGATTGCTTGGGCCTCCTTGTTATTGGGCAGTGATAGTCTTGACTTCCTCCCTCACTGAGCGCTCCATCTCCGCTTGTCTTGCGGCAATCTCTTCTTCGGTAGCCCAGTCAACGTGCTTCCCTTGATTAAGATCCTTCTGGAATTGACGTAGACGCCATCCCAAGAAGTCCTCTCCGCTCGAGCCACAAGAAGACATCTCTAACAATAACTTTTTACCCTGGTAGAAACATATCGAAAAGAAAACACACGAAATCGCGAGATACGTTGCCGGAACAATCCGGGCAAATATATAGCAAAAAATTCTGCATAGAAAGGAAGGTAACAAGCTAAAGTGGGGTATGAGACGGACTCCTGGGTGCCCAGGCGGCCTCCCGGCGCGGCCAGGAGGTAGGCCGCGCCAGGGGGGCGCCTGGCCCCCCTGGGGCTTGTCTCCGGCTCCACTTAGGCTTAGAATTTTGCTAATTTTGAAAAAACTCATAATATGGAACTTTTATGGCGGTTCGCGATGTTTCCTTACCGTAATACATACCTTCTCTTATTCTGCTTCTGATGGTGTCTGAAACAGGGCTGCAACATGTTCTTCGTGAGTTGTTGTGTATATCATATTCACATCAACATTGACAGGGTCTCCTGCTATGTAATGCTTAAGTCTTTGCCCATTCACAACTTGAGGTTTGGTGCCTTCAAAATTGTTAATCTTGATCGCACCAGACCGATAGACTTCTTCAATATGAAATGCCCTTCCCACCTGGAAAGTAGTTTGCCTGTAGAAAACCTGAAACGGGATCTAAACAACAAAACTTTATCACAAACATTAAATTAACGTTTCAGAATCCTCCTATCATGCCACTTCTTTACCTTTTCCTTGAACATTTTAGCGCTCTCGTAAGCTTCACTTCTCCACTCATCTAGAGAAGTCAAGTTCATGAGATGCTTCTCACCAGCTAACTTTGGGTCAGCATTAAGCTCTCTAACAGCCCAGAAAGCTTTGTGCTCTAATTCTAATGGCAAATGGCAAGCCTTGCCATAAACCATCTTATAGGGGGACATGCCCATGGGGTTTTTGTAAGCAGTTCTATACGCCCACAAAGCATCTCCTAACTTATTTGACCAGTCCTTTCTATTTCTATTAATTGTCTTCTGCAAGATCAACTTGATCTCTCTATTGGTGAGCTCAACTTGCCCACTAGTTTGAGGATGGTACGGTGAAGCAATTCTATGATTGACATCGTACTTGGCTAAAGCTTTTCTAAAAGCTCCATGCGTGAAGTGTGATCCTCCATCAGTCATGAGATACCTAGGTACACCAAACCTAGGGAAAATCACATCTTTGAGCATTTTCAAAGATGTCTTGTGATCAGCACTTTCAGTGGGGATTGCTTCAACCCACTTGGTCACATAATCAACAGCTACTAAAATGTGAGTGTACTTGTGCAAAGAAGGAAAAGGATGTAACGCCCCGGACACACCCGCCGGTGGTCGTTACTCCTGGCGGGATCTAGACTGGCCTCATATATCAATACTAGTCTTTTCTGCGCACTTTGTCCTCACTCGTGCGCACCCGGGAGCAACTTCCCGGTCGGTCACCCATCCTGAAACTACTCCAAGCTGAGCACGCTTAACTTTGGAGTTATATCCGAATGGGCTCCCGGAAAAGAAGGAATTCCTTATTGATATGAGTAGTCTATCATCCCTAATAAGCCAGGCCATCATATACACCCTCACTCAGAGGAACCGACGTCCTCGTCGGGCCACAAGAACGTTCCCTCTTGGCACAACCGTCTGTGCTTCCAGGACAGCACATGTGCCATGCCGTGTGCCACGACGGGTCACAAACGTCATGCACAACATGACTGCAAACTGTCCGCAAACATCCGTGTAACCGCGAGGGTCGGCTCTGATACCAACTTGTAACGCCCCGGACACACCCGCCGGTGGTCGTTACTCCTGGCGGGATCTAGACTGGCCTCATATATCAATACTAGTCTTTTCTGCGCACTTTGTCCTCACTCGTGCGCACCCGGGAGCAACTTCCCGGTCGGTCACCCATCCTGAAACTACTCCAAGCTGAGCATGCTTAACTTTGGAGTTCTATCCGAATGGGCTCCCGGAAAAGAAGGAATTCCTTATTGATATGAGTAGTCTATCATCCCTAATAAGCCAGGCCATCACAAAGGACCCATAAAATCAAAACCCCAGCAATCAAAAGGTCCAATCACTAGTGAGTAATTCATAGGCATCTCATTCCTTCTACTAATGTTACCAACTCTCTGACATTTATCACAGGCTAAAACATAATTTCTAGCATCCTTAAAGAGAGTAGGCCAATAAAAACCTGATTGAGGAACCTTATGTGCGGTCCTCTCACCGGCATGATGTCCTCCATAGGGACTATCATGACATTGTCTTAGAATGTCCTTCTGCTCATGTTCCGGTATGCATCTTCTCATGATCCCGTCTGGACCTTCTTTGAAAAGATGTGGGTCATCCCAAAAGTAGTGCCTCAAATCATGAAAGAACTTCTTCCTTTGCTGAAATGTTAAACCTGGAGGCAAATACTTCGCAACAATAAAATTAGCATAATCTGCAAACCAAGGATCGGAAAGAGATTGTACTTTTACAACGGCAAGTTGCTCGTCTGGAAAACTGTCGTTGACTGGGATGGGATCATGCGGTATATCTTCCATCCTTGAAAGATTGTCCGCCACCGGATTGTCTTCTCCTTTCCTATCAACAATCTGCAAATCAAATTCTTGAAGAAGGAGTACCCATCTGATAAGCCTTGGCTTGGCATCCTTCTTTGTCATAAGGTACTTAATGGCAGCATGGTCAGTATGAATAATAACTTTGGAATCAACAATATACTGCCTAAACTTATCACAAGCAAACACTACAACTAAGAATTCCTTTTCAGTAGTAGCATAATTCTTTTGAGCACTATCAAGGGTTTTACTAGCATAATGTATAACATTCAATTTCTTATCGACCCTTTGCCCTAAAACAGCTCCAACAGCAAAATCACTTGCATCACACATAATCTCAAAAGGTAAATTCCAGTCGGTGGTTGTACTATAGGAGCGGTTATTAAAGCTTCCTTAAGAACTTCAAAAGCCTCCTTACAATCTTCATCAAATACAAAAGGAACGTCCTTCTGGAGAAGATTAGTGAGGGGTCTCGAAGTCTTAGAAAAGTCTTTAATAAATCTTCTATAGAAACCAGCATGACCGAGAAAACTGTGAATACCTTTGATGTCCCTTGGATAGGGCATCCTCTCAATTGCTTCGATCTTGGCCTTGTCCACCTCAATTCCCCTTTCGGAAATCTTGTGACCAAGAACAATTCCTTCATTAACCATGAAGTGGCACTTCTCCCAGTTGAGTAACAGATTTGTCTCCTCACATCTCTGCAAAACTTTATTAAGGTTGTGGAGACAATGGTCAAAGGAAGTTCCATAGACGGAGAAATCGTTGTCGGGGGAAACTGTCCGCCACGAACACCTATGGGACCGGAGCCCCTTGTCTGTGCGGTACGAGGGCGGAGGGAGCACGAAGAGCAGATCGTAGCGAGCACGCGGGCAGTTTTACCCAGGTTCGGGCTGCGGTAGACGCGTAAAGCCCTACTCCTGCTTAGTTGTGTATTGAGTTGGAGAGCTCGGGAGCTTGAAGAAGCAGCTACACCGAGCGTACGAGTGGTCTAGGTTCCGAACCCCCTCCACGTTGTGCATGGGCCTCCTTTTATAGTGCAAGGGGTCACCGACAGGTGTCAACGTAGGAGAAAGGGGTAAAAACGTAAAAGAGGTGGTAGTTGTAACAGTGCGGGAATAGTGGAGCTACAGTGCGCGAACAGTGGTCGCCACCTACTTTGACAGTGGGGGACAAGGGCATTTAATGCCCGTCGCCGTCGACCCCAAAAGCTCCCGCCCTTGCGTCTCCGTCTGCCACGGCGATGGATCCACCACCGTGGAGTGCCACCGTGTCCCCCAGGCTGCACAGCCATCCGCCACGCGTCCCTGGATAGGCCCCAGGGCGACGCGTGGGCCGATGAGCTGGAGCGCGGGCACACAGCGCAACTCTCCCGGCAAGCACCTTGCCGGGATCTTGATCTTGCCGGGCCCGGGAGCTTGCCGCTCCCCGGGCCCTCGCCGGGACACATATAGCGCCGAGGCGTGTCTTCTATGATGGAATCTTCTAGTCTTCCTGGCAAGCTCCTCTTGCCAGGGCCTTGTGCCAGTGAGGTAATCTTGAGCCTGGTACGGCCTTCCCGGCAAGCTCCACTTGCCGGGGTCTCGATCTTCTGTCTTGCATACTTTGTTTTTGAATGGTTTGAGATGGAGCAGGAAGGTCTCCGGCGAGCGCGTGGTAAACCCTGCCGCGGGAAGCTGCAACTGCCCGTGCACAAGTTGGGGTACTGAGGTACCCCTACCTCAGTACACCGACAGGAGCCCCCGGGCCTGGGCCACACACGGTGCCGAGCGCTGTTGGGCCAGGCCCAAAACAGTGCACGGGCACACGCGGCCCACGCCGCGCCGAATCCACTTCCGTATCCGCCACATCCCCCCGTAACGGCACGCGTCGATTGCGGCGTCGTGGGATGGGACGTGCCCACGTTCTCTTAATGGAAAGAGCGAAACGCCCCCCCCCACTTCCCCATAAAAGGCAGAGGAAGCAGGAGCGATTCCCCTCCTTGCGCTTTCATTGCATCTTCTTCTTCCTCCAGAAATCCCCTTTGCGCTCCGCCTCCACACCTCCTCCGCCGCCGGGCTCTTCGTCCCTCTTCCTCCGCCGCCTCCGCCATGGCCCCGAAGACCGATAAGGTGAAGGCGGAGAAAGCCAAGAAGGAGAAGTCGGAGCAAGCGGCGAAGCTCGCCGCGTATCGGAAGCGGAACCTCGTCTTTCCGCCGAAGCTCGGCGCGCGGGAGCTCTGGAACAAGTATTACTTGTTCTGGGCCAAGGAAACCAAGGCGCACCCCCGCACTCGAGCTTATCTGGCCGCCGCCAAGGACAACTACCCCGGCGGGTACTATTTCTTCGCAGCCTTCTTTCACTGTGGTCTTTGCCCTCCTTTCTCTGATTTCTTCTGTGACATCATGCACACCTATGGCTTCCACCTTCTTGACTTCACCCCCAACGCCATCCTCACCATGGCGGTTTTCGCACACATGTGCGAAAACTTCATAGGAATACACCCAAATGTAGCGCTGTTTAGGCACTTCTTCACTCCTAGAGCAGAGGCCGGCGCCCCCCTCTCCGGGGGAATTTCTTGGGTATTTCGTCTGAACAAGAAGGAGTCGTACTTGCCGGGGGAGCTCCGCGGCAAGTGGGAGGAGTGGCGTGCAGACTGGTGCTGGATCGTTGAGGACGAGCCGCAGCCCTTCACCGCGCCGCGCACAACGCCCATCGTGCGCGGCAGGGATTGGAGCGAGATAGACTCGGACGACATCAAGCTCGACATCGCCCTCGTCCGGATTCTTCGTCTTCGGGTAGCAAGGCTGTCCGTTGGAGAAGTAGGCACAGACTTCCTCCGCCGCCGCATCGCCCCTCTCCAAGACAGGAAAAGGCCGGCCTGGGAGTACGGCAACGCAGCGGATATAATGAGGCTGCGCCCCGGGCTGAACTTCAACTTCACGACGCTGGAGCTGAAGGGGATGGTCCGGGAACTCTTCAAATATGACCCGGCCCACCCTGAGTGGTTCAGACCTCCCCGGGGAGTGGTGCCCCTCTGCAACAGCACAATCCGGGACCGTCTTTGCGCCATGATGCCCGCGTGTGATTCGCACGGCGTGGACCGCACGTGGATTCCGCCCAAGCCCATAGACGTCCTCAGCTTCTTCGACAACCTCGTGGAGGTGGCGAAGAACAAGGATGACATCAAGGAGCACACGCGGGACACCACCGACCAGGAGCTTGCATACATGGCTTCTCGGGCTGAAGAGGCTGCTGCAGCCGCAGCGGCAGGAGATTTTGGATATACGCCTGACGAGGCGGAGGCTGCGGATGCGTCCAGCCAGGCGGAGGAGGCGGAGATCCGCAGACTGCTGCAACTTCCTCCCGACGCGCTCGCCGGGGTCCCCTCTCTGAGGCACTCCGGGATCCCCGGAATCGCGGCCGAGGCCGCGGCAAGGGGTGGCGCTGCCGGAGGAAACAGAGGCGCCGCGGGGAGCGGAGGCGCCGGAGGGAGCGGAGGCGTCAGAGGAAAAGAGGCCGCAGCGCAGGGCGCTGGGCCCAGCAAGCCAGCCGGGGAGGAGGAGGAGGAGGAGGCCGAGGCCGCCGAGGACTCCGACGGATCTACGGAGCTCTACGCCGACGACCTCTCCTCGTCGGAGACCTCCCCGCCCCCGGCAAGCCCAAGGCGGTCTCCACCGAAGCGTCTCCGCAGGGCGGCGACGGGAGCGAGGGCGCAGGCGCCCCGGCAACAACCAGCTCGCCGGGCAGCTCAAGCTTCCCGGGGAAGCCAAGCTGCGCCGGGGGCGACCGGCGCACCAGCCGCGGCGGAGGCGGCCCGCGCGCAAGCCACGACAGAGGCGCCCCGCAGGTCGGCGCCAAGCAGGCAGGAGTCTTCTCGGAGCGGAGCTGCGGCTCCGCCCGCTCCCCGGGCTCCGGCTACCACAGGGGCTGGGTCTTCGCAGCCCCCAGCCCTAGGGACCGCCAAGCGCCCGAGGGAATCTTCGTCTTCCGCTCCTCATGCAGACGCGCCCCAGGTGGAGTATGACTTCTCCGCCTTGAGCGAGGACGACGAGGAGGATCAGGAGTAAGAATCCGAGGTCTTACACCTTCTCATGTTTCGTCTCGATTATTGTTGATGCTAATTTTGTTTGTTGCTTTGATTTCAGGACCTTGGTTCAGCGCGTGGCGAAGAAAGCCAAGGCGCCTGTAGTCGAGGTCGCGGAAGACTCGGCCACCGCGGCAACTGGGGACGCGCTGGAGCCAAGCCTGCCGGACCCGAGCGCTGCTCCGAGGAGCAGCCCCCAGCGTAAGTCTGGGTTCCATCCTTCCGCTCGTCGGGGTGCGCCTGGGGATTTTGTCTTGTTTCAATATCTTGAGGTCTTTGTCTTGACTTGTGCAGAGGTGGAGCCACAGCGGCAGGAGCGTCCGGAGACCGCCCTCGAGGAGCCGCAGGCCCCGCCGTCCCCGCCAAGGCCGAACCCCCCGGCAAGGGAGTGCGCTCCGCCAAGGGAGGGTACTCCGCCAAGGGCGAGTACCCCGCCAAGGGCGAGCAGCCCGGCGAGGGCGGCCACTCCGCCAAGGCAGAGCTCCCCGGCGAGGGAGCCCGCCGCCGATGACGTCCGCCAAGGTAGGCTCTATAACTTGTCTTCTTGGCGTTGTCTCTTTTTGGATTTTTGCTTGAACTTCTTTTTCTTCTAGATCCTCCTCCCCCCGAGCACATGGAGACGGAAGTCATCAACATCGAGGAGGAGGAGGGCGCGCAGGGCGGCGGCGGCGACGTCCCTGTCGCCGAGGGCACGGCGGGAGCCGCCGAGCCGGCCACGCAGGAGACCGCTCCGGCTGCAGATGCAGCGGCCGGGGAGGGGGACGGCGACCGCACCGCCGGCCCGGAGGCGGCGGGAGCATCAAGTGCTGCGCCGGCCGCCGACCCCTCCGCCGGAGCGGAGCAGGCTGGCTACTATCTCGAAGCCCCCAACGGCGTCTTCATCCAGGTGCCGTGGGGTTCTTCGTCGCGAGCTCCCGCGGAGGGCGAGGCATTTGATGGGGAGGTCCTCGCCTCCGCGGGCTTGAAGATTGTCGAGGCGCCTGGCGGGAGTGAAGGGCCCGAGGAGGAGAAGCTGCTTCACCAGCTCCTGGCCCTTTACCGGGCCAGGCAGGCGAAGCTTGCTTCCCGGGAAGCCCTTGCCGCCAAGGCCGCCGCGGAGATGGAGAAGCGCGCGGCGGAGCTCAGCGCCGCCAACCAGGCGGCCCTCCGCGAGGTGGCGGAGGAGCGCGAGCGACTCGCCGGCGAATACCAAGAGTGGGTGCTGGAGAAAGCTGAGGCCGAAGAGCAGCAGCGGCTCGCCGGGGTGGAGCTGTCCCGGCGAGAAGGAGAACTCGCCCATCGGAAGGTCAACCTCGACTCCCACGAGGAGGACCTTGCCGCTCGGGAGGAGGCCCTTGGCGGGGAACTGAAGGAGGGGAAAGCCGCCGCGGCTGCCGCGGAGACCGCCAAGGAGGAGCTTGCCGCCAAGGTCGCGCAGCTGGAGAAGTCGCTGAAGGTGAGCGCGGAGAAGGTCGCCGCGCTCATCACGGAGCGTGAGAAGGACGCCCACACCAATTCAGAACTCCAGGTGCGTCTTTCTGAGAGGGGCGACGAGTTGAAGGCCGCCAAGGACTCCATCGAGGACTTGGAGTTGAAGGTCTCTACACTGAAGGACTCGCTCGACGCTGCCCGGGCTCGGGAGACCAAGTTGAAGGAGGAGCTCCGCAAGGAGCGGACCTTAGTGGACAGCGCCAACAAAGCGGCTGAGCTCTTCCGCCGTACCGTTGAGGTATGGACCGAGGACTTAGTATCTTGTGCGTCCAACATCGACCAGGAGCTGCTGGCGTTGAAGCTGGAGCACCTCATCTACTCCCCGGATCCAAACCTCCCTCACAGAGCCAAGCTCAGCCTCTTCTTCAGGGGAATCGCGCCGGCCCTTGCAGATCTGCGGAAGAAGATCCCCGCGCAACTGGCCGAGGAGACGCGCCTGCTCTGCACGGGAACCTTGGAGCGCGTGTTGACGAAGATCGTATACCGCAATCCGGGCATAAACCTCACCAACGTTCTTTGCAGCTTGCCGGCTGACGCGGACATGGAGGCTCTGAAGGAGCAGGTCGCCCACATCATTGCCAAGGTGGCTAAGATCTCCAGGATCGAGGGCGACCGCGTGGACTAGGCCTCCTTTATCTTTATCTCTTTTCGTTGCTGCATAGAGTGTTATGAACTCGTTAATCATTGCGACAAGTTATCTTTTGTAAGATATTTATCTCGTTTTGATCAATCAGTGCAATGTTATCTTCCTTGTCTTAATCCTTGACTTTGTATGTTTTTCACCCTACGCTCCCGGGGAGCTTGCCGGCAAGGGGCCTTTGCCGCGAGCGCTGAGTGCTGGACTCTGAGCAGCCTGCTGGCCAAGGTCTCACCGGCAAGCAACCTCGCCGCAGCTAGTCGCGACGCACTTAGCTTGCTGAGCGTACTCGGAAACGAAGCAAGGGCGCGACACTTGTCGCAGCTCACTTAAATCGTTGAGCAAACTCGGAAACAGGATAAGGGTGCGGCAAGCTACGGGTAGGTTCCTCCGCGCACAGGTTTTCCATACAAAGTGTGGATGTTCAAGGAAGTCAACTAAAAATTTAAAATTTGAACTGGTCAAATTCTAATAACTTAGCTTTCATATATTGCTTGCTTCTTGGCAAGGCTTCTCTTTCTTGAACAGCACTTGGTTCCTCCTCCATCTCCTTCCCTCCCGGCAAACTTGTGCGCGAGGAACGTTCCTTCTGCTTAAGAGGCAAAGGAAAAGAAGAGGGAAACAAGACATGGCCTTTCGGTGTGCTAATGCTTACCGGATGGGTGTGTTGCACAAGATGCCAAATAACACATGCAAATAGCAAAGAAAAGCATGCAAAAGGCAAATAGCGCAAAACACAAAATCTTTACTGATGCACGGGGTCTGCGCCCGGCTTTGTACAAAGGGTTACATGCAACAGCGGCAAAGCTCGTACAAAAGGTGGTTGCCGGAGCGGATCACGGCAACCGCGCCTTATGGGTGAAACTTGCGAAGATGCTCTATGTTCCAGGAGTTGCTCACCGGTAAGCCTTCTTCGGTCTCGAGGCGGACAACGCCGGGCCTCGTGACTTGTCTCACCCGATAAGGGCCTTCCCACTTCGGCGTCAACTTGTTGGAATTCTTGGCGTACTGAACACGCCGAAGAACAAGGTCGCCTTCCTCGAGACTCCTGGCCTTGACCTTGCGGCTATGGTAGCGACGCAAGGCTTGCTGGTATCGAGCAGCTCGTACAGCAGCCTGGAGACGTCCCTCCTCGAGGAGCAATGCATCATCTTGCCGCAGTTGCTCTTGCTCGAGCTCGTCATAAGCGAGCACTCGAGGAGATCCGTATACGAGTTCCGTGGGGAGAACTGCCTCTGCTCCATAGACTAGAGCAAAGGGTGTCTGTCCGGTGGCTCGACTTGGTGTCGTTCTGATTGACCAAAGAGTCACCGGTAGCTCCTCTATCCAATTTCTTCCGCACTTGCGCAGCCTGTCAAAGGTCCTCGTCTTGAGCCCGCGCAGCACTTCAGCATTAGCCCTCTCCGCTTGACCGTTGCTCCTCGGGTGAGCAACAGAAGCGAAACAGACCTTGGCGCCAAGGTCTTGGACGTACTGCATGAAGGTGCGACTAGTGAATTGTGTACCGTTGTCGGTGATTATCCTGTTAGGGATTCCGAAACGGCAAACAATCGACCTGAAGAACCTGACTGCTGACTGTGCTGTCACCTTTCTCACTGGCTCCACTTCTGGCCACTTCGTGAACTTGTCGATTGCAACGTACAAGTACTCGAAGCCCCCGACGGCTCGGGGGAAGGGGCCGAGGATATCGAGCCCCCAGACCGAGAAGGGCCAGGACAAAGGGATTGTTTGGAGAGCTTGAGCTGGCTGATGAATCTGCTTCGCATGGAACTGGCACGCTTCACACTTGGTTACTAGTGCAGTTGCATCTTGGAGGGCTTCTTGCCAGAAGAACCCTTGCCGGAAAGCTTTCCCGGCAAGCGCCCTTGCGCCAATGTGGTGGCCGCATATGCCTCCGTGTATTTCTGCCAACAGCTTCTGTCCATCTTCCCTGGAGATGCACTTCAACCTGACACCGTTGAGCCTTCTTCTGTACAGCTCGTTGTCCACGAACTGGTACATACTTGACTGCCTGGTTATCTTCTCTATTTCTTCTGGGTCGTCGGGAAGTTCTCCAGTTTGAAGAAAACGGACGATCTGCTGCGCCCATGCCGGAGCCTGAAGCTCGGCGGCAAGGACTAAAGGCTCGAGGGCCGCTGCGGGAACCTCAGCTTCTACGGCAGCAAGGACCTCTGGTTCTGCCGGAGCTGATGGTCCCCCGGCAAGCTCGCCGGGGCGAGGCTTGTCGGGAACACTTGCTTCAACTGTACAGACCCGAGGATCTGCAGGAGCAAACCGTTCCTCAGCGTTCTGGTTGTTGATCTTGGGGACCTTGGCGGCGGTTTCAGGAAGATCCGCCGGCAAGTAGTCGCCGGAGACCAATTTTCTCTTCTTGGACTGCCCAACTGATGGTGTAACGGATGGTTGAGTCAGCTTGAGCAAGAAGGTCCCTGGTTCCACAGGTAACTTCATCGAAGCACACTTTGAAAGGCCATCTGCAATTTCATTCTGAGCTCTCGGGACGTGCTCCATCTGCAGACCTTCAAAGTGCTCCTCAAGCTTCCGCACTTCATCGACATAAGCTTCCATCAAAGGGCTCTGGTAACTCTTGTTAACTTGTCGGACCACCAACTGAGAATCTCCCTGCACAATCAGCTTCCTGATCCCAAGTTCGGCCCCAATCCTGAGGCCGGCAAGCAAGCCTTCATATTCAGCAGTGTTGTTTGTCGCTTGCTCCCTGGGAAAGTGCATCTGGATAACATATTTGAGGTGCTCTCCGGTGGGCACGATGAGTACCACGCCAGCACCGGCGCCTTGCAGCGAGAAGGCACCATCAAAATACATTACCCATTCACTTGTCGCTTCTTGTACGGGCGCACTCGTTTCTTGGACTTCCTCATCGGGCGTTGGGGTCCACTCAGCTATGAATTCTGCCAAAGCTCGGCTCTGTATGGTTGAAGTACTTTCAAACTTGAGTCCAAAGCTTGACAGCTCCAGTGCCCACTCAACGATCCTGCATGTTGCTTCCGGGTTGTGCAATATCCTCTTCAGTGGAAAGCGAGTGACCACTGTTATCTCATGTGCTTGGAAGTAATGGCGCAGCTTTCTCGAGGCCATGAGGAGGCCGAAAAGCAACTTTTGCACACCAGAGTATCTCGATCTAGCCCCCTGGAGAAGGGAACTTACAAAATACACTGGGCGCTGCACCATCTTCTTCCGCGCTTCATCCTGTTCCTGCGCAGAGTTGTCCTTGTCGGGGCCAAAGCTTGCCGGAGCAGCCCCCTGCTTGTCGCTGGATTCGCTTGCCGGTGGTGCTGACTCCTCGTCGGACTCCCTCTCCGCTACTAACGCAGCACTAACCACCTGGTTGGTTGCCGCTAGGTATAGCAACAACTTTTCCTGTGGTCTAGGTGCGACAAGTATTGGAGTGGAGGACAGGTACCGTTTCAAATCCTGCAGCGCTGCCTCCGCTTCCGAAGTCCACTTCATGGGACCTGCCTTCTTCAAGATTTTGAAGAAACGTAGGGCGCGTTCTGCAGACTTTGAAATGAACCTGCTGAGGGCGGCCACACAACCTGCAAGCCTTCTGACATCCTTGACGCGCTTCGGGGCCTCAATCTGCTCAATGGCTTTAATCTTGTCGGGGTTGGCTTCAATCCCCCTCTGCGATACAAAGAACCCGAGAAGCTTGCCGGAGGGGACTCCAAAGACGCACTTCTCGGGGTTCAACTTGAGCTGTATTCTGCGCAGGTTCTGAAATGTCTCTTCCAGATCTTGGACCAGGGTTTCCTTGCTCTTACTCTTCACCACGATGTCATCCATGTAAGCCTCTACATTCCTGTGGATCTGTGGCTCGAAAGCAGTGTACACTACCCTTGCAAACGTTGATCCTGCATTCTTCAGTCCAAATGGCATGCGTATGAAGCAATAAGTGCCACATGGAGTGATAAACGCAGTCTTCTCTTCATCCTCTTTGGCCATAAAGATCTGATGGTAGCCTGAATATGCATCAAGAAAACAGAGTAGCTCACATCCGGCAGTGGAGTCAACGATCTGGTCAATGTGCGGCAAAGGGAATGGATCCTTGGGACATGCTTTATTCACATCGGTGAAGTCTATACACAGTCTCCACTTCCCATTGGCCTTGCGCACGACGACTGGGTTTGCCAACCACGTCGGATGGATCACACCTCTAACTAGGCCTGCTGCCTCTAGCTTCTTGATTTCTTCGTTGATAAATTCTTGGCGCTCCACGGCTTGCTTCCTCACTTTCTGCTTGATGGGCCGCGCATGAGGACAGACAGCAAGCTTGTGCTCAATTACCTTCCTGGGAACACCGGGGATGTCAGATGGTTGCCAGGCAAACACATCGACATTCGCCCGCAGGAAGGCAACGAGCGCGCTTTCCTATTTGCTGTCAAGCGTGGCACTGATGGTGAAGGTACCACCAGTGCCGTCCTCCTTGGCGGACACCTTCTTGGTTGCCGGAGGAGCGGCCATTCCCTTCTTACTCTTGCCGGTGGAGCTCGATGGGACGTCCTCGACGGCAGCGCAGCACTCCGAAGAGGTGCGGTTGCCGGAGTGGGCCCCAGAGCACTTGCCGGACTTGGTCTTCGTCTTCTCCCCCCCGGGAGCTTCAGCGGCAAGTGTGTCCTTTTCCGCCGCAGCTGCTGCATCCCGGTAGATCTTGTCGGCGCAGACAAGCGCATCCTTCTTGTCGCCGTGGACAGTGATGACGCTTATCGGCCCCGGCATCTTAAGTACATTGTAGGCATAATGGGAAGCTGCCATGAACTTGGCGAGGGCAGGACGGCCGAGTATTCCATTGTAGGGTAATGGAATATCGGCGACGTCGAAAGTGATGCGCTCAGTTCTGAAGTTGAGCTCCCCGCCAAAGGTCACCGGCAGAGTGATCTTTCTCTTGGGCTTGCTCCTTCCCGGGTTGATTCCTTGGAAAGAACCGGTTTCTTCGAGCTCGCCATATGGAATTTGGAGTTTCTTGATCACAGCAGAGGAGCTCAAGTTCAGCCCGGCCCCGCCGTCAACCAACATTTTGGTGACCTTGAGGTTGCGGATGGTAGGAGAAACCAGCATCGGCAAGCACCCGACCGCAGTGGTGCGGTCAGGGTGATCCTCAAGATCAAAAATGATGGGCGTGCTGGACCATTTGAGGAGCCTGCGCGACTCCACGGGCGGCTCTGCTGCATTCACCTCACGCACCCACTGCTTTAATTGGCGGTGGGAGGTATGCAGAGAGGCGCCACCGTCGACGCACAGGACCTCCATGGCCTTCTGGAACTCCTGCTCGCTGTTATCCTCGTCCTCCATGTCTTCGTCGTCTTCTTCTTCATCCTTGTCGCGGCCCCGGGGAGGTCGATCACCTTGCCGCTGCTTGGCCTTGCCGCGGCGTCCTCCCCGGCCATTGAACGGCCGCTTCTTGCTTGGCTCTCCCCCGCCACCTTGGGCCTTCTCCTTGTCGCGCCTCTCGTACTCAGCTTTCTGCTGCTCGACGAGGTACTCGACGCGCTTGCAGTTGGAGAGGTCGTGGCCCTTGGTGCGGTGGATTTTGCAGTATTGCTTGTCGGAGCCGTCCTGCTTGTCGGCCGCCGCTACAGGGGCAGGCTCCTTGCCGGAGCCGCCAGCCTGTGTTTGCTTGGCGGGGGCCTCCTTGCCGGACTTCTCGACGGCAAGCACTTCCTTCTTGCCTTTCCTTCTGTTATTCCGCCGCCGGCTCTTCTTTGCCGGTGCGGCGTCGTCACTGTCGCTTCCTCCTGCGCCAGCATCCTCCCCGGGGTGTCTCCTCCCCTCTTCTGCGCGTGCGCACTTGTCAGCAAGAGCATAGAGCTCGCTGACATCCCGAATCTTGGTCATCGCCATTTCCTCACGCATGCGGCGGTTACGCACGTTCTGGTGGAACGCGCTGATAACCGCGGCAGGGTGGACGTCGGGGATGTTGTGCTGTACACGGCTGAAGCGTTGGATGTACTTGCGCAGGGACTCTCCTTCCTTCTGGGCCAAAATGTGGAGATCACTCTCCTGGCCGTGGGGTTTGTGGCCGCCGGTGAAGGCGCCAACAAACTGGTGGCAAAGGTCGGCCCAAGAAGAGATGGAACCTTCCGGCAAGTGCATAAGCCACGAACGGACGTTCGGCTTAAGCACGAGCGGGAAGTAGTTTGCCAAGATCTTCTCGTCGCGCCCCCCGGTAGCCTGCACCGCGATGGTGTAAACGCTGAGGAATTCTGAGGGGTGCGTCTTGCCGTCGTACTTCTCCGGTACGTCGGGCTTGAAATTCTTCATGCTGGGCCACTGGACGCGCCGCAGCTCACGGGTAAACGCATGGCAGCCTGCCGCGTACGGCAAGTCGCCTGGTTCACCGGGCGCGCGCGCGTCGACAGCGTCCCCAGCTCTCTTGTCTGATTTTCGCCGGGCTTCTCGGCGGCGCTCGATTGTGGTCCGAGCGTCTTCTTGTTGCCGGTCGTCGAGGACCTGGCGCTGATCCCGACGAGCCCGCGGATCCGACGAGGCCGTGGAGCCGTCGTCGGCATTGTTCCAGCGGGGCGGCGTCTTCTGCTTCCGCGGCGGGGAGTGCACGCTTGTCGCACCTCCGGCGGTCTTGTCGCCGTCGGCCTTCGTCTTCTCAGCTTGCCGCGGCCGCGAGGCCGTCGGCTGCTGTGGAGAATCGTTGTTGGCGAAGGCTATCAGGCTCTGGATGGTGGCCCTCCAGTCTTCGGCCTTGTCTGCCGCTGGAGGGAAGTCGAGGAGCAGTTGTGCCCTTGCGAGCGCTTCTGCCGGAGTGGAGGGGAACGCGGGCGAGCGGTGCGAGGAGCGGGATATGCTCGGACTTCTAACGGCGTTAGAAGGAGCAGGGTCCCGCGCCGGCGCCTTCGCTTTGCTTGTGCCCGGACGGTGGTCCGGGGCGTCCCGCGAGCCTCCGGTTTGTCCTTGGCCCAGCAAGCGGATACCACCTCCTGTGGTATGGCGCGGCTGGGTTGTCGTGTGCTGGGATGGACGCAGCGCATCCACGGAGACCGAGGTTCGGTCGTCCGCCCTGTTCTTGGATCTGGTGGCGCCGTGAGTGTCCTCGCCGGCGACCACCCTTCCGACGGCGTCTCCCCCGCCCACCGTTGGCTCCGGTGGCGGCGGGTGAGACGCGGACAGGCCTCCGACCTCCGAAGCCTTCTTCTTCGGGGCCATGGTGCTGTTGTTGATGAAGTTGCTGAATGAACTGGAGAGGTTGATGAAGAATGCGCCCGCGCGAACGCCGGATCAGATTCGCACAACCTCGACGCCCCCCCTACCTGGCGCGCCAAAGATGTCGGGGGAAACTGTCCGCCACGAACACCTATGGGACCGGAGCCCCTTGTCTGTGCGGTACGAGGGCGGAGGGAGCACGAAGAGCAGATCGTAGCGAGCACGCGGGCAGTTTTACCCAGGTTCGGGCCGCGGTAGACGCGTAAAACCCTACTCCTGCTTAGTTGTGTATTGAGTTGGAGAGCTCGGGAGCTTGAAGAAGCAGCTACACCGAGCGTACGAGTGGTCTAGGTTCCGAACCCCCTCCACGTTGTGCATGGGCCTCCTTTTATAGTGCAAGGGGTCACCGACAGGTGTCAACGTAGGAGAAAGGGGTAAAAACGTAAAAGAGGTGGTAGTTGTAACAGTGCGGGAATAGTGGAGCTACAGTGCGCGAACAGTGGTCGCCACCTACTTTGACAGTGGGGGACAAGGGCATTTAATGCCCGTCGCCGTCGACCCCAAAAGCTCCCGCCCTTGCGTCTCCGTCTGCCACGGCGATGGATCCACCACCGTGGAGTGCCACCGTGTCCCCCAGGCTGCACAGCCATCCGCCACGCGTCCCTGGATAGGCCCCAGGGCGACGCGTGGGCCGATGAGCTGGAGCGCGGGCACACAGCGCAACTCTCCCGGCAAGCACCTTGCCGGGATCTTGATCTTGCCGGGCCCGGGAGCTTGCCGCTCCCCGGGCCCTCGCCGGGACGCATATAGCGCCGAGGCGTGTCTTCTATGATGGAATCTTCTAGTCTTCCTGGCAAGCTCCTCTTGCCAGGGCCTTGTGCCAGTGAGGTAATCTTGAGCCTGGTACGGCCTTCCCGGCAAGCTCCACTTGCCGGGGTCTCGATCTTCTGTCTTGCATACTTTGTTTTTGAATGGTTTGAGATGGAGCAGGAAGGTCTCCGGCGAGCGCGTGGTAAACCCTGCCGCGGGAAGCTGCAACTGCCCGTGCACAAGTTGGGGTACTGAGGTACCCCTACCTCAGTACACCGACAATCGTCCATGAAGACTTCCACAATCTCTTCACAGAAACCATGAAAGATAGCAGACATACACCTTTGAAAAGTAGCAGGGGCATTACATAAACCAAAAGGCATACGCCTGTAAGCATAAGTACCAAAGGGACAAGTAAAAGTGGTCTTCTCTTGATCAGCAGTGTTAACATGAATTTGAGAGAAGCCAGAATAACCATCGAGGTAACAAAAGTGGGTATTTTTGGATAACCTTTCAAGCATTTGGTCGATGAACGGCAACGGGTAGTGATCCTTCCTGGTTGCCTTGTTCAGCTTCCTGTAATCAATACACATTCTATATCCAATAATAATTCTCTGAGGTATTAGTTCATTCTTATCATTAGGAACCACAGTTGTACCTCCTTTCTTAGGAACACAATGTATCGGGCTTACCCACTTACTATCAGCTATAGGGTAGATAATACCTGCGGCTAGAAGCTTGAGAATATCAGTTCTTACAACATCCATCATCTTCGGGTTCAACCGTCGTTGATGATCAACAACTGGTTTAGCATCGGGCTCAAGGTTGATAGTATGTTGACAGATAGATGGACTAATCCCCTTAAGGTCATCAAGGGTATAGCCAATTGCACCTCGGTGTTTACGAAGTACTTCCAATAGTCGCTCTTCTTCATATCCTGAAAGGTTAGAGTTGATAATAACAGGATATACTTTCTTTTCATCTAAATAAGCATACTTGAGCGTATCGGGAAGAGGATTAAGATCGAACACCGGGTCTTCTTTTGGTTTTGATAAAATTCCCAAAGGTTCAACCGGAAGGTTGTGCTTCAGGATAGCAGGTTGTCTCAAGAATATTTCATCTAGTTCATTTCTTTCCTGCATATGCAAATCATTCTCGTGGTCCTCCATATATTGCTGCAAAGGATCATTAGGGGGAATAGCAATAGAAGCAATACTTTCAATAATTTTATCATCACTAGGTAAATCGGTACCAGGAGGCTGCTTAGAGAACTTAGAAAAGTTAAATTCACATGGCTCACCATTGAATTCAATAGAAACTTTACCTTTCTTGCAATCTATTATAGCTCCACAAGTTCTGAGAAAAGGTCTACCAAAAATAATAGGACAAAAATTGTCCCTCACTGAACCAAGTATTAGAAAGTCGGTAGGGTATTTTACCTTTCCACATAGGACTTCAACGTCTCTCACAATTCCAATAGGAGATATAGTTGCTCTGTTTGCAAGATGAATGGTAACATCAACTTCTTCAAGTTCACAAGGTGAAATCTCACCGATGATCTCTTGATAAAGTGAATAGGGGATAGCCCTAGCACTCGATCCCAAATCGCATAGCCCATAATAATTGTGATCTCCTATTTTAACAGATACTACTGGAGTACCTGAAATTGGGCCTTTATTCTTGGCTGTGACAAGGTTAGTGGAAACAGCACAAAAATTTACATTGGAATCCAAAACATCATTAGTAACAAGGTCTTTAACCAATGCAACTTGAGGATCGACCTTGATCTGGTCCTCAGGCTCATCAATTCTTCTCTCACTTTTATTTATTATGCCTGTCACAAGAGAGTGCTCCCTTGTCCTTTCGAGAAAAGGAGGCTTTTCATATATAACTGCAGGCAAAATAGGGTCAGCAACATGAATATCAACATGTAGCTCTTTGAAAGGTTCATGATGCTGATCTCTCTTCTTTTTAAAAGAATCAACGTGAGAGGCAAAATCCTTACAGAAATCAATCATTAGATGGGAATCAAGACCAATCTTAGAGCAAAAGGTATTGAAGTAATCAGTTTTCACATAGCTCTCAATATAATCATGCTAATAATTTATAGTGGGTTCAATACCTTTATCGATTTCCCAATCTTCGGTATTCCTCTGGATCCTTTCAATGAGATACCACCTTTCTTCAACACTCTGCGTCTGAAATACCCCACTAGAGGAGGCATCTAGCATCTCCTTATCCTGACGAGAAAGCCTGGCATAAAAATTTGTAAGTATAATATTCTTGGGGAGCTCATGAATAGGACATTTGAGCATTAGGGACTTCAATCTCCCCCAAGCTTGAGCAATGCTTTCTCCGTCACGAGACCTAAAGTTATAGATATAGTTCCTGTCTCGATGAATTTCATGAAGAGGATAAAACTTGGTATAAAAGAGAGACATAAGCTCTTGCCAATCAAGCAAGTGTGAGTTATCGAGAAGCTTATACCAATCTGAAGCTTTATCTATAAGCGATACGGAGAACAATTTCCTCATGACAAACTCCATTGATACACCTGCAAGCTTCAATAATGAACATAGTTGTGACAAATATAGCAAGTGTTCACTGGGATGTCTGTCTCCTGCATAACGATTAGCCAAAACATAATCGATAATACCAGCTGGTATTTTATAGGGCACAATTTCAGTAGGGGGAGGAGCAACCACCACAGATGTGGGGCGTCTTCCCACAAGCAACGATCCAATAGCAAGGTTGTCCATAAGGACAAAGAGCAGCAACAGCAAAAAAAAACAGAAATATAAAAACTTCCTTACCAGCTTCACTTACCAATAGCGCTACACTCCCCGGCAACGGCGCCAGAGAACGGTACTTGATGACCCACAACCGTAAGGGATCTATTGCAGCGTTTTCGATAAGTAAGAGTGTCGAACCCAACGAGGAGCAGAAGGTATTGACAAGTGATTCTGAGCAAGGAATAACTGCAAGCACTAAAAGATAACTTTTTAGGGGTTTTCTTGATATTAGCAATAGGAGAGTAAAAGCGAGCAAAGTAAAAGGCACTGGAGAGTAACAAGTGGCCCAATCTTTTCTGAGCAAAGGAGATGCCTAGCAACTGAACTTTATAAAGGCTAAAGTGTTCTTGACGACACACGGGAGAGGTAGTCATGTGCTTTCGCCATATTCCGTATCGGTACTATGTGATGTGTTGATAAGTGTTGAGTGAGTGGATCTATGCTAGTACACCCTCTAGACTAAGATAAGTGCACTCTTATGATTAAACACCTTGCAAGCATCCGTAAATACAAGATAATATTTAAGGAAAAAGCCTAACCATAGCAATACGATCGATGATCCATTGTTCCCTTGTGCAAAAGCGTGCGAACTGGGGTTCAGGTTTCTGTCACTCCGGCAACCCACCGTAAGCATTCTTTGTACACAATGTATTCCCCTAGGTCCTTAATAAGGCGAAGTGTTGAGTGTTCGACTCACACAACACCACTAGGAAAATAACAACACAAGTTAAGTATCAAACAACACATATTACTTCAACATAATATGACTACTAACAACAAGACTTCTCCCATGTCCTCAAGAACTAAAGTAACTACTCAAAAGACATAAAAGAGATCATGATCAGTGGAGATAGATGGATGATAAACAATCTGGACATAATGATATTTCTCCAACAAAACTCAATAGCATTCACCACAAAGTAGTAATCAACACCGATAGAGTAGAGAGGATAGATAGTACGGATTACAACACAAGTTACAATTGTGAGATGAGATTGGATGAAGATGGAGATGGTGCTGATGTTGGGGATGATGTTGATGATGATCTCGATGATGCCCATGACGATGGTGATGACGATGGCGATGATCTCCCCTTCCGGGAGGTGATCTCCCCGGCGGAATCTGCCCGCCGGAGATGGCTTTTTCTTCTCTGTAGGTTTCCGCCACGGAGCGGCGGCGGAACTCCGTAAACTCTCTCCTTTTTAGGGTTTCTGGATGACGAGGAGTATATAGGCCAAAGGGGGAAACCTGGAGTGGGCCAGGGGCTCCAGGCGCCCTCCCGGCGCGGCCAGAGTGGGGGGCGCGCCAGGTGGCCGCCTGGGCACCCTGTGGCCCCCCTCTGGTTGCTCTTTTGCGTATCTTCGTGATCCTTCTGGAAAATACCCTCCGTCGATTTTCAGGTAATTTGGAGGTATTCTTCTTCAGCAACTCAGCGTCCACTTTTTACCGCTGAATCCTGCGTCTGCTGCTTCGGCACCGGAAAGTTGCAAACTGTGTAAAATAGGCCAAAACAACATAAGAACATCATCGTAATGTGAAATATATCAATGAATAAGGATGAATTACGATATAAAATAGTGATGCATTTTGGACGTATCATGATGCTTATCATGTTTCTGATGTAAGGCAACGAGAAGCTCTCGGTCATTGAGAACATGACAACGCTTCCGAGGCCTTTGGGCAATGGTGCTCTTAGTAGCTTCAGTTTCTGCATGGCGAGGTAAGCGAGTATGGCCAGCCAGAGGATAAACACGTGTGACTGCTGGGACTCCATCAATGGGCTGAGTGAATCTTTGGTGATCAGCATTGTGAAGACTAAGAGGCTCTTTGGCAGGCTCTTGGTATATGGCTTCAGATGACATATCAACCTCTGGCAAGAATATGTGATGGTTGCGAGCAGAAGGCTGATAGTTGATAGCAGAATGAAGCTTGATGAGGCGCATGATCCAAGGAGCGTAGAACTTGAGTCCAAAAAGATCTGAGCCTGAAACAGCCAACTGCCTGATAAAGAAGTCTTGAGCGTTCAAGTTGATGCCATTGAAGATATAGAAGACCACCGTCTTCATTGTGCCTTCAAGCTTGGTTGATGAAGAGTGTCCTTTGACAGGCCATAGAGTTCGCCTGATGATATGATATATGGTGCATGGCAGATACTCAAGGTCTTCAACAAAGAACTCCTTTGGGTATTCAGCATCAAGCGGCAGAGGCTTCATCATGCTCAGCATTTGGCTCATGTTGGGCTTTGGCTTCTGAAAGATGCTCTCCAAAGCTTCGCTGTGTAGTTGACAGCCAGGTTCATATAGTTCTCCTGGAGTGGGCATGCCTGTTAGCTCAATGAGGTCAAAGGCTTTGGCTTCATGATGGACATTGCCTGTCATCCACTCAAGGACCCATGTCTTCGGATCCCTGCTGTAGCCGCGAATGTGGAGGGTTGCATAGAATTGCAGAAGCAGCTCTTCATTCCAGTGCTCTTTGTCAGTCACAAAGCTCAGCAGACCAGCATCACGGAAGCAGTCAAGAGCTTCTTCAAGGCAGGGTAATCCAGTAATGGCTTCAGTATCAAGACGCATATGAGGGAAAATGCGCCCTTGATCATAGAGTACTCGTGAATAATAACTGCGCTGTTGGTGGCTCCAGAACCTATCTGATGATATCCTTGGCTTGGAATAGGGGTTCTTGGCGCTGTCAAAGAAAGTGTTGTGCTCAGTGAAGCCATTGGCATTGAAGGACCCTAACGATGTGGCAGTACCTGGGAACCTTGGCAGTCTTGGCTTGGGCTTCTGAACCTGAAGCCTGTGCTCGACATGGTAGTCAAATTGAGGACCAGCAGCAGGTGGAGGAACCAGAATAGGCCATTTGACAGAGATGAGCTGGTCATCTTTGTCGTATGCTTGCTCGATAGTGTGGGGCCTTGGAGGCGGAACAGGAGCAGTGGCATTGGCTTCGGGCTGCTGATTGGCGTCAGGTGCAGCACTGTCTTCAGGTGCTATCACTTCAGGCACCACATTGGATTCAGGCGCCACATTAGCTTTAGCCATGACAAAGTCATTGGCTTCAGTGTTGGTGTTGGTGGCAGCCTCAGAATTTGTAACCTCCACTTGAGGAGCTGGAGGGTCGGACACGTTCTCCTCGAGAGCAGGGGGTGTGGCAACACGTGCTTCTTCTTCTCTTGGTTGTTCTTCATCGGCTGATGCACCCGGAATATCTTCAACCGCTTTGGCTTCAGACTCAGAGAGGTTCGCAGTTGGAGAGGCTTCAGGTAACACTTGTTGTGAAGCAGTTTGGTGCACATCTCCTTCTGGAACACTGGGTTGATCGACTTGAGGCCTTGGTACTTTGCGAAACCTGCGAAATGCTGGCGACGCTTCTGGAGATGGAGTTGGTTGGGCCTCAAAGTCTTCATCTTCAAGCACCGAACTGGTGACTTGAGTAGGGGGAGTTACTGGTGTGTCTTCAACACGTGGGGATTCTTGTGGGTGATCAGCCCATGAGTCATCTTGAGAAATTGGCGTCAATGGACGACCAATGCTGATGCGTTCGCTGTTCGTGAGAACAGGCGATGATACCACATTATACTTGATATGAGGAAGGACTTCATCATATTCAACATTTTCTTGAGGACCAATGTCTTCAGCTGCGGTGGGGTCAACAGCTGGAATGTCTTGAGTAGCCTCCGTGGGAGCAGGCTCATGAACAGTCAGACGACGTTCTTTGTGTGCAGATGCAAGACGAGCAATAGAAATGGGCTCGACGACGAGGGGCTCTGTGGGAGCAGCCCGGACCTTCTTGATTTTGCGCTTCTTTGTGGGTGGAGCGTCATCAGTGGTGTTCTTGCGGTTGCGAGCTTCAGCTTCAGCCACTTTTGTCTTCTTGCGCTCTGAAGCAACTGTGGAGACCTTAGGCTTCGTGCCTGTCATGCTGGCAGGGAAGACAATGCGAGGTTCTTCCTGCCTTGATTCTTCAGCGGGGGCCACAGTTGGCTTCTTCTTCTTGGCAGCCATTCTGGGGTCGATGCCAGGACGTCCAAGGGCCTTGCGCTTCTCAGCTTCATTGTAAGCTTGATCGCACTTGGCAGCCAAGGCCTTGATGCGCTCACGAGAACCTTTGGCTTCTTCACGCCTCTTGTGAAAGGCTTCCTTGAGCTCATGCATCATGACTTTGAAATTTTGGACTTCTTGGACGCCGAGCTTGGCCACATGCTTCTTGAACTGAGCCATTTCATAGTCTATCTTTTGCTTCAGCTCAACTATTCTCTAAGCTAGAGCTAGCTCAGAAGGAATGGCGCCATTGAAGGAGACGCTTAGGCCAACTGGAAGTTGCAGATCGTCAAAGCTGAGATTGGGGGTGTCAAACCACTCATCAATGAAGTTGTTCAACACTTCCATGTCAAATAGGGGCAGATCATTAAAGATTTCTGCATCTTGCTTGCTCTTGATCAATTGCTCAAGAGCGTCATCAGCTAGATCTTCATCACTTGACAGATCAATAGCTTCATTTGCGTTCTTCAGAACAACAGCAGGAGTCAGAGCTGGACTAGGGTTGTGCATGGGCTTCTTCCTTAGCTGCTTGCTCTTGGAGATGCGAGAGAGCTCTTCAGATTGCACACTTGGTGCAGGTGGAGCAGTGGCCAAAGGCTTCACTCTTGAAGCAGTTGGTGGAGTGGTCTTCAAAGCCTTTGATTTCTTCTTCTTCTTTGGCTTCGGAGATGCAGGCGCTTCATCAGAATCAGCATCGTCTGCAGGTTGATCCACATCCGCCCCTTGAACCCTTATGTGACTGATGAGACCTTCTAAGTTGTAGAAGGGCCCAAGCAGATTTGGTTCAGCTTCGCGCGTGCCATCGGCACGAGGCGCAGAGGGGCCATGATTGAAGTCTAATCCCCAATTCTTCTTGTTTTCTTTGGCTGAGTTCTTGGCATACTGAAGATTGCTCTTGAATAGATTGTCGTCGCGACACCATAGCAGTGAAGATGGGTCGGCATCTGCTGGTTGTGGCCCACAGACCATGCAAGGATAGAAGCCTTGAGCAATGGCTTCAGCTTGAGTCTTGGGTGCAAGATTCTTGTATAGAATGTCTCCCCATGGTCGCTTGATGGCATTCTTCTCAGCATACTCTTGGGTCACAAACTTGTACTTGAACCACTATTCTGCCCAATATCTTCGAATCCATTGGATTCGAGACTTCCTCTGATTGTAGTCCTCCTCTGGATCAGTCTTGCACATTTCAATGAGGTCAGGAGACAAATCCTTGGAGGTGTTTCCACGGCGCTGTCTGCCACCCTTCCTGACAGATTTTTCAGTTGCCATTGGGTTCAAACTGAAAGGCTTCAAACTGAAAGGCTTCAATGCAGTCAAAGGCTAATATGAACTGGCTTCAGGAGAGTGAATATGACGCCGCAAGAATTCTGCAAATGAATGCAGACTATGAGAACCAAGGGATTCTCCCACGGACATGTACCTGTGACAGCATTAGAGATGCGAGGGAAGGGGAAGATGTCATATGCATTCTCAGAAGATTTTGAAGATAAATCAGTTTTGAAGACATTGACCTCATAGCGCGAAGACATTCACTTATATGTAGAGAGTTGGTTCTAGATTTGTACAAATCCAAGAATAGGTACAAGTGAGGAATCTAACTATGTATGAAGCATAAGTGAATATACTAGGCAAAGTATGAGATGCAAACATGATAGATCCAAATATGTGGAGGCAGAAACTTCTTATGGTGAAAAAGATGAATCTATTGGATCAAGAAGATGGTAAAACAGAGAGTTTTAATTTACCACACGATGAACTGCTAGACGGAGAAGAAGTGGATGCCAAGCAGTTCGATCTTCCGTGCCCTAACTTGGCGACAGAGGACACCTACGGCGGCGGCGGAGAAGACGATGCCCGCGGCAGGCGTGAAGACGGCGTCGACGAGGTCGCGGCAGCGAAGCGCTTCGTCGCCGGCATCGTCGAGAGCTAGCGGAGGCGCTAGGGTTGGTCGAGGTGGAGAGGTGGTAGAAGAGTTTTTGACCGTGATGGGACGTGCATTTATAAGGATGGGAGACAACACAACGCAATTACGCAGGTGCCCCTGGCGGTTCACATCTGAGGGACACGTGGCGGACATGTAACACATTGGGAGTTGTCCCACGATCCCACACACGCCTGGACTGTCGGGGTGGTCGTTCCGGCTTCTTTGGGTTTCAGGCATAAAGGATTGAGCATTAAAAACAGATTTAAAGTTTGTCTCTGTATCTTCCGCTGACAAGGACGCGGAGAAGACATTCGACGGTTCCAACAGAATGCATATGATTTGGATAGATAGAGTTTGAGGTGAGAAAGCATAGAGAGGTAAGGGTCCGATCACATTCACTTAGTTAAAAAGATTCAAATAAGAAGACATAGCTATAAGTGAATGTTGTAGAGGACAGAACACAAGTCTATCTATGTCCTATATGAAGATAAACCAAATGCGAAGACTTTGCAAATGTAACGCCAGGAGAAACGCTTCAAGCAAAGATTTGGTGCTGGTGTTACCCACCGTATAGGAAGTATTAGACCCAGACACGGCGCACAATTATCGTGGCGCTCCGAAGTCAAATTCCGCGTTAATGTATTCACACTCAGAATGTAAGTCTTCATTGACTGAAGATATACTTCACTTCGTGTGTTGCACATCTAAGTCATCAATATGCATACGTGTTAGGATGTGTGGCTGATCATAGGACATTTGAGGATTCTAAGATATTTAGCTCACACCGCAACTTGCAAAACCTTTTCTCATCCAGGGGCTTTGTGAAGATATCTGCCAGTTGCTCTTCAGTGTTGACGTGTATGATATCAATATCTTCCTTCATGACATGATCTCTGAGAAAGTGATGACGAATTTCAATGTGCTTTGTCTTCGAGTGCTGAACTGGGTTGTTGGCAATCTTGATGGCGCTTTCATTGTCGCAATAGAGTGGCACATGCTTCAGATGGACGCCATAGTCCTTGAGTGTTTGCTTCATCCAGAGAAGCTGAGCGCAACAAGATCCATCAGCAATGTATTCAGATTCAGCAGTGGAGAGTGATACACAGTTCTGCTTCTTTGAAGACCAACAGACAAGTGATCGTCCCAGAAAGTGACATGAGCCTGATGTAGATCTGCGATAAACTTTGTCACCAGCATAATCAACATCTGAGAATCCAACTAGATCAAACTCTGAGCCCTTTGGATACCATAATCCTAGTGTTGGGGTGTAAGCCAAATATCGAAGAATTCGCTTCACTGCTAAGTGATGCGACTCCTTTGGTGCCGCTTGGAATCGAGCACACATGCAAACACTAAGCATAATATCTGGCCTAGATGCACATAAATAAAGTAAAGAACCAATTATGGAGCGGTATACCTTTTGATCGAAATCTTTACCATTGGCGTCGGGACTCAGATGACTTTTAGTAGGCATAGGCGTCGTGTATCCTTTGCAGTCTTGCATACCAAACTTTAGCAGGCAATCTCTGAGGCATTTCTCTTGAGATATGAAGATGCCGTTGCTTTGCTGACGAATTTGATGACCAAGGAGTAACTTTAGCTCACCCATCATTGACATCTAATATTGCTCTTGCATCATGTGAGCAAACTCATCACTTAATCTTTTGTCAGTGCAGCCGAAGATAATGTCGTCCACATAGATTTGGCAGACAAACAGTTCACCATCATATGTTTTTGTGAAGAGTGTGGGATCCAGGGAACCAGGTTTGAAGCCTTTGCTCTTCAGGAAGTCTTTGAGGGTGTCATACCAAGCACGAGGGGCTTTTTGAGGCCATACAGTGCCTTGTTGAGCTTGTGTACCATATCATGACGTTTTGGATCTTCAAAGCCAGGTGGTTGTGTAACATACACTTCTTCTTCAATCTTTCCATTGAGAAAAGCACTCTTCACATCCATTTGATACAGAAGTATGTCTTGATGATTTGCATAGGCTAGAAGTATGCGAATTGCTTCAAGCCTAGCCACTGGAGCAAACGTTTCATCAAAGTCAATCCCTTCAACTTGAGTGTATCCTTGAGCAACGAGACGAGCTTTGTTTCTGACAACTTGACCATGCTCATCTTGCTTGTTGCGATATATCCACTTTGTGCCTATTATGTTGTGCTTGCGAGGGTCAGGACGCTTGACAAGTTCCCATACGTTGTTCAGCTCAAACTGTTGAAGCTCTTCTTGCATAGCTTGAATCCATTCAGGTTCCATGAAAGCTTCAGCAACTTTCTTGGGTTCAGATATTGAGACAAATGCAAAGTGCCCACGGAAATTTGCTAGCTGTGTTGCTCTTGAACGAGTGAGTGGACCAGGTGCATTGATGCTGTCAATTATCTTCTCAACTTGTACTTCATTTGCAACACGAGGATGAGCTGGACGAAGATTTTGCTCTTGCTGGTCATTGTCATCATCAGGAGGATTGTCTTCAGGCTGAGCATTGTCTTCAGGTTGATTTGGAGCAGAAATGAGGAGTTCCTCGCCAGGTTGTGCTTCAGAAGGCATGATTTCACCTGTTCCCATTAGCTTGATAGATTCACTAGGGGTAGCTTCATCCAGCACATTTGGCAGGAACTCTCTTTGTGAGCCATTCGTTTCATCAAACCGCACATCCACAGTTTCAACAACTTTATAGAGAAAGATGTTGAAGACTCTGTAGGAGTGTGAGTCTTTTTCGTAGCCGAGCATGAAACCTTCATGTGCTTTTGGTGCAAATTTTGACTTGTGATGTGGATCCTTGATCCAGCACCTAGCTCCAAAAACCTTGAAGTAACTGACATTTGGCTTCTTGCCAGTAAGGAGTTCATAGGACGTTTTCTTCAGAAGCTTGTGAAGATAAACACGGTTGATGATATGGCATGTAGTATCAATAGCTTCGGGCCAGAACTTTCTTGGTGTCTTGTATTCATCGAGCATCGTTCGAGCCATCTCAATTAGGGTTCTGCTCTTGCGCTCTACGATGCCATTCTACTGAGGTGTGTACGGAGCTGAGAACTCATTAGTGATTCCCATTGTATCCAGATAAAGATCAAGGCCGGTATTTTTGAACTCAGCGCCATTGTCACTTCTGATATGCTTGATCATGACGCCATAGTTGTTCATGGCACAGTTGGCGAAGCGTCTGAAGACATCTTGCACTTTAGTCTTGTAGAGAATTATATGCACCCATGTGTATCTTGAATAATCATCAACAATGACGAAGCCATAGAGACAAGCCGTAGTAGTGAACGTGGAGTAGTGAGTAGGGCCAAATAAGTCCATGTGAAGCAGCTCGAAGGGTTTGGATGTCGTCATGATTGTCTTCGAGGGATGCTTGGCCCTGGTCATCTTCCCAGCTTCGCAGGCACCACACAGATGATCTTTCTTGAACTTGACGCCCTCGATGCCTACGACGTGCTTCTTCTTCGCGAGAGTGTGCAAGTTCCTCATGCCGGCATGTCCTAGCCTCCGATGCCAGAGCTAGCACTCTGAAGCTTTTGCTAGAAGACATACGGCCATCTGCGGTCCTGCTGAGAAATCAACCATATACAGATCACCTTTTCGATATCCTTCAAAGACTAGAGACTTGTCAAATTCCATTAGTACAAGGCATCGATATTTTCCAAATATCACAATCATGTTTAAGTCACAAAGCATTGAGACAGACATTAAGTTGAAACCAAGGGATTCAACAAGCATGACTTTATCCATGTGCTGATCCCTTGAGATTGCAACTCTACCTAGACCCAATACTTTGCTTTTACCAGTATCAGCAAATGTGATGTGACTCTTGTCAGATGGACGTAAGGTTGAGTCCATAAGAAGACTTCGATCTCCAGTCATATGATTAGTGCATCCACCGTCCATAATCCATTCTGAAGTCTTTGGTTTCATACCCTACAGTGCAGTTAGGGGGGTAGACTTCACGAAAAGACATTGTGAGGCATAAACATTTGACGTACAAGCGGATTATGAAAGCTTAGATCCAAGTTAGGACTGATAGGATGATAGGCAATCGATTCAGACACAAAATACATAGTAAGACCATTTGGGCATTTGATCTTGCGCCCTACAAGTTGTTTTAGGTCTCCGGCAATAGCATCAAACGCCTTTGATTTTTGGCTGGAGACCTTTCCTTGCAAGAGAAAGTTAATTCTTCTTAACCACCCACATCTTCAGGGGTGGCTTAGAAGCAATGAGTCTAAGAGCAGCATCTGAGAATTTTGGCTTTGGAGCCCTAGCAAATAGTCTTGCAGTAGGAGAATAATACTCATAAGAATAAGCAGAAAAGTTCTTTGTTTTGTGAATATAGCGGTTTGAGGAAACACGCTCATATTCATGAGTCTGAGTATAATTTCCCTGCAAAACATTGGCGTTAGGATGACTCAGGTGAGTCCTCTGTCTGTAAGAAGCCTTAGGACCATATGAAGCCTTTGGTCTGGGGTTTGTCTTCTTCCCAGGTGGTGTCATGATGACATTTACTGGAAGCTTCTCAATACAACCTTTGGGAACCCATATCTTCTTCATAGGTGGCCCGTTCCTGCAGTTAGTACCAATATACCTAGCAAACACTTCACAATTCTGATTCTTAAACAATTTATAGTTTGCATCAAAGGATTCATCAATGATAATAGGATTAGCACAAGTGAAGCCAGATGAGGTAGACGGATCCACTGAAGGTCCCTTTGCAGCAACCCATGTGGTTTTGGGGTACTGCTCAGGCTTCCAGTATGAACCATCAACATTCATTTTCTTCTCGAACCCTATACCCTCTTTCCTAGGGTTTCGGTTCAGAATCTGCTTTTTGAGGATATCACATAAAGTCTGATGCCCTTTGAGGCTTTTGTACATCCCTGTTTCAAGCAAAGTCTTCAACCTAGCATTTTCCTAAGCAATAGTAGTGGTATCCTCAGCAGAGGGGTTAGTTACCACATCAGTAGTTGAAGATATTGCAACAGTGGCAGCAGTAGAACATTCAATGACAGATGTAGCGTTATCACGCTCAATGCATTTTAGACATGGTGGTTCAAATCCTTCCTAAGTGAAGCTGATTAGTTGAGCGCGGAGTGACTCGTTTTCTTTTTGAAGATCTTCATGAGCCGCTTTCAATTTCTCAAGTTCTCGCTTCCTTTGAAGATAATCGTGGGAAAGCTTTTCATGAGTTTTTGAGAGCGTTTCATGAAGACTTTCAAGTTCCTCGTACTTAACATGAAGATTATTTATGTCTTCTATTAAGGACTGAGAACGGGTCATTTCTGCGTCCAACAGGTCATCGCTTTTGTCTAACAGTTTTTGAATATGTTCCATAGCTTTCTGCTGTTCAGTGGCAATTTTAGCAAGTGTTTTGTAGCTAGGTTTTGATTCACAATCTGAGTCATCTTCACTGGATGTTAAGCATCGCGTGACTTTACCTTGGCACCACGTGCCATGAAGCAGTAGGTGGGAGCAGAGTCGTCGTTCTCATCATCAGTGTTGGTGAAGGGGCTATTGTCTTCAGTGTTGAAGATGGACTTGGCAACGTAGGCTGTGGCTAGAGCCAGATTTGCAGCACCAGAATTGGACTCTTCCTCAGACTCCACCTCCGCTTCTTCTGAAGCAGACTCCTCCTCTGAATCCATCTCTTTGACAACAAACGCACGAGCCTTGCCAGATGAATTCTTCTTGTGTGATGAAGACTTGGAAGAAAACCTTGAGGATTTCTTCTTTTTCTTGTCATCAGAATCATATTCCTTCCTCTTCTTCTTCTTCTTCTTCTTCTTCTTCTCATTATCCCATTGAGGACACTCAGAGATGTAGTGACCAGGTTTCTTGCATTTGTGACATGTTCTCTTCTTGTAGTCATGGGTAGAAGCTTCATCATTTCTTGAGCTGGATCGTGAAGACTTTCTGAAGCCTTTCTTCCTAGTGAATTTCTTGAACTTCTTCACTAGCATGGCAAGCTCCTTTCCAATGTCTTGAGGATCATCAGAACTGCAGTCAGACTCTTCTTCAGATGAGGAAGCAGCCTTTGCCTTCAAAGCGTGAGTTCGGCCATAGTTGGGACCATAGATGTCACGTTTCTCAGATAGTTGGAACTCATCTGTGTTGAGCCTCTCAAGTATGTCGGACGGATCGAGAGTCTTGAAGTCAGGGCATTCTTGAATCATCAGGGCAAGGATGTCAAATGAGCTGTCAAGTGATCTCAGTAGTGTCTTGACGATTTCATGCTTGGTGATCTCAGTGGCACCAAGTGCCTGAAGCTCATTTGTGATGTCAGTGAGGTGATCGAATGTATGCTGGACATTCTCATTGTCGTGTCTCTTGAAGCGATTGAAGAGGTTGCGAAGGACACTGATTCTTTGATCTCACTGGGTTGAGACGCCTTCGTTGACCTTAGAGAGCTAGTCCCGGACATCCTTCGACGTTTCCAGAGCACTCACACGGCCATACTATCCTTTGGTCAGATGACCACAGATGATATTCTTGGCAGTGGAATTCAGTTGGACAAGCTTCTTGACATCAGCAGGGGTGAGACCTTCACCAGTATTGGGAACGCCGTTATTGACGACAAACCAGAGGTCCACATCAACGGCTTCAAGATGCATGCGCATCTTGCTCTTCCAGTATGGGTATTCAGTGCCATCGAAGACGGGGCACGCAGCAGAGACTTTGATTATACCTGCAATCGACATAGCTAAAACTCCAGGTGGTTAAACCGAATCACTCAGAACAAGGGAGTACCTTGCTCTGATACCAAAGTGCAGTATATCGACTAGAGGAGGGTGAATAGGCGATTTTTATGAAAGTCTTCAAAACATGGAGGTTTCAAAGACAAACGATAGAACCGATCCTATTTATATGCAGCGGAAGGTAGACTACACTAGACAAGCCATAGTCAAGTATTCAATGAAGTGAAAGCACGAAGACTAATAGTAGCTAGGCAGTATGGATCAAGATGGAAGATTGTATGAAGCCAATCAGAACAAGTAGTCACACAGTGAAGTCAAACGAATAAGGCAAGCAGGCAATGACTTCACAACGGAAGACAGAAAGCAAAGAGAAGGAAAGGATAGAACCGGTAGCTCGGGGAAGACAGTAATTTGTTAGACCAGTTCTAGTTGCTGTGACAACTGTACGTCTGATTAGGGAGGCTGAGATTTAACTCAGAAGACCTCATCTTCACCTTATTCCCCTTGAGCTAAGGACACCTAGTCCTCGCCCAATCACTGTGGTAAGTCTTCAAGGTAGACTTCCAAACCTTCACAGACTCCGTTCACCGGCAATCCACAATGACTCTTGGATGCTCAGAACACGACGCCTAACCGGCTGGAGGAAATACAGTCCTCAAGTGTAACAAGTGTTCAGGTCACACAGATAGAAAGACTTCAGTGATGCCTAACACTCTTTGGCTCTGGGTGTTTGGGCTTTGTCCTTGCAAGGATCTTTCTCTCAAGTGCTTCGGAGGTGGGTTGCTCTCAAACGACAAAAGCTGTGTAATAACTCTGAGCAGCCAACAATTTATGGTGTAGGCTGTGGGCTATTTATAGCCACTGGGCAACCCGACCTGATTTGTCCGAAGTGACCCTGGGTCACTAAGGAATTGACACGTGTTCCAACGGTCAGATTTCAAACACACACGACAACTTTACTTAGGCTACAAGTAAAGCTGACTCATCCAGCTCTGGATAAGATTTGCTCTCATTGTCTTCGCTCGAAGACATAGGATTTGGTTGAGCATCACTTCAGTCACTCTGACTTAGTTCACTTGGACCCCACTTAACAGTACGGTGGTTCCTATAACTCAACAAGGAAGAAAAGGAAACAACGAAACATCTAAGTCTTCGCGCTCCATAGTCTTCACACAATGTCTTCTCTCGTCATAGTCTTCAATATGATTATCTTCATATACCACCATTGTCGTCAATGTCTTCATACATTTTTAGGGGTCATCTCCGGTAGGTAAATCGAATCAGAGAGGGACTATTACCTGTGTTATCCTGCAATTCTCACAAACACATTAGTCCCTCAACCAGGTTTGTCGTCAATACTCCAAAACCAACTAGGGGTGGCACTAGATGCACTTACACCAATGCATAGGGGTTAGCACACGTTTTCGTCTTGACTTTCCGGTAGAAACTTTGGGGCACTCTTTGAAGTTCTATGTGTTGGTTGAATAGATGTTTCTGAGATTGTGTGATGCATATCGTATAATCATGCCCACGGATACTTGAGGTGACAATGGAGTATCTAGGTGACATTAGGGTTTTGATTGATTTGTGTCTTAAGGTGTTATTCTAGTACGAACTCTATGATAGATTGAACATTACTACGGACTCTTGAATAGATCGATCAGAAAGAATAACTTTGAGGTGGTTTCGTACCCTACCATAATCTCTTCGTTTGTTCTCTGCTATTAGTTACTTTGGAGTGACTCTTTGTTGCATGTTGAGGGCTAGTAATTTGATCCAATTATGTTATCCTTGTTGAGAGAACTTTCACTAGTGAAAGTATGAACCCTAGGCCTTGTCTACTATCATTGCAACACCGTTTATGCTCACATTTACCACTAGTTACCTTGCGGTTTTTATATTTTCAGTTTACAAAAACCTATATCTACCATCCACATTGCACTTGTATCACCATCTCTTCGCCGAACTAGTGCACCTATACAATTTACCATTGTATTGGGTGTGTTGGGGACACAATAGACTCTTTGTTATTTGGTTGCAGGGTTGCTTGAGAGAGCCCATTTTCATCCTACGCCTCCCACAGATTGATAAACCTTAGTTCATCCACTTGAGGGAAATTTGCTACTGTCCTACAAATCTCTGCACTTGGAGGCCCAACAACGTCTACAAGAAGAAGGGTGGGTGGTAGACATCAAGCTCTTTTCTGGTGCCGTTGCCGGGGAGGTGAGTGCTTGAAGGTATATCTTTAGATCTTGCAATCGAATCTTTTAGTTTCTTGTTTTATCACTAGTTTCGTTTATAAAAGAAAACTACAAAAAAATGGAATTAAGGTTACCACATATGCTTCATCTTTTTAATATCTTTTGTGAAAATGACGGGAAGGAAAATTGTGCTCAAGTACTAGAAGAAGAATTACATAGAATGCTTGGCATATAATATGTGCATGATGAGCATGATTGCAATGTTGTTAGTATGAATTCTTTGAATATCCATGATGCTAATGATATGCAAAGCCACAAGCTTGGGGATGCTATGTTTGATGAAGATGATATTTTTAGTCCCCCAAGTTTTGATGAGCAAATTTATTATGATGAAATCAGGCCTCCTATTTATGATGATTATATTGACGAAAGTGGATTTGGAGAGGTCATGACTTTGTTTAGTGATGAATCCACTATTTCAGAAGAGGTTCCAATTGATTATGAGAACAAAGTTGTCTATGATGATTATTGTGATGACTTGTATGCTATTAAGAATAATGATAACCATGAAACTTGTCATCATGATTTTAGTTTTCAATTGGATTATGCTTCACATGATAGTTATTTTATTGAGTTTGCTCCCACTACTATTGATGAGAAGAAGTTTGCTTATGATGGGAGTAGTAAAATTTCTATGCCTGTAGATCATGAAAAGAATGTTTTATGTGCTGGTTATATTGTTGAATTCATTCATGATGCTACTAAAAATTATTATGAGAGAGGATCATATGCTTCTACATATTGCAATAATATCAAGTTTCCTCTCTATGTGCTTAAAGTTTTGAAGCTATGCTTGTTTTGCTTTCCTATGCTAGTTGATTATCGTTTCCATAAGTTGTTTGCTCACAAAATCCCTATGAATAGGAAGTGGGTTAGACTTAAATGTGCTATTCATATGCTTCATGATGCTCCCATTATGTTTCAATTCTTATCTTTTGTGTGAGCATCATTATGCCTAGCTAGGGGCGTAAAACGATAGCGCTTGTTGGGAGGCAACCCAACTTTATTTTAGTTTCTTTGTTTTTGCTGCTTTTAGTGAATAAATAGTGCATCTAGCCTATGATTAGATGTGGTTTCATGTTTTGTTTAGTGTTTGTTCCAAGTAGAACCTTTGGGAAGACTTGTGTGAAGTTTATGTGATCTTGCTGTGAAAAACAGAATCATTAGCGCTCGCTAAAGTGGTCTTCAGATTTTACTGAAGCATGATATTTAGTTGATTCTTTTTTCAGATGATTGGTAGACAAATTCCGGAAATTTACCAATTTAGTTTGAATTTTTTGGAGTTCCAGAAGTAGGCGAAACCTGCAGATTACTACAGACTGTTCTGTTTTTGACAGATTCTGTTTTTCGTGTGTTGTTTGCTTATTTCAATGCATCTATGAGTAGTATTGGGAAGTATGAATCATAGACAAGTTGGAATACAGTAGGTTTAACACCAATATAAACAAATAATGAATTCATTGCAGTACCTTTGAGTAGTAGTTTGCTTTCTTATACTAACGGAGCTCACGAGAATTTTTGTCTAAGTTTTGTGTTGTGAAGTTTTCAAGTTTTGAGTATTGCTTTGATGGACTATGGAACAACGAGTAGCAAAGGCCTAAGCATGGGGATGCCCATGGCACCCCAAGTAAATTCAAGATAATCAAAAGCCTAAGCTTGGGGATGCCCCGGGAAGGCATCCCCTCTTTCGTCTTCATCCATCGGTAACTATACTTGGAGCTATATTTTTATTCGCAACATGATATGCGTTTTGCTTGGAGCGTCAATTTATGTAAGTTTGTCTTGCTTGCTGTTTGAATAATATCCCAAGATCCGAAGTTCTTAAATGTTAGAGAGTCTTCACATAGTTACATAATTATTTAACTACTCATTGATCTTCACTTATATCTTTCAGAGTAGTTTGTTGTTTGCTCTAGTGCTTCACTTATATCTTTTAGAGCACAACGGTGGTTATATTTTGTAGAAATAGATGAACTCTCATGCTTCACTTATATCCTTTTGAGAGTCTATTAAAACAGCATGGTAATGTTTTTTGGATATAAAACTAGTCTTCACATGATAGACATCCAAGATCAATGTAGTAAAAACTTCCACACTAAGTGCATTGAATATGATGGGAAGTTGGATGCTTGATAATTGTTTTGAGATATGAGGATAGTGTTGGAAATATGCCCTAGAGGCAATAATAAATTGGTTATTATTATATTTCCTTGTTCATGATAATTGTTTATTATCCATGCTAGAATTGTATTGATAGGAAACTCAGATACATGTGTGGATACATAGACAAACACCATGTCCCTAGTGAGCCTCTAGTTGACTAGCTCGTTGATCAATAGATGGTTGCGGTTTCGTGACCATGGACATTGGATGTCATTGATAACGGGATCACATCATTAGGAGAATGATGTGATGGACAAGACCCAATCCTAAGCCTAGCACAAGATCGTGTAGTTCGTATGCTAAAGCTTTTCTAAATGTCAAGTATCTTTTCCTTAGACCATGAGATTGTGCAACTCCCGGATACCATAGGAATGCTTTGGGTGTACCAAACGTCACAACGTAACTGGGTGGCTATAAAGGTGCACTACAGGTATCTCCGAAAGTGTCTGTTGGGTTGGCACGAATCGAGACTGGGATTTGTCACTCCGTGTGACGGAGAGGTATCTCTGGGCCCACTCGGTAGGACATCATCATAATGTGCACAATGTGATCAAGGAGTTGATCACGAGATGATGTGTTACGGAACGAGTAAAGAGACTTGCCGTAACGAGATTGAACAAGGTATCGGTATACCGACGATCGAATCTCGGGCAAGTGCTATACCGATAGACAAAGGGAATCGTATACGGGATTGATTGAATCCTTGACATCGAGGTTCATCCGATGAGATCATCGTGGAACATGTGGGAGACAACATGGGTATCCAGATCCCGTTGTTGGTTATTGGCCAGCGAGTTGTCTCGGTCATGTCTGCATGGTTCTCGAACCCGCGGGGTCTACACACTTAAGGTTCGATGATGCTAGGGTTATAGGGAATGTAGTACGTGGTTACCGAATGTTGTTCGGAGTCCCGGATGAGATCCCGGACATCACGAGGAGTTCCGGAATGGTCCGGAGGTAAAGATTTATATATGGGAAGTCCTGTTTTGGTCACCGGAAACGTTTTGGGCGCTATCGGTAACGTACCGGGACCACCGGGAGAGTCCCGGGGGTCCACCAGGTGGGGCCACCAGCCCCAGAAGGCTGCGTGGGCCAAATGTGGGAGGGGACCAGCCCCATGTGGTCTGGTGCGCCCCCCCCCCACCAAGGCCCAAGGCGCGTGGAGAGTGGGAGGGGGCAAACCCTAGGTCCAGATGGGCCTTAAGGCCCACCCTAGGGCGCCCCCCTCTCTTCCCCCCTTGGCCGCACCCTAGATGGGTTTTGGGGGCTGCCGCCACCCCTAGGGATGGAACCCTAGATGGGGGCGCAGCCCCTCCCCTTCCCCTATATATAGTGGCGGTTTTGGGGCTGCCATACACACGAGATCATCTCCCTCTTGGCGCAGCCCTACCCCTCTCCCTCCTCGTCTCTTGCGGTGGTTGGCGAAGCCCTACTGGAGTGCCATGCTCCTCCACCACCACCACGCCGTCGTGCTGCTGCTGGACAGAGTCTTCCCTAACCTCTCCCTCTCTCCTTGCTGGATCAAGGCATGGGGGACGTCACCGGGCTGCATGTGTGTTGAACACGGAGGCGCCGTTGTTCGGCGCTTAGATCGGAATAAACCGCGATCTGAATCGCTATGAGTACAACTCCTTCATCCGCGTTCTTGTAACACTTCCGCATCGCGATCTACAAGGGTATGTAGATGCACTCCCCTCTCCCTCGTTGCTAGATTACTCCATTGTCGGTGTACTAAGGTAGGGGTACCTCAGTACCCCAACTTGTGCACGGGCAGTAGCAGCTTCCCGCGGCAGGGTTTACCACGTACTTGCCGGAAACCTTCCCGATTCATATAAAGCCATTCAAAAACAAAGTATACAAGACAGAAGATCAAGGCCCCGGCAAGTGGAGCTTGCCGGGAAGGCCGTCCCAGGCTCAAGGCTATAACATTAACGCCAGACCCTAGCAAGAGGAGCTTGCCAGGAAGACCAGAAGACGGCATCTCAGAAGACATGCTTCGGCGCAACATGCGCCCCGGCCGGGCCCGGGGAGCGACAAGCTTCAGGGCCCGGCAAGGTCAAGGCCCCGGCAAGATGCTTGCCGGGGGGAACTCACGCTGTGTGCCCGTGCTCCAGCTCATCGACCCACGCATCGCCCTGGGACCCTTCCAGGGACGCGTGGCGGATGGCTGTGCAGCCTGGGGGACACGGTGGCGAGCCACGGTGACGAGGCTACCGCCGTGGCGAACGGAGACGCACGGGCGGGCGCTTTTGGGGTCGACGGCGATGGGCATTTAATGCTCTTGTCCCCCACTGTCAAGTTAGGTGATGACCACTGTTTATCCATTATTCATCCACTGTTCCCGCACTGTTACAACTACCACCGAAGTTACATTTTTGCCCTTCTTCTACGTTGACACCTGTCGGTGACCCCTTGAGCTATAAAAGGAGGCCCATGCACAACGTAGAGGGGGTTCGGAACCTTGATAGCTCCCGAGCTCACAAACTCAATACAGGCCAAGCAGGAGTAGGGTTTTACGCGTCCGCGCGGCCCGAACCTGGGTAAACTGCCCGCGTGCTCTCCTCGATCTGCTCTTCGTGCTCCCTCCGCTCCCTTACCGCAACGAACAAGGGGCTCCGATCCCATAGGTGCTCGTGGTGGACAGTTTCCCCCGACATCTTTGGCGCGCCAGGTAGGGGGTGTCGAGGTGGTGCGAACCTGATCCGGCGTTCACGCGGGCGCATTCTTCATCAACCTCTCCAGCTTCATCAACTTCATCAGCAACAACGACATGGCCCCGAAGAAGAAGGCTTCGGAGGTCGGAGGCCCGTCTGCGTCTGTTCCACCACCACCAGAACCAACGGTGGGTGGAGGAGACGCCGGCGGAAGGGTGGTCGCCGGCGAGGAGACTCACGGCGCCACCAAATCCAAGGACAAGGCGGATGACCGAGCCTCGGTGTCCGTAGATGCGCCACGTCCATCTCAGCAGACGACAACCCAGCAGCGCCGTGGTACGGGAGGTACCATCCGCTTGCTGGGGCAAGGGCAAACTGGAGGGTCGCGGGATGCTCCTGGCCACCGTCCTGGCATGAGCAAGGCGCGGTCGCCGGGGCGGGAAACTGCTCCTTCTAACCCCATTAGGAGTCCGAGCATATCCCGCTCCTCGCACCGCTCGCCCCCGCTCCCCTCCTCTCCAGCAGAAGCACTCGCAAGAGCGCAACTGCTCCTCGATTTCCCTCCAGCGGCAGACAAGGCCGAAGACTGGAGGGCGACGATACAAAGCCTCATCGCCTTCGCCAACAACGACACGCCGCAGCAGCCGGCGACATCGCGGCCGCGGCAAGTCGAGAAGACGAAGGCCGATGGCGACAAGACCGTCGGGGGTGCAACCACCGTGCACTCCCCGCTGCAGAAGCAGAAGACGCCTCCCTGCCGGATCAACGTCGACGACGACTCCACGGTGTCGTCAGATCCGCGGGCTCGTCGGGACCAGCGCCAGGTCCTTGACGACCGGCGACAAGAAGACGCTCGGACGACAATCGAGCACCGCCGAGAAGCTCGGCGACAATCAGATCAGCGCGCTGGGACCGCTGTCGACACGCACGCACCCGGTGAACCAGGTGACTTGCCGTACGCGGCAGGTTGCCTTGCGTTTACCTGTGAGCTGCGGCGTGTCCAGTGGCCCAGCGTGAAAAACTTCAAGCCCGACGTACCGGAGAAGTACGACGGCAAGACGCACCCCTCGGAGTTCCTCAGCATCTACACCATCGCGGTGCAGGCTGCCGGGGGGCGCGACGAGAAGATACTGGTGAACTACTTCCCGCTGGTGCTTAAGCCAAACGTTCGTTCTTGGCTTATGCACTTGCCGGAAGGCTCCATTTCTTCATGGGCAGATCTGTGCCACCAATTTGTTGGCGCCTTCACGGGCGGCCACAAACCCCACGGCTAGGAGAGTGATCTCCACATCTTGGCCCAGAAGGAAGGAGAACCCCTGCGCAAGTACATCCAACGGTTCAGCCGCGTGCAGCACAATATCCCCGACGTCCACCCCGCCGCGGTTATCAGTGCGTTCCACCAGAACGTGCGTAACCGTCGCATGCGGGAAGAGATGGCCATGACGAAGATCCGGGATGTCAGCGAGCTCTATGCTCTGGCTGACAAGTGCGCGCGCGCCGAAGAGGGGAGGAGACTCCCCGGAGAGGATGCTGGCGCAGGGGGAAGCGACAGCGACGATGCCGCCCCGGCAAAGAAGAGCCGACGGCGAAACAACAGGAGAAAGAAAAGCAAGGAAGTGCTGGTCGTCGAGAAGTCCGCCAAGGAGGCTCCCGCCAAGATAGCACAGGCCGGCGGTTCCGGCAAGGAGCCTGCCCCTGTAGCGGCAGCCGACAAGCAGGACGGCTCCGACAAGCAATATTACAAGATCCACCGCACCAAGGGTCATGACCTTTCGAACTGCAAGCGCGTCGAGTACCTCGTAGAGCAGCAGAAAGCTGAATACGAGCGGCGCGACAAGGAGAAGGCCCAAGGTGGCGGAGGAGAGCCGAGCAAGAAGCGGCCATTTAATGGCCGGGGAGGACGCCGCGGCAAGGCCAAGCAGCGGCAAGGTGATCGACCTCCCCGGGGCCGCGACAAGGACGAGGAAGAAGAGGACGACGACGACATGGAGGAAGGTGATAACAGCGAGCAGGAGTTCCAGAAGGCCACAGAAGTCCTGTGTGTCGACGGGGGCGCCTCTCTGCATACTTCCCACCGCCAACTCAAGCAGTGGGTGCGGGAAGTAAACGCAGCAGAGCCGCCCGTTGAGTCGCGCAGGCTGCTGAAGTGGTCCAGCACGCCCATCATTTTTGATCTTGAGGATCACCCTGGCCGCACCACAGCGGTCGGGTGCTTGCCGATGTTGGTCTCACCAACCATCCGCAACCTCAAGGTCACCAAAATGTTGGTTGACGGCGGGGCCGGGCTAAACTTGATCTCCTCAGCTGTGATCAAGAAACTCCAGATCCCAGATGGCGAGCTCGAAGAGACCGGTTCGTTCCAAGGAATAAACCCGGGGAGGAGCAAGCCCAAGGGGAAGATCACTCTGCCAGTGACCATTGGCGGGGAGCTCAACTTCAGGACAGAGAGGATAACCTTTGATGTTGCCGATATCCCATTGCCATACAATGGGATACTTGGACGTCCTGCCCTCGCCAAGTTCATGGCAGCTTCCCACTACGCCTACAATGTACTCAAGATGCCGGGGCCGATAAGCGTCATCTCTGTCCATGGCGACAAGAAGGACGCGCTTATCTGCGCCGACAAGATATACCGGGATGCAGCAGCCGCAGCGGAGAGCAACACACTTGCCGCTGAAGCTCCCGGGGGGAAGAAGACCAAGTCCAAGTCCGGCAAGTGCTCTGGGACCCACTCCGGCAAACGCACCTCCTCGGAGTGCTGCGCTGCCGTCGAGGACGTTCCATCGAGCTCCACCGGCAAGTGCAAGAAGGGGATGGCCGCTCCACCGGCAACCAAGAAGGTGTCCGCCAAGGAGGACGGCACTGGTGGTACCTTCACCATCAGTGCTACGCTTGATAGCAAATAGGAAAGCGCGCTCGTTGCCTTCCTGCGGGCGAATGTCGATGTGTTTGCATGGCAACCATCTGACATCCCCGGCGTTCCCAGGAAGGTAATTGAGCACAAGCTTGCTGTTTGTCCTCATGCGCGGCCCGTCAAGCAGAAGGTCAGAAAGCAAGCCGTGGAGCGCCAAGAATTCATTGCCGAAGAGATCAAGAAACTAGAAGCAGTAGGCCTGGTTAGAGGCGTGATCCATCCCACGTGGTTAGCAAATCCAGTTGTCGTGCGTAAGGCCAACGGGAAGTGGAGACTATGTATAGACTTCACCGATGTGAATAAAGCATGTCCCAAGGATCCATTTCCCTTGCCGCGCATTGACCAGATTGTTGACTCCACCGCCGGATGTGAGCTGCTCTCTTTCCTTGATGCATATTCAGGCTACCACCAGATTTTCATGGCTAAGGAAGACGAAGAGAAGACTGCATTTATCACTCCATGCGGCACGTATTGCTTCAAACGGATGCCCTTTGGGTTGAAGAATGCAGGCTCAACATTTGCAAGGGTAGTGCACACTGCTTTTGAGCCACAGATCCACAGAAATGTAGAAGCCTACATGGATGACATAGTGGTGAAGAGCAAGAGCAAAGATACACTGATACAAGATCTGGAAGAAACATTTGCAAATCTGCACAAGATCCAGCTTAAGTTGAACCCCGAGAAGTGCGTCTTTGGAGTCCCCTCCGGAAAGCTTCTCGGGTTCTTTGTGTCCCAGAGGGGGATTGAAGCCAATCCCGACAAGATAAAAGCCATCGAGCAGATCGAAGCCCCGAAGCGCGTCAAGGACGTAAGGAGACTTGCAGGTTGTGTAGCTGCCCTCAGTAGGTTCATTTCAAAGTCTGCAGAACGCGCCCTGCCTTTCTTCAAAATTTTGAAGAAGGCAGGTCCTATGAAATGGACTCCGGAAGCGGAGGCAGCGCTGCAAGACTTGAAACGATACCTATCCTCCACTCCAATACTTGTCGCACCTAGGCCACAAGAGAAGTTGCTGCTGTACTTAGCGGCAAGCAATCAAGTGGTTAGTGCTGCGTTAGTAGCGGAGAGGGAGGCAGAGGAAGAGTCTACACCACCGGCAAGCGAATCCAGCGACAAGCAGGGGGCTGCTCCGGCAAGCTCTGGCCCCGACAAGGACAACTCTGCGCAGGAGCAAGGAGAAGTGCGAAAGAAGATGGTGCAGCGCCCAGTGTATTTTGTAAGTTCCCTCTTGCAGGGGGCTAGATCAAGATACTCTGGGGTGCAGAAGTTGCTTTTCGGCCTCCTCATGGCCTCGAGAAAGTTGCGCCATTACTTCCAAGCACATGAGATAACAGTGGTCACTCGCTTTCCGTTGAAGAGGATATTGCAGAATCCAGAAGTAACAGGCAGGATCGTCGAGTGGGCACTGGAGCTGTCAAGCTTTGGTCTCAAGCTTGAAAGTACTTCAACTATCCAGAGCCGAGCTTTGGCAGAATTCATAGCTGAATGGACCCCAACGCCCGATGAAGAAGTTCCAGAGACAAGTGTTCCCGTACAAGAAGCGACAAGTGAATGGGTAATGTACTTTGATGGTGCCTTCTCGCTGCAAGGCGCCGGTGCCGGCGTGGTACTCATAGCGCCCACCGGAGAGCACCTCAAGTATGTTATCCAGATGCACTTTCCCAGGGATCAAGCGACAAACAACACTGCTGAGTATGAAGGCTTGCTTGCCGGCCTCAGGATTGCGGCCGAACTTGGGATCAAGAAGCTGATTGTGCGGGGAGATTCTCATTTGGTGGTCCGACAGGTTAACAAAAGTTACCAAAGCCCTTTGATGGAAGCCTATGTTGATGAAGTGAGGAAGCTTGAAGAACACTTTGAAGGTCTGCAAATGGAGCACGTTCCAAGAGCTCAGAATGATATAGCAGATGGCCTTTCAAAGTGTGATGCGATGAAGTTACCTGTGGAACCAGGGACCTTCCTGCTCAAGCTAACTCAGCCATCCGTTACACCATCAATTGGGCAGCCCAAGAAGAGAAAGTTGATCTCCGGCGACTACTTGCCAGCGGATCTTCCCGAGACCGCGGCCAAGGTCCCCAAGATCAACGATCAGAACGCTGAGGAACAGTTTGCTCCTGCAGATCTAAGGGTCTGTACAGTTGAAGCAAGCGTTCCCGACAAGCCTTGCCCCGGCAGGCTTGCCGGGGGACCATCAGCTCCGGCAAAACCGGAGGTTCTTGCCGTAGAAGCTGAGGTTCCCGCAGCGGCCCTCATGCCTTTAGTCCTCGCTGTTGAGCCTCGGGCTCCAGCATGGGCACAGCAAATCGTCCGTTTTCTGCAAACTGGAGAACTTCCTGACGACCCAGAAGAGATAGAGAAGATTACAAGGCAATCAAGTATGTACCAGTTCGTTGACAATGAACTGTACAGAAGAAGGCTCAATGGTGTCAGGTTGAAGTGCATTTCCAGAGAAGATGGACAGAAGTTGTTGGCAGAAATACACGGAGGCATATGTGGCCACCACATTGGCGCAAGGGCACTTGCCGGGAAGGCGTTCCGGCAAGGGTTCTTCTGGCCAGAAGCCCTCCAAGATGCAACTGCACAAGTAACCAAGTGTGAAGCATGCCAGTTCCATGCCAAGCAAATTCATCAGCCAGCTCAAGCTCTCCAGACGATCCCTTTGTCCTGGCCCTTCTCGGTCTGGGGGCTCGATATCCTCGGCCCCTTCCCCCGTGCTGTTGGGGGCTTTGAGTACTTGTACGTTGCGATCGACAAGTTCACAAAGTGGCCAGAAGTGGAACCCGTGAGAAAGGTGACAGCACAGTCAGCAGTCAGGTTCTTCAGGTCGATTGTTTGCCGTTTCGGGATCCCTAACAGGATCATCACCGACAACGGTACACAATTTACAAGTCGCACCTTCATGCAGTACGTCCAAGACCTTGGCGCCAAGGTCTGTTTCGCTTCTGTTGCTCACCCGAGGAGCAATGGTCAAGCGAAGAGGGCCAATGCTGAAGTGTTGCGCGGACTCAAGACAAGAACTTTCGACAGGCTGCGCAAGTGCGGAAAAAACTGGATAGAGGAGCTACCGGCGGCTCTTTGGTCAATCAGGACGACACCAAGTCGAGCCACCGGACAGACACCCTTTGCTCTTGTCTATGGAGCAGAGGCAGTTCTCCCCACGGAACTCGTATACGGATCTCCTCGAGTGCTCGCTTATGATGAGCTCGAGCAAGAGCAACTGCGACAAGATGATGCATTGCTCCTCGAGGAGGAACGTCTCCAGGCTGCTGTACGAGCTGCTCGATACCAGCAAGCCTTGCGCCGCTATCATAGCCGCAAGGTCAAGGCCAGGAGTCTCGAGGAAGGCGACCTTGTTCTTCGGCGTGTTCAGTCCGCCAAGAATTCCAACAAGTTGACGCCGAAGTGGGAAGGCCCTTATCGGGTGAGACAAGTCACAAGGCCCGGCGCTGTCCGCCTTGAGACCGAAGAAGGCTTACCGGTGAGCAACTCCTGGAACATAGAGCATCTTCGCAAGTTTCACCCATAAGGCGCGGTTGCCGTGATCCGCTCCGGCAACCACCTTTTGTACAAGCCTTGCCGCTGTTGCACGTAACCCTTTGTACAAAGCCGGGCGCAGATCCCGTGCATCAGTAAAGCTTTTGCGTTTTGCATTATTTGCCTTTTTCATGCTTTTCTTCGCTATTTGCATGCATTGTTTGGCATCTTGTGCAGCACACGTATCCGGTAAGCATTAGTACGCCAAAAGGCCCTATACTTGTTTTCCCTCCTCTTTTTCTTTCCCTCTTAAGCAGAAGGAATGTTCCTCGCGCACAAGTTTGCCGGGGGGGAAGGAGAGGGAGGATGAACCAAGTGGGATGAACCAAGTGTTGTTCAAGAAAGAGAAGCCTTGCCGGAGAAACAAACAACATATGAAAGCTAAGTTACCAGAATTTGAGCAGTTCAAATTTTTAAATTTTAGTTATATTCCTTGAACAACCACACTTTGTATGGAAAACCTGTGCGCGGAGGAACCTACCCGTGGCTAGCCGCACCCTTACCTTGTTTTCGAGTACGCTCAACGACTTAAGTGAGCTGCGACAAGTGTCGCGCCCTTACTTCGTTTTCGAGTTCGCTCAGCAAGCTAAGTGCGCTGCGACTAGCTGCGGCAAGGTTGCTTGCCAGTAAGGCCTTTGCCAGCAGGCTGCTCGGAGTCCAACACTCAGCGCTCGCGGCAAGAGTCCCTTGCCGGCTAGTTCCCTAAAAGCGTATGGTAAAAAGCATACAAAGTAGAGGGCCAAAACAAGGGAGATAACACTGCATCGATTGATCAAGATAAGATAATATATTACAAGGGATAACTTGTCGCAATGACTAATAGAATCATGTTCATGGCACACTTTGCAGCAACAAAGGAAATAAAAAGAAGGAGGTCAAATCTACGCGGTCGCCCTCACGCCTGGAGATCTTGTTCACCTTGGCGATGATATGGGCGACCTGCGCCTTCAATGCCTCCTGATCTGCATCGGCCGGCAAGCTGCGGAGGACGTTGACGAGATTAATACCAGGGTTGCGGTAGACAATCTTCGTCAAGACGCGCTCCAAGGTTCCCGCGTAGAGCTGGCGCGACTCCTCGGCCAGCTGCGCGGGGAGCTTCTCCTGCAGCCATGCAAGCGCCGGCGCGATCCCTTTGAAGAAAAGTCTTAACCTGGCGCTGTGGGGGAGGGTCTCGTCCGGAGAATACACAAGGTGCTCCGCCCTCATCGCCATCAGCTCCTTGTCGATCTTGGCAGCAGAATCGACCAGCTCCTCCGTCCATTGCTCCACCGCCTGGTTGAAGAGGTTTGCGGAGGTGGCAGTGCTCTCCACCAGCTCCCGCTCCTTGCGAACCTTCTCCTTCAACTTGGTCTCGCGGTCCCGGGCGGCGTCAAGTGAATCCCTCAAAGTGGAGACCTTCAACTCAAGATCAGCAATTGAGTCCTTGGCGACTTTGAGCTCGTCGCCCTGCTTGGAGAGGCGTACCTGAAGCTCGGAGTTAGTATGGGCGTCTTTCTCGCGCTCTATGTTGAGCGCGGTGACCCTCTCCGTGCTCGCCTTTAGGTACTCCTCCAGCTGCGCCACCTTAGCTTCAAGGTCCTTCTTGGCGGTTTCCGCGGCGGCGGTGGCTTCCTTTGCCTCCTTCAGGGCCCCGCCAAGAGTCTGCTCCCGGGCGGTGAGCTCGTCGTCGTGGGCGTCGAGCTCAACCTTCCGCTGGTTGAGCGCTCCTTCTCGCCGGGACAGCTCTTCGCCAGCCAAGCGCTGCTGCTCCTCAGCCTCAGCTTTCTCCAGGAGGAACTCCTGCTGCTCTCCGGCAAGCTTCTCGCGCTCCTTCGCCAAGTCGCGGAGAGCCGCCTGCTTGGCGGCGCGGAGCTCTGCGGCGCGTTTCTCCAAATCTGCTCCGGCCTTGGCGGTGAGGGCTTCTCGCGATTCCAGTTTCGCCTGCCTGGCCCGGTAAAGGGCCAGGAGGTGGCGGAGAAGTTTCTCCTCTTCGGGCTCATCGCTCCCGCCAGGCACCTCAACAATCTTCAGCCCCGCGGAGGCGAGGACCTCTCCATCAAAGGTCTCTCCCTCCACGGGGGCTCGCGACGAGGATCCCCACGGCACTTGTATGAAGACGCCATTGGGGGCCTCAAGATAGAAGCCGGTCTGCTCCTTGTCGGCGGAGGGGTCAGCGGCCGGCGCAGCGCTTGACGCTCCTGCCGCCTCCGGGCCGGCAGTGTGGCCGCCGTCCCCCTCCCCAGCCGCGGCGTCTGCGGTTGGAGCAGTCTCCTCCGCGGCAGGCTCGTCGGCTCCTGCCATGCCCTCAGCGGCAGTGGCATTGCCGCCGTCGCCTTGCGCGCCCTCCTCGTCGGTGGCCTCGGTCTCCATCCGGTCCGGCGCGGGAGGATCTAACAGAAGAAGAAGAAAAGAAACAATCAAGCAAATATCCAAAAAGACAAGTTCAAGAAGACGAAACTACAAGACTTACCTTCGCGGACGTCCTCAACGACTGGCTCCCTCGCCGGGGAGTCCTCCCTTGGCGGTGGAGCGGTGGCTCCTGCTGGCGGAGGGCCGCCCGTGCCCCCCCTTGGCGGGGTGGCCACCCTTGTCGGGCTGCCTGCCCTTGGCGGGGAGCCCGTCCTTGGCGGAACGTCCTCCCTCGCCGAGGAGTTCGCCCTTGGCGGGGAGGGTGGAATCTGCAGCTCCTCGGGAGTAACCTCCGGTTGCTCCTGCGGCTGCGGCTCCATTTCTACACAAGACAAGCAAAACAAGCAAGGCAACAAGATATCAGTACAAAGCAAAAACCTCAAGCGCGCCCGACAAGTAGGAAGTTCAAGACCAGACTTACGCCGGGGGCTGCGCTGGGGGCTGCTCTTCGGAGCAACGCTTGGGTCTGGCAAGTTCGTCGCCGGCGCGTCCCCTGTCGCCGCGACGGGCGAGTCGTCGTCGACCTCAACCACGGGGATCTTGGCCCGCTTCGCTGCCCGCTGGGCCAGGGACCTAAAAACGAAAACAAGATCATAATCATCAACGAAAGAATCAAGACAGAATTGAAGAAGCTACAAAATACAAGTGCTTACTCCTCTTCCTCGTCGTCGTCGTCGCTCAGGGCGGAGAAGTCGAACTCCACCTGAGGCGCTCCCGCGCGAGGAGCAGGAGGAGAAGGCTCCCTCGGGCGCTTGGCGGTCTCCGGGGCTGGGGGCTGCGAAGACCCAGCCTCCGTTGGCGCCGAGGCCCGGGGAGCAGGCGGAGCAGCTGCTCCACTCTGAGAGGATTCCCCTCCACTAGGTGCTGGTGCGCGGGGCGCCTCCGTTGCGGCTGGCACGCGGGGCGCTTCCGCTGCGGCTGGTGCGTTGGGCGCCTCCGTCACGCCTTGGCTCGCTCTGGTGGCTCGTGCCGCCCGGCGAGCAGGCTGCTGCCGGGGCGCCTGCATCCTCGTCGCTGTGGGTGCCTTGCGGAGGCGCTTCCCCGGCGCTTGCTTGGGACTTGCTGGAGGGGGGGAGTTCTCCGACGACGAGGAGGCGTCGTCGTCGAGCCCTAGAGACCCGCCGGTGTCTTCATCGGCCTCGACTTCCTCCTCCTCCCCAGTGGGCCCGCTGGGTCCAGCACCCTGCCCTGCGGCTCCGCTCCCTCCGGCACCTCTACTTCCTCCGGCAACCTCGCCTCTTGCCGCGGCCTCGCTCACGATCCCGGGAATCCCGGCGTACCTCAGAGAAGGAACCCCGGCGAGCTCGTCGGGCGGGAGCTTGAGCAGTCTGCGGATCTCCGCCTCTTCGGCTTGACACGACGCGTCCTCAGCATCTGCCTCGTCGACGGTGAACCCAAAATCTCCTGCCGCTGCAGCTGCGGCGGCCTCTTCCATCCGGGAAGCGATATAAGCTAGATCCCGCTCCGTGGTTTCCCGAGTGAGACCCTTGTTCTCCTCGGCGTTCTTGGGCACCTCGACCAGATTATCGAAGAAACTCATGATTGCATCCGGCGTGGGCACTATCCAGGTGGGGTCGACGCCGTGGGAGTCACACGCGGGCATCATTGCGCGCAAGGCGTCCCGGGCGGTGCTGTTGCACAGCGGCACCACTCCCCGGGGAGGTCTAAACCACTCTGGATGGGCCGGGTCGTGCTTGAAAAGCTCCCGGACCATCCCCTTCAGCTCCAGCGCCGTAAAGTTGAAGTTCAAACCTGGGCGCAGCCTCATAAATATCCGCCGCATTGCCAAACTCCCATGCTGGCCTTTTCCTCTCCTGTAAAGGGGCAATGCGGCGGCGGAGGAAATCTGCCCCTACCTCTTCGATGGTCAACTTGGCTACCCGGAGATGAAGTATCCTGACGAGGGCGGCGTTGAGCTTGACATCATCCGGGGCCAAATCGCTCCAGTCCCTGCCGCGCACTATGGCTGTTGTGCGCGGCGCAGTGAAAGGCTCCGGCCGGTCCTCCACTATCCAACACCAATCTGCGCGCCACTCCTCCCACTTGCCGCGGAGCTCTCCTTTCATATAGGAGTCCTTCTTGTTCAAGCGGAAGATCCAGGAGATACCCCCGGAGAGGGGAGCGCCGGCCTCTACTCTAGGCATGAAGAAATGCCGAAAGAGTGCTACGTTTGGATAGATCCCTATGTAGTTTTCGCACAGATGTGCGAAAACCGCCATCGTAAGGATGGCGTTGGGGGTGAAGTCTAAGAGATGGAGGTTGTACGTGTTCATGATGTCACAGAAAAACTCCGAGAATGGAGGGCACAAGCCGTAGTGGAAGAAGACAGCGAAGAAGAAATACCCGCCGGGAAGCAGATCCTTGGCGCCGGCGGGGTAGACTCTGGTCCGGGGATGAGCCTTGGTCTCCTTGGCCCAGAAAAGATAGTACTTGTTCCAGAGCTCCCTCGCGCCGAGCCTTGGCGCGAAGACCACATTCCTCTTCCGCAAGAGAGCAAGCTTCGCCGCCTGCTCGGATTTCTCCTTCTTGGCCTTCTCCGCTTTCGCCTTCTCGGCTTTCGGAGCCATGGCGGAGGCGGCGGGGGAAGGGGCGAGGAGTTCGGCGGCGCCGCAGATGCGGAAGACGGCGGAGGAGGTGTGGAGGCGGACCGCAGCGGGGGATTTCTGGAGGATGAAGAAGCAATGAAAGCGCAGGAGGGAAACTGCCCCTGTTTTCCTCTGCTTTTAAGGGGGAGTGGGGGACGCTCCGCATTTCCCATTAAAGAACGTGGCCACGATCTCTCCCACGACGCCGTAATCGACGCGTGCCGTTAGGGAGAGGCGCGGCGGATGCGGAAGGGAATCTACGGCTCGCCGTGGGCCGCGCGTGCCCGTGCACTGTTTTGGGCCTGGCCCGACATCGCTCGGCACCGTGTGTGGCCCAGGCCCGTGGGCTCCTGTCGGTGTACTAAGGTAGGGGTACCTCAGTACCCCAACTTGTGCACGGGCAGTAGCAGCTTCCCGCGGCAGGGTTTACCACGTGCTTGCCGGAAACCTTCCCGATTCATATAAAGCCATTCAAAAACAAAGTATACAAGACAGAAGATCAAGGCCCCGGCAAGTGGAGCTTGCCGGGAAGGCCGTCCTAGGCTCAAGGCTATAACATTAACGCAAGACCCTGGCAAGAGGAGCTTGCCAGGAAGACCAGAAGACTGCATCTCAGAAGACATGCTTCGGCGCAACATGCGCCCCGGCAGGGCCCGGGGAGCGACAAGCTTCAGGGCCCAGCAAGGTCAAGGCCCCGGCAAGATGCTTGCCGGGGGGAACTCACGCTGTGTGCCCGCGCTCCAGCTCATCGACCCACGCGTCGCCCTGGGACCCTTCCAGGGACGCGTGGAGGATGGCTGTGCAGCCTGGGGGACACGGTGGCGAGCCACGGTGACGAGGCTACCGCCGTGGCGAACGGAGACGCACGGGCGGGCGCTTTTGGGGTCGACGGCGATGGGCATTTAATGCTCTTGTCCCCCACTGTCAATTTAGGTGATGACCACTGTTCATCCACTGTTCCCGCACTGTTACAACTACCACCGAAGTTACATTTTTGCCCTTCTTCTACGTTGACACCTGTCGGTGACCCCTTGAGCTATAAAAGGAGGCCCATGCACAACGTAGAGGGGGTTCGGAACCTTGATAGCTCCCTTGCTCGGTGTAGCTAGTTCTTCAAGCTCCCGAGCTCACAAACTCAATACAAGCCAAGCAGGAGTAGGGTTTTACGCGTCTGCACGGCCCGAACCTGGGTAAACTGCCCGCGTGCTCTCCTCGATCTGCTCTTCGTGCTCCCTCCGCTCCCTTACCGCAACGAACAAGGGGCTCCGGTCCCATAGGTGCTCGTGGTGGACAGTTTCCCCCGACATCCATAGATTGATCTTGGTGATGCGTAGAATTTTTTTGATTTCTGCTAGGATCCCCAACAGATAGTGATATTAGAGTCATGCTAGTGGAGTTATTATGAAATTGAGAAATACTTGTGTTAAGGTTAATGATTCCCGTAGCATGCATGTATGGTGAACCGTTGTGTGACTAAGTTAAAGCATGAGGTATTTGTAGAGTGCCAACCTTTGTGTGGAGGTCGGGGGCGTGCAATGGTTAACTCCTACCAACCTCCCCCCTAGGAGCATGCGTTGATTGCTTTGTTTTGACGACTCGTAGATTTTTGCAATAAGTATATGAGTTCTTATGACTAATGTTGAGTCCATGGATTATACGCACTCTCACCCTTCCACCATTGCTAGCCTCGCTTGTACCGCGCAACTTTTGCCGGTGCCATAAACCCACTATATATCCTTCCTCAAAACAGCCACCATATTGTTCCTCAAAACAGCCACCATACCTACCTATCATGGCATTTCCATAGCCATTCCGAGATATATTGCCATGCAACTTTCCACCGTTCCGTTCATCTGACACGCGTCATATTGTCATATTGCCATTGCATGATCTTGTAGTTGACATCGTATTTGTGGCAAGGCCACCATGCATAACTTTTCATATATGTCACTCTTGTTTCATTGCACATGCCGGTACACCGCCGGAGGCATTCATATAGAGTCATACTTTGTTGTTGTAGTATCGAGTTGTAATATCGTGTTGTAATGAAAGTGTGATGATCATCGTTATTATAGCATTGTCTCATGGGAGGAAAGGCTGAATCTATAAAGCCCCTCCATAAAAGAAGAAAAAGAAAAGAAAAAGGGACAATTGCTACTATCTTTTTTCCACACTTGTGCTTCAAAGTAGCACCATGTTCTTCATTGTAGTGAGTCTCATGTTTAGTCACTTCCATATACTAGTGGGAATTTTCATTATAGAACTTGGCTTGTATATTCCAACGATGGGCTTCCTCAAATGCCCTAGGTCTTCGTGAGCAAGCAAGTTGGATGCACACCCACTAGTTTCTTTTGTTGAGCTTTCATTCATATTTAGCTCTAGTGCATATGTTACATGGCAATCCCTACTCACTCACATTGATATCTATTGATGGGCATCTCCATAGCCCGTTGATACGCCTAGTCAATGTGAGACTATCTCCCTCTTTTTTGTCTTCTCCACAACCACCTCTATTCCACCCATAGTGCTATATCCATGGCTCACGCTCATGTATTGCGTGAAAGTTGAATGGTTTGAAAAGATAGAGTATGAAAACAAGTGCTTCGCTGAAATCGGGGTTGTGCATGATATGAATATTTTTGTGTGATAACGAGGGAGCATAGCCAACACTATATGATTTTGTAGGGATAACTTTCTTTAGCCATAGTATTTTGAGAAGACATGATTGCTTTGTTAGTATGCTTGAAGTATTATTGTTTCTTCTGTCAATATAGACTTTTATCTTGAATCTTTCAGATATGAACATTCAAGCCACAATTAAGAGAATTACATTGAAAAACTATATTGGTTAGCATTCCACATCAAAAATTCTGTTTTTATCATTTACCTACTCGAGGACGAGCATGAATTAAGCGTGGGGATGCTGATACGTCTCCAACGTATCTATAATTGTTTATTTTTCCATTATTTTATATTATCCTTCTAGGATGTCTTATGGGCTTTATTATACACTTTTATATGATTTTTGGGACTAACCTATTAACCCAGAGCCCAGTGCCAGTTTCTGTTTTTCTCATGTTTTAGGGTTTTACATAAAAGGAAAATCAAACGGAGTCCAATTGATGAGCCAATTTTTGACGATTTTTTCTGCACCAAAAGAAGCCCCCGAAGCAAAAGCGTTGGGCCACGAGAGCCACAAGCTTCCCTCGAGGGTGGGGGGCGCACCCTGGGCAATCTCGAGGACAGCCCGTAGCCCCCTTTGCTTTGGCCCCGACTCCAAAAATTCCTATAAATACTGAAACCTTCGGAAATTAACCTAGATCGGGAGTTCCACCGCCGAAAGCCTCTGTAGTCACCGAAAACCAATCTACACCCATTCTGGCACCCTGCCGGAGGGGGGAATCCCTCTCTGGTGGCTATCTTCATCATCCCAGCGCTCTCCATGACGAGGAGGGAGTAGTCCACCCCCGGGGCTGAGGGTATGTATCAGTAGCTATGTGCTTGATCTCTCTCTCGTGTTCTTGAGATGTCACGATCTTGATGTATCGCGAGCTTTTGCTATTCTAGTTGGATCTTATGATGCTTCCCCCTCCCCCCTCTACTCTCTTGTAATGGATTGAGTTTTCCCTATGAAGTTATCTTATCGGATTGAGTCTTTAAGGATTTGAGAACACTTGATGTATGTGTAACATCCCAAATTTTCAATTTGGAATGTTATACATAGATCATACTGCATGCATGTTTCTTTGCATTTTTGTTTGTGGTGATCCTCGAAATTCTAAGCAACTCAAGGACCTACGGAGAGAGTTGGGAATTCTACCGTTTTCGTATTTGAGTCCACTCGAATACCGGTACGAGGACAGAGTTGGTTTTAATTATTTTTCTCTCCTAAAAATATTTCTAAATACAATATATGAGCGGAGATAATATGACTTCTCCAAACTAACAGAAATATTGGAGGAAAAATGTTAAAATCACTTTTGGTACTTTTCTGGATTTATTTGCGATTTTATTTGCATAGGAAAAATGCGTGTTTTTAAAAGTTGCATTTAGGTCCGGGAAAAATGTTCAATTTGTCCTAAATATTATTAGAAGACGGTGAAAATTTATTTCGGGATTTTTGGAGTCCGTTTAGTATTTCTTTCGTTAGTTTTGCTACGTCAGGACTCTTTAAAAAAAAAAGGAAACCGACTCCGGGCCGTATGTGGCCAGGACTCCTGGCCTAAGGCCTTTATAAGCCGCCGCCCCGGCCCGAGAAGCCGCCACCCGCCTCTGCCCTAGCGCCGCCGCCGCGCCACTTGCCGCCGCCGCCTACTGTCGCCGCCGACGCCACGCCGCCGAAGCCACCCACCGCCGCGTCGCCCGCCGCCACAGCCGCCCGCCGCCGTCCCCGCCGCCGGAGTCACCGGAGCCGCCGCCGCCGTCGAGGTAGTCATCCGCCGCCGTCGGTTTTTCTTTAGAAACCGATCGGTTTTTTTGGAAACCCTAGATCCGTTGTTTTGAGGTTAGATCAGTTTTTTTTCTAGTTTAGTTATTTAGCGGACGTTCGTCCGTACGTTCGTTTTAACGAACGCTGTTCGTCCGTTAGCCGCAGACAGCGAACGTTCGTTCGTTAGGCTATTCGTCAGTTTTCTTTATTGGGGTTTTTATCCGCGATTATTTCGATCGCGATTTCAGCCCTCATCTTGTTTTTCGTTTTACTTTTCGCTCGAGAGTCGGAATCAGGTGATTCAAAATCCCAGATCTTCGTCTCGATGATCTCTTTCCGTTAACCAACTTGAATAAAGTTTTGGATACTGTAAAATTTGACTTTAGATCAATTAGTAACCGGAGCTCGTTTCTTTCGCAGTTTGAATTTCGTTGCTTCTTCGTTTGGATTTATTTCTGCAAACCGGAGTTCTTAAGTTGAACTTTCTGGTTAGATCTTATCTTTTGGAGTTTTGTTTGTGCATCATTGCTTGATTGCTTATGTATGCTATTTTTTGTTTGCGATAGAATACCCGGACTGTGAAGCGTGCTACTACGAGTCTCTAGGTTTTGCAAATCGTCTGGAAGGCAAGTAACACTTTGATCATACCCTTTTATTACCTAGTTTTTATGCATTAGATCAACCCCTCATACATTGCATGAGTAGGATCTCTTAACTTGTGGGACTGGGAAGTAGATTGAGGTAGAACCTATTACCTGCATTATTTTCAAACCCTTGGGAGCTACTTCTACGTTTGCTTATGTTGCTTTGCTATGCTCGTAGACGTGGGTTGGGTTTTAGTGAAATCCATGACAGATGTGAGTTATTAATTAAGGATTCAACATAAGGTGGCTACTTGAATACACATCTGGGTGGATTGGTTGCAGGGCACCTGGAGAATCCAGTGTTGTCCTAGGAAATCCCGGGGTTCCGTGTGATTTTTCCTATGGAATGCCACCCAGGCTCAAAGGGATCATAAAACTATTCATGCTAGAAACTTCCGTGTGCAGCCACAATGCCATTATGGGCTCTGGCATAATTGAGTAAGTTGTGGAAAACCTTTCCATGATGGGCTAGCAGATGTAGAGGGATTGTAGGTGTAGCGGCCTATCTATCTGGTTAAGGGGACCTCTTCCGAAAGACTGTGTCTCGGTCATCCGTTTCTCAAACACCATGCAGTGCGAGAAACCAAACGGAGGCGATCAAGTCTTGTGGGAAAAGTGCACAAACCTCTGCAGAGTGTACAAACTGATCATGATTAGCCGTGTCCCCGGTTATGGACATCTTGAGTATCTGGTACTTGAATTATTGGTTGATCTCATCACTCTAAAGTTAATTTGTTGGGTTAATGATAACTTTAATTTGGGATTGAGTTGGAGGTACCTTCTCAATGATGTTGCAACTACCATGATAGTTAAAAACAAAATTTACACCTTTGTTGTAAGGAAAATTTGGCTTTACGCAAAAACTATAACCTTAGAGCCTCCACCAGCCAAATATGCATATAGTATAGCCTTTATTCTTATACTTGCATCTTCTGTGTTATCTTGCCAGCATATTCCATGTGCTGACCCGTTTTCGGGCTGCAACATATTACATTGCAGACTTTTCAGATGAGGAATAAGACGTTCTAGGTCATTTGTCATGCACTCAGCTATGCCGTTGGAGTTGATGGACTCACTTATCTTCCAAGCCTTCCGATGTTATTTTGTTAGATGGCCTTAAGCCATAGATTTATGTAATAAGTTCTCATTGGAGACATTCGATGTAATAAGTGTGTGATTGCCACTCTGTTATAAATCCTTCAAGTACTGTGTGTGTCAGCATTACCGATCCAGGGATGACACGAAACACAGAGACTTCGGTCCATTCGGATCGTGGTCGCTACAAGATGGTATCAGAGCACACGTTGATTGTAGGACACAACCACTAAGACAGACCCTAGATCACTCTTCTCTACTCATTCTGACTTCTCTCCATTTTCTACTTCTTTAGGATGGTGGACCCAAGGAACAAGTTCACTCAACCGGATGAAGACACACCATTTGGACGACACTTGAAGGAAGTCACTAGGTACCTGGACATAGGAATACCAAGCTTTACCGGGACCTACACCGCCACTTTACCAGAAGAGGAGCGATGGAGCATTCAAGTTCAAATTCCCGGAAGGACCTTCGCACCATCCACTGAGCCAATAGAGTTTTCTTTTGATGCACCAACCTGGAGCCTAGGCAAGAGTATGGCAGCCCACATCACCATGGGAAGGATCGAAGAAGTCTACAAACAGGGAACTGAAGGACACTATCTACCAGATTTGTGGACGCCAAGATGAGCATTGGGCCATGATCAGCACCCGGAAGGATAGGTCCATTGCAGCATTCATCCAGGAGTTGAACCAGCACATTCGACGACAGGAGCACCAGATGTGCGCTGTGATGATAGAATTGAAGAAGGCACTAAACAGGAATTTGGAGTTAGAAGAAGAACTTAAGTCTACTCGTGACGGATACGAGGAGGACATGTTGATACTAGTAGAGAAGAATGATGATTTAAGAAGGAAGCTAGGAGTATTCATGGGAGATCCAGCACCAGGAGGTGAAGAAGAGGAAGAAGAACCCAAGGATATTTGTCCTGTAGATTACATTATCACCGACGACACATATTCAGACCCCGATGATAGTGAAGACGAAGACTATGAAGATGAAGCTGGAGCAGACATCATGGAATCTTCCGTTGATCAATATTTTTAGATGACCGCCCTATGTGACACTCCAAATTTTTGGGTTTGGTTTTTCTTCCAAAACTTTTGGTCTTTTGGAAGGGGGTTGTTTGATCTTCTCCTAAGACCCTTCTAAAATCTCTTCTGGCCATAGTTTGTGTGTTTTTCTCAAGCTTGGTTTTTGGTCTTGAAAGCTTCTTCTGGTGTTAGATCAACACAAGTTATTTTCTTAGAGATTTGTTTGATTCTTTTCCTTCATGATTTAACTCCTCAGGTTTAACCTTGGACTTATCTTCCTCTCCAACCTTCATCTTGCCATGACCCCAACAGAAATATTTCTCTCCAAGACCCCCTCTACACCTTAGGACAAGTCTCTCATCAATTCCAGTGAGTTTCAACCTTATTGGAATTTTTTCTCTATTTATTTTGCTTCAAATTCTATTTCTGTCTTTTATAGTGGACCTTGGAGATTCACAAAGGAACCACCATATCCATCTTGTTATTTGATTCCAATCTAACTTCCCTAGATAGTCCTTAGTACCCACAACCAAAATCCATCTTGTTTCACTGGTCCACAGTTCAAAAAAATTCAAATTTTACTTGCTGCAAGTTTGGACCAGATTTGAAAATTTTGGTGAAATTCATATTTATCTTCTTACAAAAATTCTGTGAAAATTCAGGCAGCCTCTAGATGCATCAAGAGGCCACTCCACCAAATATCAGCCCCAGAAACATTTCCAACATGCCAGAATCATTTCATCGAACACCTGGCTTACACTATGTTGTCAGTTTCAGAAACTGTTAACTGAAGATCCACTGTCGACAGTGCAGTTCGTCAGTTTGTCAGAGCCGCAGCGTCAATCTCACCAGTGCCCGCCTTGGATCGATGCTCACTTCACCTCCTGCTTATCCAGCACGCCGCACGCTTGCTTGGAGGCTTCTGGTCGTCGGTGGCACCCTGGCCCGACCACGCCGGCGACTTCCACAGCAACAGAACCTCCTGTGGCGGCCGACAAGGAGGATCCTGCAACTCGACGCCGTTTGGCGCCGCCCAAGTCACCCCAGAGCTCCGCGTGGCCTTCTCCACTACCAGCGCATGCCTGCAGCACCGTCGCCGTGGCCGGGCGCGCACAGAGCGTGTTCTCTGTCGCCGACGTGCCGCAGGGCCGTTCCGTCGAGGGCAGCCCGTTATCACCCCGCCCCAGCTGAGTTAGGCACGAGAATGGAACCAGTGCACCTCCTAGTCGATGCTCAAGCCCCTAAACCCGCCGTCCAGCCACTGCATCGCCGTAATCGCTCGCCGGACTTATCCCGTTCACGGCAACCGCCTCGGGCCGGCTATATAAAGCGCCCCCGAGCTCGTTCTCGAGCCCGCACACCTCCACCATCTCCCTAGACCGCGCCCAGCCTCTAGAAGAGCCTCGAGGGGCCCTTCTTCCCCAACTCCGGCCAACTCCGTCCGCATCGGGCTCTAGCAGCGTTCTCTCCGGTGAGACCTCCTCCGCCGCCCTGGACTCGAGCGTAGCACCCTGGCACCTACCTAAACCTAACCCCCACTCCAATTTGACCCCAGGAGCTCTCTTCGATGAGGCCCACGACCACCCGAGCCGCCGTCTGCCGGAGACAGGGTCCCGTCGACGTGGGGCTCGCCGACGCTCAACTCCACCACCAATCGACGCGGAAGAACACCAGGAAGCTGTACGTACCACTCCCCTCCCCTAACTCGCCGTGGATCAGCGTCGGCGACCACCGCAACTCCTGGCACCAACGCGACTCTGTTTCAGAGTTTAAACCCGACGAGTGGGACCCCCTCGTCAGCCTCTTGTTTTCCCCCGAATCGTTTTTCTGGAAAGCGCCTTCGGGCAAAGTACGTCTTCGTTTTCTGTTGGCGTACTGCGTACCGGTTCACTTTTCTGTTTTCTATTCTAGCCCCTGGAAATTTTCTGTTTCATTACAGATGAGTCCCTGGACAGAAACTCTAATATCTTTTTAACTAAAGATGATTTTGAGTTGATTCTTTTTCTGTCCAGTTTTCTGTCTAGTTTTTTGTCATATTTATGTGAAAAAAATTGGAGCAACTTTATTTGCACGCTCGGTATTTATGTTAGTATCCGTATTGTTTGAATACGTAGATACCGAAGGACGTGACGGAGCCGCGAACCTCACCGAATTAGACTCCCACTACTCCGAACCAGGCAAGCATGTTTGAACCTTTGATATGATGGATGTGTTGCATGTTTGCTCGAGTAGTTCTTTTCATAAGCATGGTTATATGAGCATTTGTGTATGGTTATATTTCATGCAAGCAAGCTTCGGGTGAGCCCCGTATGATAATGATTGAACCACCCCGGTCATGTGGTGACATGATGGGTGGAGTACTGGTGTTGTTGAAGCATGCCAATAGTTGGTTAACTTAGTATCCGCGTGGATCGATTCATGATCCCGCTCATCTCCTTTTGGTACTGTCATATGCCATCTGTTGTGATTGCGGTCTAGTCAGTTGTAAACCACTTTCCGAGTACACACCAAGTAGAGAGGCCGGGATGAGGGTTCCATGGCCCTGGATTAAAGCCCGTCATCCGGTCAGGGGGCATGGGTGTTTCCGGTTGGGACCGAGAGGGGGGCACCCCTTAGAGCGCGCATATATATATTTGATCCCATGCTATTCGAGGTTGTAGCCTCCCCGTCTTAAAGTTTTTCGTGAACGTTGTCACGGGTGATTCCGGACAGTAGGATGTGAAATGGGTGTGTACTGGTCAGTTGGGTTTCTCCTAAAACACCGTAGACGGAACTAGTCCCTGTGGCTAGTAGAATCCGTTGGCTATGATTTAATAGTACTAGCTCTGCAGAGTTAAATCCTTCAAGTAGCCATGTTTATGGCCTAGGGTCAATCTTTGTGTCAACCCGGTGACCGTCTTTGGTATATTCTTGATAGTAACAAGAGTAGTGACCTTTCCTTTTCTTTTAGGTTCATTTGGTAGATGAACTAACCAATTATCTCTGCATTGATTTACTTCCTAAAGTGTTTCACCATTATACTATTATTGTTTATAAGCCCTTTATGTGATGTTGCTCAAACGTCCGACTGTGGCATTCTTGTTATTTATAAGCCCTTTATGTGATGTGGCTCAAACGTCCGACTGTGGCATTTTTGTTATTTATAAGCCCTTTATGTGATGTCGCTCGGACGTCCGACTGTGGCATTCTTGTTATTTATAAGCCCTTTATGTGATGTCGCTCACACGTCCGACTGTGGCATTCTTGTTATTTATAAGCCCTTTATGTGATGTCGCTCAGACGTCCGACTGAGGCATTCTTGTTATTTATTTTCGCTATAATCCCTTTATGTGGTGTCGCTTGATACGTCCAAAATGCATC
>LR738710.1:864788898-864823321 GCA_902687465.1 Secale cereale | reverse complement strand
GTAACAAGAGTAGTGACCTTTCCTTTTCTTTTAGGTTCATTTGGTAGATGAACTAACCAATTATCTCTGCATTGATTTACTTCCTAAAGTGTTTCACCATTATACTATTATTGTTTATAAGCCCTTTATGTGATGTTGCTCAAACGTCCGACTGTGGCATTCTTGTTATTTATAAGCCCTTTATGTGATGTCGCTCACACGTCCGACTGTGGCATTCTTGTTATTTATAAGCCCTTTATGTGATGTCGCTCAGACGTCCGACTGAGGCATTCTTGTTATTTATTTTCGCTATAATCCCTTTATGTGGTGTCGCTTGATACGTCCAAAATGCATCACTATTTTATATCGTAATTCATCCTTATTCATTGATATAGTTCACATTACGATGATGTTCTTATGTTGTCTTGGCCTATTTTACACAGTTTGCAACTTTCCGGAGCCGAAGCAGCAGACGCAGGATTCAGCGGTAAAAAGTGGACGCTGAGTTGCTGAAGAAGAATACCTCCAAATTACCTGAAAATCGACGGAGGGTATTTTCCAGAAGGATCACGAAGATACGCAAAGAGCAACCAGAGGGGGGCCACAGGGTGCCCAGGCGGCCACCTGGCGCGGCCCCCACCCTGGCCGCGCCGGGAGGGCGCCTGGAGCCCCTGGCCCACTCCAGGCTCTCCTCTCTGGCCTATATACTCCTCGTCATCCAGAAACCCTAAAAAGGGGAGAGTTTACGGAGTTCCGCCGCCGCTTCGTGGCGGAAACCTACAGAGAAGAAAAGCCATCTCCGGCGGGCAGATTCCGCCGGAGAGATCACCTCCCGGAAGGGGAGATCATCGCCATCGTCATCACCATCGTCACGGGCATCATCGAGATCATCATCAACATCATCCCCAACATCAGCACCATCTCCATCTTCATCCAATCTCATCTCACAATTGCAACTTGTGTTGTAATCCGTACTATCTATCCTCTCTACTCTATCGATGTTGATTACTACTTTGTGGTGAATGCTATTGAGTTTTGTTGGAGAAATATCATTGTGTCCAGATTGTTTATCATCCATCTATCTCCACTGATCATGATCTCTTTTATGTCTTGTGAGTAGTTACTTTAGTTCTTGAGGACATGGGAGAAGTCTTGTTGTTAGTAGTCATATGATGTTGAAGTAATATGTGTTGTTTGATACTTAAGTTGTGTTGTTATTTTCCTAGTGGTGTTGTGTGAGTCGAACACTCAACACTTCGCCTTATTAAGGACCTAGGGGAATACATTGTGTACAAAGAATGCTTACGGTGGGTTGCCGGAGTGACAGAAACCTGAACCCCAGTTCGCACGCTTTTGCACAAGGGAACAATGGATCATCGATCGTATTGCTATGATTAGGCTTTTGCCTTAAATACTATCTTGTATTTGCGGATGCTTGCAAGGTGTTTAATCATAAGAGTGCACTCATCTTAGTCTAGAGGGTGTACTAGCATAGATCCACCCACTCAACACTTATCAACACATCACATAGTACCGATACGGAATATGGCGAAAGCACATGACTACCTCTCCCGTGTGTCCTCAAGAACACTTTAGCCTTTATAAGTTCAGTTGCTAGGCCTCTCCTTTGCTCAGAAAGGATTGGGCCACTTGTTACTCTCCAGTGCCTTTTACTTTGCTCGCTTTTACTTTCCTGTTGCTTATATCAAGAAAACCCCTAAAAAGTTATCTTTCAGTGCTTGCAGTTATTCCTTGCTCAGAATCACTTATCAATACCTTCTGCTCCTCGTTGGGTTCGACACTCTTACTTATCTAAAACGCTGCAATAGATCCCTTACGGTTGTGGGTCATCAAGTACCGTTTTCTGGCGCCGTTGCTGGGGAGTGTAGCGCTATTGGTAAGTGAAGCTGGTAAGGAAGTTTTTATATTTCTGTTTTTATTTTGCTGTTGCTGCTCTTTGTCCTTATGGACAACCTTGCTATTGAATCGTTGCTTGTGGGAAGACGCCCCACATCTGTGGTGGTAGCCCCTCCCCCTACTGAAATTGTGCTCTATAAAATACCAGCTGGTATTATCAATTATGTTTTGGCTAATCGTTATGCAGGAGACAGACATCCCGGTGAACACTTGCTATATCTGTCACAACTATGTTCATTATTTAAGCTTGCAGGTGTATCAATGGAGTTTGTCATGAGGAAATTGTTCTCCGTATCGCTTATAGATAAAGCTTCAGATTGGTATAAGCTTCTCGATAACTCACACTTGCTTGATTGGCAAGAGCTTATGTCTCTCTTTTATACCAAGTTTTATCCTCTTCATGAAATTCATCGAGACAGGAACTATATCTATAAATTTAGGTCTCGTGACGGAGAAAGCATTGCTCAAGCTTGGGGGAGATTGAAGTCCCTAATGCTCAAATGTCCTATTCATGAGCTCCCCAAGAAAATTATACTTACAAATTTTTATGCCAGGCTTTCTCGTCAGGATAAGGAGATGCTGGATGCCTCCTCTAGTGGGGTATTTCAGACAAAGAGCGTTGAAGAAAGGTGGGATCTCATTGAAAGGATCCAGAGGAATACCGAAGATTGGGAAATCGATAAAGGTATTGAACCCGCTATAAATTATGAGCATGATTATATTGAGAGCTATGTGAAAACTGATTACTTCAATACCTTTTGCTCTAAGATTGGTCTTGATTCCCATCTAATGATTGATTTCTGTAAGGATTTTGCCTCTCACGTTGATTCTTTTAAAAAGAAGAGAGATCAGCATCATGAACCTTTCAAAGAGTTACCTGTTGATATTCATGTTGCTGACCCTATTTTGCCTGCAGTTATATATGAAAAGCCTCCTTTTCCCGAAAGGATAAGGGAGCACTCTCTTGTGACAGGCATAATAAATAAAAGTGAGAGAAGAATTGATGAGCCTGAGGACCAGATCAAGGTCGATCCTCAAGTTGCATTGGTTAAAGACCTTGTTACTAATGATGTTTTGGATTCCAATGTAAATTTTTGTGCTGTTTCCACTAACCTTGTCACAACCAAGAATAAAAGCCCAATTTCAGGTACTCTAGTAGTATCTGTTAAAATAGGAGATCACAATTATTATGGGCTATCCGATTTGGGATCGAGTGCTAGTGCTATCCCCAATTCACTTTATCAAGAGATCATCGGTGAGATTTCACCTTGTGAACTTGAAGAAGTTGATGTTACCATTCATCTTGCAAACAGAGCAACTATCTCTCCTATCGGAATTGTGAGAGACGTTGAAGTCCTATGTGGAAAGGTAAAATACCCTACCGACTTTCTAGTACTTGGTTCAGTGAGGGACAATTTTTGTCCTATTATTTTTGGTAGACCTTTTCTCAGAACTTGTGGAGCTATAATAGATTGCAAGAAAGGAAAAGTTTCTGTTGAATTCAATGGTGAGCCATATGAATTTAACTTTTCTAAGTTCTCTAAGCAGCCTCGTGGTACCGATTTACCTAGTGATGATAGAATTATTGAAAGTATTGCTTCTATTGCTATTCCCCCTAATGATCCTTTGCAGCAATATATGGAGGACCACGAGAATGATTTGCATATGCAGGAAAGAAATGAACTAGATGAAATATTCTTGAGACAACCTGCTATCCTGAAGCAAAACCTTCCGGTTGAACCTTTGGGAATTTTATCAAAACCAAAAGAAGACCCGGTGTTCGATCTTAAACCTCTTCCCGATACGCTCAAGTATGCTTATTTAGATGAAAAGAAAGTATATCCTGTTATTATCAACTCTAACCTTTCAGGATATGAAGAAGAGCGACTATTGGAAGTACTTCGTAAACACCGAGGTGCAATTGGCTATACCCTTGATGACCTTAAGGGGATTAGTCCATCTATCTGTCAACATACTATCAACCTTGAGCCCGATGCTAAACCAGTTGTTGATCATCAACGACGGTTGAACCCGAAGATGATGGATGTTGTAAGAACTGAGATTCTCAAGCTTCTAGCCGCAGGTATTATCTACCCTATAGTTGATAGTAAGTGGGTAAGCCCGGTACATTGTGTTCCTAAGAAAGGAGGTACAACTGTGGTTCCTAATGATAATAATGAACTAATACCTCATAGAATTATTATTGGATATAGAATGTGTATTGATTACAGGAAGCTGAACAAGGCAACCAGGAAGGATCACTACCCGTTGCCGTTCATCGACCAAATGCTTGAAAGGCGTAACCCCTTCCATGGAAGCGCTTCGCCGAGGACTACGTGATCAACGTCAACAAGAATGAGGAGTGAAATCTCCTTGGGTTGTGGCATCCCCTTGGCTTGTTCCAAGCTTGGGGGAGTGCCCGGTATCTTTATCTTTATCTTTTGTCTTTTAGAGTCAAGTAGAGTCGTATCATGTCTAGGGAGGTTATTATATGAAATAGGTGTGTGCATTGAGGTCTATCACTCCTTCTGTGGAGAGATTGTATCCGTGAGTGTGGAGTCGTCTATGATGGATTTTATATCGTAATTCATCCTTATTCATTGATATATTTCACGTTACGATGATGTTCTTATGTTGTCTTGGCCTATTTTACACAGTTTGCGACTTTCCGGTGCCGAAGCAGCAGACGCAGGATTCAGCGGTAAAAACTGGACGCTGAGTTGCTGAAGAAGAATACCTCCAAATTACCTGAAAATCGACGGAGGGTATTTTCCAGAAGGATCACGAAGATACGCAAAAGAGCAACCAGAGGGGGGCCACAGGGTGCCCAGGCGGTCACCTGGCGCGGCCCCCACCCTGGCCGCGCCGGGAGGGCGCCTGGAGCCCCTGGCCCACTCCAGGCTCTCCTCTCTGGCCTATATACTCCTCGTCATCCAGAAATCCTAAAAAGGGGAGAGTTTACGGAGTTCCGCCGACGCTCCTTGGCGGAAACCTACAGAGAAGAAAAGCCATCTCCGGCGGGCAGATTCCGCCGGGGAGATCACCTCCCGGAAGGGGAGATCATCGCCATCGTCATCACCATCATCACGGGCATCATCGAGATCATCATCAACATCATCCCCAACATCAGCACCATCTCCATCTTCATCCAATCTCATCTCACAATTGCAACTTGTGTTGTAATCCGTACTATCTATCCTCTCTACTCTATCGGTGTTGATTACTACTTTGTGGTGAATGCTATTGAGTTTTGTTGGAGAAATATCATTGTGTCCAGATTGTTTATCATCCATCTATCTCCACTGATCATGATCTCTTTTATGTCTTGTGAGTAGTTACTTTAGTTCTTGAGGACATGGGAGAAGTCTTGTTGTTAGTAGTCATATGATGTTGAAGTAATATGTGTTGTTTGATACTTAAGTTGTGTTGTTATTTTCCTAGTGGTGTTGTGTGAGTCCAACACTCAACACTTCGCCTTATTAAGGACCTAGGGGAATACATTGTGTACAAAGAATGCTTACGGTGGGTTGTCGGAGTGACAGAAACCTGAACCCCAGTTCGCACGCTTTTGCACAAGGGAACAATGGATCATCGATCGTATTGCTATGGTTAGGCTTTTGCCTTAAATACTATCTTGTATTTGCGGATGCTTGCAAGGTGTTTAATCATAAGAGTGCACTCATCTTAGTCTAGAGGGTGTACTAGCATAGATCCACCCACTCAACACTTATCAACACATCACATAGTACCGATACGGAATATGGCGAAAGCACATGACTACCTCTCCCGTGTGTCCTCAAGAACACTTTAGCCTTTATAAGTTCAGTTGCTAGGCCTCTCCTTTGCTCAGAAAGGATTGGGCCACTTGTTACTCTCCAGTGCCTTTTACTTTGCTCGCTTTTACTTTCCTGTTGCTTATATCAAGAAAACCCCTAAAAGTTATCTTTCAGTGCTTGCAGTTATTCCTTGCTCAGAATCACTTATCAATACCTTCTGCTCCTCGTTGGTTTTGACACTCTTACTTATCAAAAACGCTGCAATAGATCCCTGACGGTTGTGGGTCATCATCGCTCAGACGCCCGACTGTGGCACGTTTTCATTTTATTATTTCCTCACGAGGCATCACTCAGACACTCGTTTGGTTTCCTTTTATTTATCTTATGGATTTTTGGCAGGATTACCGCCCGACTTCTAATTATTTACATACGGCACAGGAATATATGTATCCGGTTGCTTTTTGCTAGAATACTCACATGCATCATGTTGGCATTTATTATATCTTAAGTCCGAACTGTCTTGCGAGTACATTCAAAGTACTCACCTGGCTTGTTGATTTGGCCAGATGTGGACGAAGGCGATCTCATGGATGAAGAGTTCGATAGGGAGTTCGACGTCTAGTGGAGTCCCAGTCAGTCTCTTGCGATCGTGGAGTTGATCACTGTTATATAACCGCTTCCGCCAACCACCAAATAAATTCATCGGGTCTCACTCCGACACTCGATGAACTGTATTATATTGGAGTCGCGTCACCCACTTCACTGTGACATATCCACCACCTTTTTATTATGAGTTAGTAGTAAGCCACCCTGCCATTGTGTCATATCCGCCTTTATGTGCTATGTTGGCGTACTTGTAATAAAGTTGCTGAGCCACCTCAGCTCAACCTTGTATAATTATTCGGTATTTTGGAATTCTGTATCAAGGAATTGTCTATCAGCAAGAAGTATTCTTCCTCGCTGGTTTAATAAAAAAGGTCGGTCTTTCGGTAATTATTTTACTGAAAAACCGGTCCTGACAACCTTGGTACCAGAGCCAGGCTGACTGTAGGAAGCCACTAGGTGCGCTCGCTAATCGGTTATTAGCGTATTAATTGCTATTCAGCATTTTTACATCTGTAGCAATTTTTTGTTGGTCATCATAAATTTATGACTTGACTATTCAGAATTTTTGTCTACTTTTGTAGATGGCCCGCAACGACTGTGATGCACAAGTGTCCGCCAACATTCCTGAGGGGTTTGTCAAGCTCCTCTTCGCCATCACCAAAGTCGCGATTGGGCCATCAACCCATCTAGAGTTTACACTCTACCGTCACAAGCTCAACGACAGCGTGTCAATGCACCAGGCCGTGGTGCACTTCAAGGGAGGGCGTTCTGAAGTGCGCTGCCTCCGATTTGTTGGCAGAGCCATGCCTAAGGAGAGGCATGCCATGCAAATGGCTGCCCGTGAGGCGATAGCTCGTCTCCGGGACATCCTTCCTTCAATGAAGACTCGTCACTACCGTTACCTCCCATGCCACGTGCCCTACACTTGCCACTATGCGTTTGTTTCGCAAATGGGGAACGTGATGAAGCCATCGAATCAATGGTTGAGTACCTCAAGGCAATTGAGGCAGCCTTTGATAATCTTGTGGACGACTTGGTGGCTGCTCGTATGGACTTGGTCCTGAGTGGCTCCGCCAACAGGAGGGAGCTACTCCATACTGCGCCACCAATGACATTTGTCTCGTCCGCCGCATCCTATGCACCTTCCATCTTAGCCACCGCTCGCTGTCTGCCTACCACTGAGGAGTTTGACCAGGTCATTGCTTCTATCCCAGTCAGAGCTGCACCGCCTGCCGCACCTGCATCAACACCTCGTACCCATACTCCGCGCCTGGAGCCTATTAGTGAGGAGGAAGTTGAGTCTCTAGCACCACTAGGCCTTACCCTCGGCAGGCCGAGGGAAATCTTCAACATCTCCGACTAGTGCGTTTATCTGCGACGCACTGTGCTCGCTTGTATTATGTACGTGATTTGTAAAATAGGTTGATGGGAAGTAGTCTATTTGCGCATCATGTAGGATCTTGGAGAAGTCCACTAGCATAAATAATATGTCAGGAATGTGTACGCACATCCTGAGTGATGTATGTATAATTAGAACTCGCGTGTAAGATATGTACTAAGCGGTCCTTCTCCATACGCAATCAAGCAGTTTATTTTAAAAATCTCTTTGGAGCTCGTGTTTTGTTGCTTTTGCAAATCTTGGTTTATTTTGCTGCCCGGTTATTCTCATGATTTCTGCAATAATACCCCGGAGTAAAAAATGACTCGTCCCTGGACGCGTTCCATGCCAAGTCCGCCAGAGGATTATTATGGCACGCAGACAGATAACAATTTCACACAGGGGCAGTCAAGTCAGCAGGGCAGCGAAACATCATTTTCTCAAGTATGCCGTCTTTACGAGCAAAGTCAGCAACAGCACCAGGAAATGATGAACCATGTCATTAACATGGGAAATCACCATGAGCCATACCAACAGCACTCAAAATTATCTGAATTTCAGAAGACATGTCCGACAACGTTTTCGCACACAGACAAACCTCTTGCGGCCGATGATTGGCTTCGAGATATTGAAAGGAAATTAATTGTGGCACAATGCTCAGACCGTGAAAAGGTACTTTACGCACCACATTATCTTGCTGGAGCAGCCGCGTCATGGTGGGAAAATTTTCTGCTTATGCACCCCAACATAAATAATATCACCTGGGAAGATTTCAAGGAAGGCTTCCGTGGGGCGCACATCCCTAAGAGCATTATGAAGATCAAGAAAAGAGAATTTGATGACCTCAAGCAAAGGGGCATGACAGTACCTGAGTACAACAGTCAGTTTACGCAATTATCCCGTTATGCTAACGAAGACCGTATGACTGAAAATAAGAAGATGGAAAAATTCCTGGACGGACTGGCACCAGCACTTAAATGCCAGTTGGTCGTACACACTTTTCCAGATTTCAAGACACTGGTGGACAAGGCTATTACATTGGAAAATGAACGTCGCAGTCTGGAAGACATTCGCAAGAGAAAAAGGGATCAGACCAACCACCCTCGCAACAATAGGAATAAGATAAGTTTCCAGAAAAATGGGGCGAACAAACCCATGACAAATGAAACTCGTCCAAGCAAGAATTTTCACGCAAGGGACAAGGATTTCACGTATCACCCAGGTGTTACTTGCTATGCATGTGGAGAAGAGGGACACTATGCTAAACAGTGTCCAAAGCCAAGAAACTCAGCACCGAAGCCTAACAGCAATGGAAACAATTCTGCGCCCAAGCGTAACAACTTCAACCCCAATAACAACCACACGAAAGGCCACCTGAACCATGTGACCACGGAGCAAGCACAGGATGCCCCGGATATCGTACTCGGTACGTTCCCTGTCAACACAATACCTGCCACGGTTTTGTTTGATTCTGGAGCTTCTCATTCGTTCATTTCAAAGAGTTTTGCTTTGCAACACGGTTTTTCAATACTTCCCTTGGGAAAATCAATGACCATCAAGTCCCCCGGAAGTAAGCAGATCACTCAGAATTACTGCCAAGGTTTGACAATTGAAATTGAAGGGTTACAGTTTCACGCAAACCTCATCGTGTTAGAAAACAAGGGACTGGATGTTATCCTGGGTATGGACTGGCTAACCACCAACAAAGGATTTATCGATTGCTTCAACAGGACAGTGATTCTTACTCATCATTACGGAAAGACAATAAGAGTCGCAGCTCAGGAAAGACCAGTATCGCGGCAACCAAAATTAAACAAGGTAGACACTTCTGAGTTAAGCAAAGTTCCAGTTGTATGTGAATTCCCGGACGTATTTCCCGAAGAACTACCAGGCATGCCACCAGACAGAGAAATAGAATTCATTATTGAGCTAGCGCCTGGAACCACCCCCATATACAAGAAGCTGTACAGAATGGCACCATCCGAGTTGGTTGAACTAAAGAAACAAATAAAGGAATTGCTGGACAAAGGATTTATACGGGCCAGCTCCTCACCTTGGGGTTCGCCGGTGTTTTTTTGCCAAAAAGAAGGATGGGACTATGAGGTTGTGTATAGACTACCGAGCGTTCAACATGGTCACAATCAAGAACAAATAGCCGATGCCACGGATAAAAGATTTATTTGACCAGCTCGCGCAAGCCAAGGTTTTCTCAAAAGTTGATTTAAGGTCAGGATACCATCAATTAAAAGTACGAACAGAAGATATCCCGAAAACAGCATTCACCTCTAGATACGGACTTTATGAATTTACAGTAATGCCGTTTCGACTGACAAACGCCCCCGCATATTTCGTCCACCTCATGAACAAAGTATTTATGAAATTCATGGACAAATTTGTGGTGGTATTTATTGATGACATCTTGGTATATTCAAAGACCCCGGAAGAACATGTTGAACACCTCCGCATTGTACTGGGAGAATTAAGGAAACACCAACTCTACGCCAAATTCAGCAAATGTGAATTTTGGTTGAGGCAAGTGGGTTTCCTAGGACACGTATTGACACAAGAGGGAGTTGTTGTGGACCCGGATAAAGTTAAGGCTGTACTTGGCTGGAAGTCACCAGCCAGTGTAACGGATATATGTAGTTTCCTCGGTATGGCTGGATATTACAGAAGGTTTATTGAAGGATTTTCCACCATAGCCAAACCAATGACACAATTACTCAAGAAGGATCAGAAATTTGTATGGACCGAAGCATGTGAGAAAAGCTTCCAGGAACTCAAAAGGAAGTTAACAACAGCCCCAGTATTGGTTGTACCAGACATACACAAGAGTTTTGAAGTATATTGCGATGCATCTCGGAAAGGCCTCGGATGCCTACTAATGCAAGAAGGCAAAGTAGTCGCCTACGCTTCCCGGCAACTGCGGAAACATGGAAAAAATTATCCTACTCACGATTTGGAGTTGGCAGCAGTCATTCATGCACTCAAGTAGTGGAGGCACTTTTTGCTTGGGAATCATTGTGAAATATATACGGACCATAAGAGCCTCAGATATATTTTCACGCAACTAGAACTCAATTTACGACAATGAAGCTGGCTGGAACTGGTAAAAGATTATGACGTTGGTATCCACTATCACCCAGGAAAGGCAAACGTGGTAGCAGATGCTCTCAGCCGTAACCCCAGCCCGAACAACGACAGCCTACAGAACCTGAGATCCGAATATCAGCGAGAATTCGCCAAACTCAACCTAATGATGGTAACTGAAGGCGAAGTGTCAAGTCTGGAAATACGGCCTACACTAATAGAACAAATAAAGAAGGCTCAGCATGGACACCCCAGCATCGAAGGTATAAAAAGAAAAGTAAGTCAGGGCAAGGCCTCAGAATTCACCATAGACAGCGAGGGAATATTATGGTTCGGGGATAGACTTTGCGTACCAAATAGCAACGACCTTAAACAACAAATTCTAGCAGAAAGCCACACCGCTCCATACTCAATCCACCCTGGAGGGACAAAAATGTACAAGGACATTCAGGAAAGATTTTGGTGGCACGACATGAAGAGGGATATAGCCACATATATTGCATGCTGCGATTCATGTCAACGCATTAAAGCCGAGCACCAAAAACTCCCAGGACTCTTACAGCCAAACAAGATACCAGAGTGGAAATCGGACGATATTGGAATGGATTTTATTGTTGGACTACCACGGTCACAGCACGGTAATGATGCCATATGGTCATCATAGATAGACTGACCAAGGTAGCACACTTCATACTAGTCAGGACAACCCACACCACCCAAAAGCTTGCCAAGCTTTACCTCGCCCGTATAGTATGCCTACATGGGGTTCCAAAGACTATAATATCCGACAGAGGCACTCAGTTCGTCTCCAAATTTTGGGACCAGTTGCAACAAGCCCTCGGAACGCAACTAACGTTCAGTACAGCTTATCACCCCCAGACTGGAGGACAAATGGAACAAGTAAATCAAATACTTGAAGACATGCTAAGGGCATGTGTCCTCACATATGGGATCAGTTGGGAGGCAAGCTTACCATATGCCGAGTTTGCATACAACAATAGTTACCAAGCCAGCCTGCAGATGGAACCGTTCAAAGCCTTGTACGGACGAAGATGTCGTACTCCATTAAACTGGTCGGAAACAGGGGACAGTCGTATATTCGGCCCAGATATGTTGAAAGAAGCTGAAGAAAGAGTAAAAATAATACGGGATCGACTCAAAACATCCCAAAGCCAACAGAAGAGCTATTACGATCAAAAGCATTGGGAAATAAGTTTTGAGCCCGGTGAAGACGTACTTACGTGTATCACCTATGAGAGGACTGCAATGATTCAAGGTCAAAGGGAAACTAGCACCCTGATTCATCGGACCCTTTCGTATGGTTGCACGGAGGGGCACAGTGGCTTACCAGCTGGACCTTCCCAAGGAACTGTCAGACGTCCACGACGTGTTCCACATCTCGCAACTACGGAAGTGTGTAAGCAACCCAGAGAAGCATGTGTCACATGAAAGTCTTGACGTGCAACCAGATCTCACCTACCGGGAACACCCAGTAAACATTTTGGAGGAGTCTGAAAGGAGAACCCGTCAGAAGACTATTAAATTTCTCAAGGTTCAGTGGAGTAATCATACAGAGGATGAGGCAACATGGGAAAGGGAAGATTTCCTTCGGACAGAACACCCACACTTATTTGAGGATCAGCTGAAATCTCGGGGACGAGATTTTTCCTAAGGGGGTAGGTGTTGTGACACTCCAAATTTTTGGGTTTGGTTTTTCTTCCAAAACTTTTGGTCTTTTGGAAGGGGGTTGTTTGATCTTCTCCTAAGACCCTTCTAAAATCTCTTCTGGCCATAGTTTGTGTGTTTTCTCAAGCTTGGTTTTTGGTCTTGAAAGCTTCTTCTGGTGTTAGCTCAACACAAGTTATTTTCTTAGAGATTTGTTTGATTCTTTTCCTTCATGATTTAACTCCTCAGGTTTAACCTTGGACTTATCTTCCTCTCCAACCTTCATCTTGCCATGACCCCAACAAAAATATTTATCTCCAAGACCCCCTCTACACCTTAGGACAAGTCTCTCATCAATTCCAGTGAGTTTCAACCTTATTGGAATTTTTTCTCTATTTATTTTTCTCCAAATTCTATTTCTGTCTTTTATAGTGGACCTTGGTGATTTACAAAGGAACCACCATATCCATCTTGTTATTTGATTCCAAACTAACTTCCCTAGATAGTCCTTAGTACCCACAATCTAAATCCATCTTGTTTCATTGGTCCACAGTTCAAAAAAAATCAAATTTTACTTGCTGCAAGTTTGGACCAGATTTGAAAATTTTGGTGAAATTCATATTTATCTTCTTCCAAAAATTCTGTGAAAATTCAGGCAGACTCTAGATGCATCAAGAGGCCACTCCACCAAATATCAGCCCCAGAAACATTTCCAACATGCCAGAATCATTTCATCGAACACCTGGCTTACACTATGCTGTCAGTTTCAGAAACTGTTAACTGAAGATCCACTGTCGACAGTGCAGTTCGTCAGTTCGTCAGAGCGGCAGCGTCAATCTCACCAATGCCCGCCTTGGATCAATGCTCACTGCACCTCCTGCTTATCCAGCACGCCGCATGCTTGCTTGGCGGCTTCCGGGCGTCGGTGGCGCCCTGGCCCAACCACGCCGGCGACTTCCACGGCAACAGAACCGCCCGTGGCGGCCGACAGGGAGGACCCTGCACCTCGACGCCGTTTGGCGTGGTCCAAGTCACCCCAGAGCTCCGCGTGGCCTTCTCCACTGCCAGCGCACACCTGCAGCACCGTCGCCGTGGCCTGGCGCGCACAGAGCGCGTTCTCTGTCGCCAACGTGCCGCACGGGAATGGAACCAATGCACCTCCTAGTCGATGCTCAAGCCCCTAAACCCGCCGTCCAGCCACTGCATCATCGTAATCGCTCGCCGGACTTATCCCGTTCACGGCAACCGCCTCGGTCCGGCTATATAAAGCGCCCCCGAGCTTGTTCTCGAGCCCGCACACCTCCACCATCTCCCTAGACCGTGCCCAGCCTCTGGAAGAGCCTCGAGGGGCCCTTCTTCCCCAACTCCGGCCAACTCCGTCCGCCTCGGGCTCCAGCAGCATTCTCTCCGGTGAGAACTCCTCCGCCGCCCTGGACTCGAGCGTAGCACCCTGGCACCTACCAAAATCTAATCCCCACTCCAATTTGACCCCAGGAGCTCTCTCCGATGAGGCCCACGACCACCCGAGCCGACGTCCGTTGGAGACAGGGTCGCCGTCGACATGGGGCTCGCCGACGCTCAACTCCACCACCAATCGACGCGGAAGAACACCAGGAAGATGTACGTACCACTCCCCTCCCCTAACTCACCGTCGATCGGCGCCGGTGACCACCGCAGCTCCTGGCGCCGGTGCGACTCTGTTTCAGATTTTAAACCCGACGAGTGGGACCCCCTCGTCAGCCTCTTGTTTTCCCCCGAATCGTTTTTCTGGAAAGCGCCTTCGGGCAAAGTACGTCTTCGTTTTCAGTTGGCGTACTGCGTACCGGTTCGCTTTTCTGTTTTCTATTCTAGCCCCTGGAAATTTCTGTTTCATTACAGATGAGTCCCTGGATAGAAACTCTAATATCTTTTTAACTAAAGATGATTTTGAGTTGATTCTTTTTCTGTCCTCTTTAGTTTTCTGTCTAGTTTTTTGTCATATTTATGTGAAAAAATTTGGAGCAACTTTCTTTGCACGCTCGGTATTTATGTTAGTATCTGTTTTGTTTGAATATGTAGATACCGAAGGACGTGACGGAGCCACGAACCTCACCGAATTAGACTCCGACTACTCCGAACCAGGCAAGCATGTTTGAACCTTTGATATGATGGATGTGTTGCTTGTTTGCTCAAGTAGCTCTTTTCATAAGCATGGTTATATAAGCATTTGTGTATGGTTATATTTCATGCAAGCAAGCTTCGGGTGAGCCTCGTATGATAATCATTGAACCACCCCGATCATGTGGTGACATGATGGGTGGAGTACTGGTGTTGTTGAAGCATGCCAGTAGTTGGTTAACTTAGTATCTGTGTGGATCGAGTCATGATCCCGCTCATCTCCTTTTGGTACTATCATATGCCATCTGTTGTGATTGCGGTCTAGTCAGTTGTAAACCACTTTCCGAGTACACACCAAGTAGAGGGGCCGGGATGAGCGTTCCATGGCCCTGGATTAAAGCCCGTCATCTGGTCAGGGGGCATGGTGTTTCCGGTTGGGACCGAGAGGGGGGCACCCCTTAGAGCGCGCATATATAAATTTGATCCCATGCTATTCGAGGTTGTAGCCTCCCCGTCTTAAAGTTTTTCGTGAACGTTGTCACGGGTGATTCCGGACAGCAGGATGTGAAATGGGTGTGTACTGGTCAGTTGGGTTTCTGCTAAAACATCGTAGACGGAACTAGTCCCTGTGGCTAGTAGAATCCGTTGGCTATGATTTAATAGTACTAGCTCTGCAGAGTTAAATCCTTCAAGTAGCCATGTTTATGGCCTAGGGTCAATCTTTGTGTCAACGCGGTGACCATCTTTGGTATATTCTTGATAGTAACAAGAGTAGTGACCTTTCCTTTTCTTTCAGGTTCATTTGGTAGATGAACTAACCAATTATCTCTGCATTGATTTACTTCCTGAAGTGTTTCACCGTTATACTATTGTTGTTTATAAGCCCTTTACACTAGTAGAAAACAGGGCATTGGTCCAGCCCATTAGCCCCGGTTCAATCTAGAACCGGGACCAATGGGGGTACTGGACCCGGTTCGTTAGCCCAGGGGGCCGGCCGGGCCACGTGGGCCATTGGTCCCGGTTCGTCTGGACCTATTGGTCCCGGTTGGAGCTAAAAACCGGGACCAATGGCTCTTGCTCCTGGCCCACCACTATTAGTCCCGGTTTGTTTTATGAACCGGGACCAAAGGCTCCCCTTTAGCCCCGGTTTGTAGCACCAACCGGGACCAGTGAGTTGCCTATATAAACCCCCTCACTCAAGAGCAGAGCTCACTGCTCTGTTTTTTTTCTGGCCGAGGGGGACAGGGGTTAGTGGTGCTCTAGCTCACCTCCTATGCACACAACATGTTCGGTGGAATGCCCGAGCCACACTAGTTAAGCTTTTCTCCTCTCGAAGCTCTATTTTCTCCAAGATTTGTCTAGGTTTAGCGGTCCGTCACGTCCCGTCCCCGTCTTCACCGCCGTCGATCGCCCCCGCCGATCTCGTCACCGGCACCACCGTGGTGAGCCTCTTGTTATGTCCATGCTTTTCTTACTTTTATTATTGCTTTAGATAGATATTTGTCTAATTTTCTTACGTTTATTATTGCTTGTTATTATATAGTGCGATGGTTTTGATATCCGCCCACGTGGGCCCTCGTCCGGTCTACGATTCGGATGTGGTATATTATCTTTAATTTATAACTATTTGTTTTAGTGCTTATGATAGTTATGCCGACCAACCTGACATGCATAGATGTTTTATTATGTCTAGGAGGTAGTTGAACCGGAAATTCCAACCGACCCTCTTGTGGAGAGGTTAAATTTAGTTGAAGAGGAAAACATTTCGTTAAAGAAAAAATTGGAAAAATGGAGGAGGAGAAGATGGAATTGGAGTTGCATGTTGCGGAAGTTATCGATGATCACAAGATCAAGATGGAACCTATTGTCGAGAGGTTAAATTTAGTTGAAGAAGAAAACAAATTCTTGAAGGAAAAAATAAAAAAAATTGTGGACGAGAAGATGATATTGGAGTTGCATGTTGCGGATGTCGTCGATGATCACAAGATCAAGATGGATGCAATGCGGTTGAAGATTAAAAAGATTAGAAAATATGCCATTAATACCGAGGCTTGGTATCATTATGCCGTTGGATCAATTGTTACCTTGGTTGCGATTATGATAGCATTTGTTTTCGCGTTGAAATGTTTTACATAGTTTCGATGTGTATGGAGAGCTATATATGTTGTTAGATGAGAACTATATATGTATGTACTTTGGTTTTAATGTGATGATGAACTTTTATCCATTTGGTCACTTAATTATCCATTTATGATGTTCTGTAATGGTTTTTGACACACTTAATTATATATAAATGCACGCAGATGAACCGCCAATGGATGTACGGTGACAGACACACCTCCGAGTACATTAAGGGCGTGCGTGAGTTTCTAAATGTGGCAGAGGCAAACAAGCAGAATGGTTTTATGTGTTGTCCATGCACTCAATGTGTGAATACGATGTCTTACTCTAACCGAAAAATCCTTCACTCCCACCCGCTTTACAAGGGTTTCATGCCACACTATAATGTTTGGACGAGGCACGGTGAAATAGGGGTTATGATGGAAGACGGCGAAGAAGAAGAGTACGATGACAACTATGTGCCCCCTGAATACGGTGATGCTGCAATGGGGGGAGCTGGTGAAGATCAAGAGGAACCAGACGATGTGCCCAATGATGCTGCAACGGGTGAAGCTGCTGAAGATCAAGAGGAACCAAATGATGATCTTCGCCGGGTCATTGTCGATGCAAGGACACAATGCGAAAGTCAAAAGGAGAAGCTGAAGTTCGATCGCATGTTAGAGGATCACAAAAAAGGGTTGTACCCCAATTGCGAAGATGGCAACACAAAGCTCGGTACCGTACTGGAATTGCTGCACTGGAAGGCAGAGAATGCTGTGGCTGACAAAGGATTTGAGAAGCTACTGAAAATATTGAAGAAGAAGCTTCCGAAGGATAACGAATTGCCCGACAGTACATACGCAGCAAAGAAGGTCGTATGCCCTCTAGGATTGGAGGTGCAGAAGATACATGCATGCCCTAATGACTGCATCCTCTACCGCGGTGCATACAACGATCTGAACGCATGCCCGGTATGTGGTGCGTTGCGGTATAAGATCAGACGAGATGACCCTGGTGATGTTGATGGCGAGCCCGCCAGGAAGAGGGTTCCTGCGAAGGTGATGTGGTATGCTCCTATAATACCACGGTTGAAACGTTTGTTTAGAAACAGAGAGCATGCCAAGTTGATGCGATGGCACAGTGAGGACCGTAAGAAAGACGGGAAGTTGAGAGCACCCGCTGACGGGTCACAATGGAGAAAAATCGAGAGAAAGTACTGGGAGGAGTTTGCAAAGGACGCAAGGAACGTATGGTTTGCTCTAAGCGCGGATGGCATTAATCCTTTCGGGGAGCAGAGCAGCAATCACAGCACCTGGCCCGTGACTCTATGTATGTATAACCTTCCTCCTTGGATGTGCATGAAGCGGAAGTTCATTATGATGCCAGTTCTCATCCAAGGCCCTAAGCAACCCGGCAACGACATTGATGTGTACCTAAGGCCATTAGTTGAGGAACTTTTACAGCTGTGGAATGGAAACGGTGTACGTGCGTGGGATGAGCACAAACAGGAGGAATTTGACCTAAAGGCGTTGCTGTTCGTCACCATCAACGATTGGCCCGCTCTCAGTAATCTTTCAGGACAGACAAACAAAGGATACCACGCATGCACGCACTGTTTAGATGACACTGAAAGTATATACCTGGACAAGTGCAGGAAGAATGTGTACCTGGGCCATCGTCGATTTCTTCCGACCAACCATCAATGTCGAAAGAAAGGCAAGCATTTCAAAGGCGAGGAAGATCACCGGAAGAAGCCCGCCATGCGTACCGGTGATCACGTACTTGCTATGGTCAATGATTTACATGTAATCTTCGGAAAGGGCCCCGGCGCACTAGCTGTTCCGAATGACGATGAGGGACACGCACCCATGTGGAAGAAGAAACCTATATTTTGGGACCTACCCTACTGGAAAGACCTAGAGGTCCGCTCTTCAATCGACGTGATGCACGTGACGAAGAACCTTTGCGTGAACCTGCTAGGCTTCTTGGGCGTGTATGGAAAGACAAAAGATACAGCTGAGGCACGGGAGGACCTGCAACGTTTGCACGAAAAAGACGGCATCCCTCCGAAGCAGTATGAAGGTCCTGCCAGCTATGCTCTTACGAAAGAAGAGAAAGAAATCTTCTTTGAATGCCTTCTCAGTATGAAGGTCCCGACTGGCTTCTCGTCGAATATAAAGGGAATAATAAATATGGCAGAGAAAAAGTTCCAGAACATAAAGTCTCATGACTGCCATGTGATTATGACGCAACTGCTTCCGGTTGCATTGAGGGGGCTTCTACCGGAAAACGTCCGATTAGCCATTGTGAAACTATGTGCATTCCTCAATGCAATCTCTCAGAAGGTGATCGATCCAGAAATCGTACCAAGGCTAAGGAGTGATGTGGCGCAATGTCTTGTCAGTTTCGAGCTTGTGTTCCCACCATCCTTCTTCAATATCATGACACACGTCCTAGTTCATCTAGTCGACGAGATTGTCATTCTGGGGCCCGTATTTCTACACAATATGTTCCCCTTTGAGAGGTTCATGGGAGTCCTAAAGAAATATGTCCGTAACCGCGCCAGACCAGAAGGAAGCATCTCCATGGGCCATCAAACAGAGGATGTCATCGGGTTTTGTGTTGACTTCATTCCTGGCCTTAATAAGATAGGTCTCCCTAAATCGCGGTACGAGGGCAGACTGACTGGAAAAGGCACGCTTGGAAGGGACATCCTGGGAGTGGAGGGCAAGACAGACATGTCTGAAGATTATGAAAAGTTTCATGAAATTCCTCCCTTCAAAGTCAAGGCTGACCCAAGCATCCTGATAAACGATGAAGATTATCCATGGTTACGGCGCAATAAGCAAATGACACAAGCGAAGAAAAAGTGAAGAGTTATTTCCGCAACTATTATGATGATACCATGCCAACTTTGTAACAAACGAGTATGATACCATTGTCCGTTTGTACTATTCAAATTTCAATACTACTTGCACTAACAAAACAAAACAAAACAAAACAAACTTGAAAAATAAATAGCAACAATAAGTATTTTGTTGTAAGTATAAACAAAATAAAATAAATAAAGAAAGTAAAATAAATAAAGCAACTCTAAATACAGCAAAAAACAACTTAGAAATAAACAAAGAAAATAAAATAAATAAAGCAACTCTAAATACAGCAAAAAACAACTTAGAAATAAATAGCAACAATAAGTATTTTGTTGTAATTAAGTATAAACAAAATAAAATAAATAAAGCAACAAAGAAAATAAATAAAGGAAGTAAAATAAATAAAGCAACTCTAAATACAGCAAAAAACAACTTAGAAATAAACAAAGAAAATAAAATAAATAAAGCAACTCTAAATACAGCAAAAAACAACTTAGAAATAAATAAAGCAAAAAAGAAAAAAAGAAAAAATATGCCACCTGCTGGGCCCACACGGCCTGAATACGACTAGAAACCCAACCATGGGCCAGGATTCAGGCCCGTAGAAAGCCCAGCAAGTCCACAGGCAAAGCAGTGTCAGTTTAGGCCCTTAGGCCTGCAGTTTAGAGGAGTTCGAGAGGAGAGAGGCAGCGGGGCTTATAAACTGGTGCTGCTCTCCCTCAACTAGCGAGGTGGGACTAAACTTCCCACCGCACCGCGGCAAGGCCTTTAGTCCCGGTTGCTGCCACCAACCGGGACTAAAGGGTGGCATTAGTCCCGGTTGCTGCCACCAACCGGGACTAAAGGCGCCTCCTTCCCGCCCTTTGGGCTGCTGAAAAGGGACCTTTAGTCCCGGTTGGTGGCAGCAACCGGGACTAAAGGGGTCTATTAGTCCCGGTTTGTGCCAAGAACCGGGACTAATATTCCTCCTATATAAGCTACACTTGCGAAAATTTCGTTCAGTTTCTCCTTCTTCCCAGCCCCGACACCGCCCTCGATCTGCTCCGTCCCCGTCGCCGTCCCTGTCGCCCCCGTCACCCCGTCGCCGTCGCCCCCGACGCCGCCTCGTCGCTCCGCCCCGCGCCGTCGCCGCGCCCCGCGCCGTCGCCCCGCCCCGCGCCGTCGCCGCGCCCCCCGGCCGGCCCGTCGCCCCGCGCCGCCGTGCGCCCCGCCCCGCCGCCGTCGCGCCGCCGCGCCCCGACGCCGCCTCGTCGCCGCCCCGCCCCGCCGCCGTCGCGCCGCCCAGCCCTGCCGATGTGAGGGCCGGCTCCCTTTTTTTTATATGTTTAATATATATTGCTGTATATATATATAGTTGCTGTGTATATATATGTATATATGTGTATATTTTTTTTTCTTAGGAATTTTCTTAGGAAATTGCAGTATATATAGTTGCTGTATATAGTTGCTGTATTTATATGTATGTGTATATCTTTTTTTTTCTTAGGAATTTGCTAAATATATATGTTAAATATATATTTATGTGTATATAAATATATTTTTTCTTAGGAAGTTGCTGTATATATGTGATGTGTGTATATGTGATGTATATATATGTGTATGTGGCTATATAGTTTTTTGTTTATATATGCTAAATATATATAGAAAGTTTTATATATGCAAAAGTTACAAATTTAGAAAAAGAAGGATAGGAAAGAAGAAAATAAGAAAGAGGAAAGAAAGAAGAAGAGGAGAGGAAGAAGAGGAGAAATAAATAAGAAGAAGAAAAAAAAGAAAAAAAGAGGAGAAGAAGAAAGGAATAGAGGATAGTTACTTTCGCCTAATGATGAAGTATTGGTTTTGTTGAATCCTTTGACACTCGACAAAATGTGACATGAGGGGGTCTAGGGTTGTGGATCGCCGAGAAGTCGGGGGTCGAGGGGTCGAGAGAGGTTGCCTAGCTAGTGTCAAAGTATTGAATAATTCCATGACTTCATCATTTGCCAGAAGTAACCGGGGCATTTTGGTACGAAGTTATGCAAAGATATTCTGGAACGGAGTTCCTGATAGAATAATCCGTCTTTTGTTACGAATTATCCTATCGGGGACTCCGTTCCAAAATAACTTTGGAGAGCTTCGTACCATCATGCTACTGTTACTTTCGCCTAATGATGAAGTATTGGTTTTGTTGAATCCTTTGACACTCGACAAAATGTGACATGAGGGGGTCTAGGGTTGTGGATCGCCGAGCAGTCGGGGGTCGAGGGGTCGAGAGAGGTTGCCTAGCTAGCTAGTGTCAAAGTATTGAAGAATTCCATGACTTCATCATTTGCCAGAAGTAACCGGGGCATTTTGGTACAAAGTTATGCAAAGATATTCTGGAACGGAGTTCCTGATAGAATAATCCGTCTTTTGTTACGAATTATCCTATCGGGGACTCCGTTCCAAAATAACTTTGGAGAGCTTCGTACCATCATGCTACTGTTACTTTCGCCTAATGATGAAGTATTGGTTTGTTGAATCCTTTGACACTCGACAAAATGTGACATGAGGGGGTCTAGGGTTGTGGATCGCCGAGCAGTCGGGGGTCGAGGGGTCGAGAGAGGTTGCCTAGCTAGTGTCAAAGTATTGAAGAATTCCATGACTTCATCATTTGCCAGAAGTAACCGGGGCATTTTGGTACAAAGTTATGCAAAGTTGTTCTGGAACGAAGTCCCTGATAGGATAATCGGTCTTTTGTTACGAATTATCCTATCGGGGACTCCCTCGATAAAACAACGATCACCTGCTACTGTCTGTAAGTAGTACTACTTCTGTCATTAAGTCTCTCTATATAGCTGATCTTCATTGCATGTATTTATAATTATCCTCACTATATTATGCAGATTGAAGATCGTCGAATTGAAGAAAAGACAAGTAGGTGATATTGGGTTTATTAACACATACCTCATAGATGCAACCGAGGTTAAATTGCGTCCCGGCGATACCGAGACCAACTTGCTACGATCGTTGGTGGTAAATGAAAACAAAGATATAATACTCTTTCCTTACAACTTCAAGTGAGTGTTAATGTCTTGTGCATATTTGGTTTCCCTTATATATATCAGTCAAGTTTATAGTGATGTAATGATCTCATGCATTCGTGCGCAGCTTCCACTATATTCTCTTAGAGATTAAGCTTGAGAAGGGAATAGTAACTGTCTTCGACTCTAAACGTAAAGATCCCGAGGAGTATGCGGACATGACTCAAATGCTAGCCAGGTAAGTTAAATCGATCAATATTATCCACCATGCATATATATCAGCAACTTCATTTCTGATATCAACTAATTGTTTCCTTTGTCTGGCAGGGCTTGGAAAAAATTCATCAAAAAAGCTCCTGGACTGCCGAAGAAGCTACAATTTAGATACCCGAAAGTAAGTACTATATAGTAGCATGTTCCGCGCGCGCATCTCCTATATCTTGATTCAAGCGCTAGCTAGTTTCATCAATACCAATTTGGCATTCTTGCTTATCAGTTTGATTGAGCTCTATTTCTTGTAAAGTGGTTGTGGCAGGAACCCGGGAATGATTATTGTGGATACTACATTTGCGAGTCCATCCGCCACACGACCTGTGAGCGGGGCTACACTGATGAACAATTTGAAGTGCGTAAGCAATCAATAATATTCACAAATTTATAGCATCATTTCATGTATTGACCCCCTACTTCAAATTAGATGTTTCGGATGCGGGATGAACTCCTAACACCAGATCGTCTGCGAGCAATTCAAGAGGAATTGGCGGCATTCTTCCTTGAACATGTGATCGCTGAAGACGGAGAATACTATGTGGACCATGCATCCATATGATAGGAGATTATTTTTGTAAGAGATAATTATTGTATATATGTGCCCGGTAGTGTCGGATAGATATACGAGAACTTGTTGTTCGACCAATCTCTCGGAGAAGGAGAGGTGGTCGATATTACTTCTCTCTGTATGCATATATATATATGTTGATTATACGATCTTCTGTTTCCTTCGTTTGCTTAGTAGCTAGTAGCTAGCTAGCTAGCTAGCGTGACTCTAGTCCTCTCTATATACGTATGTGTAGTATGTAGCGTCGACCAAGCACGGACATAAGAGAGAACACTTCTCTCTATTAATTAGCTAGCTAACACAATATATGAAACACCTAAATTAACCCCCAAAACCTAAAACCACCCCTCCCCTTTCAAAAAAAAAACAAAAACCACATCCACAGAAATGCTGACGCGTGGATGCCTTTTGGTCCCGGTTGGTACCACTAACCGGGACTAAAGCCCCTCCTGCCTGGGCTCGGTGCACATACCACGTGGACACCCTTCTGCCCCGGTTCTGGATTGAACCGGGACTAAAGGGTCAGAGCATTAGTACCGACCCTCTTGTCCCGGTTCTGGAACCGGGGCTAAAAGGCCCAAATGAACCGGGTCTGATGACCCTTTATCTACTAGTGGAGGGATATCGTGAATCCGGCTTCCAGGGTAACTTGCTCGCGCCCACTAGCCATTTTGCGCCACTCGAAATGGCCTATTATTTTCGAACTGTACGAATGTAATGTAGAAGAGCTGGTATGCACAGTTTTGTCCAAGAACAACACATGTGCATGGAGAAAAATATGGGTGGTAGCGGTATGGGTGATAAACCATGCAAAACGGCAAGTTTTTGGGTGTTCGGTGCAGCGAAAAGGCTTCTCCTTCCATCCAGACTAGCATGTAGGGCTTTTTGGTGCAGAAATAGAGTCATGTAACATTGTTCTGCACGTCATTGTCGCGGTATCTGTCCGTGGGTGAGCTCACGATAGGGTGGTAGACGCTAGAAGAGTGCACGCCAACCACTAAATCATCCGAAACTCAATTCTGCAAGCCGTTTTCGGCCTCCGAAATTATTCCAAAACAGACAAAGTTTTTGACATAAGGATACGAATTTTCGCTACGGTCGTTTTGGCAGGTCATGGAGCCCAAACGGAGTTCGTATGGCCAGGGTACGGTCGTTCTACGGATACACCTCAAATTGATTTCAGCTACGAGGGATATCGTGAATCCGGCTTCCAGGGTAACTTGCTCGCGCCCACGAGCCATTTTGCGCCACTCGAAATGGCCTATTATTTTCGAACTGGACGAATGTAATGTAGAAGTGCTGGTATGCACAGTTTTGTCCAAGAACAACACATGTGCATGGACAAAAATATGGGTGGTAGCGGTATGGGTGATAAACCATGCAAAACGGCAAGTTTTTGGGTGATCGGTGCACCGAAAAGGCTTCTCCTTCCATCCAGACTAGCATGTAGGGCTTGTTGGTGCAGAAATAGAGTCATGTAACATTGTTCTGCACGTCATTGTCGCGGTATCTGTCCGTGGGTGAGCTCACGATAGGGTGGTAGACGCTAGAAGAGTGCACGCCAACCACTAAATCATCTGAATCTCAATTCTGCAAGCCGTTTTCGGCCTCCGAAATTATTCCAAAACAAACAAAGTTTGTGACAGAAGGATACGAATTTTCGCTGCGGTCGTTTTGGCAGGTCATGGAGCACAAACGGAGTTCGTATGGCCAGGGTACGGTCGTTCTACGGATACACCTCAAATGGATTTCAGCAACGAGGGATAACGTGAATCCGGCTTCCAGGGTAACTTGCTCGCGCCCACGAGCCATTTTGCGCCACTCGAAATGGCCTATTATTTTCGAACAGTACGAATGCAATGTAGAAGAGCTGGTATGCACAGTTTTGTCCAAGAACAACACATGTGCATGGACAAAAATGTGGGTGGTAGCGGTATGGGTGATAAGCCATGCAAAACGGCAAGTTTTTGGGTGTTCGGTGCAACGAAGAGGCTTCTCCTTCCATCCAGACTAGCATGTAGGGCTTGTTGGTGCAGAAATAGAGTCATGTAACATTGTTCTACACGTCATTGTCGCAGTATCTGTCCGTGGGTGAGCTCACGGTAGGGTGGTAGACGCTAGAAGAGTGCACGCCAACCACTAAATCATCCGAAACTCAATTCTCCACGCCGTTTTCGGCCTCCGAAATTATTCCGAAAGAGACGAAGTTTGTGACAGAAGGATACGAATTTTCGCTGCGGTCGTTTTGGCAGGTCATGGAGCCCAAACGGAGTTCGTATGGCCAGGGTACGGTCGTTCTACGGATACACCTCAAATTGATTTCAGCTACGAGGGATATATTGAATCCGGCTTCCAGTGTAACTTGCTCGCGCCCACGAGCCATTTTGCGCCACTCGAAATGGCCTATTATTTTTGAACTATACGAATGTAATTTAGAAGAGCTGGTATGCACAGTTTTGTCCAAGAACAACACATGTGCATGGACAAAAATATGGGTGGTAGCGGTATGGGTGATAAACCATGCAAAACGGCAAGTTTTTGGGTGTTCAGTGCACCGAAAAGGCTTCTCCTTCCATCCAGACTAGCATGTAGGGCTTGTTGGTGCAGAAATAGAGTCATGTAACATTGTTCTGCACGTCATTGTCGCGGTATCTGTCCGTGGGTGAGCTCACGATAGGGTGGTAGACGCTAGAAGAGTGCACGCCAACCACTAAATCATCTGAATCTCAATTCTGCAAGCCGTTTTCGGCCTCCGAAATTATTCCAAAACAGACAAAGTTTGTGACAGAAGGATACGAATTTTCGCTGCGGTCGTTTTGGCAGGTCATGGAGCACAAACGGAGTTCGTATGGCCAGGGTACGGTCGTTCTACGGATACACCTCAAATGGATTTCAGCAACGAGGGATAACGTGAATCCGGCTTCCAGGGTAACTTGCTCGCGCCCACGAGCCATTTTGCGCCACTCGAAATGGCCTATTATTTTCGAACAGTACGAACGCAATGTAGAAGAGCTGGTATGCACAGTTTTGTCCAAGAACAACACATGTGCATGGACAAAAATGTGGGTGGTAGCGGTATGGGTGATAAGCCATGCAAAACGGCAAGTTTTTGGGTGTTCGGTGCAACGAAGAGGCTTCTCCTTCCATCCAGACTAGCATGTAGGGCTTGTTGGTGCAGAAATAGAGTCATGTAACATTGTTCTGCACGTCATTGTCGCAGTATCTGTCCGTGGGTGAGCTCACGGTAGTGTGGTAGACGCTAGAAGAGTGCACGCCAACCACTAAATCATCTGAAACTCAATTCTGCACGCCGTTTTCGGCCTCCGAAATTATTCCGAAAGAGACGAAGTTTGTGACAGAAGGATACGAATTTTCGCTGCGGTCGTTTTGGCAGGTCATGGAGCCCAAACGGAGTTCGTATGGCCAGGGTACGGTCGTTCTACGGATACACCTCAAATTGATTTCAGCTACGAGGGATATATTGAATCCGGCTTCCAGTGTAACTTGCTCGCGCCCACGAGCCATTTTGCGCCACTAGAAATGGCCTATTATTTTCGAACTATACGAATGTAATATAGAAGAGCTGGTATGCACTGTTTTGTCCAAGAACAACACATGTGCATGGACAAAAATATGGGTGGTAGCGGTATGGGTGATAAACCATGCAAAACGGCAAGTTTTTGGGTGTTCGGTGCACCGAAAAGGCTTCTCCTTCCATCCAGACTAGCATGTAGGGCTTTTTGGTGCAGAAATAGAGTCATGTAACATTGTTCTGCACGTCATTGTCACAGTATCTGTCCGTGCGTGAGCTCACGATAGGGTGGTAGACGCTAGAAGAGTGCACGCCAACCACTAAATCATCCGAAACTCAATTCTGCAAGCCGTTTTCGGCCTCCGAAATTATTCCGAAACAGACAAAGTTTGTGACAGAAGGATACGAATTTTCGCTGCGGTCGTTTTGGCAGGTCATGGAGCCCAAACGGAGTTCGTATGGCCAGGGTAAGGTCGTTCTACAGATACACCTCAAATTGATTTCAGCTACGAGGGATATCGTGAATCCGGCTTCCAGGGTAACTTGCTCGCGCCCACGAGCCATTTTGCGCCACTCGAAATGGCCTATTATTTTCGAACTGTACGAATGTAATGTAGAAGAGCTGGTATGCACAGTTTTGTCCAAGAACAACACATGTGCATGGACAAAAATATGGGTGGTAGCGGTATGGGTGATAAACCATGCAAAACGGCAAGTTTTTGGGTGTTCGGTGCACCGAAAAGGCTTCTCCTTCCATCCAGACTAGCATGTAGGGCTTTTTGGTGCAGAAATAGAGTCATGTAACATTGTTCTGCACGTCATTGTCGCGGTATCTGTCCGTGGGTGAGCTCACGATAGGGTGGTAGACGCTAGAAGAGTGCACGCCAACCACTAAATCATCCGAAACTCAATTCTGCAAGCCGTTTTCGGCCTCCGAATTTATTCCGAAGCAGACAAAGTTTGTGACAGAAGGATACGAATTTTCGCTGCGGTCGTTTTGGCAGGTCATGGAGCCCAAACGGAGTTCGTATGGCCATGGTACGGTCGTTCTACGGATACACCTCAAATGGATTTCAGCTACGAGGGATATCGTGAATCCGGCTTCCAGGGTAACTTGCTCGCGCGCACGAGCCATTTTGCGCCACTCGAAATAGCCTATTATTTTCGAACAGTACGAATGTAATGTAGAAGAGCTCGTATGCACAGTTTTGTCCAAGAACAACACATGTGCATGGACAAAAATGTGGGTGGTAGCGGTATGGGTGATAAACCATGCAAAACGGCAAGTTTTTGGGTGTTCGGTGCACCGAAGAAGCTTCTCCTTCCATCCAGACTAGCATGTAGGGCTTGTTGGTGCAGAAATAGAGTCATGTAACATTGTTCTGCACGTCATTGTCGCAGTATCTGTCCGTGGGTGAGCTCACGGTAGGGTGGTAGACGCTAGAAGAGTGCACGCCAACCACTAAATCATCCGAAACTCAATTCTGCACGCCGTTTTCAGCCTCCGAAATTATTCCGAAAGAGACGAAGTTTGTGACAGAAGGATACGAATTTTCGCTGCGGTCGTTTTGGCAGGTCATGGAGCCCAAACGGAGTTCGTATGGCCAGGGTACGGTCGTTCTACGGATACACCTCAAATTGATTTCAGCTACGAGCACTAGTAGAAAACAGGGCATTGGTCCAGCCCATTAGCCCCGGTTCAATCTAGAACCGGGACCAATGGGGGTACTGGACCAGGTTCGTTAACCCAGGGGGCCGACCGGGCCACGTGGGCCATTGGTCCCGGTTCGTCTGGACCTATTGGTCCCGGTTGGAGCTAAAAACCGGGACCAATGGCTCTTGCTCCTGGCCCACCACTATTGGTCCCGGTTGGTGATATGAACCGGGACCAAAGGCACCCCTTTAGTCCCGGTTTGTAGCACCAACCGGGACCAGTGAGTTGCCTATATAAACCCCCTCACTCAAGAGCAGAGCTCACTGCTCTGTTTTTTTTCTGGCCGAGGGGGAGAGGGGTTAGTGGTGCTCTAGCTCACCTCCTATGCACACAACGTGTTCGGTGGAATGCCCGAGCCACACTAGTTAAGCTTTTCTCCTCTCGAAGCTCTATTTTCTCCGAGATTTGTCTAGGTTTAGCGGTCCGTCACGTCCCGTCCCCGTCTTCGCCGCCGTCGATCGCCCCCGCCGATCTCGTCACCGGCACCACCGTGGTGAGCCTCTTGTTATATCCATGCTTTTCTTACTTTTATTATTGCTTTAGATAGATATTTGTCTAATTTTCTTACGTTTATTATTGCTTGTTATTATATAGTGCGATGGTTTTGATATCCGCCCACGTGGGCCCTCGTCCGGTCTACGATTCGGATGTGGTATATTATCTTTAATTTATAACTATTTGTTTTAGTGCTTATGATAGTTATGCCGACCAACCTGACATGCATAGATGTTTTATTATGTCTAGGAGGTAGTTGAACCGGAAATTCCAACCGACCCTCTTGTGGAGAGGTTAAATTTAGTTGAAGAGGAAAACATTTCGTTAAAGAAAAAATTGGAAAAAATGGAGGAGGAGAAGATGGAATTGGAGTTGCATGTTGCGGAAGTTATCGATGATCACAAGATTAAGATGGAACCTATTGTCGAGAGGTTAAATTTAGTTGAAGAAGAAAACAAATTTTTGAAGGAAAAAATAAAAAAAATTGTGGACGAGAAGATGATATTGGAGTTGCATGTTGCGGATGTCGTCGATGATCACAAGATCAAGATGGATGCAATGCGGTTGAAGATTAAAAAGATTAGAAAATATGCCATTAATACCGAGGCTTGGTATCATTATGCCGTTGGATCAATTGTTACCTTGGTTGCGATTATGATAGCATTTGTTTTCGCGTTGAAATGTTTTACATAGTTTCGATGTGTATGGAGAGCTATATATGTTGTTAGATGAGAACTATATATGTATGTACTTTGGTTTTAATGTGATGATGAACTTTTATCCATTTGGTCACTTAATTATCTATTTATGATGTTCTGTAATGGTTTTTGACACACTTAATTATATATAAATGCACGCAGATGAACTGCCAATGGATGTACGGTGACAGACACACCTCCGAGTACATTAAGGGCGTGCGTGAGTTTCTAAATGTGGCAGAGGCAAACAAGCAGAATGGTTTTATGTGTTGTCCATGCACTCAATGTGTGAATACGATGTCTTACTCTAACCGAAAAATCCTTCACTCCCACCTGCTTTACAAGGGTTTCATGCCACACTATAATGTTTGGACGAGGCACGGTGAAATAGGGGTTATGATGGAAGACGGCGAAGAAGAAGAGTACGATGACAACTATGTGCCCCCTGAAGACGGTGATGCTGCAATGGGGGGAGCTGGTGAAGATCAAGAGGAACCAGACGATGTGCCCAATGATGCTGCAACGGGTGAAGCTGCTGAAGATCAAGAGGAACCAAATGATGATCTTCGCCGGGTCATTGTCGATGCAAGGACACAATGCGAAAGTCAAAAGGAGAAGCTGAAGTTCGATCGCATGTTAGAGGATCACAAAAAAGGGTTGTACCCCAATTGCGAAGATGGCAACACAAAGCTCGGTACCGTACTGGAATTGCTGCAGTGGAAGGCAGAGAATGCTGTGGCTGACAAAGGATTTGAGAAGCTACTGAAAATATTGAAGAAGAAGCTTCCGAAGGATAACGAATTGCCCGACAATACATACGCAGCAAAGAAGGTCGTATGCCCTCTAGGATTGGAGGTGCAGAAGATACATGCATGCCCTAATGACTGCATCCTCTACCGCGGTGCATACAACGATCTGAACGCATGCCCGGTATGCGGTGCATTGCGGTATAAGATCAGACGAGATGACCCTGGTGATGTTGATGGCGAGCCCGCCAGGAAGAGGGTTCCTGCGAAGGTGATGTGGTATGCTCCTATAATACCACGGTTGAAACGTTTGTTTAGAAACAGAGAGCATGCCAAGTTGATGCGATGGCACAGTGAGGACCGTAAGAAAGACGGGAAGTTGAGAGCACCCGCTGACGGGTCGCAATGGAGAAAAATCGAGAGAAAGTACTGGGAGGAGTTTGCAAAGGACGCAAGGAACGTATGGTTTGCTCTAAGCGCGGATGGCATTAATCCTTTCGGGGAGCAGCGCAGCAATCACAGCACCTGGCCCGTGACTCTATGTATGTATAACCTTCCTCCTTGGATGTGCATGAAGCGGAAGTTCATTATGATGCCAGTTCTCATCCAAGGCCCTAAGCAACCCGGCAACGACATTGATGTGTACCTAAGGCCATTAGTTGAAGAACTTTTACAGCTGTGGAATGGAAACGGTGTACGTGCGTGGGATGAGCACAAACAGGAGGAATTTGACCTAAAGGCGTTGCTGTTCGTGACCATCAACGATTGGCCCGCTCTCAGTAACCTTTCAGGACAGACAAACAAAGGATACCACGCATGCACGCAATGTTTAGATGACACTGAAAGTATATACCTGGACAAGTGCAGGAAGAATGTGTACCTGGGCCATCGTCGATTTCTTCCGACCAACCATCAATGTTGAAAGAAAGGCAAGCATTTCAAAGGCGAGGCAGATCACCGGAAGAAGCCCGCCATGCGTACCGGTGATCACGTACTTGCTATGGTCAATGATTTACACGTAATCTTCGGAAAGGGCCCCGGCGCACTAGCTGTTCCGAATGACGATGAGGGACACGCACCCATGTGGAAGAAGAAATCTATATTTTGGGACCTACCCTACTGGAAAGACCTAGAGGTCCGCTCTTCAATCGACGTGATGCACGTGACGAAGAACCTTTGCGTGAACCTGCTAGGCTTCTTGGGCGTGTATGGAAAGACAAAAGATACAGCTGAGGCACGGGAGGACCTGCAACGTTTGCACGAAAAAGCCGGCATCCCTCCGAAGCAGTATGAAGGTCCTGCCAGCTATGCTCTTACGAAAGAAGAGAAAGAAATCTTCTTTGAATGCCTTCTCAGTATGAAGGTCCCGACTGGCTTCTCGTCGAATATAAAGGGAATAATAAATATGGCAGAGAAAAAGTTCCAGAACCTAAAGTCTCATGACTGCCATGTGATTATGACGCAACTGCTTCCGGTTGCATTGAGGGGGCTTCTACCGGAAAACGTCCGATTAGCCATTGTGAAACTATGTGCATTCCTCAATGCAATCTCTCAGAAGGTGATCGATCCAGAAATCGTACCAAGGCTAAGGAGTGATGTGGCGCAATGTCTTGTCAGTTTCGAGCTTGTGTTCCCACCATCCTTCTTCAATATCCTTCTTCAATACCACGACAGGAGGAAGAAAATGGAGATGACCGAAATCCAGGCGCTGCGGGCCAGAATACAAGCGATAGAGGAACGGCAAGCAGATCGGGAAAGAATTGCCGAAGCTTCCCCCGAAGCTACCCCGCCATCTCAGCGGAGAAGCAGCGTGGCTTCCACCGAGCTGCTTCAGCCAGAGCTTGCCTTGACGGCTACTGCCAGGAATCCTGTGGATGCTATCACGCAGGCACAAAATTGCCACCTTATGGCACAGTGGATGAATCTGAAGGTCAAGGCGGCTGCTGGCTCTGTTTATCCTTCTGGACCAGACGACACTTTTCACTGCCGGCCGATTCCAGAAGGATATGCTAGGGTGATGGTCGACGAAATAACGGAGGGATTTGAGGAGCTCCAGCTTGACCACCCTACCGGTGAAGGGGAGACTCGGCTGGGTTCTTCACTGAAGACTCCATGCCTATGGCGGAAGGACCTAATCAACATTCTGAACTGGACGCCTCCGCCTCCTCCTCCGACGACGACGAGTCAGGGCACTCCGCCTCCTCCACCGCCTCCTCCTCCGGCGAGTGACCATCAGGGCACTCTGGCTCCTTCTCCGGCGAGTGACCATCAGGGCACTCCGGCTCCTTCTCCGGCGCGTGGCGGCACACCGCCTCCTTCGCCGCCGGCGCGTGGCGGCACTCCGCCTCCTTCGCCGCCGGCGCGCCCGAGCAGACAGCCAGCTCCTCCTTCGCCTAATCAGCAAGGGCGGAAGAGACCTGCCGCCGCTCCGGCTGCTCCTGCTCCGGCGCCTAAGCAAGTAAAAAAGACAGCCGCTTCGTCTGGTCCGGCGACGTCTACCAGTACAGCCAGAGGCGGGAGGCCATGCAGATTCGGTCCTTCTCTCACGCCTCTAGAGAAGTTACCGTACGAGAGGTCCGACGAGGAAAACACGAAGATCGCTGAAGGCGAAGTGAAGGACTTTTTTGAAGGGTTGAAAGCACAGAGACATCCACCTCCAGAGGAGAAGATAGATGCGGTGAAAGCAAAGCGCACTCTTGCTGCCCTGAAGCAACCAGCGAAAAGTAAGCCGAAGGGCAACTATGACCGCATTATTCAAAAGACATTTCAAGATGCCAAGCGGTCCGGAAGTACAAAAAGTGATCAGAGGTTAGCAGAAGGGCGAGCTGGGAAACAAATTGCCCAGCTCGGCGAACAAGCGAACCAATCGTGCCCCCCGCTCAAGGTGTCTAGCGACATGGTCGCTAATGATCCGAGGATGGTGCCCGGTTATACCAATCTTGCAGATTACGCGTCCGACGATGTACACTATGATTTCATGGACGTGCAGATAGAAAGATACGAGTACAAAAAGCCTCGCGTCAAAAATGAAAGATCTCTATCAACGAATATGCGAAGATTGCATGATTGGTACATGAAAATCTGCAGAGAGTCTGGGGGGAGGAATAACTTGTATTTGAGAGTTAAACCGGAGCATGACCTCGTTGGAATTGAGCTGTTGCCTGTTCCATTTGAGGAGTTCTATCAATTTTTCAATCAATTGGCCCTCGATAAAACAACGATCACCTGCTACTGTCTGTAAGTAGTACTACTTCTGTCATTAAGTCTCTCTATATAGCTGATCTTCATTGCATGTATTTATAATTATCCTCACTATATTATGCAGATTGAAGATCGTCGAATTGAAGAAAAGACAAGTAGGTGATATTGGGTTTATTAACACATACCTCATAGATGCAACCGAGGTTAAATTGCGTCCCGGCGATACCGAGACCAACTTGCTACGATCGTTGGTGGTAAATGACAACAAAGATATAATACTCTTTCCTTACAACTTCAAGTGAGTGTTAATGTCTTGTGCATATTTGGTTTCCCTTATATATCAGTCAAGTTTATAGTGATGTAATTGATGATCTCATGCATTCGTGCGCAGCTTCCACTATATTCTCTTAGAGATTAAGCTTGAGAAGGGAATAGTAACTGTCTTCGACTCTAAACGTAAAGATCCCGAGGAGTATGCGGACATGACTCAAATGCTAGTCAGGTAAGTTAAATCGATCAATATTATCCACCATGCATATATATCAGCAACTTCATTTCTGATATCAACTAATTGTTTCCTTTGTCTGGCAGGGCTTGGAAAAAATTCACAAAAAAAGCTCCGGGACTGCCGAAGAAGCTACAATTTAGATACCCGAAAGTAAGTACTATATAGTAGCATGTTCCGCGCGCGCATCTCCTATATCTTGATTCAAGCG
>LR738710.1:864711424-864788888 GCA_902687465.1 Secale cereale | reverse complement strand
GACAAAATGTGACATGAGGGGGTCTAGGGTTTGTGGATCGCCGAGCAGTCGGGGGTCGAGGGGTCGAGAGAGGTTGCCTAGCTAGTGTCAAAGTATTGAAAAATTCCATGACTTCATCATTTGCCAGAAGTAACCGGGGCATGTTGGTACGAAGTTATGCAAAGATGTTCTGGAACGGAGTTCCTGATAGAATAATCCGTCTTTTGTTACGGATTATCTTATCTGGGACTTCGTTCCAAAACAACTTTGGAGAGCTTCGTACCATCATGCTACTGTTACTTTCGCCTAATGATGAAGTATTGGTTTTGTTGAATCCTTTGACACTATAGCTAGACAAAATGTGACATGAGGGGGTCTAGGGTTTGTGGATCGCCGAGCAGTCGAGGGTTGAAGCTAGTTCTACGTTTGCCATTAATATATCCATCTGTCATGTTTGAATAATAATTGGCATGTTGTAAATATTTGTAGAAACAATGGACGACAACACCCGAGACCTAGCACAAGAAGCGATGTTGATGGACATAATCGCAGCCGGACAAAATGCCGTCAGGTCGTATCTCAACGACACCGATGAGCAGGTCGAACAAGAGCTGCGGCTGGAAGATCTAGGTTATGATATTGATGAATTCGGTGACCCAATGCACATGGAAGAAGTAGACCGTGAGGACGGCTCCGGTGACCCAATGCCGGTGCAAGAAGGAGACCGTGATGCTGGCTCCGGTGACCGAACCGAGTCCGGCCAGGAGGTATATATGTTAGTTAAGCATGTGCTGACTAGTTAATTGATTCATTCATTAACTCTCGTCTTTGTTCCTTTTCTAGCCCTCCGGATCGAGCAAATCTTCGGTAAAGAGACGAGGAGCGAAGAAAAAGTTGAGGCCGGATGAAAAGTTTGAGATCTCAGAAATCTCGCGCTCCGGCGAGCCGATTGCACCCATCCGCACAAAGAACGCATTTGTTAATCAGTGCGGGGTTCTGGTTAGGGACAAGATCCCGATCAGCATCCATCAATGGTTAAAGCCGGCTGCAAACGACGCTCAGGTGACTTATGTCACTGATATGCAGAAAGAAGATCTTTGGACTGAGCTGAAGTCAAACTTCGTCCTACCGCGAGAGGTTGATCCGGCGAAGCCAGTTAAAGAGGACTTAATCAAGTCTTATGCACTTTCGAAGATGGCAGACCAATTCAGGGCATGGAAGAAAAAACTGAAGAAGCTACAATTTAGATACCCGAAAGTAAGTACTATATAGTACCATGTTCCGCGCGCGCATCTCCTATATCTTGATTCAAGCGCTAGCTAGTTTCATCAATACCAATTTGGCATTCTTGCTTATCAGTTTGATTGAGCTCTATTTCTTGTAAAGTGGTTGTGGCAGGAACCCGGGAATGATTATTGTGGATACTACATTTGCGAGTCCATCCGCCACACGACCTGTGAGCGGGGCTACACTGATGAACAATTTAAAGTGCGTAAGCAATCAATAATATTCACAAATTTATAGCATCATTTCATGTATTGACCCCCTACTTCAAATTAGATGTTTCGGATGCGGGATGAAATCCTAACACCAGATCGTCTGCGAGCAATTCAAGAGGAATTGGCGGCATTCTTCCTTGAACACGTGATCGCTGAAGACGGAGAATACTATGTGGACCCTGCATCCATGTGTTAGGAGATTATTTTTGTAAGAGATAATTATTGTATATATGTGCCCGGTAGTGTCGGATCGATAGATATACGAGAACTTGTTGTTCGACCAATCTCTCGGAGAAGGAGAGGTGGTCGATATTATTACTTCTCTCTGTATGCATATATATATATATATGTTGATTATATATACGAGATCTTCTGTTCCTTCGTTTGCTTAGTATAGCTAGCAGCTAGCTAGCTAGCTAGCGTGACTCTAGTCCATATATATACGTATGTGTAGTATGTAGCGTCGACCAAAAGCACGGACATAAGAGAGAACACTTCTCTCTATTAATTAGCTAGCTAACACAATATATCAAACACCTAAATTAACCCCCAAAACCTAAAACCCCCCTCCCCTTTCAAAAAAAAAACAAAAACCACAGCTACAGAAATGCTGACACGTGCATGCCTTTTGGTCCCGGTTGGTACCACCAACCGGGACTAAAGCCCCTCCTGCCTGGACTCGGTGCACAGGCCACGTGGACACCCTTTTGCCCCGGTTCTGGATTGAACCGGGACTAAAGGGTCAGAGCATTAGTACCGACCCTGTTGCCCCGGTTCCAGAACCGGGGCTAAAAGGCCAAATGAACCGGGGCTAAATCCCCTTTATCTACTAGTGAGACAAAATGTGACATGAGGGGGTCTAGGGTTGTGGATCGCCGAGAAGTCGGGGGGGTCGAGAGGTTGCCTAGCTAGTGTCAATGTATTGAAGAATTCCATGACTTCATCATTTGCCAGAAGTAACCGGGGCATGTTGGTACGAAGTTATGCAAAGATGTTCTGGAACGGAGTTCCTGATAGGATAATCCGTCTTTTGTTACGGATTATCTTATCAGGGACTTCGTTCCAAAACAACTTTGGAGAGCTTCGTACCATCATGCTACTGTTACTTTCGCCTAATGATGAAGTATTGGTTTTGTTGAATCATTTGACACTAGACAAAAGGTGACATGAGGGGGACTAGGGTTGTGGATCGCCGAGAAGTCGGGGGTCGAGGGGTCGAGAGAGGTTGCCTAGCTAGTGTCAAAGTATTGAAGAATTCCATGACTTCATCATTTGCCAGAAGTAACCGGGGCATTTTGGTACAAAGTTATGCAAAGTTGTTCTGGAACGAAGTCCCTGATAGGATAATCCGTCTTTTGTTACGAATTATCTTATCCGGGGACTCCGTTCCAAAACAACTTTGGAGAGCTTCGTACCATCATGCTACTGTTACTTTCGCCTAATGATGAAGTATTGGTTTGTTGAATCCTTTGACACTAGACAAAATGTGACATGAGGGGGTCTAGGGTTGTGGATCGCCGAGAAGTCGGGGGGGTCGAGAGGTTGCCTAGCTAGTGTCAAAGTATTGAAGAATTCCATGACTTCATCATTTGCCAGAAGTAACCGGGGCATGTTGGTACGAAGTTATGCAAAGATGTTCTGGAACGGAGTTCCTGATAAGTTAATCCGTCTTTTGTAGAAACAATGGACGACAACACCCGAGACCTAGCACAAGAAGCGATGTTGATGGACATAATCGCAGACGGACAAAATGCCGTCAGGTCGTATCTCAACGACACCGATGAGCAGGTCGAACAAGAGCTGCGGCTGGAAGATCTAGGCTATGATATTGATGAATTCGGTGACCCAATGCACATGGAAGAAGTAGACCGTGAGGACGGCTCCGGTGACCCAATGCCGGTGCAAGAAGGAGACCGTGATGCTGGCTCCGGTGACCGAACCGAGTCCGGCCAGGAGGTATATATGTTAGTTAAGCATGTGCTGACTAGTTAATTGATTCATTCATTAACTCTCGTCTTTGTTCCTTTTCTAGCCCTCCGGATCGAGCAAATCTTCGGTAAAGAGACGAGGAGCGAAGAAAAAGTTGAGGCCGGATGAAAAGTTTGAGATCTCAGAAATCTCGCGCTCCGGCAAGCCGATTGCACCCATCCGCACAAAGAACGCATTTGTTAATCAGTGCGGGGTTCTGGTTAGGGACAAGATCCCGATCAGCATCCATCAATGGTTAAAGCCGGCTGCAAACGACGCTCAGGTGACTTATGTCACAGATATGCAGAAAGAAGATCTTTGGACTGAGCTGAAGTCAAACTTCGTCCTACCGCGAGAGGTTGATCCGGCGAAGCCAGTTAAAGAGGACTTAATCAAGTCTTATGCACTTTCGAAGATGGCAGACCAATTCAGGGCATGGAAGAAAAAACTGAATACGTTTGTCAGAGAGAAAACGACTCCAGAATTCGTGGGCATATATGAGAAGATCAAAGATGACTGGCCCGCATTTGTGGCCCATAAGAAGTCGGAAAAGAGTCAGAAGATGTCGGAGACAAACCGGATAAATGCTGCAAAGAAGATGCATCACCATCGCACGGGATCGGGCGGCTACCTCGTAGCCCGGCCTAAGTGGGCCAGGGCTGAGAATGATCTGCTTCAGAAAGGGATCGAACCAGAGACAATGCACTGGCCAGAACGTTGCCGGACTTGGTTCTTCGGGGCTGGCGGATCCTTGGACCCTGTAACAGGGTGGTGCATTTGGACGGACAAGCAATTGGAAACACCACTCAGGAAGATGCGGCAGTATATCAAAGCAGCGCATGCAGGGACGTTCATCCCCAACAGAGAGAACGACGAGCTGACAATGGCCCTCGGGAATCCTGAGCACCCTGGACGGACACGAGGCACGCCAGGCTCCCTTCCGTGGCGTGCTGGGTTTCCGGACGCAGGAGGCTACAAATGCCACGACAGGAGGAAGAAAATGGAGATGACCGAAATCCAGGCGCTGCGGGCCAGAATACAAGCGATAGAGGAACGGGAAGCAGATCGGGAAAGAATTGCCGAAGCTTCCCCCGAAGCTACCCCGCCATCTCAGCGGAGAAGCAGCGTGGCTTCCACCGAGCTGCTTCAGCCAGAGCTTGCCTTGACGGCTACTGCCAGGAATCCTGTGGATGCTATCACGGAGGCACAAAATTGCCACCTTATGGCACAGTGGATGAATCTGAAGGTCAAGGCGGCTGCTGGCTCTGTTTATCCTTCTGGACCAGACGACACTTTTCACTGCCGGCCGATTCCAGAAGGATATGCTAGGGTGATGGTCGACGAAATAACAGAGGGATTTGAGGAGCTCCAGCTTGACCACCCTACCGGTGAAGGGGAGACTCGGCTGGGTTCTTCACTGAAGACTCCATGCCTATGGCGGAAGGACCTAATCAACATTCTGAACTGGACGCCTCCGCCTCCTCCTCCTCCGACGACGAGTCAGGGCACTCCGCCTCCTCCACCGCCTCCTCCTCCGGCGAGTGACCATCAGGGCACTCCGGCTCCTTCTCCGGCGCGTGGCGGCACACCGCCTCCTTCGCCGCCGGCGCGTGGCGGCACTCCGCCTCCTTCGCCGCCGGCGCGCCCGAGCAGACAGCCAGCTCCTCCTTCGCCTAATCAGCAAGGGCGGAAGAGACCTGCCGCCGCTCCGGCTGCTCCTGCTCCGGCGCCTAAGAAAGTAAAAAATACAGCCGCTTCGTCTGGTCCGGCGACGTCTACCAGTACAGCCAGAGGCGGGAGGCGATGCAGATTCGGTCCTTCTCTCACGCCTCTAGAGAAGTTACCGTACGAGAGGTCCGACGAGGAAAACACGAAGATCGCTGAAGGCGAAGTGAAGGACTTTTTTGAAGGGTTGAAAGCACAGAGACATCCACCTCCAGAGGAGAAGATAGATGCGGTGAAAGCAAAGCGCACTCTTGCTGCCCTGAAGCAACCAGCGAAAAGTAAGCCGAAGGGCAACTATGACCGCATTATTCAAAAGACATTTCAAGATGCCAAGCGGTCCGGAAGTACAAAAAGTGATCAGAGGTTAGCAGAAGGGCGAGCTGGGAAACAAATTGCCCAGCTCGGCGAACAAGCGAACCAATCGTGCCCCCCGCTCAAGGTGTCTAGCGACATGGTCGCTAATGATCCGAGGATGGTGCCCGGTTATACCAATCTTGCAGATTACGCGTCCGACGATGTACACTATGATTTCATGGACGTGCAGATAGAAAGATACGAGTACAAAAAGCCTCTCGTCAAAAATGAAAGATCTCTATCAACGAATATGCGAAGATTGCATGATTGGTACATGAAAATCTGCAGAGAGTCTGGGGGGAGGAATAACTTGTATTTGATAGTTAAACCGGAGCATGACCTCGTTGGAATTGAGCTGTTGCCTGTTCCATTTGAGGAGTTCTATCAATTTTTCAATCAATTGGCCCTCGATAAAACAACGATCACCTGCTACTGTCTGTAAGTAGTACTACTTCTGTCATTAAGTCTCTCTATATTGCTGATCTTCATTGCATGTATTTATAATTATCCTCACTATATTATGCAGATTGAAGATCGTCGAATTGAAGAAAAGACAAGTAGGTGATATTGGGTTTATTAACACATACCTCATAGATGCAACCGAGGTTAAATTGCGTCCCGGCGATACCGAGACCAACTTGCTACGATCGTTGGTGGTAAATGAAAACAAAGATATAATACTCTTTCCTTACAACTTCAAGTGAGTGTTAATGTCTTGTGCATATTTGGTTTCCCATATATATCAGTCAAGTTTATAGTGATGTAATTGATGATCTCATGCATTCGTGCGCAGCTTCCACTATATTCTCTTAGAGATTAAGCTTGAGAAGGGAATAGTAACTGTCTTCGACTCTAAACGTAAAGATCCCGAGGAGTATGCGGACATGACTCAAATGCTAGTCAGGTAAGTTAAATCGATCAATATTATCCACCATGCATATATATCAGCAACTTCATTTCTGATATCAACTAATTGTTTCCTTTGTCTGGCAGGGCTTGGAAAAAATTCACAAAAAAAGCTCCGGGACTGCCGAAGAAGCTACAATTTAGATACCCGAAAGTAAGTACTATATAATAGCATGTTCCGCGCGCGCATCTCCTATATCTTGATTCAAGCGCTAGTTTCATCAATACCAATTTGGCATTCTTGCTTATCAGTTTGATTGACCTCTATTTCTTGTAAAGTGGTTGTGGCAGGAACCCGGGAATGATTATTGTGGATACTACATTTGCGAGTCCATCCGCCACACGACCTGTGAGCGGGGCTACACTGATGAACAATTTGAAGTGCGTAAGCAATCAATAATATTCACAAATTTATAGCATCATTTCATGTATTGACCCCCTACTTCAAATTAGATGTTTCAGATGCGGGATGAACTCCTAACACCAGATCGACTGCGAGCAATTCAAGAGGAATTGGCGGCATTCTTCCTTGAACACGTGATCGCTGAAGACGGAGAATACTATGTGGACCATGCATCCATGTGTTAGGAGATTATTTTTGTAAGAGATAATTGTTGTATATATGTGCCCGGTAGTGTCGGATAGATATACGAGAACTTGTTGTTCGACCAATCTCTCGGAGAAGGAGAGGTGGTCGATATTACTTCTCTCTGTATGCATATATATATATATATATGTTGATTATACGATCTTCTGTTTCCTTCGTTTGCTTAGTAGCTAGCAGCTAGCTAGCTAGCTAGCGTGACTCTAGTCCTCTCTATATACGTATGTGTAGTATGTAGCGTCGACCAAGCACGGACATAAGAGAGAACACTTCTCTCTATTAATTAGCTAGCTAACACAATATATGAAACACCTAAATTAACCCCCCAAAACCTAAAACCCCCCCTCCCCTTTCAAAAAAAACAAAAACCACAGCCAGAGAAATGCTGACGCGTGGAAGCCTTTTGGTCCCGGTTGGTACCACCAACCGGGACTAAAGCCCCTCCTGCCTGGACTCAGTGCACAGGCCACGTGGACACCCTTTTGCCCCGGTTCTGGATTGAACCGGGACTAAAGGGTCAGAGCATTAGTACCGACCCTGTTGCCCCGGTTCCAGAACCGGGGCTAAAGGCCCGAATGAACCGGGTCTGATCCCCCTTTATCTACTAGTGTTATGTGATGTCGCTCAGACGTCTGACTGTGGCATTTTTGTTATTTATAAGCCCTTTATGTGATGTTGCTGAGACGTCCGACTGTGGCATTCTTGTTATTTATAAGCCCTTTATGTGATGTCGCTCAGACGTCCGACTGTGGCATTCTTGTTATTTATAAGCCCTTTATGTGATGTCGCTCAAACGTCCGACTGTGGCATTCTTGTTATTTATAAGCCTTTTATGCAATGTCGCTCAGACGTCCGACTAAGGCATTCTTGTTATTTATTTTCGCCATAAGCCCTTTATGTGGTGTCGCTCAGACGCCCGACTGTGGCACGTTTTCATTTTATTATTTCCTCATGAGGCGTCACTCAGACACTCGTTTGGTTTCCTTTTATTTATCTTATGGATTTTTGGGAGGATTACCGCCTGACTTCTAATTATTTACATACGGCACAGGAATATATGTATCCGGTTGCTTTTTGCTAGAATACTCACATGCATCATGTTGGCATTTATTATATCTGAAGTCCGAACTGTCTTGCGAGTACATTCAAAGTACTCACCTGGCTTGTTGATTTGGCCAGATGTGGACGAAGGCGATCTCATGGATGAAGAGTTCGATAGCGAGTCCGACGTCTAGTGGAGTCCCAGTCAGTCTCTTGCGATCCTGGAGTTGATCACTGTTATATAACTGCTATCACTATTATATAACTGCTTCCGCCAACCACCAAATAAATTCATCGGGTCTCACTCTGACACTCGATGAACTGTATTATATTGGAGTCGCGTCACCCACTTCACTGTGACATATCCACCACCTTTTTATTACGAGTTAGTAGTAAGCCACCCTGCCATTGTGTCATATCCGCCTTTATGTGCTATATTGGCGTACTTGTAATAAAATTGTTGAGCCACCTCAGCTCAACCTTGTATAATTATTCAATATTCTGGAATTCTGTATCAAGGAATTGTCTATCAGCAAGAAGTATTCTTCTTCGCTGGCTTAATAAAAAAGGTCGGTCTTTCGGTAATTATTTTACTGAAAAACCGGTCCTAACACCCTATGACTAGTAGTTACCCCCACACAGTAGTATTTAGAGCACTCTTTGTAACGGTAATTAGATTTGTAAGATCTTGCTTGAAATTGATTGGTGTGATATGATTGTGTTTGTCTCATGTACATATGGGTAGTGATTTTCCCTTAGACCTCAATTATATTCTAATCTCTTCCCTCTACACCCATCAGATGCCTCCAAGACGTGAGCCCATATTTGAGTTTCCCCCTGAGCTCACTCAGTTGATCCAGCAGCAGAACACCCTGATGCAACTACTTGTCCAGAACACTCAGAACAACCAGAACAACAACAACAACAACAACCCTCCACCACCACCACCCGTGGACAACCTGACACGTTTCTTAAGGTTTCAACCACCAGTGTTTGCTAGCAGCATCGAACCAATAGTGGTTGATGACTGGCTACGCAAGATTGGAAGGGATTTGACCACCGCCAATTGCTCGGACGCTGAGAAGGTGCGATTTGCCGCACAGTAGTTGTCTGGACCAGCCGCAGCATGGTGGGAGAATTACACACCCACCTTCCCTATAGCCAATGTCACATGGGAGCAGTTTCAGCAAGCTTTCTGTACTGCCCATGTCTCAACTGGAGCTATGAGCATGAAGAAGCGGGAGTTTCGCAACTTGCGCCAAGGAAACCGTACTGTAGCTCAGTACGTGGATGATTTTAGAACCCTATCTCGTTATGCCCCCGATGATGTGGCCACAGATGCCGCTAAGCAGGAGAGAATTATGGAAGGGCTGAATGATGAGATGAGCATACAGTTGATGGTGGCAACTTTCAACAACTACCAGGAGTTGGTAGATAAAGCTCTTATGATTGAAGGGAAGAAGCAGCAGATTGAAAGCCGCAAGAGGAAGTATGGACAAGGAAGGAATAATTCTAGAGCCCAGCAGAAGCCCCGATTCACTTCGAATTCGGGAGGATATACCCATAACCATGGAAGTTCCCACAACCACAATGGCCCTAAGAATGGAGATGGAAATGGAAATGGAGCAAGTAATAACCAGAGCCGCTCTACCTCGTCCACACCCGCCAAGAAGGATTTCAGCCATATTGACTGTTTCAAGTGCGGGAAGAATGGACACTATGCCACGGACTGCCCTGAAGCTAAGAATGGGAACGGCAATGGAAGCGCCGGGAAGAAGCCTAACCCGTTCAACAAAGGACAAGTGAACCACGTGACTGTGGAGGAGGTAGAAGAGCAACTAGATGTTGTTGTCGGTAAGTTTTTGGTTAAGACATTTACCAGAATAGTTCTTTTCGATACTGGTGCATCGCATTCATACATTTCTAGGGGATTCGTGAATAGACATAGGATGTCCACCCGAGTTCTTAAGACCCCCATGTTAGTAAGTTCACCAGGACCAGAGTATATGGCACACCAAGGATGTTTTCAGACACCATTAATCATAGGACGCCACACTTTCCCCTCCGACCTAATAGTTCTGGAGTCACAAGGATTGGATGTGATATTAGGTATGGATTGGCTATCGAAGTATGGACGTAATATCGATTGTGCCAGCAAGTCTATTTTGCTCACCACCCCGGAGGGAAAAAGGATTAAGTATGTATCTAGGCATTCGCCTATAAGGACACAAGTACATTCTCTCACGGGAGTTGTTCAGGAGGAAGTGCCAGTAGTAAAGGATTATCCGGATGTGTTCCCAGAGGAGTTACCTGGCATGCCACCGGATAGGGATATTGAGTTTTTGATTGAGCTGTTGCCTGGCACCGGACCAATATCTAAGAGACCGTATCGGATGCCAGCGAATGATCTGGAGGAGATCAAGAAGCAGATTAAGGAGTTATTGGAGAAAGGATTTATTCGCCGAAGTTCATCACCTTGGGGAGCCCCAGTGCTTTTGGTCGAGAAGAAGGATGGATCCTTAAGAATGGTCGTTGATTATCGGGCATTGAATGAAGTGACTATTAAGAATAAATACCCGCTGCCAATGATCAATGATTTGTTCGACCAACTCCAAGGAGCGAAAGTATTCTCCAAGATAGATCTACGATCTGGATACCACCAATTGAAGATCCGAGAGAAGGATATAGCCAAAACGGCCTTCACCACAAGGTACGGGCTATATGAGTATATGGTTATGTCAATTGGATTGACTAACGCGCCTGCCTATTTCATGAGTATGATCAACAAGGTGTTCATGGAATTTTTGGATAAGTTCGTCGTGGTATTCATTGATGATATTCTGGTGTACTCGAAGGATGTAAAGGAACATGCAGAGCATTTGCGTTTGGTATTGGAGAAGCTCAGAGAACACTAGTTGTATGCCAAGTTTAGCAAATGCGAGTTTTGGTTGAAGGAAGTTGGATTCCTAGGGCATGTTATATCAGGAGAAGGTATAGCAGTGGACCCCGTCAAGATGCAGGCAGTCACTGAGTGGTTGGCACCCACTTCAGTTGGAGAGATCCGCAGTTTTCTTGGACTCGCGGGATACTACCGGAGATTTATAGAAAATTTCTCCAAGATTGCAAAGCCAATGAAGACATTGTTGAAGAAGGAGGCAAAGTTCGATTGGGCTGAAGAGTGTGAAGATAGTTTCCAGGAGTTGAAGAAACGGTTGACGACAGCCCCAGTGCTGATATTGCCAGATATACGCAAGGATTTCCAAGTGTATTGCGATGCTTCACGCTTAGGACTTGGAGGAGTACTTATGCAGGATGGAAGAGTTGTTTCTTATGCATCTCGACAACTGCGACCGCACGAGTTGAATTACGCGACGCACGATCTGGAGTTAGCAGCTGTAGTGCACGCACTGAAAACCTGGAGACATTTCCTTATTGTAAATCGTTGTGATGTGTACACGGATCACAAGAGTTTGAAGTACATTTTCACACAGAAGGAGCTGAACCTCAGACAAAGGAGATGGTTGGAGCTTATAAAGGATTATGATATGAAGCTGCACTATCACCCCAGAAAGGCCAACGTCGTGGCAGACACTTTAAGCCGAAAGAGTTATGCAAATACCCTAGTAAAAGGGGGATTGCCACAGGAGTTAGCAGAACATCTCAGGGAGCTTCGTTTGGAGATAGTTCCTAGAGGTTTCGTTGCAACGTTGGAGGTTCATTCAACATTGCTGGGAAAGATACGTGAAGCCCAGAAGGATGACAAGGAAATTGCAGAGATAAGGAAAAGGATGAGTGAAGGAAAAGCCAAGAGATTTCGTGAGGACAAACACGACACCTTGTGGTTTGAGGATCGAATCTATATGCCCAATGACCCGGAGATCAGGAAGTTGATACTGCAGGAAGCACATAATTCGCCATACTCGATACACCCCGGAAACACCAAGATGTATTTGGATTTGAAGGAACGTTTCTGGTGGACGAGAATGAAGAAGGATATTGCCGAGTATGTAGCCGTATGTGATATATGCCAGAGAGTAAAGGCAGAGCATCAGAAGCCAGCAGGATTGCTACAACCTATGCCGATACCCGAATGGAAGTGGGAGAAGCTTGGCATGGATTTTATCACCGGATTGCCCAGGACCAAATCAGGATATGACTCAATCTGGGAAGTGGTGGATCGATTGACCAAAGTAGCCCACTTTATCCCCATGAAAACCACATACACCAGTGCGAAGTTGGCCAAGATATACATGACCAGGATCGTCTGTCTGCACAGAGTTCCGAGGACCATTGTATCAGATAGAGGAACACAGTTCACCTCAAAGTTTTGGCATCAGCTACACCAAACTTTGGGAACGAGGCTGGAATTCAGCACCGCTTTTCATCCGCAGACCGATGGACAGACCGAGAGAGCCAACTAGATCCTGGAGGACATGTTGAGAGCCTGTGCGTTAGATTATGGATCTAGTTGGGATGATAATTTGCCCTACGCGGAGTTCTCATACAACAATAGTTACCAGGCCAGTTTGAAGATGTCACCGTTCGAAGCATTGTATGGAAGGAGATGCCGAACATCGTTAATGTGGGATGAAGTTGGAGACCGACAGTTGTTGGGACCAGACTTGATCAAAGAGTCTGAGGAGAAGGTTAAGTTGATTCGAGATAGATTGAAGGTAGCTCAGTCCAAGCAGAAGAGTTATGCAGACTGGTTAAGTTGACACCGAGGAAGAAGCCACATGGGAACGAGAAGATGATCTATGCAAGGACCACCCACACCTATTCTCTAGCCAAGTCGAATCTCGAGGGCGAGATTCATTCTAAGGGGGGTAGGTTTGTAACATCCCAAATTTTCAATTTGGAATGTTATACATAGATCATACTGCATTGCATGTTTCTTTGCATTTTTGTTCCTGACGATCCTCGAAATTCTAAGCAACTCAATTATCTACGGAGAGAGTTGGGAATTCTACTGTTTTCGTATTTGAGTCCACTCGAATACCGGTACGAGGAAAGAGTTGGTTTTAATTATTTTCTCTCCTAAAAATATTTCTAAATAAAATATATGAGCGGAGATAATATGACTTCTCCAAAATAACAGAAATATTGGAGGAAAAATGATAAAATCACTTTTGGTATTTTTCTGGATTTATTTGCGATTTTATTTGCATAGGAAAAATGCCCGTTTTTCAAAATTGCATTTAGGTCTGGAAAAAATGTTCACTTTGTCCTAAATATGATTAGAGGACGGTGAAAATTTATTTCGGGATTTTTGGAGTCCGTTTAGTATTTCCTTCGTTAGTTTTGCTATGTCAGGACTCTTTTAAAAAAAAGGAAACCGACTCCGGGCCATATGTGGCCAAGACTCCTGGCCTAAGGCCTTTATAAGCGGCCGCCCCAGCCCCCAGCCGCCACCCGCCTCTGCCCTAGCGCTGCCGCCGCCGCCGCCTGCTGCCGCCGCCGCGCCGCCGCCCGTCGCCACAACCACCACCGCCACGCCGCCCGCCGCCGCAGCCACCCGCTGCCGCCCGCCGCCGTCGAGGTAGTCATCCGCCGCCGTCGGTTTTCTTTAGAAACCGATCGGGTTTTTTTGGAAACCCTAGATCCGTTGTTTTTAGGTTAGATCGATTTTTTTCGGTTTAGTTATTTAGCGGATGTTCGTCCGTACGTTTGTTTTAACGAACACTGTTCGTCCGTTAGCCACAGACAGCGAACGTTCGTTCGTTAGCCTGTTCGTCAGTTTTCTTTTTCGGGGTTTTTATCCGCGATTATTTCGATCGCGATTTCTGCCCTGATCTTGTTTTTCGTTTTTCTTTTCGCTCGAGAGTCGAAATCAGGTGATTCAAAATCCCTGATCTTCGTCTCGACGCCCTATTTCTGTTTAACCAACTTGAACAAAGTTTTGGCTACTGGAAAATTTGACTTTAGATAAATTAGTAACCGGAGCTCGTTTCTTTCGCAGTTTGAGTTTCGTTGCTTCTTCGTTTTGATTTCTTTTTGCAAACCGGGGTTCTTAAGTTGAACTTTCTGGTTAGATCTTATCTTTTGGAGTTTTTTTGTGCATCATTGCTTGATTGCTTATGTATGCTATTGTTTGTTTGCGATAGAATACCCGGACTGTGAAGTGTGCTACTACGAGTCTCTAGGTTTTGCGAATCGTCAGGAAGGCAAGTAACACTTTGATCATACCCTTTTATTACCTAGTTTTTATGCATTAGATCAACCCCTCATACATTGCATGAGTAGGATCTCTTAACTTGTGGGACTGGGAAGTAGATTGAGGTAGAACCTATTACCTGCATTATTTTCAAACCCTTGGGAGCTACTTCTATGTTTGCTTAGGTTGCTTTGCTATGCTCGTAGACGTGGGTTGGGTTTGAGTGAAATCCATGACAGATGTGAGTTGTTAATTAAGGATTCAACATAAGGTGGCTACTTGAATACACATCTAGGTGGATTGGTTGCAGGGCACCAGGAGAATCCAGTGTTGTCCTAGGAAATCCCGGGGTTCCGTGTGATTTTTCCTATGGAATGCCACCCAGGCTCAAAGGGATCATAAAACTATTCATGCTAGAAACTTCCATGTGCAGCCACAATGCTATTATGGGCTCTGGCATAGTTGAGTAAGTTGTGGGAAACCTTTCCATGATGGGCTAGCAGATGTAGAGGGATTGTAGGTGTACCGGCCTATCTATTTTTGGTAAGGGGACTGTAGGATCGAAAGTATGTCTAGAGGGGGGGGTGATTAGACTACTTGTAAATATAAAAATTCTGCCTTTTGATCAAGAACAGTTTTTGGCAGATTCACAATTATGATCAAGTCAAGCATCACCCTACACATGCAATTCTAGAGTATAAGCAGCGGAAAGTAAATTGCACATGTAGTAAAGAGAGGTGGAGAAGATCAAACGCAATTTGGAGACGCAATGATTTTTCCCGTGGTTCCGATAGGTAGTGCTATCGTACATCCACGTTGATGGAGACTTCAACCCACGGAGGGTAACGGCTGCGCGAGTCCACGGAGGGCTCCACCCACGAAGGGTCCACGAAGAAGCAACCTTGTCTATTCCATCATGGCCTACGCCCACGGAGGGCTAGCCTTACTCGGGGTAGATCTTCACGAAGTAGGCGATCTCCTTGCCCTTACAAACTTCTTCGTTCAACTCCACATCTCGATGACGGAGGCTCCCAAGCGACACCTAACCAATCTAGGAGGCACCACCCTCCAAAAGGTAATAGATGTTGTAGATGATGATGAACTCCTTGCTCTTGTGCTTCAAATGATAATCTCCCCAACACTCAACTCTCATCACTGATATGGCTGTGGTGGAAGAAAAGATTGAGTGGAAAGCAACTTGGGAAGGTTAGAAATCAAGTTTCATATGGTAGGAATGGAGCAACTTGATCTCAACACAAGGGTAGGTAGTTCTCTTCTCAGAAAGTGTAAGGTAGGAGTGGTAGTTCTTTCTGATGGCTCTCTCCACGAATGAAGAGGGGGTGGAGGGGTATATATAGCCTCCACACAAAATCCAACCGTTACACACATAATTGAGCAATCTCGGTGAGACCGAAGTTGACAACTCGGTCAGACCGAAAGTTCAAATATAGTGAACGTTGGGGTTTTCGGTGGGACCGAAAATACCATCTCGGTTTGTCCGATTTGAGCAAAGACAGGAACTTGCTAGTTTCGGTGAGACCGAAATCATCAACTCGGTTATTCCGATTTGAGGACAAACGGTTACAGAAGCTTGGCAGCCCGTATTTCGGTGAGACCGATCTCAAACTCGGATTGACCGATTTTTCTAGGGTTTGGCTTATGGCTGAGGTGGTTCATCTCGGTGGGACTGAGTTTGGAAAATCAGTTGGTCCGAGATTACTTATGAGTGTGTATTGTAGTGAAAGTTGCTGATAGTTGAAGGAGATATATCACTAAGCACTTGAGCAACCAGATCATCAACACAACCTCATCCCCTTTTAATAGTATTGGCTTTTCCTATGGACTCAATGTGATCTTGGATCACTAAACCAAAAATGGAGTCTTGAGCTTTTGCCAATGCTTGCCTTAGCATTTTGAGGGGTCCACTTCTTCAGTCATTGCCATACCCATATCACTGAACTTCTTTGAAATGATTCTCAAGTAGCTATTAGTTCAATGATATATATGTTGTTATTAATTGCCAAAACCACCCGGGGATTAGTTGCACTTTCAATCTCCCCCTTTTTGGTAATTGATGACAACATATAGATCAAAGCTTCGACAAAGGATATAATCAATGAATAATATCGTCGCTTTGAGAAGTATGTGATAAGCAAGAGCTCCCCCTAAATTTGTGCATTATTTAAAATTTGTGTTTGAATGCAAATGCACAATCGATTAGGATCATGGGTTACTCTTCCATGTCACATACATCTTGGTGGAGCGAACAAAATGATAAGAATGAATAGCATGCACCCAATCACCAAGACATGAGTAAATAGTCATACAAGATAGGAATAGCATATGATAAGCATTAAGCACACATTAAAGCATAGTATGACCAAGCACTCATTAAGGTAGCATCAAACGTAGTATCAAGCACACGGAAAGTTTCGAAAACCAAAAGTATCTCAAAGAAACCGCAAAAGAACGAAAGAGCACTCTCTCTCTCGAAGCCCTATGATCTATACAATTTCTCCCCCTTTGGCAACAAGTTACCAAAAAGTTTGAAAAAGCATAGAGCTAGACGTCACTGTGGGCTCTGCTGGCGGCTCCTGTCTGGGTAGATGTCGGAGTAGATATGACGGCATCGGCGAAGACTTCAGCTGATGTCTGTGCTGGAGGAGCGGATACTGGAGCTGTAGCTGGAGTGACTGCTGGAGCTGTAGGAGGTGCTGAAGTGGTAGTCCTGGAGTCAGTCACTGGGATAGCAGCTGATCGGGATCCTCTGGGAACCGGAGCAGTCTGGCGATGAGAGTCCTGGACTAGGTCATCCTGCATGAGCTCTGCCCTGTCCTGCCTTGCTTCCTCCATGTCTGCCTCAAGCTTGTTGTCGGTCACCTGAAGTTCAGTCAGCTTCACGTCCAGAGCGTGGACCTTCTCGTCAACAATCCTCTCTAGGCTCTCCTGAGATTGTTCAATGCTGGCCAGGCGTTGTTCAATCCTCTGGGTAGCTTCAAGAATCTGCTCTCCGAAGCTCTTTGGTTTAGCTGCTGCTGCTGCTGCCTCTTTATCAGCTTTGGCTTTCTTAGCAGCTTCTATCTTGGCTTGACCTTCAACCGAAGTTGGATCCTCCTCGTCCATCACAACAACATTATCTTCATGCTCTGGCTGCAGTGGTAAGTGTTTCCTATCCAACAGGAATTTGGCCGTGCCAAACTTGGCATTGATGAGCATCTGAATCTGCGGGGCAAATCCACATGACCTCTTCTGGTTAGCGGGAGTCCTCTTAATGGTCTCTACCATTAAGTCCATCACCTTGAAAGGTGCCTTCTCATCAAGTATGTGCAGCATGTTGATAGAATACCCTCCGATCATGCGATGATCTCCAGACTTGGGCATCAAGGTGTGCCTCAGAATAGTGTTAGTGGTAGGCAGACCTGCCTGGAGATAGTAGACTGAGCCAAGCTTCCACACTTCCAAATCTGCTGCGGGAATCTCCTTGTACATGTTCTTCATGGAATCATGGTTCTTCTTAGGAATCCCATAGACATCAATGTCATCCTCTCTTTGCACTGGAGCATTCAGAAGTTCTGCCCATTCTTCAACAGAAGAAGAAAACCTTTGACCTTCAGTCATCCAGGTGATCTTCCCATCAGGATAGAAGTGGGTTGTGGCATAGAACTGCATAATCATCTCATCGTTCCAATCTGTCAGTTTCTGACCCACAAACTCATCAACTCCACATGCAGTGAAGCTTTCATGCACATGGGGAAAGAAGTCTCGGTGCTCTTCACTGTCAATGTATTTCCAGTAAACATATCTGGTATCTGCAACAATAGGCTTCTTGTCCATCAGCACAGTCTCATAGAAGTCCTGCTGCTCTTTGGTGTGGAATCTGGGGTCCACAGCAGTCCTTCTCCTCACGGCATATGGATCAGACTGTCTCCATAGCCTGAGACCTCTATCTTTCCTTGCCTTCATATCCTCGGCTTGAGGATGAGCATCATTGTGGAGTGGCAGTTTTGGACGGAGTTTCAGCAACACATGTTCTTCTTCATCAGACTCAGACGGTGGCACATCACCCTTGTTCTTCTCAGAGGCTGGAATGTTCCTGGTTGTCCTCTTGGGCTTGGCAGAAGGCTTTGCTGGAGCTGCCTTAGCTTGAGCAGGCTTCTTGGGCTTTGAAGTGGCTCCAGCCCTAATAGCATCACCCATGAGCTTCTACTTCTGAGGAGCAGGCTGGGGTGCTTCTTCTTCTTCTTCTTCAACTGCTGCATCTGCATGAGGTTCAGCATACACTACCCTCTTCCTCTTGGAAGTTTTCTTCACTTTGCTTGGGGGTGGCTCTCCCAAGTTCAGCTTCTTGGCAACAGTTGATTGCTGACCTTGCTGGTGCCCTTCTTTGACTGCTGCCCTTGTTGCTCTTTGGCAACAACTTTTCTCTTAGGCTTGGAGGACACTTCTTCCTCAGCTACAAAATCAGAATCCTCATCATCTGAGTTACTCTCCTTTCTAGCTCTGGTGGCTGCAGGAGGCAAGCCACTAGGTGTACTCCTCTCACCATCATCAATAGAGCTACTAGCCTCAGGACTAGTATCTGCCTCAGGAATCTCTGCAAAAGGTGACTTTGACCTGTTCTGGCTGTCACTGGCATCTGACATAGCTGACAACCTGTGAATAGATAAGGTATAGGCAGAGTAGAAGAGTTATCACAAACTGCAGAAGTTTTTGCAAACAAAATGAGTTCAAATCTTAGTTTTAAGTTTTCACAGAATGCATTTCGGTCAGACCGATTTTCAGTTTCGGTGAATCCGAAGTGTATAACAGAAACTTACACACCACTTTCGGTTGGACCGAAATGGGTTTCGGTCCTGCCGATAAACTAGGGTTTCACTAAAACTGTACTTCGGTCACACCGATTTACACAACTCGGTTGGACCGAAAGTGCAGTGCAATGGCCAGAGGCCGAATCGGTCACACCGAAAATTTAAAACCGGTTTCACCGAGATGTGTTCCGTGGAAACCTAACCCTAAGAATTTTACTCGAAACTAGAACCGATCTGATGGAAAAGAAGTTTTTCAATCGTGGCTAGATATAGAGCAAACCAGACGTGCAATGAATCGGATGGGGAGCACGAGAGGGATCGAGACTCACCCTAACTTGGTGGAGTCCCTCTACGGCGGCAACGGCGCGGAGGAGAAAACCGTTGACGGCGGCGGAGACCTGCGGCGAGGGCGCACAGGCGACGACGGCGACGATCCGGAGATCAGGGCGACGGCAGCAGGGGACGTGGGAGCGAAAACGTTTGAAGGAATAATCAACGCGCGCAGCCCTCGGTATTTATATCCCCTTGCTGTCGGTGGGACCGAGTTGAAAAACTCGGTGACACCGAGATGGATAACTGCTATGCAGTCACGCATATCGGTCACGCCGAGATTTAGAACTCGGTTTCACCGAGATGAAACCTAGATCAGTCTAAGTGATTTCGGTTTGACCGAGTGGGAGAAGTTGGTCTGACCGAAATTTACTTAGAAGGTTTTGGAAGTCAGCCTTAGACGGATCGGTGGCTCCGAGTGCTCCTCACTCGGAGGGTCCGAAAATGACTTGTTCAAAGTTTGTGATATAAGCATGAATAGAATTTGAGACAAGAAAGCATAGATAGCTAGGGGAGGTACTTAGGCATTCTTGTCCATCCATTTGGCCAGAAAATCAAAACAACCAAAACAACAAATGGATGTCCTCGAATGGATAAAATCATGCATTCAACATGCTCACACAATAAGATAGCAAATGAAATATGTGTCAAACATGCACAACCAAAACTCTAGCTACTAACACACAATTTGTCGATGACTGGGTCATCTTTATATGAGTATTTTGACTTAGGAGCCAAATGAGAACATTTGATCATAGGTCATACTCATCGTTTAAGCACAAGTGGGGTTACCACTTTTACATAAAGCATTGATGTGTTCACATCATTTGGAGATGCTTTAGCTCAATTTTTAGAGCAAAGCTCCCCCTAGATGTGAGAACCCCTTTTAAAGGGTCAAACTAACCTTGGGTTGTCGTAGAAGACTTCATGTAGATGTTGAAGATGTGGATGCTCAATGTTGATGTAGATCATCAAGAGTTGGGAGTTATCCTTTGGATTAGAGCACTTTCAGTACCTACATGGGTTAGTCCCACAAGGAACAAACAAGGGTATCCATGGACATAGATTGAAGTTCACAAAAGATGATGTCCATGAAAGCAATGATTACCTTGTCCCTTGACTTACCAACAAGAGGGTTTGTGACTCCATGAACTAGTGCATGATGTGGAAGTTGATTGCACAAGTTGCCAAAATGATTATGAGTGAAGTATGTTGGCGGAGTCACCCTCAAGAACCTTCTAGTTCTTCTTCTTCGGGATCCACATCATCTTGATGGGAATCCTTGGGGTTGTAGTTGAGCTTGACGAAGTAGAACTTGATGTTTCCTTGGGAACCCACTTGACCATGGCTTGAGGTGCTTCAATGAATGCATCAATCTCCTCTTGAAGCTTGTCCTTGGCTTTTAGCTTGTGGTCTTGTGGTGGAAGGTCATCTTGAGCTTGTTCCATATTGGAAGAAGTAGGATCATACTTCTCCTTTTGAGAAACAAACTGTGGAGTAGGGTATTGACCTTCTTCCCACTCAACACCTTCGGCATTGAACTTTCGCTCAAAACCAATTCCTTGATTCTTCCGGTGTCTTCCTTGCTTGCGAATAATTTCCTCAAAGTTCTTGCTTCCGGCAAGACTCTTGTAGACACCTTTCTCTATGATTTCCTTCAATAAGCTATTCTCTTGCTCAAGTGTAACTTGGCTTGAAACATTGTCAGTGGAATCAAGAGAACTACTAGAAGTAACAACATTAGATTTAACATGGTTATTGTTACTACTAGAGGAAGAATTTTTCTTATGCTTGTCATGCTTAGTCTTAATAGGTGGCAAGAAATTAGACAAGAGAAGTCGTTTGCAAGATATGAAGAACTCTTCTTTCGAAGATCGTCATTGATCGCTTTTAGAAACTCATGTTCTTGCTCTAGAGTGAGCTTCTCGAAGCGTAGCTTCTCATGAGATCTTAAGAGCTCTCTATGATCTTCTTGAGTTGTTTCATGAGCTAACTTAAGAGTGTTTAGTTCTTTAGTTAGACGCTCAATCTCCTTCATAGCATTGTCATTCGACTCTTCTCGACTATAAAGACTACTAGCATTTTCATCGTTACTAAGCTCACTAGATTTATCATGCAAGAGCTCATCTTCACCAAGCAAGTCATCCTCATCACTATTGAAGTCAATGAATTCAGGGTGTGTTACCTTGGGGCCTTTAGCCATGAAGCATCTTCCAATTCCCTCATTTGGTGAATCAAATAAGTCGTAGGAGTTGGAGTTGGAGGATACGAGAGCAAGACCGGCAACACCTTCATCTTGACTGTAGTCGGAGTCGGAGTGATAGCTTCCATCGGATTGATTGTCGGAGTCGAAGCCGGAGACCCATTCACCTACATGAGCTTGATGTCTTCTTCTTGTGTAGCTCCTTGATGACTTGTCTTTCCTCTCCGAATCCTTGCTTCTCCGAGAGGGTCTTCGTTCATAACGATCATCTCTACTCCTTCTCTCTCTCCGAGGTGACTCATCTCTTGATCTTCTTCTTGGAGATTCTTCTCTTCTTTTGTGGGGAGCCATACACTCATTTGAGTAGTGTCCGGGTCTTCCACAATTGTAGCAGTTTCGATCACGACTAGAAGATCTCTTTTCATCATATGATCTAGACTTTGAGCTTCTCTCTTTGCCTCTATTCTTGTAGAATTTGTTGAAGTTCTTAACCATTAGGCTTATCTCTTCATTGGAAATTAACTTGTCACTTGAGGTTGTGGGAGCATCACTTGTAGCTTTGTAAGCACCACTTGACTTGTTGTGAAGCTCTTCCTTATCCTTAAGTGTCATCTCATGAGCAACAATTCTTCCAATGACTTCAGTTGGCTTGAGAGTCTTGTAGTTTGGCATCATTTGGATCAAAGTGCACACGGTGTCATACTTTCCATCCAAAGCTCTGAGAATCTTCTTAATGATGAATCGGTCGGTCATTTCTTCGCTTCCTAAGCCGGCAATCTCATTTGTGATGAGAGCAAGCCTAGAATACATTTCAGCGACTCCTTCACCATCCTTCATCTTGAACTTGTCAAGTTGACCTTGAAGAATATCTAGCTTTGATTCCTTCACAGACTCGGTACCTTCGTGCATTTCAACCAAAGTATCCCAAATCTCTTTAGCATTCTCAAGACGGCTGATTTTGTTGAACTCCTCGGGACACAAGGCATTGAAGAGAATGTCACAAGCTTGAGCATTGTTTTGCAACATCCGCAATTCTTCAGGTGTGGCTTCGCGATCCGGAACTTTTCCTTCCTCGAAGAATTCACCTTGCATACCAACACAAATAATGCCCCATGCGGCTGGGTTATGACCAAGAATATGCATTTTCATTTTATGCTTCCAACTAGCAAAATTTGTACCATCAAAGTAAGGACCTCTACGATAATTACCCTCACTAGACGCCATACTCTCCTAGGTTGTGAAACCAAGCTTATGGAGTCCAATGCAATGGAAACCAAAACAATGGAGACCAAAGCTCTTATACCACTTGTAGGATCGAAAGTATGTCTAGAGGGGGGGGTGATTAGACTACTTGTAAATATAAAAATTCTGCCTTTTGATCAAGAACAGTTTTTGGCAGATTCACAATTATGATCAAGTCAAGCATCACCCTACACATGCAATTCTATAGTATAAGCAGCGGAAAGTAAATTGCACATGTAGTAAAGAGAGGTGGAGAAGATCAAACGCAATTTGGAGACGCAATGATTTTTCCCGTGGTTCCGATAGGTAGTGCTATCGTACATCCACGTTGATGGAGAGTTCAACCCACGGAGGGTAACGGCTGCGCGAGTCCACGGAGGGCTCCACCCACGAAGGGTCCACGAAGAAGCAACCTTGTCTATTCCATCATGGCCTACGCCCACGGAGGGCTAGCCTTACTCGGGGTAGATCTTCACGAAGTAGGCGATCTCCTTGCCCTTACAAACTTCTTGGTTCAACTCCACATCTCGATGACGGAGGCTCCCAAGCGACACCTAACCAATCTAGGAGGCACCACCCTCCAAAAGGTAATAGATGTTGTAGATGATGATGAACTCCTTGCTCTTGTGCTTCAAATGATAATCTCCCCAACACTCAACTCTCCTCACTGATATGGCTGTGGTGGAAGAAAAGATTGAGTGGAAAGCAACTTGGGAAGGTTAGAAATCAAGTTTCATATGGTAGGAATGGAGCAACTTGATCTCAACACAAGGGTAGGTAGTTCTCTTCTCAGAAAGTGTAAGGTAGGAGTGGTAGTTCTTTCTGATGGCTCTCTCCACGAATGAAGAGGGGGTGGAGGGGTATATATAGCCTCCACACAAAATCCAACTGTTACACACATAATTGAGCAATCTCGGTGAGACCGAAGTTGACAACTCGGTCAGACCGAAAGTTCAAATATAGTGAACGTTGGGGTTTTCGGTGGGACCGAAAATACCATCTCGGTTTGTCCGATTTGAGCAAAGACAGGAACTTGCTAGTTTCGGTGAGACCGAAATCATCAACTCGGTTATTCCGATTTGAGGACAAACGGTTACAGAAGCTTGGCAGCCCGTATTTCGGTGAGACCGATCTCAAACTCGGATTGACCGATTTTTCTAGGGTTTGGCTTATGGCTGAGGTGGTTCATCTCGGTGGGACTGAGTTTGGAAAATCGGTTGGTCCGAGATTACTTATGAGTGTGTATTGTAGTGAAAGTTGCTGATAGTTGAAGGAGATATATCACTAAGCACTTGAGCAACCAGATCATCAACACAACCTCATCCCCTTTTAATAGTATTGGCTTTTCCTATGGACTCAATGTGATCTTGGATCACTAAACCAAAAATGGAGTCTTGAGCTTTTGCCAATGCTTGCCTTAGCATTTTGAGGGGTCCACTTCTTCAGTCATTGCCATACCCATATCACTGAACTTCTCTGAAATGATTCTCAAGTAGCTATTAGTTCAATGATATATATGTTGTTATTAATTGCCAAAACCACCCGAGGATTAGTTGCACTTTCAGGGACCTCTTCAGAAAGACTGTGTCTCGGTCATCCGTTTCTCAAACACCATGCTGTGAGAGAAACCAAACAGAGGCGAATGAGTCTTGTGGGAAAAGTGCACAAACCTCTGCAGAGTGTACAAACTGATCAGGATTAGCCGTGTCCCCGGTTATGGACATCTTGAGTATCTGGTACTTGAATTATTGGTTGATCTCATCACTCTAAAGTTAATTTGTTGGGTTAATGATAACTTTAATTTGGGATTGAGTTGGAGGTACCTTCTCAATGATGTTTCAACTACCATGATAGTTAAAAACAAAATTTACTCCTTTGTTGTAGGGAAAAATTGGCATTACGCAAAAACTTTAATCTTTGAGCCTCCACCAGCCAAATATGCATATAGTATAGCCTTTATTATATTACTTGCATCTTCTGTGTTATCTTGCCAGCATATTCTATGTGCTGACCCGTTTTCGGGCTGCAACATATTACGTTGCAGACTTTTCAGACGAGAAATAAGACGTTCTAGGTCGTTTGTCATGCACTCAGCTATGCCGTTGGAGTTGATGGACTCACTTATCTTCCAAGCCTTCCGCTGTTATTTTGTTAGATGGCCTTAAGCCATAGATTTTTGTAATAAGTTCTCATTGGAGACATTCGATGTAATAAGTGTGTGATTGCCAGTCTGTTATAAATCCTTCAAGTACTGTGTGTGTCAGCATTACCGATCCAGGGATGACACGGAACACAGAGACTTTAGTCCATTCGGATCGTGGTCGCTACAGTATGTCTTGCACGTGCTTATCTGTGGTGACAATGGGATATCATGTGATCTACTTGATGTATGTTTTGGTGATCAACTTGCGGGTTCGTGACCTTGGGAACCTATGCATAGGGGTTGGCACACGTTTTCGTCTTGACTTTCCGGTAGAAACTTTGGGGCACTCTTTGAAGTTCTATGTGTTGGTTGAATAGATGTTTCTGAGATTGTGTGATGCATATCGTATAATCATGCCCACGGATACTTGAGGTGACAATGGAGTATCTAGGTGACATTAGGGTTTCGATTGATTTGTGTCTTAAGGTGTTATTCTAGTACGAACTCTATGATAGATTGAACGTTACTACGAACTCTTGAATAGATCGATCAGAAAGAATAACTTTGAGGTGGTTTAGTACCCTACCATAATCTCTTCATTTGTTCTTCGCTATTAGTTACTTTGGAGTGACTCTTTGTTGCATGTTGAGGGCTAGTAATATGATCCAATTATGTTATCCTTGTTGAGAGAACTTGCACTAGTGAAAGTATGAACCCTAGGCCTTGTCTACTATCATTGCAACACCGTTTATGCTCACGTTTATTACCTTGCTGTTTTTATATTTTCAATTTACAAGAACCTATATCTACCATCCATATTGCACTTGTATCACCATCTCTTCGCCGAACTAGTGCACCTATACAATTTACCATTGTATTGGGTGTGTTGGGGACACAAGAGACTCTTTGTTATTAGGTTGCAGGGTTGCTTGAGAGAGACCATCTTCATCCTACACGTCCCATGGATTGATAAACCTTAGGTCATCCACTTGAGGGAAATTTGCTACTGTCCTACAAACCTCTGCACTTGGAGGCCCAACAACGTCTACAAGAAGAAGGGTGCGTAGTAGACATCATAGGCACGCGCGGCCTTGGTGGCGGTGGTGTAGGTGTTGAGGTAGAAGCGACGGCCGGTGTCACAGAACTCTATGCCGAAGTTGCCGGACAACTTCGCCCGCACGCTGAAGAACTGCATCTTGCTCTTCGGGGGCTTCTTCGGTGGCATGTCGACAACTAGGCGGTAGTCGAATTGGAGCGACGACGGTGGATGTGTGTGGGGGGCGACGGCCAAGGAGCGTCAGGCGGCGAGGCTGGCGAATCGGGGCGGCGACAGTAAGGAATCAGGGCGACTAATCGAGGTGGAGCGCCGACGGAGGGGCAACGGGGGTGGCACGCGGCCCGATCTGGCGTGAGGGGGCGATAATAGTGCTGCGGGCGAATTGAGGTGACGACGGCTGAGCGGCGGCCGAATGGAGGAAGAAGGGGAAGAAAATGAATGCGGGTTGAGCGGTTAGCGTGAGGCCGCCAGTTTTACATTTCTTGGAGGTGGATATGCAAATTTGAATCTCCACGTATTGTATTTTACATCTCCTGGAGGTGGAGATGTATTCTGTTTGCATCTAGATCATCTATTGGAGGTGGTGGTTTGGGCCTCGGAGATGTATAAGTTAGTTAACTTTGCATCTACATCATCTATTGAAGATGCTCTGAAAACTAACCTCACCAAAAAAAGATTATCTGCCAATTCTTCTAAGTTTTGTGTACATACTACATTTGAACTACATATTTGAAAGTGCAAGTATCACTTAAATTATATTTTGGTGTGATGATAATATAGTTAGTGGAACTAATATCATTTGTTAAAGTTTATCTCAGAATATTGGTTACAAGTTGTCCCTGATGGAGGTGTGCGACCCCCTGTAGGATCGAAAGTATGTCTAGAGGGGGGGGGTGATTAGACTACTAGACCAAATAAAAATCTAGCCTTTTACCAATTTTAATTCTTGGCAGATTTTAGCAACTTAGCACAAGTCAAGCAATCAACCTACACATGCAATTCTAAGAGTATAGCAGTGGAATGTAAAATGATTGCATATGAAGGTAAATGGAGGAGTTTGAGGGAGCAAACGCAATGTAGAGACAGAGATTTTTTACGCGTGGTTCCGATAGGTGGTACTATCGTACATCCACGTTGATGGAGACTTCAACCCACGAAGGGTAATGGCTGCGCGAGTCCACGGAGGGCTCCGCCCACGAAGGGTCCACGAAGAAGCAACCTTGTCTATCCCACCACGGCCATCGCCCACGAAGGACTTGCCTCACTTGGGTAGATCTTCACGAAGTAGGCGATCTCTTTGCCTGTACAAACTCCTTGGTTCAACTCCACAATCTTGTTGGAGGCTCCCAAGTGACACCTAACCAATCTAGGAGACAACACTCTCCAAAAGGTAATAGACGGTGTCTCGATGATGAACTCCTTGCTCTTGTGCTTCAAATGATAGTCTCCCCAACACTTAACTCTTTTTCATAGGATTGGATTTGGTGGAAAGATGATTTGAGTGGAAAGGAACTTGGGGAAGGCTAGAGATCAAGATTCATATGGTAGGAATGGAATATCTTGGTCTCAACACATGAGTAGGTGGTTCTCTCTCAGAACAATGAGTAGTGGAAGTGTAGGTATGTTCTAATGGCTCTCTCCATGAAAGAAGAGTGGGTGGAGGGGTATATATAGCCTCCACACAAAATCTAACCGTTACACACAATTTACCAAACTCGGTGGGACTGGATCAGACAACTCGGTCAGACCGTTTTAGTTCATAATGTGACCGTTAGGCATTTCGGTGGGACCGATATGATCAACTCGGTAGGACCGATTTCATTAGGGTTAGGGCATAACGTAATCTCGGGGAGACCGATTGCACAAACTCGGTAGGACCGATTTTGGTAATAAGCACACCAAAGAGTTGGCCAGGCAAACTCGGTGGGACCGATTCGCTCGTTTCGGTGGGACCGAAACATCACGAAGGGGAAGCAGAGAGTTTGCACTGCAAACTCGGTGGGACCGATCGCTCATCTCGGTTAGACCGAAATGTTACGAAGGGAAACAGAGAGTTTGCAATCCATCTCGGTGAGACCGAGATCCCATTTGGTGAGACCGAAATGAATAGGGTTTTTGGCAGTGGCTATGTTAAATGAACTCGGTGGCGCCGGGTAGAACTTTTTGGTGGGGCCGAGTTTGACTTTTTGTTTGGGACATATGTGAATGCGAGAAAGTGGTTGAGGGTTTTGGAGCATATCACTAAGCACTTTGAGCAAGAAACCCATTAAGCAACACCTCATCCCCTTTTAATAGTATTGGCTTTCCTATGGACTCAATGTGATCTTGGATCATTAAAATAGAAAATGTAGAGTCTTGAGCTTGAGCCAATATGTGTCCTTAGCATTTTGAGGGGTCCACATTCCTAGTCCATGCCATGCCAATCATTGTACTTTCCTGAAATATTTATCTTGAAATAGCATTAGTTCATTGAGCTATATGTTGTTAGAAATTACCATTGCACTATCAATCTCCCCCTTTTTGGTAATTGATGACAAAATATAGATCAAAGCTTCGACAAATGATAATAAGGTTTAAATACATCGTCGCTTTGAGAAGTATGTGATAAACAAGAGCTCCCCCTAAATTTGTGCATTTTTTAAGATTTGCGTTTGAATGCAAATGCACAATCGATTAGAATCATGGGTTACTCTTCCATGTCACATACATCTTGGTGGAGCGCTCAAAGTGATATAAACTAAAAGCATGCACTCATCACCAAGCAAAGTGAATGATCATATAAGGATTCAAAAGATAATGTCATCCAAGCAAGCATTAAGGTAGCATATGATCAATCACATGATCAAACAAGTATCTCACACACGGACATAGAGTATAAATCAAGCACACAATAATGTTCAACCAAATAGCAAGAGAGACCAAGAAGCAAAACACTCTCTCTCTCGAAGCCTACGAGCTATACATATTTCTCCCCCTTTGGCAACAAGTTACCAAAAAGTTTGAAAATGCATAGTGCTATGCGTCTCTCAGGCTTGATCTTTGGGAGGCGGTGTAGGGAGAACTCTAAGGACGAAGGCTTCATATGACGTAGTTGGTGCTGATGTAGTAGCTCGAGTGTCAGGTACATGCACTGCAGCAGACCTCTGACCTCTAGGCACTCTCTAAAAGGCATCTGTGGTAGCCTGCCCTCTCCTCTCCTCTGCTTCCTCCTGGAGCTGCTCAACTGCAGATTGTATCTCTGTCACTTTCAGATCAAGACCATAGAACTTTGTTTCCTTGTTCAAGAATTCATCCGATTAACCAGTTAACTTGTCGATTAATCCCTACTCGTAGGGTCCCCGAGTAGCCGATAACCCGATAAATCGTCCGATTAATTGATTAAATAGCCTATTAACTTGCCGATTATCCTATTAATCCCCTACTCACCAGCCGATCGAGCAGCTACCAGTTAACGATTTCCTCATCAATGCTTTGTTTCAATGATCCTGTCCAAGCTCTCCTGATTTTGAGTCAGGGTGGCCAAGCCTTTCTCAATCCTCAAAGTTGCTTGAAGTAGATATGCCATTTGATCTTGTTTGGACTTGAGGGACACTTGAGATACCTCTGCAACACTTGGCATCTTGGCAGCTTTCTCAGCTCTAGCTTTCTCTCTCTTCTCATGTGCTTGCACTGATGAAGGTTCATTCTCATCCATCACAACTGTGTTGTCCTCAAAGTCTGAATATAGGGGTAAATGCATGTGCCCATCTTGGAGTTGATGAGCTCCTGAATGTGTGGAGCATACCCACATGATCTCTTCTGATCTGCAGTAGTCCTCTTGATTATCTCTACAATCAGGCTCATAACTTTGAATTTCTGAGGCACATCAAAAATATGCAGCAAGTTGATTGAATGGCCTCTGATCATCTTGTGATCTCCAGATTTGGGCAACAATGTATGCCTCAAGATAGTGTTGATTGTAGCTAGACCTGACAACAGAAAGTGTACAGATCCAAACTGATGTGTCTCCAATGCTTTGTCAGGGATCTCCTTGTACATGTTTGCCATGGAGTTGTGGTCTTGCTTCTTCTTGGCATAGACATCCAAGTCATCCTCATGCTCTTCAGGGGCTTTAATCAGTTTGGCCCACTCATCAACAGTAGACTGGTACCTTGTACCTTCTAACATCCACACAATTCTACCATCGGGATAAAAGTGAGCTGTGGAGTAGAATTGCATGATGAGTTCATCATTCCATTTGGTCAGCTTCTGACCCACAAACTTGTCAACACCACATGCTTTGAAACTTTCAATCACATTTGGAAAATGATCTTCATTGTTCTTGATGTAATCCCAATCAACCCATCTCATATCACACACTATGGGTTTCTTATCAAGCAGAATTGTCTAATAGAAGTCTTGCTATTCTTTGGTATGGAATCTGTAGTCCACAGCAGTCCTTCTCCTCACAACATATGGGTGACTTTGTCTCCATCTTCTGAGACCTGCATCTTTCCTCAACTTCATATCCTCAGCAACAATATGAGTATTATCATGATCAGGGATTTTGGGCTTGAGCTTTCTGAGAACTTGGACCTCAGCATCTTCATCAATCTCAGGCACTGGGGCCTTGTTCTTCTCTGAACCTGGAATGTTTCTAGTGCTTCTCTTGGGTGTAGACTTGGTGGCTTGAGCAGCTTTGGGTGCAGTCTTGGGCTTTGAAGGGGCAGCCCCAGATTTAATTGCATCTCCCATAAGCTTCTCAGCTTTGGGTGCTGGTGCAGCAACCTCTTCCTCTTCTTCAGCTTCATCATCATCATCCTCTCTCATGGATGGCTTGACAATCACTATGGTTGTTGTCTTTCTTGCTCTCTTCTTTGTACCTGTTGGCTCATCATCTCTGGATTGAAGTGTGAAAACCATTGTCTCTTAAGTAGAGGCTCTGGCCTTAGACATTGGAATCCTCTTGGCAGGTGCCTTCTTGTTCAAGCCTGGCTTTGTTGCAGGACTTGTGCCATACTCCTTCCTGAGCACCTTCTTCTTTGAAGTGGCCTCATCAGCCACAAAGTCCTCATCATCAGTGTCAGAAATTTTCTTCTTCCTGGTCTTGGTAGCTACCTTGGGCACGTTGATAGGTGTGCTCCTGCTACCCTCATCAGAGCTGCTAGAGGAACTAGTGCCCTCACTCAAGTTGACTTGATCCTCAGACAAGTTCTGGCTGTCACTCTGATCAGACATCTTGGCAAAACACTGACAGCAAACCCTATGAATAGACGTAGATGAGGTAGAGTGGATAAGTGATACGTCTCCAACGTATCTATAATTTTTGATTGTTCCATGTTATTATATATTCTGTTTTGGATGTTTAATGGGCTTTATTATACACTTTTATATTATTTTTGGGACTAACCTACTAACCCAAGGCCCAGTGCAGATTGCTGTTTTTTGCCTATTTCAGGGTTTCGCAGAAAAGGAATATCAACCCAAAAGAGTTGGAATACACGCGAGGGAACGAAGGAGGTGGCCACGAGGGTCCAGGGCGCGCCCCCTACCCCTGGGCGCGCCCCCCGCCCTCGTGGGCCCCCTCTGGCTCCCCCGATGCCCTCCTTCCTCCTATATATATCCATATACCATGGAAACATCGAGGCAACAGAGAAAAACCTAATTCCACCACCACAACCTTCTGTTCCCGTGAGATCCCATCTAGGGGCCTGTTTCGGAACTCCGCCGGAGGGGGAATCTACCACGGAGTGCTTCTACATCAACGCCATAGCCTCACCAATGAGTTGTGAGTAGTTTACCACAGACCTTCGGGTCCATAGTTACTATCTAGATAGCTTCTTCTCTCTTTTTGGATCTCAATACAAATTCTCCTCGATCTTCGAGGAGATCTATTCGATGTAATATTTTTGCGGTGTGTTTGTCGAGATCTGATGAATTGTGGGTTTATGATCAAGATTATATATGAACAATATTTGATTCTTTTCTGAAATCTTTTATGTATGATTATAATATCCTTGCAAATCTCTTCGAATTATCGGTTTGGTTTGCCCTACTAGATCTATAGTTCTTGCAATGGGAGAAGTGCTTGGCTTTGGGTTCAATCTTGCGGTGTCCTTTCCCAGTGACAACAGGGGCAGCAAGGCACGTATTGTATTGTTGCCATCGAGGATAAAAAGATGGGGTTTATATAATATTGCTTGAATTTATCCCTCTACATCATGTCATCTTGCTTAAAGCATTACCTTGTTCTTATGAACTTAATACTCTAGATGCATGTTGGATAGCGGTCGATGTGTGGAGTAATAGTAGTAGATGCAGAATCATTTCAGTCTACTTGTCACGGATGTGATGCCTATATATAATGATCATGCCTAGATATTCTCATAACTATGCGCTTTTCTATCAATTGCTCGACAATAATTTGTTCACCCACTGTAGAATTCTGCTATCATGAGAGAAGCCACTAATGAAACCTATGGCCCCCGGGTCTATTCTCAACATATTAATCTTCCATCTACTTTACTTTACTTTATTTACTTTCTGTTCTTATATCAAAAATACCAAAAATATTATACTATCCTATCTATCAGATCTCACTTTCATAAGTGACCGTAAAGGGATTGACAACCCCTTATCGCGTTGGCTGCGAAGTTCTTATTTGTTTGTGCAGGTGCGGGGGACTCGCGCGTGGTCTCATACTGGATTGATACCTTGGTTCTCAAAAACTGAGGGAAATACTTACGCTACTATGCTGGATCACCCTTTCCTCTTCGAGGGAATACAACGCAAGCTCGAGAAGTAGCAATAAGCATCACAAAGTGCAGAGTTTTTCCAAAACAGATGACCCAAAACTTAGTTTTAGTTCTCTACAGAAAGCATTTCGGAGCTATCGATTTTTTAAACTCGGTGATACCGAAGCAATTCTGGAGCCTAAACTAGTGAACTCGATCAGACCGAGTCACAGTTCGGTGGCATCGAGATTGCTAGGGTTTCACAGAGAGTTGAACTCGGTCGCACCGATTTGCAATTTCCGGTCAGACCGAAAACCACATGTGCAATGGCCTAAGCCAAATCGGTGAGACCGATTTCTACAACTCGGTCGGTCCGAGATGAGTTCGGCGGAGACCTAACCCTAATTTTTTCGAATCAAAACTAATCTAAGGATGTTTCTGTTGGACACGATGATTTCAATCATGGCAAGAATCATGGCAAAGCAATGCGCTAAGGATCGGAGTAAAGAATAGCACAACAATCAAGTTCATACCCTATCTCGGCGATGAACTCGCTACGGCGGCAACGGCAGGGCAGATTGCCGTTGGCGGCGGCGGAGACCAGTGGCGGGAGGTCACTGGCGGAGAGGAGATGATCCGGAGACCCGAGCAGTGATACGTCTTCAACGTATCTATATTTTTTGATTGTTCCATTCTATTATATTATCTATTTTGGATGTTTAATGGGATTTATTATACACTTTTATATTATTTTTGGGACTAACCTACTAACCCAAGGCCCAGTGCAAATTGCTGTTTTTTGCCTATTTTAGTGTTTCGCAGAAAAGGAATATCAAAGAGTCCAAATGGAATGAGACCTTCGGGAGGATCGTTTTTTGGAACAAATACAACACGGAAGACTTGGAGTACACGCCAGGGAAGCCACGAAGTGGCCACGAGGCAGGGGGCGTGCCCAGGGGGGTAGGCGCGCCCCCACCCTTGTGGCCCCCCGTAGCTCCACCGACATGCCTCTTCCTCCTATACATATCCATGTACACTGAAAACATCCGAGAGCACCACGAAACCCTAATTCCACCACCGCAAGCTTCTGTACACGTGAGATCCCATCTTGGGGCCTGTTCCGTAGCTCCACCGGAGGGGGAATCGATCACAGAGGACTTCTACATCAACACCATAGCCTCTCCGATGAGTTGTGAGTAGTTTACCATAGACCTTCGGGTCCATAGTTATTAGCTAGATAGCTTCTTCTCTCTCTTTGGATCTCAATACAAAGTTCCCCTCGATCTTCCTGGAGATCTATTCGATGTCATACTTTTTGTTGTGTGTTTGTCGAGATCTTTGATGCATGATTTAAATGGTTTGGCCTACTAGATTGATCTTTCTTGCAATGGGAGAAGTGCTTAGCTTTGGGATCAATCTTGCGGTGTCCTTTCCCAGTGACAGCAGGGGCAGCAAGGCACGTATTGTATTGTTTCCATCGAGGATAAAAATATGGGGTTTATATCATATTGCATGAGTTTATCCCTCTACATCATGTCATCTTGCTTAAAGCGTTACTCTGTTCTTATGAACTTAATACTCTAGATGCATGCTGGATAGCGGTCGATGTGTGGAGTAATAGTAGTAGATGCAGAATTGTTTCGGTCTACTTGTCACGGACGTGATGCCTATATACAATTATCATGCCTAGATATTCTCATAACTATGCGCTTTTCTATCAATTGCTCGACAGTAATTTGTTTACCCACCGTAGAAATCTGCTATCTTGAGAGAAGCCACTAGTGAAACCTAGGGCCCCCGGGTCTATCTTCCATCAACTATTTATCTTTACTTTACTTTTATTTTGCAATCTTTACTTTCAATCTATATACCAAAAATATTTATCTTATTATCTCCGTCAGATCTCACTTTTGCAAGTGGCGGAGAAGGGATTGCCAACCCCTTTACCGCGTTGGTTGCAAGGTTCTTATTTGTTTGTGTAGGTACGAGGGACTTGCACGTAGTCACCTACTGGATTGATACCTTGGTTCTCAAAAACTGAGGGAAATACTTACACTACTGTGCTACATCACCCTTTCCTCTTCAAGGGAAAAACAACTCAAGCTCAAGAGGTAGCAAGAAGAATTTCTGCGCCGTTGCCGGGGAGATCTATGCAAAAGTTATATACCAAGTACCCATCACAAACTCTTATCCCTCGCATTACATTATTTGCCATTTGCCTCTCGTTTTCCTCTCCCCACTTCACCTTTGCCGTTTTATTCGCCCTTTTTCCGTTCGCCTCTTTTCGCTTGCTTCTTTTTTGCTTGTGTGTTGGGTTGGTTGTTTGTCACAATGGATCTACCTATTAGTGTTGATCCTCACTGTCGGGGAAACTGATCGCCCACTAACACCTATGGGACTGGAGCCCCTTCTCGGTACGGCAAGGGGGCAGAGGATGCACAAAGAGCGGATCGAGGTGCGCACACGAGCAGTTTACCCAGGTTCAGGCCGCACGAATGCGTAAAACCCTACTCCTGCTTTGGTTTGTTATTGAGTTCTTGGCTCGGGAGCGAGGAGAGCAACAGCACACTCTAACCGCTAGCTAGACCGAGTGTGGAGAGTGATCGAGGTTCCGAACCCCTTCTACGTTGCGCATGGGCCTCCTTTTATAGATCAAAGGGGTCACCGACAGGTGGCAACGCAGATGTGGGTAAAAATGTAAAAAGAGTGGTAGTTGGAACGGTGTTTGTACAGTGCCCCGTACCTAACTCTGACAGCAGGGGACAAGGGCATTGAATGCCCGTCGCCGTCGCCCCAAACAGTGCAAAAAGTGGCCGTCAGGGGCGCCACCGTCCGCCACGACGGTAGCCTAGTCATCGCCGCTTGCCACCGTGTTCCCCTGGCTGCACAGCCTTCCGCCACGTGCGCCTGGAAGGGTCCCAGGGCGACACGTGGGTGGATGTGCGGGAGCGAGGGTACTTGAGTGGAAGCTTGCCGCGGCAAGTGCCTTGCCGCGGTAGCTATCTCGTCGCGCCCGGGAGCTTGTCGCTCACCGGGTCTTGCCGGGACGCGTGGCGCGTCGCGGCAAGCTTCTTGATATGCCTTGGATGGCCTTCCCGGTAAGCTCCTCTTGCCGGGGCCTTGTGTCTTGAAAGGTTTTTGTGCCTTGAGTGGCCTTCCCGGCAAGCTCCTCTTGCCGGGGCCTTGTTTTCTAGACTTGGATACTTTGTTCTTGAATGGTCCAAAGGGGACTTCCGAGGATCTTGGCGGCCGCTTGGCAAGCCTTGCCGCGGGACGCTGCGACTGCCCGTGCACAAGTTCGGGATACTAAGGTACCCCTACTTTAGTACACCGACACTCACCTTAGAAGGCTTTGAAAACAATGTTAGAAGTTTTATGTCTTTGCAATTTGAGCATAATAATTTCTTCAGAAACGAGTTTAATGAACAGAAAAGTTTTCTGGAGTACATGAATAAAGAGCTTGATGATATGTCTAAAGAATTTTATGGTTTGAAATCTCAGTTTGCTCATCTTGAGAACTTAATAGCTCAAATCTTGGACAAGCAAGCCACCTTAGTTAATAAGATGGCCGCTAAACCGGAAGATCTAGAAAATTATATTGAAGATCTAAAAGTGATTGATGTGTCTCCTATTAAACCCTTGTTTTCTAATATGAATTTTGATAAAGATGGGACTTGAGATAAGTCAACTTTAGTTAAAGGCATCCTAATGATTCGGAGTTTTTAGATCTTGATGCAAAAACTGTTAAAAGTGGGATTGAAGAGGTCAAAACTTTACATAGCAATGAACCCACTATTTTGGATTTCAAGGGATTTAATTATGATAATTGCTCTTTGATAGATTGTATTTCTTTGTTGCAATCCGTGCTAAATTCTCCTCATGCTTATAGTCAAAATAAAGCCTTTACCAAACACATAGTTGATGCTTTAATGCAATATTATGAAGAAAAAATTGAATTAGAAGTTTCTATCCATAGAAAAGTTTATGATGAGTGGGAACCTACTATTAAAATTAAGATTAAAGATCATGAATTCTATGCTTTGTGTGATTTGGGTGCTGGTGTTTCCACAATTCCAAAAACTTTGTGTGATATGTTAGCTTTCCATGAACTTGATGATTGTTCTTTAAATTTGCATCTTGTAGATTCTACCATTGAGAAACCTATGGGAAGGATTAATGATATTATTATTGTTGCAAATAGGAACTATGTGCCCGTAGATTTCATCGTTCTTGATAGATTGCAATCCTACATGTCCTATTATTCTTGGTAGACCTTTCCTTAGAATGATTGGTGCAATTATTGATATGAAGGAAGGAAATATTAGATTACAATTTCCGTTAAGGAAAGGCATGGAACACTTTCATAGAAAGAAAATCAAATTACCTTATGAATCTATTATGAGAGCCACTTATGGATTGCCTATCAAAGATGGCAATACCTAGATCTATTCTTGTATCATACCTTGCTAGGGGCGTTAAACGATAGCGCTTGTTGGGAGGCAACCCAATTTTATTTTTATTTGCTTTTGCTTATGTTTAGTAGTAATTAATTCATCTAGCTACTGGTTAGATGTGGTTTTGTGTTTTAATTAGTGTTTGTTCCAAGTAGAACCTTTGGGAAGACTTGGGTGAAGTTTTTGCGGTCTTGCTGTAAAAACAGAAACTTTTGCGCTCACGAGATTTGCTGCCATATTTTACTGGAGAGTGCTTTTAAGTTGATTTATTTTGCAGCTGATTAATAGAAAAATTCCTCACGTCCACCAATTTATTTCTAAAATTTTAGAGCTACAGAAGTATTAGAAAGTTACAGACCGCAACAGGCTGTTCTGTTTTTGACAGATTCTGTTTTTTTGTGTGTTGTTTGCTTATTTTGATGAATCTATGAGTAGTATCGAGGGTATGAATCATAGAGAAGTTGGAATAAAGTAGGTTTAACACCAATATAAATAAAGAATGAGTTCATTATAGTACCTTAAAGTGGTGGTTTGTTTTCTTATACTAACAGAGCTCACAAGATTTTTGCTAAGTTTTGTGTTGTGAAGTTTTCAAGTTTTTGGGTAAGGATTTGATGGACTACAGAACAAAGAGTGGCAAGAGCCTAAGCTGGGGGATGCCCAAGGCACCCCAAGGTAAAATTCAAGGACAACCAAAAGCCTAAGCTCGGGGATGCCCCGGGAAGGCATCCCCTCTTTCGTCTTCGTCTATCGGTAACTTTACTTGAGACTATATATTTATTCACCACATGATATGTGTTTTGCTTGGAGTGTCATGTATGATTTGAGTCTTTGCTTTTTAGTTTACCACAATCATCCTTTCTGTACACACCTTTTGAGAGAGATACACATGAATCGGAATTTGTTAGAATACTCTTTGTGCTTCATTTATATCTTTTGAGCTAGATAATTTTGCTCTAGTGCTTCACTTATATCTTTTTAGAGCACGGTGATGGTTTTATTTTATAGAAATTATTGATCTCTCATGCTTCACTTATATTAATTTGAGAGTCTTTTAGAACAGCATGGTAATTTGCTTTGGTTATAAAATTAGTCCTAATATGATAGGCATCCAAGATGGGTATAATAAAAACTTTCATATGAAGTGCATTGAATATTATGAGAAGTTTGATACTTGATGATTGTTTTGAGATACGAGGATGGTGATATTAGAGTCATGCTAGTAGAGTAGTTGTGAATTTGAGAAATACTTGTGTTGAGGTTTGCAAGTCCTGTAGCATGCACGTATGGTAACCGTCATGTGACAAATTTGAAGCATGATGTATTTCATTGATTGTCATCCTTTGTGTGGAGGTCGGGATCGCGCGATGGTTAACTCCTACCAACCCTTCCCCTAGGAGCATGCGTGTAGTACTTTGATTTGATGACTTGTATATTTTTGCAATAAGTATGTGAGTTCTTTATGACTAATGTTGAGTCCATGGATTATACACACTCTCACCCTTCCACCATTGCTAGCCTCTCTTGTACCGCGCAACTTTTGCCGATACCATACACCCACCATATACCTTCCTCAAAACAGCCACCATACCTACCTATTATGGCATTTCCATAGCCATTCCGAGATATATTGCCATGCAACTCTCCACCGTTCAGTTTACTATGACACGTTTCATCATTGTCATATTGCCATGCATGATCATGTAGTTGACATCGTATTTGTGGCAATGCCACCATGCATAAATTTTCATACATGTCACTCTTGATTCATTGCACATCCCGGTAGACCGCCGGAGGCATTCATATAGATTCATATTTTGTTCTAGTATCGAGTTGTAATATATGAGTTGTAAATAAATAGAAGTGTGATGATCATCATTATTAGAGCATTGTCCCAAATAAAAAAATAAAAAAGGGAAGGAAAGGCCAAAGAAAAAAAGCCCAAGAAAAGAAAAAAAGAAAAAAGGGACAATGCTACTATGTTTTTCCACACTTGTGCTTCAAAGTAGCACCATGATCTTCATGATAGAGAGTCTCTTGTTTTGTCACTTTCATATACTAGTGGGAATTTTCATTACAGAACTTGGCTTGTATATTCCAACGATGGGCTTCCTCAAATGCCCTAGGTCTTCGTGATCAAGCAAGTTGGATGCACACCCACTTAGTTTCTTTTGTTGAGCTTTCATACATTTATAGCTCTAGTGCATCCGTTGCATGGCAATCCCTACTCACTCACATTGATATCTATTGATGGGCATCTCCATAGCCCATTGATACGCCTAGTTGATGTGAGACCAACTTCCTCTTTTGTCTTCTCCACAACCACCACTCCATTCCACCTATAGTGCTATATCCATGGCTCACGCTCATGTATTGCGTGAAAGTTGAAAAGGTTTGAAAAAAATTGAGTATGAAACAATTGCTTGGCTGAAACCGGGGTTGTGCATGATTTGAGTATTTTGTGTGACGAAGATGGAGCATAGCCAAACTATATGATTTTGTAGGGATGAACTTTCTTTGGCCATGTCATTTTGAGAAGACATAATTGCTTTGTTAGTATGCTTGAAGTGTTATTATTTTTATATCAATATTAAACTTTTATCTTGAATCTTTCGGATCTGAACATTCATACCACAATAAAGAGAATTACATTAAGAATTATGTTGGGTAGCATTCCACATCAAAAATTCTGTTTTTATCATTCACCTACTCGAGGATGAGCATGAATTAAGCTTGGGGATGCTTGATACGTCTCCAATGTATCTATAATTTTTTATTGTTCCATGCTATTATATTATCTGTTTTGAATGTTTAATGGGCTTTATTATACACTTTTATATTATTTTTGAGACTAACCTACTAACCCAAGGCCAAGTGCAAATTGCTGTTTTTTGCCTATTTCAGTGTTTCGCAGAAAAGGAATATCAAACGGAGTCCAAGTGGAATGAAACCTTCGGGAGGATCGTTTTTGGAACAAATACAATACAGAAGGCTTGGAGTACACGCCAGGGAAGCCACGGGGTGGCCACGAGGCAGGGGGCGCCCCCACCCTCGTGGGCCCCTCGTAGCTCCACCGACATGCCTCTTCCTCTTATATGCATATCCATGTACCCTGAAAACATCCAAGAGCACCATGAAACCCTAATTCCACCGCCGCAACCTTCTGTACCCGTGAGATCCCATCTTGCGGCCTGTTCCGGAACTCCACCGGAGGGGGAATCAATCACGGAGGGCTTCTACATCAACACCATAGCCTCTCCGATGAGTTGTGAGTAGTTTACCACACACCTTCGGATCCATAGTTATTAGCTAGATGGCTTCTTCTCTCTCTTTGGATCTCAATACAAAGTTCTCCTTGATCTTCTTGGAGATCTATTCGATGTAATTCTTTTTGCGGTGTGTTTGTCGAGATCCGATGAATTGTGGGTTTATGATCAAGATTATCTATGAACAATATTTGATTCTTCTCTGAAATATTTTATGCATGATTTAAATATCTTTGCAAGTCTCTTCGAATTATTAGTTTGGTTTGGCCTACTAGATTGATCTTTCTTGCAATGGGAGAAGTCCTTAGCTTTGGGTTCAATCTTCGGTGTCCTTTCCTAGTGACAGCAGGGGCATCAACGCACGTATTGTATTGTTGCCATCGAGGATAAAAAGATGGGGTTTATATCATATTGCATGAGTTTATTCCTCTACCTCATGTCATCTTGCTTAAAGCGTTACTCTGTTTTTATGAACTTAATACTCTAGATGCATGCTGGATAGCGGTCGGTGTGTGGAGTAATAGTAGTAGATGCAGAATTGGTTCGGTCTACTTGTCACAGACGTGATGCCTATATACAATGATCATGCCTAGATATTCTCATAACTATGCACTTTTCTATCAATTGCTCGACAGTAATTTGTTTACCCACCGTAGAAATCTGCTATCATGAGAGAAGCCACTAGTGAAACCTATGGCCCCGGGTCTGTCTTCCATCATATAAATCTTCCATCAACTATTTATCATTACTTTAATTTATTTTTGCAATCTTTACTTTCAATCTATATACCAAAAATATTTATCTTATTATCTCTATCAGATCTCACGTTTGCAAGTGGCCGAGAAGGGATTGACAACCCCTTTATCACGTTGGTTGCAAGGTTCTTATTTGTTGTGTAGGTACGAGGGACTCGCGCGTAGTCTCCTACTAGATTGATCTTGGTTCTCAAAAACTGAGGGAAATACTTACGCTACTGTGCTGCATCACTACCTCCCTGCTAGACTTATAGCAAGGCACACAAAGGAAAAAACAACGCAAGCGGAAGAGGTAGCAAGCAGGCAGAGCAGGTCACGCGCGGGCGAGAGGGTTTTGGAAAGTTTTCCAAAATTCAACTCGTCGGTATATATAACCTGACCCTATCGGTGTGACCGAGTGGAACAACTCGGTGGCACCGAGATGCAAAACTGCTAGCAGTTACTGCAACTCGGTGAGACCGAAAAATTCAAATCGGTTGCACTGAGATTGAAAACCTAGATCAACTTAGTGAGCTCGGTGTGACCGAAGTGGATGACTCGGTCATACCAAAATGCACAAAGAGGTTTTGGAAGTTTAAGTCTATGACGAACCCGGGACTCCGAGTTCTCCTCACACAGAGTGGTTCGAATCTGACTTGATCAAACTTTGTGATGTAGCATGAATAGAGTTTGAGACGAGAAGAGCATAGATAGCTAGAGGAGGTTCTTAGGCATTCTTGTCCATCCATTTGGCAGAAGAAAAAGAGCCAAACAATCAAAGCAACAAATGGATGTCCTCAAATGAGAAAAATATGCATTCAACATGCTCACACAATAAGATAGCAAATGAAACATGTGGCAAATCATGCACAACCATTCTAGCATCTATCAAGCAATTGGCGATGACTAGGTCATCTATTTATGAGTATATTGACTTAGGAGTCAAATGAGAACATTTGATCATAGGTCATACTCATCGTTTAACACAAGTGGGGTTACCACTTTTACGTAAAGCATTGTTGTGTTCACATCATTAGAGTAGCTTTAGCTCAATTGATTAGAGTAAAGCTCCCCCTAGATGTGATAACCCCCCTAAGAGGGATGAACTAACCTTGAGTTTTGTCGATGATGACTTCATGTAGGTGTTGAATATGTAGATGCTCAATGTTGATGTAGATCATTTGGAGCAATCCATTGGAGTGAGTTACACTTTCAATTCCTATACGGGTTAGTCCCACAAGGAACAAACAAAGATATCCATGGACATAGAGTGAATTGCACACAAGATGATGTCCATGAAAGCATTAGGTTACCTTGTCCCTTGTCTTACCAACAAGAGGGTTTGTGACTCCTTGAACTAGTGCAAGATATGGAAGTTGTTTGCACTTGTACTCGCCAAAATGATATGAGTGAAGTATGTTGGAGGATTCACCCTCAAGAACTCTCTAGTTCTTCTTCTTTGGGATCCACACCATCTTGATGGGAATCCTTGGAGTTGTAGTCGTACTTGATGAAGTAGAACTTGATGTAGTCTTGGGAACCCACTTGACCAAGGCCTTAGGAGCTTCTTCAAATGCATCAATCTCTTCTTGAAGCTTGTCCTTGCCCTTTAGCTTATGGTCTTGTGGTGAAAGATCATCTTGTGCTTGTGTCCCTTGAAAAGAAGTAGGATCATACTTTTCTTGTTGAGGAACAAACTTCGTCTTGGGGTATTGATCTTCTTCCCACTCAACTCCATTGGCATTGAACTTTCGTTCAAAACCAACACCTTGATTCTTCCGGTGTCTTCCTTGCTTGCGTACAGTTTCCTCGAATTGCTTACTCCCGGCAAGGCTCTTGTAAACACCTTTCTCTATAATTCCCTTCAATAAGCTATTATCTTGCTCAAGTGTAACTTGGCTAAGAGAATCATTAGTGGAATAAAGAGAACTACTAGAAGCAACAATATTGGATTTATCATGATTGTTGTTACTACTAGAGGAAGAATCTTTCTTGTTCTTGTTGCTAGATTTTACTTGTGGCATGTAAGTAGACAAGAGTAAACGCTTGGCCATGTAAGAAGAACATTTCTTGTCAAGATCATCATTGATTGCCTTTAAGAACTCATGCTCTTGCTCAAGGTTGAGCTTTTCAAAGCGTAACTTCTCATGAGTCTTTAAAAGTTCTCGATGATCTTCCAAGGTAGTTTCATGAGCTAACTTAAGAGTGTTTAATTCTTTAGTTAGACGCTCAATCTTCTCCTTATCATTGTCATTTGTTTTATCTTGATTAGTATGATTAATAGCAATTTCATCATAATTTTCATCAAAAGTTTCATCACTATTGCTACCAACAAGTAAATCATCATCTCCTAGCAAATCATCTTCATCACTATTGAAATCAAGATACTCGGGGTGTGATACCTTGGGGCCTTTAGCCATGAAGCATCTTCCAATTCCTTCATTTGGTGATCAAATATGTCGTAGGAGTTGGTTGACACAAGAGCAATTCCGGCAACACTTTCATCTTGAGTATCTTCGGAGTCGGAGTAATAGCTTCTCTCGGAGTGGTTATCGGAGTCGGAACCGGATACCCATCCACCAACATGAGCTTGATGTCTTCGTCTTGTATAGCTCCTTAATGATTTATTCTTCCTTTCCGAATCCTTGCTTGTACGAGAGGGTCTTCGTTCATAACGATCCTCTCTACTCCTTCTCTCTCTTGGTGGTGATTCCTCTGTTCTACTTCTCCTTTTAGGTGAGTCTTCTCTTCTTTTGTGGGGAGCCATACACTCATTGGAGTAGTGTCCGGGTCTTCCACAATTGTAGCAATTCGGATCACGACTAGAAGATCTTTTGTCATTGTAGGACCTTGACTTGGAACTTCTCTCTTTCCTTCTATTCTTGTAGAACTTGTTGAAGTTCTTCACCATTAAGCTCAATTCTTCATTTAAGACTTGTTTCTCACTTGATGATGTAGGAGCATCACATGAGGCTTTGTAAGCACCACTAGACTTGTTGTGAAGCTCTTCTTTATCTTTGAGTGACATCTCATGAGCAACAATTCTTCCACTGACTTCCGTTGGCTTGAGATCTTTGTAATTGGGCATCATTTAGATCAATGTGCACACGATCTCATATTTTCCATCCAAGGCTCTTAGTATCTTCTTGATGATGAATATGTTGGTCATCTCTTCACTTGCTAAGCTGGCAATCTCATTTGTGATGAGAGCAAGCCTAGAGTACATTTCAGCGACACCTTCACCATCCTTCATCTTGAACTTTTCAAGTTGACTTTGAAGCACATCCGACTTGGATTCCTTGACGGAGTCGGTACCTTCGTGCATATCAATCAAAGTATCCCAAATTTCCTTTGCATTCTCAAGACGGATTATTTTGTTGAATTCTTCGGGGCACAATCCGTTGAATAGGATATCGCAAGCTTGAGCATCGTATTGCAACATCTTCAATTCTTCCGCTGATGCTTCACGATTTGGTTCCTTCCCATCGAAGAATTCACCTTGCAAACAAATACACACAATAGCCCAAACAGCGGGGTTATGTCCAAGATATGCATTTTCATATTATGCTTCCAACTATCAAAATTTGTACCATCAAAGTAAGGACCTCTACGGTGGTAACTTCCCTCGCTAGACGCCATACTCTCCTAGGCTGTGAAACCAAGGCTATGATCACCAAAGCTATGGAAATCAAGGCAAATGGAGACCAAAGCTCTTATACCACTTGTAGGATCGAAAGTATGTCTAAAGGGGGGTGATTAGACTACTTGACAAAATAAAAATCTAGCCTTTTCCCAATTTTAATTCTTGGCAGATTTTAGCAACTTAGCACAAGTCAAGCAATCAATCTACATATGCAATTCTAAGAGTATAGCAGCGGAACGTAAAACAATTGCATATGAAGGTAAAGGGAGGAGTTTGAGGGAGCAAACACAATGTAGACACGAAGATTTTTTACGCGTGGTTCCGATAGGTTGTGCTATCATACATCCACGTTGATGGAGACTTCAACCCACGAGGGGTAATGGTTGCATGAGTCCACGGTGGGCTCCACCCACGAAGGGTCAACGAAGAAGCAACCTTGTTTATCCCACCATGGCCATCGCCCACGAAGGACTTGCCTCACTAGGGTATATCTTCACAATGTAGGCGATCTCCTTGCTCGTACAAAATCCTTGGTTCAACTCCACAATCTTGTCGGGGGCTCCCAAGTGACACCTAACCAGTCTAGGAGACACCACACTCCAAAAGGTAATAGACGGTGTCTCGATGATGAACTCCTTGCTCTTGTGCTTCAAATGATAGTCTCCCCAACCCTCAACTCTCTTTCATAGGATTGGATTTGGTGAAAAGATGATTTGAGTGGAAAGCAACTTGGGGAAGGCTAGAGATCAAGATTCATATGCTAGGAATGAAATATCTTGGTCTCAACACATGAGTAGGTGGTTCTCTCTCAGAACAATGAGTATTGGAAGTGTAGGTATGTTCTGATGGCTCTCTCCACGAATGAAGAGTGGGTGGAGGGGTATATATAGCCTCCACACAAAATCTAACCGTTACACAAAATTTACCAAACTCGGTGGGATCGAATCAGACAACTCGGTCAGACCAAGTTAGTTCATAATGTGACCGTTAGGCATTTTGGTGGGACCGATATGATCAACTCGGTAGGACCGATTTCATTAGGGTTAGGGCATAACGTAATCTCGGTGAGACCAAATACACAAACTCGGTAGGACCAATTTTGGTAATAAGCACACCAGAGAGTTGGTCAGGCAAACTCGGTGGGACCGATTCGCTCGTTTCGGTCGGACCGAAACATTACGAAGGGGATACACAGAGTTTGCATTGCGAACTCGGTGGGACCGATCGCTGATACGTCCAAAACGTATCTATAATTTCTGCTTGCTCCATGCCTCTTTTGGGTGATATTGCTATGATTTTATACACTTCCATACACTTTTGATCATATTTGGACTAACCTATTAACTCAGTGCACCCCAGTGCCAGTTTCTGTTTTCTGCTGTTTTTGTATTTCAGTTTTTCCCATTACGAGAACTGCCAGAAAAATACCAGAAAAATTATATAAAAAATTAGCGTTCCAGAAGGAACCCGGTAGCCAAAGTACAGCCGGGAGGGGGGGCACCAGGGCTCCAGGCGCCCTGGTGGCGCGCCCCCCCTGGGCCGCGCCGGGGGGGTGCCTGGGCCCTCCGAGCCTCGTCTGGTGCCCCCCTTTGGCATATATTTAGACCGTCTCCCAAAACCCTCGAGACGGAAACCCTTTTTCGCGATCTCATCTCTGTTCCGCCGCCGCCGCCGCTTCCAAGATCGGGAGCACCAGGAGAACTCTTCCCGGCACCCTGCCGGGGGGGGATCACCACCGGGAGCTTCTCCACCACCATGGACGCCTCCCGGATGAGTTGTGAGTAGTCTCCCTTGGACCATGGGTCCATGACCAGTAGCTATGTGATGTTCTCCTCCCGTTCTTGTGCTTCACTAATTAGTCCTCGTGAGCTGCCCTACATGATCGAGGCACATATGTAATCCTTATGCTGTTGCTATGATGAGTTTGCTGGGATCCGATGGATTGTGAGATTATGTTCAGATTGTGTTTGAGTAATATATTTGATTCACCTCTTTTATATTTATGTTCGTAAGTAATTCTTGCATGTTCTCCGTTGTTATTTATTGCTTTGGCCAAGTGGTAGGTAGTGACTCCAAGAGGGAACGTTATGCTTGATTGTGGGTTCATGCCCCTCGATGACTAGCTTGAGTGACAGAAACATGAGTCTAGGGGATGTGCTGTTGCCACAAGGGGGAAAACAACGGTGCTTGTGCCCGCGGGTGCAAGGATTGTTTACTTTACGCAAAGTTCTTTTAATGCAGTTGTCTGTTGCTTTGAGTTTACACTATGGGTGGGACTCGCAACTTAATACCAGCGAGATGTTCTGGATAGATATCTCAAGGTGGATGATTAGTAGTAGATGCAGATGGATTTCGGTCTACTTACCTCGGCGTACCGCCCATGCTTTGAACCTCTACCTTTCTTGCAACTTAGTCAGCATTGGTTTGCGCACATTGTTCTGTCAATTGCCCAGCTATAATTCGTTTACCTCACATAGCTGTTTTATCGTCTTTTGGGAGAGAGACATCACTAGTGAACATCATGAGACTCCGGTCCATATTACCATCATTGATCACATCCGCTATTTACTTTTCCGCCTTTTACTTACTATTGCAATTATATATATCACTATTATCACTTGCGTTTGATCCTTTGTAAACTACAAGGCCGGAGGGATTGACAACCTCTCTGTACTCGTTGGGAGCAAAGTTATTTGTATCTGTGTGCAGGTCCACGTTGATTGCTAATATCTGGCGCCGTTAGTAGTTGACACCTTCTTGTTGAAACTGGGAGTCTCAGGGAAATCGATCCTTGGTATTGCCAAGGGAAAACTTCCGCTACACTACATCTCAAACCTTCCACTTGGGGTAACCAACGAGGGGCGAGAAGCCATCAAGCAAAGTTTTCTGGCGCCGTTGCCGGGGACTCCACTCTTCAAGATAGGGGAGTTGCACGCTATCTTTTATCTTTGCTTTTTAGTCTTGTTAGTTTACCTTTCAGTTTTCTTTATGTCTTTTCACTAGTTTTGCTTAATGGAAAACAACAAAAATATGAGAGAGCTTTATAAGCTCTACCTTGCTTTGGGACATGATGTGTTTGAAGAGAAAATTAAAAAACCTATGGAACTTTATTATTTGCATAACAATCATGATGGTGGTGATGTTATTAGTATGCTTTCTTTGAATATCAATATTGCTAATGACATGGAAAGCTCTAAGCTTGGGGATGACACGTTTGATGAACATGATATTTTTAGTCCCCCAACTTTTGAAGATGATACTTTGCTTCCTATATATGGTGATTACAATGATGAATATGATGTTTTCAGCCCACCTACTATTGAGGATAAAATTTATTATGATTATGATATGCCTCCTAAATACAATGATTATCATGATGGTTATGATTGCTTTACTCTCACTATTCCTAATAAGAAAGATTTTGCTTATATGAAGAGTAATGATACCTTTTTGCATGTGGATCATGGTAACAATGCTTTATGTGATGCTTATATTGTTGAGTTTATTCGTGATCCCACTGAAAATTATTATGAGAAGGGAACATATCCTTATAGATATTTCAATAATATCAAGTTCCCTCTCTTTATGTTGAAGGTTTTGAAGCTGCACTTGTTTTGTCTTCCTATGCTTATTGCTTCGTGCTTCAATGAATTATTGTATTGAAATATTCCTATGCATAGGAAGCATGTTAGGCTTAAATGTGTTTGGTATTTGCTTCTTGATGCTCTCTTTTGTTCTTCAACTCTTATTCCTACGAGAGCATCATTAAAGTCTTAAGCCTATCTTTATGGCTATAAAGAAAGAGCTCTAGGGAGACAACCCTTGTTATCTTTGCTTTCAGTTTGTTCTATCAGTTTTAGTGGTCTTGATGTTTGTTACTACTGTAGCAACATCATTGTATCTTTTCTTTTCAATTTTGTGCCAAGTGTAGCCTCTGATTGCAAGAAAGTTCAAAAGTTGTGACGTGCTGTCCAGGAAACAGATTCTGTCCTTGGATAGAAAAATTCGTATAAAATCACCAGATCATCTTTTTGGTCTGAATTTTTTCGACAGCGTGCTCTATATAATTGTCTTTCGTGCGTCTGTTCTGAGTTTTTTTATTAGAGTTGCAGAAGTGCCCCGGAAAAATCATTTACTACCTGCTGTTCTGTTTTTCACAGATTCTGTCCTGTTTTGCCTTTCCTTCATTTTGCAAACCTAGAGCTTGCTTTTTCTTTGCAAAAACCTTTTGGCAATCTTGAGAAACAGTAGAACTTCAAGAATATCTTTATTTCCAGCAAGGAACAATTATTTTATTATGGGTACTAACCTCGCTAATCAGATTATGATGAGTTATGTATGAAGGGAGTTTTCAAGTGTGCGAGGGAAGATGATAAAAAGATTCAGGAGTGTCAAACGCTCAAGCTTGGGGATACCCCCGTGCACCCCCAAGAAATATTCAAGGAGACTCAAGCGTCTAAGCTTGGGTATGCCCCCGTGCATCCCCTTCTCCATCAACATTATCAGTTCGTCTTTCGTTCCACTATATTTTAATCACTTCATGTGTTATGTGCTATGCTTGGAGCGTCTTGCTTTTAGTTTTCCTATTAGTTTTCTTTAGCTTTTCATAACGAGTCGAAACTCAGCTTTCTTTATGTGGGAGAGAAACACGCTCCACTTCTACCTAGAACATAACATAGAATTTTCATGTCTATCCTTGCTGTGTGTGTTCTTTGTCTTTTAATAGCTACTATCATGCTTAGCTCTTAGTATTCATGCTTATCTTTTTAAAGAGCTTTCGTTTAGTTGGTTGCTTGAACTCTCTTTAGTTATCATGCTTATCTTATTAAGAGAGTTTGCTTCCGTTGCATTGGTTGATATGTCTATGATAAAGATGCTACGTGCATAATGGCGCTTAGTAGTTCATGTTTTCTTATGGTTAGTCTCAAATAGCTGGGGGGTTCCTGATGTGTTATTGGAGTACCAACATGATTTGTTTGCCTATGATGTGGTATGGTTTAGTAGTATCTTCCTTCGAGAATTTATTTTGATTGACTTGGCGTATGCTCACGCATATTTAAGACTGTAAAGAAAGTCTGTCAAGCCTTGATGATCTTTTGTTTCTGAGTAGCGATATAACTTCCATGCCTGATTCAATGTTGCTTTGTCGCTCTGCATGATTATGACCGTCATTGCTCTCTTAGTTGGTCGCTCCCAGTCTTTTGCTAACCTCCACCTGTACTAAGCGGACTGACTGCTTGTGCATCCACATTCTTTTATACCAGTTATGCCATATGGGTCCACCATATCTTCCTACATGGTATTTACCTGCCATTCCTAACGGAGACTTGCATGTACCATCTCGAAATTATTCAAAGAAAAATGCATTCCTATTTTGTGCCTCTGTTGTAAGTCCATGAGGAAGCAGTAGTTAATTCATAATCTTTTTAAGTTGGACAAGCTTCACCCCGGGATTGCATGTATAATGTGCAAACCCATAATACGAGAAGGAACTGGCATTGAGTGCGCCCGGCTCAAAATTAATATAACAAACAAACCCTCCTTCACGCTTTGTTCATGAGAAATCAGAAAACTTTGGCAGTGATAAACAAAGGAGATTAAGAGGATGTGATCGTCCTCATTCGGGAGCCGTTCCTCGAAACTTGTCCATCTCAAGAAGTGATTGAGTTGTCTGCTAGCATTCGTTGACGAAACATGCATGATCTAAAAAAAATTATTACCTCTGTTTTAAAACCAAGAGCTCTGGTACATGTTTTGTCTTTGTTTCCGACTACGGGTTTTCAACCTTGCCAACAAAAGCCACGGTTCGAGAGTCTCCACCTTCATTTAAAGCACCAACTACTGAGAGCATGATTGTCATTCTGAGTGTAATGTGCATTGTCCCAAAGTAGCATTGTCTTTTGCATGATTGTGATATCGTTTATTCTGAAATCATTGTATCTAGTCATCACTTAAACCTTGGAGGTGCCCCTGCATTTATGTTTTGCTTCACTAAAGGGGGCAAGCGAGATATCACTTTATCATATTTGCACACCATGTTCATTACAAATCTATTTGATGTTTCAGTATCATATTGTAAAACTTTCAGTTCTTTGTGATTTTCTCATGAGGCAACTTAATTACTATAGATTCATTGTCTCAGTAAGCTTTTGTCATATGACTATGAAAAAGTCCTATATGGTTAATAGCATGTCACCACAGAAATTATTCTTGTTATCATTTACCTACTCGAGGACGAGCAGGAATTAAGCTTGGGGATGTTGATACGTCCAAAACGTATCTATAATTTCTGCTTGCTCCATGCCTCTTTTGGGTGATATTGCTATGATATTTATACACTTCCATACACTTTTGATCATATTTGGACTAACCTATTAACTCAGTGCACCCCAGTGCCAGTTTCTGTTTTCTGCTGTTTTTGTATTTCAGTTTTTCCCATTACGAGAACTGCCAGAAAAATCCCGGAAAAATTATATAAAAAATCAGCGTTCCAGAAGGTTCCCAGTAGCCAAAGTACAGCCGGGGGGGCCACCAGGGCTCCAGGCGCCCTGGTGGCGCCCCCCCTGGGCCGCGCCGGGGGGCGCCTGGGCCCCCCGAGCCTCGTCTGGTGCCCCCTTTGGCATATATTTAGTCCGTCTCCCAAAACCCTCGAGACGGAAACCCTTTTTCGTGATCTCATCTCTGTTCCGCCGCCGCCGCCGCTTCCAAGATCGGGAGCACCAGGAGAACTCTTCCCGGCACCCTGCCGGGGGGAAGGATCACCACCGGGAGCTTCTCCACCACCATGGACGCCTCCCGGATGAGTTGTGAGTAGTCTCCCTTGAACCATGGGTCCATGACCAGTAGCTATGTGATGTTCTCCTCCCATTCTTGTGCTTCACTAATTAGTCCTCGTGAGCTGCCCTACATGATCGAGGCACATATGTAATCCTTATCATGTTGCTATGATGAGTTTGCTGGGATCCGATGGATTGTGAGATTATGTTCAGATTGTGTTCGAGTAATATATTTGATTCACCTCTTTTATATTTATGTTCGTAAGTAATTCTTGCATGTTCTCCGTTGTTATTTATTGCTTTGGCCAAGTGGTAGGTAGTGACTCCAAGAGGGAACGTTATGCTTGATTGTGGGTTCATGCCCCTCGATGACTAGCTTGAGTGACAGAAACATGAGTCTAGGGGATGTGTTGTTGCCACAAGGGGGAAAACAACGGTGCTTGTGCCCGCGGGTGCAAGGATTGTTTACTTTACGCAAAGTTCTTTTAATGCAGTTGTCTGTTGCTTTGAGTTTACACTATGGGTGGGACTCGCAACTTAATACCAGCGAGATGTTCTGGATAGATATCTCAAGGTGGATGATTAGTAGTAGATGCAGATGGATTTCGGTCTACTTACCTCGGCGTACCGCCCATGCTTTGAACCTCTACCTTTCTTGCAACTTAGTCAGCATTGGTTTGCGCACATGGTTCTGTCAATTGCCCAGCTGTAATTCGTTTACCTCACATAGCTGTTTTATCGTCTTTTGGGAGAGAGACATCACTAGTGAACATCATGAGACTCCGGTCCATATTACCATCATTGATCACATCCGCTATTTACTTTTCCGTTGTTTACTTACTATTGCAATTATATCTATCACTATTATCACTTGCGTTTGATCCTTTGTAAACTACAAGGCCGGAGGGATTGACAACCTCTTTGTACTCGTTGGGAGCAAAGTTATTTGTATCTGTGTGCAGGTCCACGTTGATTGCTAATATCTGGCGCCGTTAGCAGTTGACACCTTCTTGTTGAAACTGGGAGTCTCAGGGAAATCGATCCTTGGTATTGCCAAGGGAAAACTTCCGCTACACTGCATCTCAAACCTTCCACTTGGGGTAACCAACGAGGGGCGAGAAGCCATCAATCGCTCATCTCGGTTAGACCGAAATGTTACGAATGGAAACAGAGAGTTTGCAATCCCATCTCGGTGAGACCGAGATCCCTTTCGGTGAGACCGAAATGATTAAGTTTTTTTGCAGTGGCTATGTCAAATGAACTCGGTGGCGCCGGATAGAACTTTTTGGTGGGGCCAAGTTTGACTTTTGGTTTGGGACATATGTGAATGTGAGAAAGTGGTTGAGGGTTTTGGAGCATATCACTAAGCACTTTGAGCAAGAAACCCATTAGGCAACACCTCATCCCCTTTTAATAGTATTGGCTTTCCTATGGACTCAGTGTGATCTTGGATCACTAAAATAGAAAATATAGAGTCTTGAGCTTGAGCCAATATGTGTCCTTAGCATTTTGAGGGGTCCACATTCCTAGTCCATGCCATGCCAATCATTGAACTTTCCTGAAATAATTATCTTGAAATAGCATTAGTTCAATGAGCTATATGTTGTTAGGAACTACTCAAACCACCCAGGGATAGTCGCACTTTCACCCCCCAATTGAAAAAGATCAAAGGCGTGTTTATCGGCGACTCGAAGTTTTTTCGTTTGGTTCGATTCGAGTCGTAAGGAAAACCGCATTACTAAGAGGGTTCATTGTGGATTTATGTCGCGTGGGAATGCCATATTAAAACCATATACACCAGCCTTCCCACTCCTACCACCATATGTCCTTTAGTGTGCTTGTAGTGGTATCCAGAAAGTTGCAATAGAAAAGTTGTGGATACTTCCTGCGCACGGGATTTTTTTGACCCCTATGCGCACGAGGTAGTCAGGAACTTTATGGGTACCCCGTGAGCAAGGGGTCATTTGACCCCGTGCACACGGGTTACTGTGTAACTCCCTGGGCACCCCCTCTTTTGACCACCGTGCGCACGGGGTGGTGGTTTAGGCTCTGAATACCCCGTGCGCACGGGGCTGACTTAGCCCGTGCGCCCGAGGTCCAATGGGTAGAAACCCTCACCCAACCAAGAACACCATAAAAGGACCCTTTCTTCCTCCTCCATCCCCAACCCTAATGTCTTGTTGAGCTCCACCATTGCTACAAACAATTTTGCTCTGTACTCTCAATCCCTCCACCCAAACTTGTTAAAAATTTGGGGATTGGGAGAGAAAGACCCGATCTACACTTTGACTAAACAAAATCACGTTCTCCGCAACATTCATCCAGCATTGAATTGTTACTCTTGGAGCTTGGGATCATAGGTGGTTAGAGGTTCCTCCGGAAACTTCCTTGCTTGTGGTGTGCTCTAGAGAACTTTCTAAGGTGTGGTGGTCGCCTTCAAGACCAACCCCGAGTGATTCGAGGCTCATCCGTTGGGGGTGATTCGAAAGAGATTATGGCGAGCCTTTGGTGGTGTTCCACAAGCTTTGGTTCTAGCCTCGCTCTAAATGGAGAGTAGCTCTTCCCCAAGTAAGTGTGAACTTCAAGATAAAATTCTCGTCCTCGTCTCACATGTGGTTAATCCTTTCCTGCACTTTACTTTGATTTGTATGCTTGTTGGCTTTCTAATTAATTTGTTGCCTAGAATATTTAGCTTTAAGCTTGCTTGTCGTATAGGTTGTGCTCACCTAGTTGCATATTGATGTGTACTGCACAACCTTCTTCTTGTAGACGTTGTTGGGCCTCCAAGTGCAGAGGTTTGTAGGATAGTAGCAAATTTCCCTCAAGTGGATGACCTAAGGTTTATCAATCCGTGGGAGGCGTAGGATGAAGATGGTCTCTCTCAAACAACCCTGCAACCAAATAACAACGAGTCTCTTGTGTCCCCAACACACCCAATACAATGGTAAATTGTATAGGTGCACTAGTTCGGCGAAGAGATGGTGATACAAGTGCAATATGGATGGTAGATATAGGTTTTCATAATAAGAAAATATAAAAACAGCAAGGTAGAAAGTGGTAAAAGTGAGCATAAACGATGTTGCAATGATATGAAACAAAGACTAGGGTTCATACTTTCACTAGTGCAAGTTCTCTCAACAATAATAACATATCTGGATCATATAACTATCCCTTGACATGCAACAAAGAGTCACTCCAAAGTCACTAATAGTGGAGAACAAGCGAAGAGATGGTGGTAGGATATGACACCACCTCAAAGTTATTCCTTCTGATCAATCTATTCAAGAGCCCGTAGTAAAATAACACGAAGCTATTCTTTCCGTTCGATCTATCATAGAGTTTGTACAAGAATAACACCTTAAGATACAAATCAACCAAAACCCTAATGTCACCCAGATACTCCATTGTCACCTCAAGTATCCGTGGGCATGATTATACGATATGCATCACACAATCTCAGATTCATCTATTCAACCAACACAAAAGAACTTCAAAGAGTGCCCCAAAGTTTCTACCAGAGAGTCAAGATGAAAACGTGTGCCAAACCCTATGCATAGATTCCCAAGGTCACGGAACCCGCAAGTTGATCACCAAAACATACATCAAGTGAATCAATAGAATACCCCATTGTCACCACAGATATCCCACGCAAGACATACATCAAGTGTTCTCAAATCCTTAAAGACTCAATCTGATAAGATAACTTCGAAGGGAAAACTCAATCCATTACAAGAGAGTAGAGGGGGAGAAACATCATAAGATCCAACTATAATAGCGAAGCTCGCGATACATCAAGATCGTGCCATCTCAAGAACACGAGAGAGAGAGAGATCAAACACATAGCTACTGGTACATACCCTCAGCCCCGAGGGTGGACTACTCCCTCCTCGTCATGGAGAGCGCCGGGATGATGAAGATGGCCACCGGAGAGGGATTCCCCCCTTCGGCAGGGTGCCAGAACGGGTCTAGATTGGTTTTCGGTGGCAACAGAGGCTTTCGGTGGCGGAACTCCCGATCTAGGTTACTTACCGGAGGTTTCAATATTTATAGGAATTTTTGGCGTAGGTCTCGCGTCAGGGGGGTCTCCGGGCTGTCCACGAGATAGGGGGGCGCTCCCAGTGGGGGTGTGAAGGAAATATGCCCTAGAGGCAATAATAAAGTTATTATTTATTTCCTTATATCATGATAAATGTTTATTATTCATGCTAGAATTGTATTAAACCGGAAACTTAATACATGTGTGAATACATAGACAAAACAATATGTCCCTAGTATGCCTCTACTAGACTAGCTCATTGATCAAAGATGGTTATGTTTCCTAGCCATAGACATGAGTTGTCATTTGATCAACGGGATCACATCATTAGGAGAATGATGTGATGGACAAGACCCATCCGTTAGCATAGCACTATGATCGTTTAGTTTAACTGCTATTGCTTTCTTCATGACTTATACATGTTCCTATGACTATGAGATTATGCAACTCCCGAATGCCGTAGGAACACCTTGTGTGCTATCAAACGTCACAACGTAACTGGGTGATCATAAAGATGCTCTACAGGTGTCTCCGAAAGTATTCGTGGTGTTGGCATAGATCAAGATTAGGATTTGTCACTCCGAGTGTCGGAGAGGTATCTCTGGGCCCTCTCGGTAACACACATCACAATAAGCCTTGCAAGCAAAAGACTAATGAGTTAGTCACGAGATGATGTGTTACGGAACGAGTAAAGAGACTTGCCGGCAACGAGATTGAACTAGGTATAAAGATACCGACGATCGAATCTCGGGCAAGTAACATACCGTTTGACAAAAGGAACAACGTATGTTGTTATGCGGTTCTGACCGATAAAAGATCTTCGTAGAATATGTAGGAGCCAATATGAACATCCAGGCTCCGCTATTGGTTATTGACCGGAGATGAGTCTCGGTCATGTCTACATAGTTCTCGAACCCGTAGGGTCCGCACGCTTAACGTTTGATGACGATCGGTATTATGAGTTTTTGAGTATTGATGTACCGAAGGTAGTTAGGAGTCCCTTCCTAGCCGCACCATAGAGGATTGGCCGGCCCTCCTCCCTTGCTCCTTTATATACGGGGGCAGGGGGGCACCCAAAGACACACAAGTTGATTTGTTTTAGCCGTGTGCGGTGCCCCCCTCCACAGAATCACACCTCGGTCGTACCGTCGCGGAGCTTAGGAGAAGCCCTGCGCCGGTGATCACATCATATCCGTCACCACACCGTCGTGCTGACGAAACTCTCCCGTGAAGCTCAACTGGATCAAGAGCTCGTGGGACGTCATCAAGCTGAATGTGTGCTGAACGCGGAGGTGCCGTACGTTCGGTGCTTGATTGGTTGGATCGTGAAGAAGTTCGACAACATCAACCGCGTCACTTGACGCTTCCGCTCCCGGTCTACGAGGGTACGTAGACACACTCTCCCCTCTCGTTGCTATGCATCTGGTAGATAGATATTGCGTGATCGTAGGAAATTTTTTAAAATACTACGTTCCCCAACAGTGGCATCATGAGCCAGGTCTATGCGTAGATGATATGCACGAGTAGAACACAATGAGATTGTGGACGATACTAGTCATACTGCTTACCAGCATGTCATACTTTGCTTCGGCGGTATTGTGAGATGAAGCGGCCCGGACCGACATTACGCGTACGCTTACGCGAGACTGGTTTCACCGTTACGAGCACTCGTTGCTTAAAGGTGACTGGCGGGTGTCTGTCTCTCTCACTTTAGCTGAATCAAGTGTGGCTACGCCCGGTCCTTGTGAAGGTTAAAACAGCACATACTTGACGAAACATCGTTGTGGTTTTGTATGCGTAGGTAAGAACGGTTCTTGCTAAGCCCGTAGCAGCCACGTAAAACTTGCAACAACCAAAGTAGAGGACGTCTAACTTGTTTTTGCAGGGCATGTTGTGATGTGATATGGTCAAGACATGATGAGTTATACGGTTTTGTATGAGATGATCATGTTTTGTAAAGTTATCGGCAACTGGCAGGAGCCATATGGTTGTCGCTTTATTGTATGAAATGCAATCGCCATGTAATTGCTTTAGTTTATCACTAAGCGGTAGCGATAGTCGTAGAAGCAATAGTTGGCGAGACGACAACGATGCTACGATGGAGATCAAGGTGTCAAGCCGGTGACGAAGGTGATCATGACGGTGCTTTGGAGATGGAGATCAAAAGCACAAGATGATGATGGCCATATCATGTCACATATTTTGATTGCATGTGATGTTTATCTTATTATGCTTCTTATTTTGCTTAGAACGACGGTAGCATTATAAGATGATCCCTTACTAAATTTCAAGGTATAAGTGTTCTCCCTGAGTATGCACCGTTGCGAAAGTTCGTCGTGCCGAGACACCACGTGATGATCGGGTGTGATAAGCTCTACGTTCAAATACAATGGGTGTAAGCCAGTTTTGCACACGCAGAATACTCGGGTTAAACTTGACGAGCCTAGCATATACAGATATGGCCTCGGAACACTGGAGACCGAAAGGTCGAGCGTGAATCATATAGTAGATATGATCAACATAAGATGTTCACCATTGAAAACTACTCCATCTCACGTGATGATCGGACATGGTTTAGTTGATTTGGATCACGTGATCATTTAGATGACCAGAGGGATGTCTATCTAAGTGGGAGTTCTTTAAATTAATATGATTAAATTGAACTTTAATTTATCATGAACTTAGTCGTGATAGTTTTTGCATATCTATGTCGTTGTAGATCAATGCCCGTGCTACCGTTCCTTTGAATTTTAATGCATTCCTAGAGAAAGCTAAGTTGAAAGATGATGATAGCAATTACACGGACTGGGTCCGTAACCTGAGGATTATCCTCATTGATGCACAGAAGAATTATGTCCTTGACGCACCGCTAGGTGACAGACCTATTGCAGGAGCAGATGCAGACGTTATGAACGTTTTGACAAAAAGCTCGATATGATGACTACTTGATAGTTTAGTGCACCATACTTTACGGCTTAGAATCGGGACTTCAAAAACGTTTTGAACGCCATGGAGCATATAAGATGTTCAAAGAGTTGAAATTAGTATTTCATACTCATGCCCGTGTCGAGAGGTATAAGACCTCTGACAGTACTTTGCCTACAAGATGGAGGAGAATAGCTCAACCAGTGAGCATGTGCTCAGATTGTCTGGGTACTACAATTACTTTAATCAAGTGGGAGTTAATCTTCCGGATAAGATAGTAATTGACAAAGTTCTCTAGACACTATCACCAAGTTAGTAGAACTTCGTGATGAACTATAATATGCAAGGGATAACGAAAGTAATTCCCGAGCTCTTCACGATGCTGAAATCGTCGAAGGTAGAAATCATGAAAAAGCATCAAGTGTTGATGGTTAACAAGACCACTTGTTTCAAGTAAAGGGCAAAGGGATAGAAGGGGAACTTCAAGAAGAATGACAAGCAAGTTGTCACTCCCGTGAAGAAACCCAAAACTAAACTCAAGCCTGAAACAAGTGCTTTTACTGCAAAGGAAATGGTCACTAAAAGTGGAATTGCCCTAGATACTTGGCGGATAAGAAGGATGGCAAAGTGAACAAAGGTATATTTGATATACAGATTATTGATGTGTATTTTACTAGTGTTCATAGCAACCCCTCAGTATTTGATACTGGTTCAGTTGCTAAAGAGTAGTAACTCGAAATCAGAGTTGCATAATGAACAGAAACTAGTTAAAGGTGAAGTGACGATATGTGTCGGAAGTAATTCCAAGATTTATATGATTATCATCGCACACTCCCTATACTTTCGGGATTAGTGTTGAACCTAAATAAATGTTATTTGGTGTTTGTATTGAGCATGAATATGATTTGATCATGTTTATTGCAATACAGTTATTCATGTAAGTTAAAGAATAATTGTTGTTCTGTTTACATGAATAAAACCTTCTATGGTCATACACCCAATGAAAATAGTTTGTTGGATCTCGATCGTGTGATACACATATTCATAATATTGAAGCCAAAAGATGCAAGGTTAATAATGATAGTGCAACTTACTTGTGGCACTGCCGTTTAAGTCATATTGGTGTAAAACGCATGAAGAAACTCCATAATGATGGACTTTTGGAATCACTTGATTATGAATCACTTGGTGCTTGCGAACCATGCCTCATGGGCAAGATGACTAAAACTCCGTTCTCCGGAACTATGGAGCGAGCAACAGATTTGTTGGAAATCATACATACTGATGTATGTGGACCAATGAGTGTTGAAGCTCGCGGCGGGTATCGTTATTTTCTGACCTTCACTGATGATTTGAGCAGATATAGGTATATCTACTTAATGAAACACAAGTCTGAAACATTTGAAAAGTTCAAAGAATTTCAGAGTGAAGTAGAGAATCATCGTAACAAGAAAATAAAGTTTCTACGATCTGATCATGGAGGAGAATATTTGAGTTACGAGTTTGGTCTTCATTTGAAACAATGTGGAATAGTTTCACAGCTCACGCCACCTGGAACACCACAGCATAATGGTGTGTCCGAACGTCGTAACCGTACTTTATTGGATATGGTGCGATCTATGATGTCTCTTACCGATTTACCACTATCGTTTTGGGTCATGCATTAGAGACAGCTACATTCACGTTAAATAAAGGTCTCATCTGAAACCGTTGAGACAACGCCTTAAGAACTGTGGTTTGGCAAGAAACCAAAGTTGTTGTTTCTTAAAGTTTGGGACTGCGATGCTTATGTGAATTTTTTTTCACATGATAAGCTCGAACCCAAACCGGAGAAGTAAATCTTCATAGGATACCCAAAAGAGACTGTTGGGTACACCTTCTATCACAGATCCGAAAGGCAAAATATTCATTGCTGAGAACGGATCCTTTCTAGAAAAAGAGTTTCTCTTGAAAGGAGTGAGTGGGAGGAAAGTAGAACTTGATGAGGTAATTGTACCTTCTCCCATATTGGAAAGTAGTACATCACAGGAAATTGTTCCAGTGATTCCTACACCAATTAGTAAGGAAGTTGATGATAATGATCATGAAACTTCGGATCAAGTTTCTACTGAACATCGTAGATCAACCAGAGTACGTTCCGCACCAGGGTGGTACGGCAACCCAGTTCTGGAAATCATGTTACTAGACCATGATGAACCTACGAACTATGAGGAAGCGATGATGAGCCCAAATTCCGCAAAATGGCTTGAAGCCATGAAATCTGAGATGGGATCCATGTATGAGAACAAAGTATGGACTTTGGTTGACTTGCCCGATGATCGGCAGGCCATCGAAAATAAATGGATCTTCAAGAGGAAGACCGACGCAGACGGTAATATTACTGTTTACAAAGCTCGACTTGTTGCGAAAGGTTTTCGACAAGTTCAAGGAGTTGACTACGATGAGACTTTCTCACCTGTAGCGATGCTAAAGTCTGTCCAAATCATGTTAGCAATTGCCACATTTTATGAAATCTGGCAAATGGATAACAAAACTGCATTCTTTAATGAATTTATTAAAGAAAAAATTGCATATGATGCAACCTGAAGGTTTTGTCAAATCCTAAAGGTGCTAACAAAGTATGCAAGCTCCAGCGATCCATCTATGGACTGGTGCAAGCATCTCGGAGTTGGAATATACACTTTGATGAGGTGATCAAAGCATATGGTTTTATACAGACTTTTGGAGAAGCCTGTATTAACAAAAAGTGAGTGGGAGCACTACAAACTTTCTGATAAGTATATGTGAATAACATATTGTCGATCGGAAATGATGTAGAAATTTTCTGTAAAGCATAAAAGGATATTTGAATAAAAGTTTTTCATTGAAAGACCTCAATGAAGCTGCTTATAAATTAGGTATCAAGATCTATAGAGATAGATCAAGACGCTTAATTGGACTTTCACAAAGCACATACCTTGATAAGATTTTGAAGAAATTCAAAATGGATCAGTCAAAGAAAGGTTCTTGCCTGTTTTACAAGGTATGAAGTTGAGTAAGACTCAAAGCCAGACCACGGCAGAAAAATATAGAGAGAATGAAAGTCATCCCCTATGCCTCAGCCATAGGTTCTATAAAGTATGCCATGCTGTGTACAAAACACGTTGTGTACCTTGCCAAAAGTTTGACAGGAAGGTACAATAGTGATCCAGTAGTAGATCACTGTACAACGGTCAAAATTATCCTTAGTAACTGGATGACTAAGGAAATGTTTCTCGATTATGGAGGTGATAAAGAGTTCGTCGTAAAAGGTTACGCCGATGCAAACTTTGACACTAAATTCAGATGACTCTGAGTATCAATCTGGATGCATATTGAAAGTGGGAGCAATTAGCTAGAGTAGCTCCATGCAGAGCATTGTAGACATAGAAATTTGCGAAATACATAGGGATCTGTATATGACAGACCCATTGACTAAACTTCTCTCACAAGCAAAACATGATCACACCTCATTACTCTTGGGTATTAATCACATAGCAATGTGAACTAGATTATTGACTCTAGTAAACCCTTTGGGTGTTGGTCACATGGTGATGTGAACTATGGGTGTTATCCACATAACGATGTGAACTATCGGTATTAAATCACATGGTGATGTGAGCTAGATTATTGACTCTAGTGCAAGTGGGAGACTGAAGGAAATATGCCCTAGAGGCAATAATAAAGTTATTATTTATTTCCTTATATCATGATAAATGTTTATTATTCATGCTAGAATTGTATTAAACCGGAAACTTAATACATGTGTGAATACATAGACAAAACAGTATGTCCCTAGTATGCCTCTACTAGACTAGCTCATTGATCAAAGATGGTTATGTTTCCTAGCCATAGACATGAGTTGTCATTTGATCAACGGGATCACATCATTAGGAGAATGATGTGATGGACAAGACCCATCCGTTAGCATAGCACTATGATCGTTTAGTTTAACTGCTATTGCTTTCTTCATGACTTATACATGTTCCTATGACTATGAGATTATGCAACTCCCGAATGCCGTAGGAACACCTTGTGTGCTATCAAACGTCACAACGTAACTGGGTGATCATAAAGATGCTCTACAGGTGTCTCCGAAAGTATTCGTGGTGTTGGCATAGATCAAGATTAGGATTTGTCACTCCGAGTGTCGGAGAGGTATCTCTGGGCCCTCTCGGTAACACACATCACAATAAGCCTTGCAAGCAAAAGACTAATGAGTTAGTCACGAGATGATGTGTTACGGAACGAGTAAAGAGACTTGCCGGCGACGAGATTGAACTAGGTATAAAGATACCGACGATCGAATCTCGGGCAAGTAACATACCGTTTGACAAAAGGAACAACGTATGTTGTTATGCGGTTCTGACCGATAAAAGATCTTCGTAGAATATGTAGGAGCCAATATGAACATCCAGGTTCCGCTATTGGTTATTGACCGGAGATGAGTCTCGGTCATGTCTACATAGTTCTCGAACCCGTAGGGTCCGCACGCTTAACGTTTGATGACGATCGGTATTATGAGTTTTTGAGTATTGATGTACCGAAGGTAGTTAGGAGTCCCTTCCTAGCCGCACCATAGAGGATTGGCCGGCCCTCCTCCCTTGCTCCTTTATATACGGGGGCAGGGGGGCACCCAAAGACACACAAGTTGATTTGTCTTAGCCGTGTGCGGTGCCCCCCTCCACAGAATCACACCTCGGTCGTACCGTCGCGGAGCTTAGGAGAAGCCCTGCGCCGGTGATCACATCATATCCGTCACCACACCGTCGTGCTGACGAAACTCTCCTGTGAAGCTCAACTGGATCAAGAGCTCGTGGGACGTCATCAAGCTGAACGTGTGCTGAACGCGGAGGTGCCGTACGTTCGGTGCTTGATTGGTTGGATCGTGAAGAAGTTCGACAACATCAACCGCGTCACTTGACGCTTCCGCTCCCGGTCTACGAGGGTACGTAGACACACTCTCCCCTCTCGTTGCTATGCATCTGGTAGATAGATCTTGCGTGATCGTAGGAAATTTTTTAAAATACTACGTTCCCCAACAGGGTGGGCGCGCCCCCCACCCTCGTGGGCAGCCCGTGACTCTCCTAGCCCAACTCTTTTACTTCGGGGGCTTCTTTTGGTCCATAAAAAAATCATCAAAAATTGGCACGTCAATTGGACTCCGCTTGATATTCCTTTTCTGTAAAACTCAAAAACAAGGAAAAAGCAGAAACTGGCACTGGGCTCTGGGTTAATAGGTTAGTTCCAAAATCATATAAAAGTGTATAATAAAGCCCATACAACATCCTAAAAGGATAATATAATAGCATGGAACAATAAAAAATACGTTGGAGACGTATCACATATCTAGGGAACCCTATGTATTCGCTAAACCCTAAAATTGACAAGAAAGATTAAAAATTGTAGTGTCCTATTCACCCCCTCTAGTCAACCGCGTCGATCCTTTCAATTTGTATCAGAGCCTCGTGCTATAATATAAGGTTTTGCAACCTTAGAGGATATGGACGATCTAAAGAATGTGCGAGGTGTCGCACGGCTTGCGGAGGATGGTCAAAACCTACCCCTCGATGCGACCGACGCACTTGTTGCTCCGGTCGTTCCCGTCACCCCCATTAACCTGGGTGCCCCCTTAACCGCGGCCGACATTCTTTCAATGTTTGCAGACCTCAAAACCACCATGTTGAAAGAAGTTTGTTCCTCGTTCAAGGAGGAAATTGATGCTCGCTTAAAGCCCTCAACATCCCCATCAAACTCATTTGATCAAAATGCCTTTCATGATGTGGATGACTCGAGAGAACCCCTTGTATCCCTTACTCACACTCAAGTTCCCAAGTACAATGTCGTGGAACCTTTTTACTCACCCCAACCTTTGCAACACCTCGCATTAATCCTGTTGGGCCGCCGCCCCCTTTGAAAGCTAACGATTTTGCTAAGTGGAAGCTAGATATGGAGTCTCATATTCGCAGTGCATCTACGCAACTATGGTGGATTGTGGTTTAACGGATTCACGCCCAAAGATCCCATGAATCTCACTCCAAGAGAAGCCGTTAATGATCAACTCAATGCTACCGCCCACCACATGTTATGCACCGCGGTGATCGATGACTATAATGACTCTATTGCTCTTCACAAGACCCCCAAGGAAAATTGGGATTGCCTTGAAGAGGCCCTCGAAGGTGATGAAGCAATTTGAAGATCTCAGTTGGCTTTGCTCAAGCAAGAAGTCAATCTATGTGTGAGGAATGAGGGTGAGACCGTGGAAGTGGTGTACCAAAGGTTTAAGTCTCTTGTGCTCAACTTAAGGACCTTTGGGTGCACTTGGGCAAATGATGATTTCATTAAAGACAAGTTCATTGATGCTATGGTCCTCATGGAACACACCATGGTGATGATGATACATCAATGCCCAGATTATCACAAGTCGATCGCGGCACAAGTTGTATCTACTTTCTCAACTCATGTTCTTTTGGATACCAAGTCCAAGAAGACCTTTGCCATTGCTCAAGCAACCAAGAACTCAAATCTTGCTTTGAAGGCCAAGAAAGTTTTTGGTTAATCCTCAAGGGACAAAGAATTGGTTGGAGAGGCTCGTGAGGAAGACGTTGACACCTCATGCCCGACAAATGAATTGGCAGAAGACTTGGCTCTCTTGGTCAATAAATACTTCGGGACCATGGCAAACAAAGGGAAGAATATTCAAGGAAGATCGTTTGGACGAAGAAAATGCTACAATTGTGATAGTCCAAGACACTTTGTGCATGATTGTCCGTATGAGAGACGTGAAGACAAGTATGAGAAGCTTGTGCTCAAGATGAAGTTCACCAAGTTCACAAAGAGGCAAGATGATGATGCTTTTATCCATGAGTAATACATGTCTAGATATGAAGACGACGGCGATGATGATCATGGGAGCACGACCGCCATTTCCATGCATGCCACTACCTCCTCCTCCACCACCGACCTCTTCGACTCTCCAAACGAGGACAAGCCTCTCACTCATCGTTGTCTTATGGCCAAAGAGGTTAAAACAAAGTCCAAATCTCAAAAACCCACCATCCACACTTCCAACGTCTCATGTGAGATTGTGGAGGATGGGTGTGAAGATGGCATGTATAATGATGATGAATCCTTGATGGCTTCCATAAAAACTCTTCACGGTGAAGCCCGTGCTCCTTTTGGCGATCTCCTTAAGTCACTCACCGAACGCGATGATGTTATTGAGAACATTGAAAACCTCCTCATAGAGGAAAAAGAGAGAGTCAAACTCCTCGAGCACGAACTACATGAAGAGAGTGTCATGAGAGGATCACTTGAGGAAGCCTTGTCTTCTCATCAATTTGACTTTGTTTAAAGCCAATGATGCTTTGTAACTTGCTCTTGAGACCAAGCATGCCCTTAAGGTTAGGGTTGAAAAGTTTCTAGTTGATCACACGAGACTTGTTGAATAACACGACACCGCCACCGAGGTTGTTGACCATATGGAGAGAAATCCAGCTGATATGAAGAGATGAATTGGGGGGGGGAGGTGTTCCTTGCGAGTTGCGATGAACCTGCACAGTGACCATGAGAGAGGAGGATCAATCTTGTTGCCGCCTCTTGGTGGCTAGCATCACTGGCCATGGCTCATCTTTCGCCTCATTCATGTTCCCCACCCTTTCTCTCCCCCTCTTCCCTCACACGGGCACGTTGATGTCACTCGTCGACATCCGACAAGCTCCACGTCGTTCTGGACCAGATTTGGTCTACCTCTTCTTCACCCTGAACAGATCTTGTGAAGGCGGTGAGAAAGAGGTCGAGGGAGAATCCACGGGATAAGAGGTGTATGGGATAAGGCCGAGGGACACATGCCACGGCAAGGCCTAAATGCCTGACACATGCCACGGTAAGGCCTAAATGCCCGACACATGCCTAGGTATCGAGATGGACCAAGCGTGAGCCTGGCCACCCATATCAGCTGACAAACCCGTATCTTGGCATGTGCAACCAGAGTGGTTGCACAAGGCCTCCAGATCTCAGGGGGTGCAAAATCGACGATTACTACTACTGGTCAACTGATTAGGTATTTAAAAACCGACTAGGTGCTAATTAATGCGCTTAGTGCTAAATGAAAAGTACTCACCTTGAACATTGGCAACCCCTCCATGCCAACCTCACGTCTCTTCTCTCGGTATTTTTGTTTCTCATTTGAGCACTACTTCACACACGACAGTTAACGGACGAAACACAGACGACATGACAGATCCCACAATCCAAGCTCAAGGCCAGACAACCTCTCCGGGTTGGATTAGCCATCGTTTCAGCATCGTCCACCAAAGTGACGTGTGTGACGCACTTTCGTTCTCATTTCCACTGCACGTTGAGCGATGCAACCACACACATCATGGTCTCCAACCATTCCCCCCACTGATTTGTTTCTTGTAGACAAGTACATTTTTGTCTTTCTGATTCATTTCATTATTATTTTATTTTTGGCAACAAGTAAATTATTATTTTTGAAATGTGAATTCTTCAAGAAAAAGTTGTACCATCACCATAGTAATACAAACTAGTTTAATTCCTATTTTTACATATAATATAAGACCTAAATTTGATTTCGCACCGAGCCCCGGATATGGAAGGTACAACCCTGTCAGCCAACATGCGGGTCCCATACCAAGTCAAAATCAAGATACACAATGCAAAAGAGAGGGAGTAGGACACTGCACTAATCCAACCGCGAAGATTGAATTGAAATACCCAATGCTTTGAGGTAGAGTATTTAAAATTAGGGAGCGTGATATAGTACAGTAGAAGATCGAATTGAAATACCCAAACCATCTTGTATAGAGTATTTGTGAGCGAGAGCGAGTAGGACACCGCAGCAATCCAACCGCGAAGATTTTCTCCGCACCTTTTTCTTCCCGCCTGACTCCCACAAAATATCATCGCCGTAACAGAAAGTGTCGTGTTGAGGAGAGAAGAGAAGCACCATGCGAATATCGCTCCGATCCTCTTTCGTTGAAGTGTGTGTCCACCCAAAGCATGGTGACCCCTCCAGCAGAGTCCACTCTCCTCCTCTCCCCGCGCACCCAAGATCCTAGATCAGCTGTCGCGGTCAGAAACGATCACAGCCCAGCCGATCCGGCCCGCACGTCTCCGCATCCGACGGCCAGCGACGCGTACAGGGCAGTGCTCCACCAACCAACCCCACCCGCCTCGTCCCTGTACCCGCACCAACCGTCGCCCCGGACCAACTTCTCCACTACCACCCCGCCGACAGGCCGGCCCCAGCGGTGGCAGGCGGGCCCGCGGTCAACAGCGGCGCGGGCCCGTCGCACCTATATAAGCCCGGCGACGCCGGCCCGTTTTGGGCGAAAAGGAGAGGAGAGGGGGAGAAAAGAAAAAAAAATCCAAGGCTCCGGGGCGGCGGCGCCCGATCCACACACGGCACATCTCGGGCCGCGCGGCGCACATCCACTCCCCTCCCCTCTCCACGAGTCTGCGCCCCCACCGCTAATAATAGCTGCCGCTACCAGGCGGGCGGGGCGGACGCCGTCTGCCGCCGCCATGGGAGCGCTCGAGGAGGCGCACCTCGCCGCCTGCGGGTGCGACGAGGAGGAGGAGGAGGAGGAGGAGGGTCTCCTGGTGGAGCTCGGCGCCGGGGAGGCGCCGGGGGACGCCATGGAGCCGGCGGTGCGCGCGCTGCTGGCGGGGCTCGGCGAGGACGACCGCCGGGAGGGGCTGCGCCGGACGCCCAAGCGCGTCGCCAAGGCCTTCCGCGACGGCACCCGGGGTATGGCCGCCAGCCTCCGCTCATCTTATCCTTCCCCGCCACCTTAGACGTATCCCGTGGATCCATTCCCTTCGTAATTGCGCATGCTCGCGTTCGTTCCCCTCCTTTTTTTTTCTCATCTGCGATTTGTTAGCTGTCCAGCGCACCAGAGCGAAGCCGTGAGGAATTTGGAGTATGTCAACTAGGAATCTAGGATCTCACCACGAGGGGTTTGGATCGTCCAGGAATTTGTTGCCCGGATATTCCATTTCGTCAGTCTGACTGGCCACTTTGCTTGAGGTTTAAGGTGGTTGTTTCCTGTGAGTGGGTTTGCTTATCAGTCGTGGTCATTGCTGCTATAGTGTTCCTCGTCTGGTAGAGTGCTGGCATGTCTTTTGCTGATATAATCACGCTTGTCGGGCTCTGATGTAGGTGCAGTGCCCATTAATTAACCAAATCATGCAGCAGCACTGTACAGAGTGGGCTTGGATTGCGATGACCACAATAAACATATGATGTATCTTTTGAGTGTGTGACAGTTGTAGTGCGATTTTGAAGTACGACTACAGAGCGCTCTATGTTGTCTCAGAGGCCAACACTGGGAAATTCTATAACTAAACGTTACGACTCAGGGCGCAAACACCGCGAAATTCAAATTCTGTAGTTCGCTGGTATTGTTGTTTACGATGCCACTTTGTCCCCGATGATCAACACACAACACATGGCTTTTGTGTACTAGTTAAGTTCTTTTTTTTAAGGAACCTTGTGTAATTAAGATCTTTAATGATTGTGTCTGGGGTTTATCTTGTACGATACTAAAGTCGGTGACCATTAATTATAGGCTTCGGAATATACGAGGCCCGTCACAAATTGCGCCCCCCCCCCCTACTAGTTATGTAACGTAGAAGTATATGGCCATTGGTTCATTTACCAACATGAAAAGTTGAATAATGTCTGAATATTGTCCGCTAGATTGTTGCATACTAGGCGTTAGGCTGCAAACACAGGGAAATTAAATTCCACACTTAACCATTGTTCTTGTTTAGTTACGGTGCCACTTTGTCCCTGGTGATCAACACACAACATGTGCCATTTTGTAATTAAGGAATACTCCGTATCATGTAATAAGATTTATAATTATGGTGTGTGGGGTTTGTCTTATACGTTACTTAATATTGACACTGACCATTTGTTGTACCCTTCAGAGTATGTCTGCATAGTCTCATCACAAACTGTGCTTCTCCTACAAATCCCCTCGTATCAATTATCGACCTTAGAAGAATTTGGGCATTGGTTCATCTGATCGAAATATACATAAAATTGAATATGTCGGGATATTGTCTGCTGGATTGTTGTATGCTAACCATGGTGATTATAAGAAATTTTCCTTTTAAAGAGGCAAGTTTACTTCAATTATTTCCTAGTCAACGGAGTACCAACCCACCCCGCCTCGTCCCTGTACCCGCACCAACCGTCGCCCTGGACCAACTTTTCCGCTACCATCCCGCCGACAGGCTGACCCCAGCAGTGGCAGGCGGGCCCGTCGTCAACAGCGGCGCGGGCCCGTCGCACCTATATATCCCCGGCGACGCCGGCCCGTTTTTGGCGAAAAGGAGAGGAGAGGGGGAGAAAAAATCCAAGGCTCCGGGGCGGCGGCGCCCGATCCACACACGGCACATCTCGGGGCGCTCGGCGCACATTCACTCCCCTCCCATCTCCACGAGCCTGCACCCCCACCGCTAATAATAGCTGCCGCTACCATGCGGGCGGGGCGGACGCCATCTGCCGCCGCCATGGGAGTGCTCGAGGAGGCCTACCTCGCCGCGTGCGGGCCGGACGCCATCTGCCGCTGCCATGGGAGCGCTCGAGGAGGCCTACCTCGCCGCGTGTGGGTGTGACGAGGAGGAGGATCTCCTGGTAGAGCTCGGTGGCGGGGAGGCCCCGGGGGACGCCATGGAGCCGGCGGTGCGCGCGCTGCTTGCGGGGCTCGGCGAGGACGGCCGCCGGGAGGGGCTGCGCAAGACACCCAAGCGCGTCGCCAAGGCCTTCCGCGACGGCACCCGGTGTATGGCCGCCAGCCTCCGCTCATCTTGTCCTTCCCCGCCAGCTTAGCCTTATTCCGTGGATCCATTCCCTTCGTAATTGCGCATGCTCCCGTTCGTTCCCCTTTTCCTCATTTGCGATTTGTTAGCTGTCCAGCGCACCAGAGCGACGTCGTGAGGAATTTTGAGTATGTCAACTAGGAATCTAGGATCTCACAGCGAGGGGTTTGGATTGTCCAGGAATTTGTTCCCCGGATATTCCATTTCGTCAGTCTGACTGGCCACTTTGCTTGGGGTTTAAGGTGATTGTTTGCTGTGAGTGGGTTTGCTCATCAGTTGTGGTCATTTGCTGCTATAGTGTTCCTCGTCTGGTAGAGTGCTTGTATGTCTTTTGCTGATAATTCACGCGGGGGAAGTTTGGTGGTCGACCACCTTTCAGGCTCTGATGTAGGTGCAGTGTCCATTAATAATTAACCAAATCATGCAGCAGCACTGTACAAAGTGGGCTTGGATTGTGATGACCACAATAAACCTATGATGTATCTTGTGAGTGTGAGTGTGTGACAGTTGTAGTGCGATTTTGAAGTACGACTAAAGAGCGCTCTATGTTGTCTCAGAGGCTAACATTGGGAAATTCTATAACTAAACATTACGACTCAGGGCGCAAACACCGCGAAATTCAAATCCTGTAGTATGCTGGTATTGTTGTTTACGATGCCACTTTGTCCCCGATGATCAACACACAACACGTGGCTTTTGCATAGATAAGTTTTTTTTGAGGAATCTTGTGTAATTAAGATCTTTAATGACCGTCTCTGGGGTTTGTATTGTACGATAAAAAAGTCGGTGACCATTACTTCCACAAACTGCGCTTGATTTTTAAGGTGGTTTTAGTTCCATAATTTTTCTTCTATAATTCTTGTTGTGGTTTTAGTTCAAATTAGTTGGGAGACTGTATGCTAGCTGAGAAATGACAAGAATTGTTGTGCACGGTGCTCTGTCTGTTTTTTCAAGTCATGATTTTTAAGGTGGTGCTCTCCAGTATTAAATATTTTTCTTCTACCATGTGATGCAGTTGCTTCTTGAGCCTTATTTGACCACACCTAAATGCTAAAACCACTCTTGCAGGCTACAGACAGAAAGTAAAAGACATTGTGCAGGGTGCTTTGTTTCCTGAGGTTGGTGTTGACAAAAGGACTGGTTCTGCTGGAGGAACTGGGGGGCAAGTTGTTGTTCGTGATATGGATCTTTATTCATACTGTGAGTCTTGCTTGCTTCCGTTCAGCATACAGTGCCATGTTGGATATGTGCCCTCTGGTGGAAGGGTCGTTGGGTTAAGCAAGCTTTCAAGAGTATCTGACGTCTTTGCCAAGAGATTTCAAAACCCTCAAAGATTAGCTAATGAAGTTTGTGGGGCATTGCATTCTAGCATACAACCTGCTGGTGTTGCTGTTGCTATGCAGTGCTGGCACATACCGTTGCCGGAGAACTTGAAATGCAAAAGTTCGCGAGCTTTGATTGTAACTTCACATTCATCTCGCTCTGGAGTTTTTGAAGGTGAGAACAGCTCCTTTTGGAATGATTTTGTGGCTCTTCTTAAGCTTAGAGGCATAGACATGGAGATGGATAGCCGTTCTGCTTCTTTAACTTGGTGCCCCTTAAGGCCTCATGAGGTTCCGCTTTGCAATGGGCATGCAAAGAGGATCACAACTAATGGTGCTAGCTCAGCAAAATCTGCATCCATTCCATCTAATATGGTTTCTGCTGTCAGCTCAATGCTCCTGTCTCTTGGTGAGGACCCCCTCAGGAAAGAACTTCTAGGCAGTCCTCAGCGTTACGTGCAATGGCTGATGAGGTTCAGAGCATGTAATCTTGATGTGAAGCTGAATGGTTTTGCACTTAACAGTGCAACTGTATACGAGAGACCAGACGAAGATGCTACTGATCATCGAGCAATTAGTTCTGAGCTGCATTTGCCATTTTGTGCCCAGTGCGAGCACCACCTCCTGCCATTCTATGGAGTAGTGCACATTGGTTACTTTGGCAGTGGAGACGGTGAAGGAATTGATCGCTCTCATTTTCAGGCTCTGGTTCATTTCTTCGGGTGCAAGCTTCAGGTTCAGGAAAGGATGACAAGGCAGATAGCTGAAGCGGTTTATTCCGTCTCACATCGTGGAGCCATAGTTGTTGTAGAAGCCAACCATATCTGCATGATATCAAGGGGGATAGAGAAAATCAGGAGTAGTACAGCAACAATTGCAGTTTTGGGCCAGTTTTTGACCAATTCTTCTGCCAAAGCATCCTTTCTACAGAGCGTCTTAGATACTGATAATCAGGAAGTATGAATGGCTTCTCTCAGCCAAAGGATACAATGAGTCTAATCCCCGGTCGTCATTTCAGCAAGGCAGGCACTGCGACGACTATATATATGGTTTGAAGTTGTCATCCAGCTATGGCATGGTTGCCATGTTACCAGCCATTGGCACTGCGACGACTATATATATGGTTTGAAGTTGTCATCCAGCTATGGCATGGTTGCCATGTTACCAGCCATTGGCACTGCGACGACTATATATATGGTTTGAAGTTGTCATCCAGCTATGGCATGGTTGCCATGTTACCAGCCATTGCAGGTGGGAGCGACGAGGACCCCGTCGCGTGGAGTGTTGTGTCTGAAGATGTAACCAGAAGCACCAATTTTTTTTGGTTCTCCCGTGTTGTACCATTTTGGTCAAAGTTATCATAGCGTTGTAGGTGCGGCGGCTGTGCCGAGCAACGCAGTATAAATGTTTTAAGTGGTTGTCTCATGTACTAGCAATTTTGGTATCATTCCAGCTTCTGTTTGTCCTGTGTGGCGCTGTTCGCTTTTCCGTTTGATGTAGGTTACCCCAAGCTCAGTGTTCTTGCGGAAGTTCACATCCATGGCGTTGCTCTCTTAAGAGCATCTCCAACAATTGATGAAAAAGGTGTGATGTACTCCCTTTGTAAACAGAGAAATATAAGAGTGTTTAGATAAGAGTCAATATCAGCGGGAGTCATAGAACTTTCACTCAATGTGCAGTTTGATCTAAAACTTGCAAAATATAGAATTATGGTCGCTAAACTTGTTTCAGCGTGCAAATACGGTGCTTTTTACCGTATCCGGCCGCATGGCCTGCACATGTGGCGGGCCATCGTGACCTAGGCCCACCTGTAGGTGGCTGAAAGTGTTTTCTGCACATAACTTACTTGCATTTTATTTATTTACATGTAAATATTTCCACAGATAAAATGAAACAAAGTTGGGACAGGTGCGGATCGAAGCTAGTATCGCTGGCCAACAGACTACATGGACAGCCAGCAGACCAAGAAGGATTCACGTTTAAAATGCACAACTATATTCTACTCCCTCCGTTCCAAAATATAAGTCTTTATAGGGATTTCACTAAGAACCACATACGGATGTATATAGATGCATTTTAGAATGTAGATTCACTCATTTTGTTCCGTATGTGGTCCATAGTGAAATCCCTCCAAAGAGTTATATTTAGGAACAGAGGGAGTATATGACTCAAGACCATGCAGATTAAAACAAAAATCTAACCGAAAAACGCGGAGCTCTTTGAATGCTGGGAACCACCCGACTATGACGACAGTTGGTACTATGGACCCAAATTTTGTTGTCCAATATTCTCTTTTTTGTTCTATGTAAGAAAACAACTTATATTCTTTAAAAAAATAACAACTTATATTCTTTACAAAAACAACAACTTATATTCTTAAAAAAAATTAACAACTTATACCCTGATATATCTTGTGTTTTCTTTATGTTGCCTTTGCATTTTACATTGTTCAGACATCCTTTTAGGCATTGCAATCTAAGTATACACATAGTGAATTAGCTAAAGATGGACTTAATTTTCCCCTGTAAAAAAAAGATTGACTCAATTTTAATTTGTTAGAGATAAATATAGATAAGAGTGTTCTGTGTTGAATAGTTTCAACTTTATGAGGAAGCTATTTTAAAGTTAGGTACTTGGTGCAAATTTAGTCTTAGTCACTCTCCTATTATCTAGGGATAAGTGCCAATTCAATCTAAATATAGTAAGTAATCTTATGCTACCTCATGACGAATGGTTTCACTACTCTCAAAGAAAAACCTTTAAAAGATCATAAATATAGTTTTGAATAGACATGACATAAGAACTGACAACATAAATTTTTTTTTCGTGAGGACTACCAACATATATTGTTTATCCTTTGAAAGCACAAAGTGTATCCTAGTCCAGTGATTAGCCGATGTACACGCGAACTTCGACCAGGTCGTCACCGGTTTGAACCCACATGCTCCCCTTTTTAGTTTAAAAAATAATCAAATTTAAAATCATTTGTACGGCCCATCTTTATAGGGCAGGAGTTGTACATTCTAAAACGTCTAGTACCCCTGGTGTGGTGGCTATTTACGCTATTCTCTGACCAGCAAATCGTTGGAACGAATTTCACATTCTATGATTTTTTTCATTTCATTTGAGGAATTTTGTACGTAAATAAATAAAACGCAAGGGACTTGTCTGCAAAAAAACACTCCCAGCCACTTACATGTGGGCCTACGCCGTGCTGGCATGCCACATGTGCAGGCCGTACACCTGGATATGGTAGAAAGCACCGTGTATTTGCACGTTGAGACAAGTTAAATGACCACAATTTCGTATTTTGCAAGTTTTAAAATCAAACTGAACATCAAGCACAAGTTCTATAACTCCTAATGGTATTACCTCTTTAGATAACTACTTTAGTAATCTAAACACTTTGATATTTCTTTATGGAGGGAGTATTTATTTATTTTTCCTTTTCTTCACAATTGCGTACATATTTCAAATAAACCATGATATGATAATTAACACTCATGTCAAATGAGTCTGTAACAAACAAAAAGAAAATAGTGTAGTGTCAAAAACGCTCTTGTATTATATGACGGAGGGAGTACTTGTTACATAGTTCATCAATCGATAAGCTTAAATTCAATATAATTGTCATGATATATAAGACAACACAAAGTTCATCATAAATGATATGAAGCACAACTAGTTTCGTCGTCCATTCCATGTCCATCACTCTCAATTGGGATTTCTTTGAAGATCTTCACAAGTATCCTGATCTCGAATCTCATAGTGAACTTGAAGAAAGTGTCGGATGCGGTATTCCATTCTAATTGGACGCACCACATCCCCCATGAATTCGTAGGAGTAATCTAAATCTTGGTCACGTGCCCACGCTCTTTCTTATTGACCATATTGTGCAAGAACACTGCGACGGTCATGATGTACCAAAGAATATCGTAGACCTGCATACCAAGATGGTTACTTTGGGGTTGTCAAACATCACACCGTAACTAGGTGATCATAAAAGTAACTTACGGGTATACACAAACGTATGTCACGGTGCTCGATAGTTCGAAAATAGGATTTGCTCCTCCAACAATGAAGAGATACACCCTAGGCCCACTTGGTATTGCGGTATCCATCATCATCTGTCCAAATACCGTGTTGAGATCACATGGAGTTCACTTCCGTCCCACCAAGTCTAGATCAGATCAAGATCGATGCTGAGTTTTGTTTTAAATTTTGCTTAATTAAGTTATTAGATCGCTAGGTTGGTGATGCGAGTCCGCATCAGTATTAGTTATTTCCTTTTCGGTTTCGGTATTGACTGCAAGAACTTTTGATCACACACACACACTCCTCAAGGTACTCTAGGCAATGACTTGAGCAACGCCGAGTCATTTCCAAGAATAGAATATATTGGTCACTTTGGTCCACCACATCGCCAGTCATCTGTGTCCCACAAGTAGATAGATTTGAATATCTCCCATCCCGCGACCCAATCAACCAAAGTCTCCCTGCTCGTCCCCGTCAACACTTAGGCTACCACTAGTGCACGGGATCAAATCCTTAAAGCGCAATGCAATCTAAAAACTAGCTGTAATGATGTCGTGCGCCACCCGACGGCGCGTGCGGGCGGCAGGCAGCAAACCCTACAACATACTGCCCACCGATGACCTCCATGCCGAGCACCCGTCGCTCCGCTTCACTGAGGTGTGGGCTGCCGCCGCAGCGCTCCAGGCAGCGGTGGGTGGCCTTCGCCCGCCGCCCTACTCTCGCTCTCGGTGGGGCGCGGACAAGGACCTCATGGACTGGCTCAATGCCTTCTTCGGCTTTTTTGTACAGTATAGTCACCCCAGTTGCAAGTCTACCCTCCACTCACAATTAGGGGGCTATTAATATTGTAGTTGTAGTTGCCCTAGTTGCAAGTTCACCCTCGACTCGCAACTGGGGGCTATTGTAGTTGTAGGTGACCTAGTTGCAAGTCCACCCTCGACTCGCAACTGGGGGCCTTCTTTGTACTTGTAGTCCCCCAGTTGCAAGTCCACCCATGGCTCGCAACTAGGGATTATTATAGTTGTACTTGCAGTTGCAAGTCAACCCTCACCTCGCAAGTGGGGCTTTTCGTATTTTTAGTGCCCGAGTTACTCCCTCCGTCCGGGTTTATTAGGCCTCTTAGTATCACAAGCATGTCCCTTTTTATAAGGCCTCGCTTTGGAAAGATGCATGCATGCAACTATTTCATTGGTTGCCTTAAAAGTCATTGTTGTTGATGCCATGGCTGGGAAATTAATACACTTCATGCGTGTTTTTTCATTGGATGCATGCATGTGAGAGAGTGCATTGGGAGTGGAATAGAAGAAGTAATGTGAGCAAATTGCTATGTATCTTGGTCTAAGAGAAGTTGCCTTTAGACCTAATAAACCCGGACGGAGGGAGTATGAGTTAACCCTCGATTCACAACTAGAGGGCTATCGTAGTTCTTGTTGCCCAAGTTACAAGCCCACCATCGACTCGCATCAAGGGACCCTTTTGTAGTTGTAGTACCCCTATTTGCTAGTCAACCCTCAACCTGCAATTGTTTTTTTAGTTTTAGATTTCCCGGTTGCAAGTCAACCCTCGATTCACAACCGGGACGAGGGGGCTACTATAGTTGTAGTTGCCCCAGTTGCAAGTCTACACTCGACTCGAAACTGTTTTTTGTAGTTCTAGATTTGGTACTTACAAGT
>LR738710.1:864619612-864710808 GCA_902687465.1 Secale cereale | reverse complement strand
GTTGTTGCATGTTCATCATTAACTTTCAACTTGTTCTCGACCCTCTAACCCAGTTGCACGTCCTTTTTGACACACAAATGTGTTGACCTAGTTGCAAGTCCATTGTGTACACACATGTTTAACACGGTTTTATGCCAAACAAGGAAAGTTAAATACTTTTGTTAGTACTGAAAAAGTAAGAAATATATTGATCTACCTTTTTTTCCTCTCTTACGTGACTAAGCCGTACTGTTTATTTTTAATTTGAAAGTTTTTTTTGTCATGTGTAGGATACACATGGAAGGAAGCATGTCATTACACCAATGCATGCATTAGCCAAAGGGTGTGTCTAGGTCTCAGTCGACTGAGACTTAATGAAGTCTCAGTCAAGTGATATAGTATATGGAAAGAAAAAAGACTGAAAAGAAATCATTTGTACGAATCTCAATGCAAGATCAATGAAATATAACATCGACTGAGACATAACAAAGTCTAAGTCAACTGAGACTTAGCAAAACTGTCAGCCAAATCCTTCAATGAGTGTTGCATATGCATGCATGTCAAGGTACGTACTAATACATGCATATATCCAAGGCCAAGGTATAAAAGGCATGCACGGCGACCAGTGCATACAAATACGCACTAGAAAGCTAAAAAGATTCACCGTACACTAAAAAAGTTCAGTTTTGTTAAAAGAAATGTTCATCGTATATTAAAAACAAGTTCATCCTACAGTAAAAAAGTTTATTTTGTATAGCAGAAATGCTTTATTCAAAACATATCCCCATTTTCAAATTTTGTTCACAAATTAAAAAAATGTTCATGTTTTCATAGAAAAAAAAAATCACGTTTTCAAAAAATGTTTGGGAATTTCCAAAAATGTTCCCATTTTTAAAATTTTATTTGTGTTTTTGGGAAATTGTTGGTGTTTCAAAAATATTTAGAATTGTCATAATGTGTCTGCATTTTAAAAGGCTTTTCAAGACTTAGAAAATTGTTCGTGTTTTCAAAAGTTGTCTTTATTTTCAAAAAATGTCCAGAATTACAAATATTGTTCACACTACTAAAAATATTTGACATTTCTAAATTGTTCACAATTTTTTCAAAAAATGTTTCAAATGTGACGCTGTAGTGAGTTCTTAAATATTCATGCTGATCAATTGCCACAAACATCCATTTGTTCTAATGGCTATAAGACACGTCAAGAGTCCAAGCTTGGGAGTTCAATTCTTGTAGACGAAGCAGCGCACTTACAAATTTCTCTCGTGTGCTACAGACCAACACACTTCGGTGCCTAGCTTGTTTAATACCAAAGGAGGAGAAACTTGGTTGGACACCCATCAATCAAACAAAACAAAAACAAATAAGCAGCGAACCAGCGGAGAAAGTTATCAATAAGAGCATCTCCAACAGCACGCGCGCTAAACTTTCGTTTTCGCGCGCGCGGGGCAGAATGGCGCGCTCCAGCGGCGGAGGGAAAACCGCGTGCGCGGGAACCGCTTGCGCTTGCGCGAAATGGCGGCCTCTCGCGCGTCATTTTTGCGGCGCCGCCTCCCGCGCGCCTATAAAAAGCAGCGCGCGCAGCTCCCTCGCTCCACCGCTCCACCGCTCCCTCTCTCCCTGCCTCTCGCGCCGCCGACGCCCCAGAGCGCCGCCACCGCTCCAGAGCGCCGCCGCCCCAGAGCACCGCCGCCGCCCCCGACGCGCCACCATGCCGCCGCGCCACCGTTCTGCGTCGGGCTACCGCGGCGTCCGCGAGCGCCCGAACGGCGGGTTCTACGTCGAGATACGCTCCGGCGATCTCCGGCTTAGTCTCGGAACCTACGACACGGCGCACGAGGCCGTCCGCGCGTTCGACACGGCGGCGTGGCGCCTAGGCAGGCCGCGCCGCCAAATGAACTTCCAGGACGTCCACACGCTCGAGCAGGCGTTAGACGTCGCCCCGCCGCCTCGTCTAAACTCCGCACAAGACCGTGTGGAGCACACTGCGCTGCAGAACCGCCTCCTCGTCGCCCAGGAGGACGAGCGGCGCATGGTGGAGTGGCGCCGGCGCCACCCGGAGGACGTCGCCTACGAGCAGCAATATTGGGCAAGTCGCCGCGAGGAGGACACGCGCCGGCGCCGCGAGGAGCGGTTGGACAGGCTTCGTCGGAAGGCATTGGCGTGTCAGCAGTCCGACCTCGTCAATGCAGGCGGGAGGTCCTTCTTCGCTCCAGAAGATGAGCGTTGGTTGGACTGCTGGCTGTCAACCTCTGACGACACCTACGACGAAGCCGATGATGGTGCAGATGACGGGAGCGATTGGGATTAGTTTTTTATGTTTTCGAACTATCTAGCGCCGAACTATCTATCTATGTTTTCGAACTACCTATCTAGTTGCAATATATATGTAAAATAACTTTGTATCCTTTTTATTCTATGGTTTTTATTTTAATGCAATCTATGTATTTAAAAGTATTGTGCGCGCGCTGCATTTTTGGCACTGCTGGAGCGGCGCGCGCGCTGCATTATAGCGCGGCTGTTGGAGCCAGCGCCTACCCCGCGCTAAACCTGCCGAAGCGCGCGCGGCAAACGCTTTTTTTGGGCGCGGCGCGTAGCGCGGCTGTTGGAGATGCTCTAAGAGGGCCACAAACAGGGTGTGACATTATTATCTCACATCTAGATGTGTAGACAGATCCTTGATTGATTAGATCGCTAGGCTGCTGGTGCGAGTCCGCATCAGTATTAGTCATTTTCTTTTCGGTGTTGTCTGCAAGAACTTTTGACCCTCATATGCTCTTCTCCTCAAGGTACTCCAGGCAATGGCTTGATCGACGCCGAGTCATTTCCAAGAATGTATTGATCACTTTAGTCCACCACGTCGCCAGCCGTCGCAGTTGCACAAGTAGATAGATTTGAATATCTCCCATCCCGCGACCCAACCAACCAAAGTCTCCTTGCTCGTCGCCGGCAACACTTAGGCCACCACTAGTGCACGAGATCTAATCCTTAAGCCCAAAGCAACCCAAAAACTAGCTGTAACGATGCCGCGCACCACCCGACGGCGCGTGCGGGCGGCGGGCAGCAAACCCTACAACATCCTGCCCACCGACGACCTCCATGCCGAGCACCCGTCGCTCCGCCTCCCCGAGGTGCGGGCTGCCGCCGCGGCGCTCCAGGCAGCGGTGGGTGGCCTCCGCACGCCGCCCTACTCTCGCTCTCGGTGGGGCGCGGACAAGGACCTCATGGACTGGCTCAGCGCCTTCTTCGGCTTCCAGCAGGACAACGTGCGGAACCAGCGGGAGCACCTGCTCCTCCTCCTGGCCAACGCTCAAATGCGTCTCTCCGCGGCGGACTCGCTCGACACACTCGAGCCCGGCGTCGCGCGCTCCCTTCGCCGGAAGCTTCTCCGCAACTACACCTCGTGGTGCGGATTTCTTGGCCGCCAGCCCAACATCTTCGTAGCTGACGGCGACCTCCGCGCCGACCTGCTCTTCACGGGGCTCCACCTCCTGGTGTGGGGCGAGGCCGCCAACCTCCGCTTCGTGCCGGAGTGCCTCTGCTACATCTACCACCACATGGCGCTCGAGCTGCATCGAATCCTGGAGGACGACGTCGACGACAAGGGCCGCCCTGCCAACCCCGCCGTGCACGGCGAGAACGCCTTCCTCGCCCGCGTCGTCGCGCCCATTTACGGTGTCATCCGCGCCGAGGTCGAGTCCAGCCGCAAGGGCACCGCGGCGCACGCTGACTGGCGGAACTACGACGACATCAACGAGCACTTTTGGCGCCGCGACGTGTTCGACCACCTGGGCTGGCCCATAGATCAGTCACGGGAGTTCTTCCACACGCCGCCGGACACGGAGCGCAGCCGCGTCCGCAAGACGGGCTTCGTGGAGGTCCGCTCCTTCTGTAACATCTTCCGGAGCTTCGACAGGCTGTGGGTGATGCTGGTGCTCTACCTGCAGGCCGCGGTGATCGTGGGTCGTGGCATGGGACGGTGCCAGTGCGACGTGGCCGTGGCAAAGTCTGAGGTCGCACCGTGGTGTCCAGGTGCACGCGCTCACCATTTTCATCACCTGGGCTGGGCTCCGCTTCCTGCAGGCGCTGCTGGAGATTGGCACGCAGTTTCGCCGTGCCTCGAGGGACAGGGACGGCCGCATGCTTGCCGTGCGCATGGGGCTCAAGGCCATCGTGGCAGCCGGGTGGGTCCTCACATTTTCCCTACTGTACAAGGGAATCTGGAGCCAGAGGGACATGGATCAGAGCTGGTCGCCGGCGACTGACGCACGAATCGTCAGGTTTCTATATGCAGCTGCAGTGTTCGTGCTCCCTGCGGCCCTTGCCATGGTGCTCTTGGTTTTCCCCTGTCTGCGGACGGCATTGGTGAATACAAATTGGAGAATCTGTTACGCTCTCACCTGGTGGTTCCACAGCCGCATCTACGTTGGCCGTGGGCTCAGGGAGAGCACCTTTGACAGTGTGAAATACTCGGCCTTCTGGATACTTGTGCTTGCTGTCAAGTTCTCCTTCAGCTATTTCCTCCAGATCAGGCCGCTCGTGGCACCCACCAAAGAGATATACGGCCTGAGTACGGCCGCATATGCTTCTTGGCATGAGTTCTTTAGCCGGAGGAATCCGTTTGCTGTGCTCTTACTGTGGTTCCCGGTGCTTTTGATCTACCTCATGGATATACAGATCTGGTATGTTATCTTCTCTTCTCTGGCTGGCGCATGGATGGGGCTGTTCTTGCACCTTGGGGAGATCCGGGACATGGGGCAGCTGCGACTCCGGTTCCAGTTCTTTGCAAGTGCCATGTCATTTAACATCATGCCGGAGGAGCAGCATGAGAGTGGGCCCAACAGCATTCTCAGGAAGCTTCGGAATTGCTGCCATCGACTGCGGCTACGGCATGGCCTGTTCCAAGGCCGGTCCCTCAGGAGGATTTCTCTCGAGTCGAATAAGGTAGAGGAGCGACGATTTGCACTTGTGTGGAATGAGATCATCGCCAAGTTCCGGGAAGAGGACATTGTGAGCGACCGTGAGGTTGAGCTTCTTACGCTGCTACCCGCGCAACCGAATGTGCGTGTGATCCGCTGGCCGTGCTTCTTGCTCTTCAACGAGCTGTCTCTTGCACTCCGTCAGGTAAAGGAGTTTCGAGGATCTGATCGCAGGCTCTGGAGCAAGATCTGCAAGAAGGATTATCGCCGTTGTGCTGTTATTGAGGCATATGATAGCACAAAATACTTGCTGCTAAAGATCATCAAGAACAGAACCGAGGAACGTGCCATCGTGACAAGGTTGTTCCGTGACTTGGACGAATCCATGGAAAAGGAGCTGTTCACGGTCGAGCATAAGATGTCCGTGCTGCAAAATATCCATGCAGAGCTCGTAGCTTTATTAAGCCTGCTTCTCGAGCCCAACAAGGATGCTAGCAAGATTGTCAATGCGCTTCAGACCCTCTATGATGTTGTGGTTCATGACTTCAGGACTGAGATAAGAAGCATGGAACAGCTGAGGAAGTCGAGGCCTACCAACCTTCTTTTCGTCGGCAATATCGTGCTGCCTCATGAGGAGAATGGCACCTTCTATAGGCAGGTGCGCCGCATTCACACCATCCTTACCTCAAGGGACCATATGATGGATGTCCCAAAGAACCTTGGAGCTCGCCGAAGGATTGCCTTCTTCAGCAACTCATTGTTCATGGACATGCCACGAGCAACCAAGGTAGACAAGATGATGGCCTTCAGTGTCTTGACACCATACTTTGATGAAGAGGTCTTGTACACCAAGGACCAGCTCTACAAGGAGAATGAAGATGGTATCTCGATATTGTACTATCTGCAACAGATCTACCCGGATGAGTGGGAGTACTTTATCGAGCGCATGAAGCGGGAGGGGATGTCTGATACCAAGGAGTTGTACATCGAGAAACAAAGGTTAAGACACCTCCGCCAGTGGGTCTCATACAGGGGACAGACACTCTCACGTACCGTGAGGGGGATGATGTATTACTGTGAAGCTCTGGAGATGCTGTCTTTTCTTGAATCCGCATCTGAAAATCGACTGATTGCTGGATCGAGGAAGATCTCTTCAAGACCAGATGGGGCTTCTTCAAGTAGCGCATCTTCTTCACGTGCACCACCACTGACACTGAGCAGAGCAAGTAGTGGGGTTGGTGTGAGCTCCCTGTTTAAAGGTATCGAGTATCAGACTGCTCTTATGAAATACACTTATGTGGTTGCATGCCAACTTTATGGTCAGCAGAAAGCTAGAAATGACCCCCGTGCCGTTGAGATATTGGAGCTAATGAAGAAGTACGAGGCACTGCGCGTCGCTTATGTTGATGAGAAGCACTCCAGCGGTGGTGAAACAGAGTACTTCTCTGTCCTTGTGAAATACGACCAACTGTTTCAGCGGGAGGTCGAGATCTACCGGGTTAAGCTGCCTGGACCGATGAAGCTTGGCGAAGGCAAGCCAGAGAACCAGAACCATGCACTCATCTTCACGAGGGGTGATGCCGTTCAGACCATCGACATGAACCAAGATAACTACTTTGAAGAAGCTCTTAAGATGAGAAACCTGCTTGAAGAGTTCAATCGCTATAGCAAGCCAAATATCCTTGGAGTTCGGGAGCATGTGTTCACCGGTTCTGTGTCTTCTCTAGCTTGGTTTATGTCTGCCCAAGAAACATGTTTCGTCACTCTGAGCCAGCGCGTTCTTGCTAATCTACTCAAGGTTAGAATGCATTATGGCCACCCGGATGTGTTTGACCGCCTCTGGTTCTTGGGCCGAGGTGGTATCAGTAAAGCATCGAAAGCAATCAACATCAGTGAGGATATATTTGCTGGATTTAACTGTACTCTCCGTGGGGGCAATGTTACACACCATGAATATATCCAGGTTGGTAAAGGAAGGGACGTGGGGCTCAATCAGATTTCCATGTTTGAAGCCAAGGTTGCTGGTGGCAATGGGGAGCAAACTCTAAGCAGAGATGTCTACAGACTGGGCCACGGATTGGATTTCTTCCGGATGCTCTCTTTCTTTTATACAACCATTGGATTTTATCTCAACACAATGATGGTTGTGCTAACTGTCTATGCATATGTGTGGGGGCGCTTTTATCTTGCACTCAGTGGGCTCGAAGACTACATCACCAACAACACTAGCTCTACTGATAATGCAGCCCTGTGGGCTGTCCTGAACCAGCAATTTGTCATACAGTTTGGCCTCTTCACAGCATTGCCCATGATTACTGAGAACTCCCTAGAGCATGGTTTTCTCGTTGCGGTGTGGGATTTCCTAATAATGCAATTGCAGTGTGCATCTGTTTTCTACACCTTCTGCATGGGGACCAAGACACACTATTATGGGCGGACACTCCTTCATGGAGGTGCAAAGTACCGTCCTACTGGTCGTGGCTTCGTGGTGGAGCACAAGAAATTCGCTGAGAATTATAGGCTATACGCCCGTAGCCATTTCACGAAAGCAATAGAGCTTGGTGTGATATTGTGTCTTTATTCATCTTATAGCAACATCGCAGGGGATACATTGGTGTACATCCTGCTGACACTTTCCAGTTGGTTCCTAGTTTGCTCCTGGATTCTTGCCCCCTTCATTTTCAATCCATCAGGTTTGGACTGGCAGAAGAATTCTGATGATTTTGAGGATTTCTTCAGTTGGATTTGGTTCCCGGACGGAATTTCGGTCAAGTCTGATCAGAGCTGGGAGAAGTGGTGGGAAGAGGAAACTGACCATCTTCGGACCACTGGTCTGTGGGGGCGCACCGTTGAATTCTTATTGAGCCTCCGGTATTTCTTCTTCCAGTATGCAATTGTTTATCGACTTCACATAGCCGGTGGGAGTACAAGCATCCTCGTCTATCTTCTATCATGGATCTGCATACTGTTACCTCCTGTGCTTCTTGTCACAGTTACCTACTTCAGGGACAAATATTCAGCAAAGAAGCACATTCGCTACCGGCTTGTCCAGGCTGTTATTGTTTGTGCCTCTTTGGCTGCTATCATTGTGCTGCTTACACTCACAAAGTTCCAGTTCATTGACATTTTTACTAGTCTCTTGGCTTTTCTACCAACTGGCTGGGGAATCATATCCATTGCTCTGGTGTTCAAGAAGTACCTCAAGAAGTCTGACACTGTTTGGAAAACTGTGGTTGTTGTGGCACGTTTTTATGACATAATGTGGGGATTAATCGTTATGGCACCGATAGTTGTGCTGTCATGGTTGCCTGGACTCCGGGAATTGCAGACGAGGATCCTGTTTAATGAAGCTTTCAGCAAGGGACTTCATATTTCCCAAATGATTACTCGCAGAAAAACGCATCGAGCTTAGGGTATGATATATATGTGCTTACGTCCTCTTTGTTATTTATCAAAATGTTTATAAGCATTGCATGTGGTGCTAGGTCTGAATGTGGACATGTTAGATGTAATTTATATTTGAATTGATTGAAATGAATTACAGCGCATCATATAGGTTTATTAGAATAGCCGCGTCCCCTTATCTCTTATGAGGTCTATTTTGGACTATGTGCTCTATCCTGCAATGGGATATTGAGCTTAAATGGATTAACAAAACCATTAAGTGACTTCGTGAAAGTATGCCGGCAAACCAATATGAAATGTTGCACATCATACTGACCGAAACTAGTATTAGTGTGTTGACTTGGTTATGATTAGCTGTGACTTCTGCACCATCTAGTTTTTGTGGGGGGTGCTTTTCATTAGTAATGTCGTTTCTTACAAGAAGAACATTCTAATTTTTTTACAGGTTATCTGTATGTGTATCAGGTGGTTGCGATCTTGGTGTGCTTTGCAATGTCAGCAGATCCGGGAGGGCATCACGTCAGCATGTATGTTGTTGGGGGGTGTGACTCCAAGCACATATGTATGGACGGACGGCAAACCCGGACCGTTGCGGGCGGTTTGAGGGTCCGTTTTGGAGGTGCCTAAATAAGTGAGGATAAAAACATGTATGCTATTCGAATAGTCTATGGTCTATGTACACCATTAGACATTTGTTTCTGCTCAAATGATTGTATTGCAACTGCAAATTTTATCTGGATGTCCTCCTACAAGAGACCGACTATATTTTTCCTCATAGTCTCAATTGTGAATGAATATTTTTTTTTCATAGCAAAATTTGCAAAATATTTCATGGGTGGAGCCAGGATTCGAAGATGAGGGGGACCGAAAAAGTTAATGGTCACGGAAGAAGTAGAGACTAATCCACTGCTAAGATGCAATCCATCAAAAAATTATCAATAGCTAATATTACCTACTAGTACTATTGTTGCCTGCTCCTGAAATCCCCACGTCTGGCCATATAAAATTGGCATCTCAGAATTTGTGAAACATGATCAATACACTAGTATCTTATAATTATCTAATTGAAATAGTAGCAGAATTTATAACTAAGAAATGTTAAGCGGGATTTGGTTTGTTTGATTCAAACCTTGGCAGGGCTTGCCAATATTCCTCGCTCCCTCTGACGCCGTCGGTTTCTGACTGCACAATGGCGCTAGTGAGGCGCGGGAGAGGGGTGGATGACTGCTGCTGCGGGAGGCGGAGGGGGATCTTCGAGAGCAGGTCGCCGTCGTCCAACGGCGCCGCCGCGGCCAAGCAGGAGCGGCGACGGAGGCTGTGTCAGGCCCTGCACCTCGCATGTACTGAAGATGGAGCAAGACCGGTTCAGTTAACCAACGGACCAGATGAAGCAATGGCGTTTCAGATAGAATCAACGGCTCGGATGTCTCCTCGCCGTACTTCAGTAGATTTAAATCCATACTGTTAAGTTACCGTTTCACTACAGTAACTGAGTGTCTGTAAGGAGCTCGCGTGATATAAAGCTCACCCTGTCGATTGAGGAAAGCAAGATGTAATTCCCCTTTCTCTTTAGAAGATAGAACCCTAGCTATGTACTGCAAGACGGGGTATCCTCCCTCATGATTTTTACCCATATAAATTCAGATCCACATCGAACTTATACTCTCTGTTGAATTCCGCATCGATCGAACCCCAAGTGATTCGATCCTTACAAGGGTATCAGAGCGCCGGAGTTGTCCTTGGCGGAAGAGCAACGGCGGCGAATCGAGCTGACGAGAACTGGAGGTTGGGGTCTCTCGTAAAATCCCTCCCGTCCCCCCAGTTCGCGGCGGCGGTGGTGTAGTTTGGCGGCGACCGGAGGCGGTGAAGTTCGGGCGCAGATCATCGAATCCGATCCGGTTGCTGAGAGACCTTCCCTCGGTGGTAAAATCCCAGGATCTGACGAGATCCGTGCGCCAGAAGAAAGGATCCGTAGTGTAGACGTGCGGAGCCAGTCTTCAATCGCAAGTTCAGTTGGGCAAAATGGCAGACACAAGAGCGAAAGTGCAGATCACTGTGGATAGAGTAGAGAAAGAAGTTGCAGATCTGCGAACTGAATTAGAAGGCCTACAGGAGCTGAAACAAGAAGTAACAAAGATGAGGTCAGAGATGGTGACCATGCCTCGAGTAGAAGCAAAGCTGTCTGAAATGACGGAGGGGATCCATCAGACACTGCAGTTGATTTTGCAGAACATGAAAATAGGGTCACAGAAGTCGGAGGTTCTCACACCAGACCCAAAACCAACAGAGTTCATTAACCAGACAGGGGCAAATGTTCAAAGACCTGTCACTATTCAGGACAGCACAATTAGAATGTCAGAACCAATGTCCAGGAACTTGGAGCAAGAATTCAGAGAACAGGAGAAAACAGCAAAAACAAGTAAAACAGGGCTGGCTACTAGCTTACCTCCGGCAACTTTATTCAGTGACAGCACCAGAGTAAACAGTGATAAACAGCAAGATACACAAGGAGTGGGACAATTCAGAATGGCTCCAGCTATCACAAATTGTAATGCCCAGGATGGGACTATATCTCCTACGTGTCGAGGCACGACTTAGAGACATAACCCCATGCTGGAATGATCGCAAGTCTGGTATCTTTGCACAACTCATGTAAAAGATGGGGATGGAAAACATAAAATAGTTGGCTTACACTCGCCACGTCACACAATTACATTACATGTTCAAATCATCATTCAATAAAACATCACAGCCCTCTAAGGGTAAAATCCAAAAGACAAGATACCAAACATAATTTAAATCCACAGGTCGGATCGAATCCTAGTAGAAGTCTCCACTACTGATCATCAGGATAACGAACATAGTAACGGCTACGCTCCTCGTCGTACTCCCAGTCTAGCTCGGTGCCATCACCTGGATAGCTCACCATCGGACCTGCATCTGGTGTGGTGAAGTAACTGTGAGCCACAGAGGACTCAGCAATCCCGTTCCCGGGTAACATGACTATTTAAGCCTTGGGTGTGGAATAAGGCTGAAGAAAGAACAAGTGTTTGCAGCAGCAACTAGCACTAGCTTACGTAAAGAGAGCGAGAAGAGAAGGCGCCTCGATCGAGAGTTGATCACTAAGTGATCCTAAACTAGTCAAGTCAAACATAACCCCACCGTGTTCATCTCCCGAAACCCCTTTCGAAAAATGACAGTCACGGTACTCACACTGGTAGTGTATTGGAACATGGTGTCAAGTTTTCTACAACCGGATATTAACAAGCTCCCATCTGCCACATAACCGCGGGCACGGCTTTCGAAAGTTCATAACCCTGCAGGAGTGTTCCAACTTGGCCCATGACAAGCCCACGATCCGCGGAGTCGCAACTCCAAGGTGGGAAGACCCGAGTATTCTCGGAATCCCGTGCTCAAGATACTCCGAACTAAGGTAAGGCTAATCCAGCAAATCCTCCCGGCGTGTCGACACCCTGATAGTAGCCGCGCGTATCTCGTCTCAGGCCACGACCGGATAAGTCATCCTACGGGTTTTTACCAGACCTCGAGTTTCCTTGAGGTGGCCCCGCAGTCTGCTCATTTCGTACCAACACTCATGTGGAGCACTGGCCCGGGGTTATTGATTAAGAAAGAGGGTTAATTACTCCCTATGCAAGTTTATTTAGTTATTAGGCAAATAGTAGCAATATTGGGACTTGCTGGAAAAGACTTAGCACTTAGCGGTTTATCGAGGGGGCCCCATAAACCACAACCGTGTGAGGAACGCATAATCAAGGAACATAACACCGGTTTATACGGTTCCTAGTGGCATGAGTGGAACAAATCACCAAGCAAAAGGCTTAGCCTTCCACCCATAGCCAATATATAGATGATTTCATTTTAAGCATTTATATAGTGTGATATAACCCAACAAAACTTCAACATGAAGCAAGCATCTTCGAACTTCACCTGCAACTAGCAATGCTATAAGAAGGGCTGAGCGAAGCGTACTTATAGCCAATCAATGGTTTGCATAGGTAGGGTGGTTAGACATGGACATGGTTACAAGTAGGAGGCTGACAGGAAAGACATGGCATCGAGGCAAAACTATAGATCGAGACTACTAGCAATAGGCAAAACTAGTAATGGTATCCGGGTTCGGTCATTTTGCCTGAAGCGTTGTCGTTCGGATCGTAAGAGGGGTCCTCGTGCTCAACCTCGTTGGTAACCTCGCGCTCGTACTCGTACTCGGTCTCAGCTTCCGGCTCTAAACAATACAATCACACAAGGCACGAATCAACAAGATGCAATGCGCACACCAAAATGATGGATGCATGATGGATGCACTAAGAGAGCACACGGAGCACGGAAAATAGCACTCAAGCAACATACTTCAAAACATGATAACAATGAAATATTATGAATCTACACGAAAAATCAACCAAGTTTCACATAAGACTTGCTGAAAACGGAGCTACGGGCTAAAAGTTACACACAAAACAATAAACATGCGAAAGCAGAAAAATTACAGCAACATAGCAACTTCGGAGCACTAGATAAATAAGCTACAGCACTCAAACATCATGGCAAAGAGTATGAACATAAACTAGACATATCCTACAGCAAATAAGTCCATTGGTGCACCCCCAAAGGAGCCACGGATCAATAGCAACAAGCTTGGACATATTGAACTTGACAACAAAATCCTGACAGCAGTAATTTATTGCAACTTTGGAGCAAAAGTTAAATATGCTACAGCCACTCAAATAAGCATGTGAGAGCATGAATGGATAGCCAACAATATTTACAGCAAGGAACCATCAAGAGTCACCCCAAAACTATCATGGATTGCCCTAGAACAGCAAGAAAACATGGCATCTGGAAATTACAGATTCCAGACTTAGTGAAAATCCACTAAGTGTTAAAACAGCAGTTTCATCATGGCATCTTTGAGAGCAAGTTTAAGTCACCTCAAAACTAAACATGGCAAGTGGTAAGCACCACATCAAAGTACACATGATGGTCATTCCGAAACATACAAGCATGCATTATGGAGATAAACACAACGATAGCAATGAGCTCAACAAGATGGCATCTCATAACAAGTTAAACAACATCACAGCCACATGGCACTTTGCAACGAAGATAGACATGGCAAGATTAAATCTATCATGCAACCTAACACAAACAACATGTAGAGCATGGCAAGACGAACACGTGGACATGTCATTTGCATCATTAGGATAAACGAGCACCAAGTTATCACTATGCAAAGATGGCATAAAAACAACACATAGCAGCAGTTTGTAACGGGATGCACTCTTGCAACAGATATTTAAGCACCTAAATGATCTCAAACATGCATGGCACAATGGAATGAAACGTAGTGCTAGTCACCACGAACGTCTGGACATGTCATTTGCGCAAAACGGAGCAACACACACAAAGTTATCACTATTTGAAAAATGCATCAGACAAGTAAAACACAGGGATTTAGGGATCTGAGGTCAACCTTCAGATCTGAAGGAAAAATGGGCTACGGGCCTCGCGGCGGCGGATCTGGCCCGGGGAACGAAGTGGCGGGCCGGCCTGGAGTTGGAGAAGGCGAGACGGGCCGGCTGGAGGAGCGGCCCGCGGGTCTGGCGGCGGAGGTGGGCTGGCCTGACCGCTGGCGAGGCCCAGCCTCGGATTTGGCGCGGAGGTGCTCGGCCTCTGGGGTGAGCGATGCGGCGGAGGCGTCCTGGGCCTCGGGCCTGCAGCGGAGGAGCCCGACGGCTAGGGGGGCGAAGCGGCCTGGAGGCGTCGGCCGACGGCCCAGGGGGAAGCCCGACGCGCTCGCAGCCTGGAGCGGAAGGAGCTGGCGGGGCGGCGGCTGATGCGGGCCGAGGGAGGCGGCTGAATGGGCCTCGCTGGCTCGGAGGGACTCGAAGGAAGGAGGCCCACGAAGGAGGCCCGTAGGAGGCTGGCGATGGCGTCGGTGGGAGGCGGCCGGACTGGGCCGACTGGAGGGATCCGGCGCGGATCTCCTGGCCTGGGGGCTCGCTGGAGAGGGGAAGCCCAGCGGCTGGAGCGATAGTTGACCCCGATCGGATCCAGCGGGACTCACTGGCTGGCGGCGCGACGAACTCGAGGAGTCTGGCGATGCGGCTCGATCTGCGATGGAGGTGGCTGTCGAGCGAGGGGAGGCCGGATCTGAGGTGTGGGGCGCGGTTTGCTGCCGGGAGAGGTGTTTTTCCGGCGAGGTGGTGGTATTTCGGCGAACTCCGGCGGAACTCCGGCGAGGTGGTGGTGGCTGGAGGAAGGAGAAGGTGGGGGCTAGGGTTTCCTTGATTTGGGGCAAAAATTGGGGAAGTGGACAAATATATAGGCACAAGGAGCTAGGGTTATCCAAATGGAGTGCGGTTTTCGGCCACACGATCAGGATTGGATGGCCTAAATGAAGGAAGTGGCTAGGAGAGGTTTGGTGGGCTGTTGGAGGGGTGTCTTGGGCCTCAAAGTGGAGGCACTTTGAGCCCACGAGAATAACTGTTGGGGTAGCAAACGGACTCGAAACGCGACGAGATTTGACAGGCGGGTTAAACACACCAAAACAACAACACACGACAAGTCTCGCGCCAAACCGGTAACGTTACACGGTCAAAAACCAAAGTAGGCCTACGGGACGCCACAGACACGTGAGGGAGCTCCGGAACGCGAAACGGACGACGGAAAGGAACACGTGGAACCGGATGCAACCGACAACACAAATGCAATGCGATGCACATGACTACATGATATGAATGAATGCCACACACGCGCACAACAAAACGACGAAAACCCGAAAGACAAAGAACCCGGAATGGAAACAGATGAAGCCAGAGATATATTATATGCCCAAAAGGGAAAATATTACATCCGGGGCATTACAAACTCTCCTCTACTACAAAAAGATCTCGTCCCGAGATCTAGGACTGGAAAAAGGAAGGGTACTCGAAACGAAGATGATCTTCTCGTTCCCACGTAGCTTCTCGGTCGGTGTGATGTGACCACTTGCCTTTCAAGAATTTGATGGACTTGTTGCGGGTCTTGCGTTCGGTTTCTTCGATAATAGCAACGGGATGCTCTCGGTAGGACAAGTCTTGTTGGAGATCAATCTCTTCAAACGGAATCATGCGTTCAGGTGCCTTGAAGCATTTGCGGAGTTGAGACACATGGAACACATCATGAACATTGGCGAAGTTGGAAGGGAGCTCAAGTTGATAGGCTAGGTCACCTCTTTTGCCAAGAATCTTGAAAGGCCCGACGTATCTAGGAGCAAGCTTTCCTTTGATACCGAATCTTTGGGTGCCTTTCATCGGAGACACACGGAGATAGACATGATCACCAATGTTGAAGGCCAAATCACGATGCTTGCCGTCATAGTAGCTCTTCTGACGCGACTGAGCGTCCTTGAGATTCTCACGTATGACTTTGCACATTTCTTCGGCTTCTGAGATCAAGTCATTGCCAAGAAGTTGACGTTCGCCTGTTTTAGACCAGTTGAGAGGTGTACGGCACTTTCTGCCATAGAGGATTTCAAACGGAGCTTTGCCTGCACTTGCTTGAAAGCTGTTGTTGTAAGAGAACTCGGCAAATGGAAGGCAGTCTTCCCATTTCATGCCAAAAGATATGACACAGGCTCTGAGCATGTCTTCTAGAATCTGATTCACTCTCTCGACTTGACCACTAGTCTGAGGGTGGAAAGCAGTGTTGAACCTGATCTTAGTGCCCATGGCGGACTGAAAGGAGTCCCAGAACTTTGAAGTGAACAAACTTCCACGGTCTGAGGAGATAACTTGAGGGATGCCATGTAAGGACACAATTCTGGAAGTGTACAACTCTGCAAGTTGAGCTGCATTGATGGATTCTTTGACTGGAAGGAAGTGAGCGACTTTGGTAAGCTTGTCAATCACCACAAAGATAGCATCATTCCCTCTCTTGGACTTAGGAAAGCCAGTGACGAAATCCATTTCAATGTGGTCGAATTTCCACTCGGGAATAGGAAGAGGTTGGAGAAGACCGGCTAGACGTTGATGCTCTGCTTTCACTCTTCTGCAAACATCACATTCATTCACGAATTGGGCAATCTCCCTTTTCATGCATGTCCACCAGTAAGATTGCTTGAGATCTTGATACATCTTGGAACTACCAGGATGAATGGAAAGGAGAGAATCATGTGCTTCTTCCATTATGAGCTTCCTGAGATCACCTTTGGGAACAACGAGTCTGTCCTCGAAGAACAAGGTATCTCTCTCATCAACACGATAGCACTTGTATTTAGGAGTGCCCTTTGCAATACCATGTTTCACCTTCTGCACCATGGCATCACTGAGTTGGGCCTCACGGACCTGATCTTCCAAGGTAGGAGCAACTTGAAGATTTGCAAGAAAACCCTGTGGAACAACCTGGAGGTTGAGTTTCCTGAATGCTTCACAAAGCTCAGGCTGGAACGGCTTGATAAGAAGGCTGTTGCAATATGCCTTTCTGCTCAAAGCATCTGCAATCACATTCGCCTTGCCAGGAGTGTATTCAATGCTGGGATCATACTCTTGGATCATCTCAACCCAACGAGTCTGGCGGAGGTTCAGATTCGGCTGTGTGAAGATGTACTTCAAGCTCTTGTGATCGGTGAAGATGTCGACTTTTCTGCCCAACAACAGATGTCTCCACGTAATCAAAGCATGTACCACAGCTGCTAGCTCGAGATCATGTGCGGGGTAGTTCTTCTCACTTGGCTTGAGCCGACGAGAAGTGTATGCCACAAATCTCTTGTCTTGCATAAGCACACCACCAAGTCCTTGAAGAGAAGCGTCACAGAATACTTCATAGGGCTTTGACTCATCTGGAGGAGTAAGAACTGGAGCAGAGACGAGCTTTTCTTTGAGAGTTCTGAATGCCACTTCACACTCTGGAGACCAAAAGTATTTGACATTCTTCTGAAGCAAGTTGGAAAGAGGCTTGGAAATCTTGGAGAAGTTCTCAACGAACCTTCTGCAATAGCTGGCAAGACCCAGAAAACTTCGGAGTTGCTTGACGTTCTGAGGAGCTTCCCAGTTGACAATTGCTTCAACTTTCTCGGGATTAACCGCAATACCGTCAGCTGAGATAATATGGCCCGGGTACAAAACCTTATCGAGCCAAAATTCGCACATGGAGAACTTGGCATAGAACTTATGCTCACGGAGTCGATCAAGAACCAGACGTAAGTGCTTTTCGTGATCTTCTTCATTCTTGGAAAATACCAGAATATCATCCAGATACACAAGCACAAACTCGCCGGTGTAGGGGTTGAAGATGTAGTGCATCATTCTCGAGAAGGTAGGAGGAGCATTGGCGAGACCAAAGGACATGACTGTATACTCATATGAACCGAAACTCGTTCTGAAGGCAGTCTTGGGAATGTCTTTCTCGCGAATGCGAATTTGGTGATAGCCCATTCGGAGATCAAGCTTAGAGAACACTTTAGCTCGTTTGAGCTGCTCGAAGAGTTCGTTGATGTTGGGGAGCGGATACTTGTTCTTTATTGTCTTCTTGTTCAATGGCCGGTAATCGACGCAGAGGCGCTCCGTGCCATCTTTCTTCTTGACAAATAAGACACCACAGCCCCAAGGCGACGTACTAGGCCTGATGAGACCCATGCGCTCCTGTTCATCAAGCTGCTTCTTCAATTCCTTCAATTCTTTAGGAGAGAGCTTGTACGGACGCCGGCATGCTGGCTCAGTACCCGGCTCGAGTTCAATGACGAATTCCACCTGACGGTGTGGAGGCATGCCTGGAAGTTCTTCAGGAAAGACGTCTTGGTATTCGTTCACCACCGGAATTTGAGATATGGCATTAATTTCGCCCTTATCATTGAGAGAGAAAAGCCTGATAGTGTTATCCCTGGAGGCAAAGATAATCACATCTTCATCAGGATGAGTCATCTTGACTTCCTTCTGTGCACAATCAATGTGAGCATCATGCTGAGAAAGCCAATCCATCCCGAGGATGAGGTCAATGTCGGAATTACCAAGAACCACCGGATTAGCCAGAAAGCGATAATCACCCATGCGAATAGATACATTCGGAGCCATCAAATTTGAAGTCATGCACTTGCCCGGAGAAATAATTTGCAACTTCTTATCAAGAAATGCTGAATTGAAATTATGCTTGGTAAAGAATGGTCTTGATATGAAACTGAGAGAAGCACCAGAATCAAATAACACTTTAGCAGGTATAGAGTTAACTGAAAGGTTACCCAATATGACATCAGAAGAATTCTCCGCTTCAGCTGCATTCATCAGATTGACCCTTGCTTGCTTGGGATTATGCTTGACAATAGCTGAACTCACAGGTGGAGGAGGAGGAAGGCGCTTTGGGTTCGGGCATCTGTTAGCATAGTGACCTTTCTGAGTGCACTTGTTGCAAGTCACTTCTGAGAGAGGACGGAAATGAGAGCCACTTGACTTGGAGCCTTGAGACTGAAACTGGTTCTTTGACTGGTTGCTCGGGTTGGGTGGGTGGGAGAAACCACGTCCACTAGAGTTCTTGTTGCTGTTGGAGTTGTTGGAGTTGTTGTAAGGAGCTCGAATCACTGGAGGAGGAGGAAGCCAAAATTTCTGTTGTTTCACAGCCACTTGAGAAGATGAGGAGGAGTGAACGGCATCTCGAATCCTCTTTTTAGAAGCCTCCATCTTGAGCTGAGCTGCCTCTTGTTTCAAAGCCATGTTATAGAATTTGTCGAATTCATCGGGCTCGAACAAGGTGAGAGCAAGTTGAAGTTCATCTTTGAGACCTCCTCGGAATTGATAGATTTTGCTCTTGGCATCAGGAATGTCTTGCTTAGCATAGCGGGCGAGGTTTTGGAACTTGACATTATACTGATAGACAGACATAGAGCCCTGCTTCAGGTTGCGGAATTGCTCACGCATACCTTCGATGACACTTGTTGGAATGTGGTGAGAGCGAAAGTCCTTGCAGAAATCCTCCCAAGAGATCACACGACCTGGTCTGGAGTATTTGTACTGCTGCCACCAGTCAGCTGCTTGGTCTTTGAGTTGGAAGGCTGCAAACTTCACATAATCCTCTTCTCTTATGTTACTACACTCAAAATGCTTTTTTATATCGGTGATCCAATCTTCAGCATCAAGAGGGTCGACACAGTAACTGAAAGCTTTTGGATTATTGGCCAAGAACTGGTTGAGAGTAGCATGGTGTTGTTGGTTGAAGAAGTTGCATTGATTCCCTGGAACACCCTGATTAGCTTGATTAGCTTGCATCTGCTGCATCATCTGCATCAACAACTGGGTGTTCTGATTTGTAGTCTGCATAATCGCTCTCCAAGCCTCAGACGGAGGAGGAGGGGAAGGAGGACGATCTGGAACCTCTTCACCCTCTGGGTTAGCGTTGGGAACTCGTTTCGGAGCCATCCTGAAAGAGATGACCACGAATCAGCAATTGATTGAAAGAAGATAAAGCTGAATCAACGGATTGAAATGCAACATAGTCTTCACAATAATCATTCGAACAAGAGGAACGAATGAAATTCTAAGTTAAATGATAACATCAATCTTCACGAGAAGCCACATAGGGGACAAAAGGTAAAATAAGAAAAAAAAAACAACAAGGTACGGATGGAAACAAACACAAGATAGGAGCTTCGTTCTAACATCTTTGTGCTGAAAGCTTGTGAACGCGTTACGAAAGGGTTTTGCAATCCCCGGATCAGCATAGCCAAGGACCCTTTAAGATGCAACTCCCGATCGGAACATCGGTCATAATACCACTTCACTCAATGTAGAACCCCGAACTCGCTAACCTGCATTCGTTGGAAGAAAGCCTACGATCTACTGGATAAACCCACCTATGAATTTCCGAAAGATTCCAGTTATGCAATCAGGTGTTGGGGATACAGGGGAAGCACAGCTCAATCAACTCTAAACCTACATCCAGCTGTATCCATCCTTCAGCACATAACCAGTCTTTCTCGGAAACTGTCTACCTCGGACCTTCGAAAAGCATCCACTATAACAAGTTATGGCAATACTCCCGAACTACCTCCCCAGTACTGGATGATGTCGGGGTTATCTTGCCACTAACCGTATAGGAGAGATTTTCGATGTCGGCCGTCTTAAGTATTTAGTACTGCCGCGATATGCTTGTGACGACAATACCTCGAAGCTCAACTCCCCGGGACACTGCCACAACCCCTAATGTCAGGAGGCATCGAGAACAATATTCTCGTCACAAGAACATCGAAACAATCCCAGAATACTCGCGAGATTCCTAACAAAAATTTGGTGCAATTTTTGAAGATAGAAGAGACAAGAGTAGTCGTCGGGAGTCCTCACCAGAGAGAAAGGGGATGAGAAGCAAAGAAATCCTACTCTCCGATATAATATAGGACTCAAAATATTGTCAGTGTGTGCCTAGACTCGACCGTCAACGATTCGATCAATCAGTGGGGGCTACTAGGTCGGAGAAGGCTCTGATACCAACTTGTAATGCCGAGGATGGGACTATATCTCCTACGTGTCGAGGCACGACTTAGAGACATAACCCCATGCTGGAATGATCGCAAGTCTGGTATCTTTGCACAACTTATGTAAAAGATGGGGATGGAAAACATAAAATAGTTGGCTTACACTCGCCACGTCACACAATTACATTACATGTTCAAATCATCATTCAATAAAACATCACAGCCCTCTAAGGGTAAAATCCAAAAGACAAGATACCAAACATAATTTAAATCCACAGGTCGGATCGAATCCTAGTAGAAGTCTCCACTACTGATCATCAGGATAACGAACATAGTAACGGCTACGCTCCTCGTCGTACTCCCAGTCTAGCTAGGTGCCATCACCTGGATAGCTCACCATCGGACCTTCATCTGGTGTGGTGAAGTAACTGTGAGCCACAGAGGACTCAGCAATCCCGTTCCCGGGTAACATGACTATTTAAGCCTTGGGTGTGGAATAAGGCTGAAGAAAGAACAAGTGTTTGCAGCAGCAACTAGCACTAGCTTACGTAAAGAGAGCGAGAAGAGAAGGCGCCTCGATCGAGAGTTGATCACTAAGTGATCCTAAACTAATCAAGTCAAACATAACCCCACCGTGTTCATCTCCCGAAACCCCTTTCGGAAAATGACAGTCACGGTACTCACACTGGTAGTGTATTGGAACATGGTGTCAAGTTTTCTACAACCGGATATTAACAAGCTCCCATCTGCCACATAACCGCGGGCACGGCTTTCGAAAGTTCATAACCCTGCAGGGGTGTTCCAACTTGGCCCATGACAAGCCCACGATCCGCGGAGTCGCAAATCCAAGGTGGGAAGACCCGAGTATTCTCGGAATCCCGTGCTCAAGATACTCCGAACTAAGGTAAGGCTAATCCAGCAAATCCTCCCGGCGTGCCGACACCCTGATAGTAGCCGCGCGTATCTCGTCTCAGGCCACGACCGGATAAGTCATCCTACGGGTTTTTACCAGACCTCGAGTTTCCTTGAGGTGGCCCCGCAGTCTGCTCATTTCGGACCAACACTCATGTGGAGCACTAGCCCGGGGTTGTTGATTAAGAAAGAGGGTTAATTACTCCCTATGCAAGTTTATTTAGTTATTAGGCAAATAGTACCAATGTTGGGACTTGCTGGAAAAGACTTAGCACTTAGCGGTTTATCGAGGGGGCCCCATAAACCCCAACCGTGTGAGGAACGCATAATCAAGGAACATAACACCGGTTTATACGGTTCCTAGTGGCATGAGTGGAACAAATCACCAAGCAAAAGGCTTAGCCTTCCACCCATAGCCAATATATAGATGATTTCATTTTAAGCATTTATATAGTGTGATATAACGCAACAAAACTTCAACATGAAGCAAGCATCTTCGAACTTCACCTGCAACTAGCAATGCTATAAGAAGGGCTGAGCGAAGCGTACTTATAGCCAATCAATGGTTTGCTTAGGTAGGGTGGTTAGACATGGACATGGTTACAAGTAGGAGGCTGACAGGAAAGACATGGGCATCGAGGCAAAACTATAGATCGAGACTACTAGCAATAGGCAAAAATAGTAATGGTATCCGGGTTCGGTCATCTTGCCTGAAGCGTTGTCGTTCGGATCGTAAGAGGGGTCCTCGTGCTCAACCTCGTTGGTAACCTCGTGCTCGTACTCGTACTCGGTCTCAGCTTCCGGCTCTAAACAATACAATCACACAAGGCACGAATCAACAAGATGCAATGCGCACACCAAAATGATGGATGCATGATGGATGCACTAAGAGAGCACACGGAGCACGGAAAATAGCACTCAAGCAACATACTTCAAAACATGATAACAATAAGATATTATGAATCTACACGAAAAATCAATCAAGTTTCACATAAGACTTGCTGAAAACGGAGCTACGGGCTAAAAGTTACACACAAAACAATAAACATGCGAAAGCTGAAAAATTACAGCAACATAGCAACTTCGGAGCACTAGATAAATAAGCTACAGCACTCAAACATCATGTCAAAGAGCATGAACATAAACTAGACATATCCTACAGCAAATAAGTCCATTGGTGCACCCCCAAAGGAGCCACGGATCAATAGCAACAAGCTTGGACATATTGAACTTGACAACAAAATCCTGACAGCAGTAATTTATTGCAACTTTGGAGCAAAAGTTAAATATGCTACAGCCACTCAAATAAGCATGTGAGAGCATGAATGGATAGCCAACAATATGTACATCAAGGAACCATCAAGAGTCACCCCAAAACTATCATGGATTGCCCTAGAACAGCAAGCAAACATGGCATCTGGAAATTACAGATTCCGGACTTAGTGAAAATCCACCAAGTGTTAAAACAACAGTTTCATCATGGCATCTTTGAGAGCAAGTTTAAGTCACCTCAAAACTAAACATGGCAAGTGGTAAGAACCACATCAAAGTACACATGATGGTGATTCCGAAACATACAAGCATGCATTATGGAGATAAACACAACGATAGCAATGAGCTCAACAAGATGGCATCTCATAACAAGTTAAACAACATCACAGCCACATGGCACTTTGCAACGAAGATAAACATGGCAAGATTAAATCTATCATGCAACTTAACACAAACAACATGTAGAGCATGGCAAGACAAACACGTGGACATGTCATTTGCATCATTCGGATAAACGAGCACCAAGTTATCACTATGCAAAGATGGCATAAAAAGAACACATAGCAGCAGTTTGTAACGGGATGCACTCTTGCAACAGATATTTAAGCACCTAAATGATCTCAAACATGCATGGCACAATGGAATGAAACGTAGTGCTAGTCACCACGAACGTCTGGACATGTCATTTGCGCAAAACGGAGCAACACACACAAAGTTATCACTATTTGAAAAATGCATCAGACAAGTAAAACACAGGGATTTAGGGATCTGAGGTCAACCTTCAGATCTGAAGGAAAAACGGGCTACGGGCCTCGCGGCGGCGGATCTGGCCCGGGGAACGAAGTGGCGGGCCGGCCTGGAGCTGGAGAAGGCGAGACGGGCCGGCTGGAGGAGCGGCCCGCGGATCTGGCGGCGGAGGTGGGCCGGCCTGACCGCTGGCGAGGCCCAGCCTCGGATCTGGCGCGGAGGTGCTCGGCCTCTGGGGCGAGCGATGCGGCGGAGGCGTCCTGGGCCTCGGGCTGCAGCGGAGGAGCCCGACGGCTGGCGGGGCGAAGCGGCCTGGAGGCGTCGGCCGACGGCCCAGTGGGAAGCCCGATGCGCTCGCGGCCTGGAGCGGAAGGAGCTGGTGGGGCGGCGGCTGATGCGGGCTGAGGGAGGCGGCTGAATGGGCCTCGCTGGCTCGGAGGAACTCGAAGGAAGGAGGCCCACGAAGGAGGCCCGCAGGAGGCTGGCGATGGCGTCGGTGGGAGGCGGCCGGACTGGGCCGACTGGAGGGATCCGGCGCGGATCTCCTAGCCTGGGGGCTCGCTGGAGAGGGGAAGCCCAGCGGCTGGAGCGATCGTTGACCTCGATCGGATCCAGCGGGACTCACTGGCTGGCGGCGCGACGAACTCGAGGAGTCTGGCGATGCGGCTCGATCTGCGATGGAGGTGGCTGCCGAGCGAGGGGAGGCCGGATCTGAGGCGTGGGGCGCGGTTTGCTGCGGGGAGAGGTGTTTTTCCGGCGAGGTGGTGGTATTCTGGCGAACTCCGGCGGGATTCCGGCGGAACTCCGGCGAGGTGGTGGTGGCTGGAGGAAGGAGAAGGTGGGGGCTAGGGTTTCCTTGATTTGGGGCAAAAATTGGGGAAGTGGACAAATATATAGGCACAAGGAGCTAGGGTTATCCAAATGGAGTGCGGTTTTCGGCCACACGATCAGGATTGGATGGCCTAGATGAAGGAAGAGGCTAGGAGAGGTTTGGTGGGCTGTTGGAGGGGTGTCTTGTGCCTCAAAGTGGAGGCACTTTGAGCCCACGAGAATAACTATTGGGGTAGCAAACGGACTCGAAACGCGACGAGATTTGACAGGCGGGTTAAACACACCAAAACAACAACACACGACAAGTCTCGCGCCAAACCGGTAACGTTACACGGCCAAAAACCAAAGTAGGCCTACGGGACGCCACGGACACGTGAGGGAGCTCCGGAACGCGAAACGGACAACGGAAAGGAACGCGTGGAACCGGATGCAACCGACAACACAAATGCAATGCGATGCACATGACTACATGATATGAATGAATGCCACACACACGCACAACAAAACGACGAAAACCCGAAAGACAAAGAACCCGGAATGGAAACAGATGAAGCCAGAGATATATTATATGCCCAAAAGGGAAAATATTACATCCGGGGCATTACACAAATGCTACAGTACAGTCTCATACTTTGGGATTTTCGGGTAATAGTGGTTATTTTGCTCCCATAACTGCTCCCCTGTTCTCTCCACCTCATACCTACAATCCCATAACTGGGCAATACATTAATATGACAACTACTGCTCAAGGACTCTCTCCTGTGTATCAGGCAGTGGGAAATTTGTATGATATGCAAAGAAACCAACATGCTACTCAGCTAGGAGGTCCTTCATATTTTGCTGAAGCAGTACTCAAAGGTCCAAGACTAGAAATTCCTCTTTTCAATGGAGAAGATCCTGTGGGGTGGCTAAATAGCATGTGAAAAATTCTTTGATATGTCTGGTACTCCTTATGAACAGTGGGTAAATTTAGCAACTGGACATCTACAAGGCAGAGCAGCAAATTGGCTGAAGAATATATGTGTTCCCTGGCAGATGGTGACATGGCAACAGTTCTGCCAAATGATAGCAGACAGATTTTCAGAAGCTAGTGTTCATGAAGCTGTAGAAATGTTAAAAAACATTCAGCAGACAAACACAGTAGCTCAATACATTGACAGTTTTGAGCATTGTGTGGCACTAGTAAAGAGAGACCACCCATGCCTACAAGAAAACTTCTTACTCAGCTGTTTTATTGGAGGCTTAAGATCTGACATTAAGCATGAAGTTTGTGGTCAGAAACCTACAGGCATAATTGAAGCATATTGGAATGCTAAAGTGTATGAGAAAGCTGCTGCAGCCAGAAAACTACAGTCACAATCAGTATATAAACAAAGGGGATATCAAGCCACTTACAGAACAAATCAGACACCTCTGCAAGTACAAGTCCCAACACAAGAGAAATATAATGTACCTTTTCCAAAAGATGCTAGAGCTTGTTGGTATTGCAGAGAACCTTGGTCAAGACAACATAAATACAAAATTGGGAAAACTCTGCACATACTGCAAGAGCTAGAGGATGAAGAGGACAGTGTAATAAATGAGGAAAATCAGGTCCAAGAGCAGATATACCATACAGCCCCAAACACACCAGACAAGGAAAAAGCAAATGATGGTATAGCTGAGAAAAGCACACAAGCAATGCATATCTCTACTCATGCTGCAGAAGGAACTCCAGGAGCAAACACCTTTTCTATAATCATAGAAATTGCAGGAAAAAGGGCTACAACCCTGTTTGATAGTGGTTCTTCAGACACTTTTATGAGTGCTGAGTTTGCAATCAAAAGCAACTGCCACCAGCAACCTATACATCCCAGGAAGGTCACTGTAGCTGGTGGAGGGAAGCTACTTTCATTGTCACAAATTCCTGAAATGGATTTTAAGATACAAGGGCACACTTTTTCCAGCAAATTCAAAGTGCTAGATTTACTGGCATACGACATTATATTAGGAGCAGATTGGATATACCAGTACAGTCCTATTTGTTTGGACTTGGTAGAGAGGTTATTAATAGTCACTAAGAATGGACAACCAGTAACATTAGTGGACCATACTATGCCCAGAAAGAAGTGCACTATTTCAGCAGCTAAAATGGAGAAGTTACTGCAAAAAGGAGTCATGGGTTATATTTTGAAAATACAAGAAGAAGAAAGAGAGAATAACAAACAACCCTCACAACCTCCTGCAGCCTTACATCATCTACTGAGCAAATTTGCTGATGTGTTTGAAGAATCACATAAACTTCCTCCAAAAAGAAGTTGTGATCACAGAATTATATTGCAAGAAGGAGCTAAACCACCAAACCTAAGACCCTATAGAGTTCCTCACTACCAGAAAGCTGCTATGGAAGAAATTATCAAACAACTCATTAAGAAGGGAGAAATTCAAGAAAGTTTCAGCCCTTACTCTTCCCCAGCTATTATGGTGAGAAAAAGGATGGAGGATGGAGACTTTGTGTGGATTACAGAGAACTGAATGCACTCACTGTGAAGAACAAATTTCCAATGCCCATCATTGAGGATTTATTAGATGAGTTGTTTGGAGCTCAAGTATTTTCAAAGCTAGATTTGAGGTCTGTATATCACCAAATCAGAATGAATCCTGAAGATATTCCTAAAACAGCTTTTAGGACACATATGGGCCACTATGAATTCACTGTGGTACCTTTTGGTCTATCTTGTGGTCCTGGCACATTTCAGGGACTAATGAACACTGTGTGTGAAGAAGTCAATGAACCTGAATAAGAAAAATTCATATTGGTTTTCTTTGATGACATACTCATATTCAGCAAATCACTAGAAGACCATTGCAGACACTTAGAAAGAACTTTGGAAATTTTGAGGAAACATGAACTTTATGTTAAACTCTCCAAATGTACCTTTGCAACCAATCAAGTATCTTATCTGGGCCACCTGATTTCTACTCAAGGAGTATCAACTGATCCTGAGAAAATCCAAGCAGTTCAAGATTGGCCTGAACCTGACAGTACAACAAAACTAAGGAGTTTTCTCGGACTGACATGATACTACAGAAGGTTTGTCAAGGATTATGGAAAAATCTGTCGACCTCTACATGATATGTTAAAAAAGGATGGATTTCAATGGGGCAGTACACAAAGCCAAGCCTTTCAACAACTAAAAGAAGCTATGACTAGTTGTCATGTACTAGCATTGCCAGACTTTACTATGCCCTTCACAATTGAAGCTGATGCATGTGCAAAAGGGTTAGGAGCCGTCCTAATGCAAAAAGGAAGACCAATTGCATTTCTTAGCAAAAGTCTGGGTCCCAAATCAGCAGCACAGTCCATTTATGAAAAAGAAGCCATGGCTATTTTAGAAGCACTTAAGAAGTGGCGACACTATATATGGGGAAACAAATTAATCATCGAAACTGATCAACACTCCTTGAAATATATGACAACTCAGAGGCTAACTGAAGGAGTTCAACACAAACTGTTGTTGAAGTTATTAGAGTATGATTACACAATTGAATACAAAAAAGGGAAAGAGAATGTAGTGGCTGATGCTCTCTCAAGAAAAGAAATGTCATTTTCCTTACAAAGTCAGTCAACTACAGTGGTCATCCCTAAGTGGACTGAGGATGTAATCCAAAGCTATCAAGGAGACAAGGACAGTGACAAGTTGCTCAGGAAAGTGGCTGCTGATACAGATCCCACACCAAAATTCTCTTCACATAATGGTCTCTTGAAGTACAAAAACAGAATTTATGTGGGTGCCACCACTGAATTCAGAAAGCAACTTCTGCAGACATTTCACTCCTCTGCTTTAGGGGGACATTCTGGAAGCAAAGCTACTTACTACAGAATTAAGAAGGTTTTCTATTGGCCCAATATGAAGAAACAAATAGAAGAGTTTGTAAGCCAATGCCCTGTGTGCCAATTAAATAAAGTGGAACATGTTCATCCCCCTGGCCTCCTACAACCACTGCCTGTTCCTGATATGGCTTGGTCTCACATCACAATGGACTTTATAACAGCACTGCCCAACTCCCAAGGCAAAGAGGTGATTCTGGTAGTAGTGGACAGGCTAACAAAGTATTCACATTTCATACCTTTGGCTCATCCTTACACAGTGCTCACAGTGTTTGAAGCATTAATGGATAATGTCATTAAACTCCATGGACTACCCATTTGCATTGTGTCTGATAGAGATGCTATATTCACCAGTGCTCTATACCAGGAACTTTTCTCTGCCTTTGGAGTGCAAATTAGATTCAGTACATCATACCATCCTCAAACTGATGGACAAACAGAGAGAGTTAATCAATGTCTAGAGGCATACTTAAGGGGCATGGTATTCCAAGAACCAAAGAAGTGGCTGAAATGGCTTCCACTAGCAGAACTGTGGTACAACACCAGCTATCATTCTTCACTCAAGTGCACTCCCTTCCAAGCATTGTATGGATATAAGGCACCTCAGATAGGAGAATTTTCTGGGGAATCCACATTATCTCCAGAAGAAAGAATGACAGTGTTGGAAAGAGAACACATGCTGCAAAGATTGAAAGAAAATTTGGAGCATGCCCAAAACAGAATCAAACACTTTGCGGACAGAAATAGAACAGAAAGAGAACACCAAGTAGGGGAACTGGTATACCTGAAGATTCAACCATACAGACAGAATGCATTCGGACTTAGAGGATCTCTGAAACTCAGATCAAAGTTTTATGGCCCCTACAAGATTGTGGAACGAATAGGAGAAGTATCATACAAGCTACAACTACCAGAAGGCACAAACATACATCCAGTGTTCCACATCAGTCAACTGAAGAAGCATGTAGGACATCAAGCGGTGCCTCTACCTCATGTGCCTTTAGTAACACCCGAAGGATATATCAAAACAATACTAGTCGCTATTCTCGACTGCAGAATCATCCAAAGGAACAAAAGTCCAGTGGGACAGTGTTTAGTTCAGTGGGAAAGCTTGGCTCCCGATGATGCAACTTGGGAGGATGCAGCATTCTTGAACAAAACGTTTCCAGGCCATAAACTTTTTCGCCTCGAGGACAAGGCGATCGTCATGGCGGCGACATTGTCAGGCCCCGCACCTCGCATGTACTGAAGATGGAGCAAGACCGGTTCAGTTAACCAACGGACCAGATGAAGCAATGGCGTTTCAGATAGAATCAACGGCTCGGATGTCTCCTCGCCGTACTTCAGTAGATTTAAATCCGTACTGTTAAGTTACCATTTCACTACAGTAACTGAGTGTCTGTAAGGAGCTCGCGTGATATAAAGCTCACCCTGTCGATTGAGGAAAGCAAGATGTAATTCCCCTTTCTCTTTAGAAGATAGAACCCTAGCTATGTACTGCAAGACGGGGTATCCTCCCTCATGATTTTTATCCATATAAATTCAGATCCACATCGAACTTATACTCTCTGTTGAATTCCGCATCGATCGAACCCCAAGTGATTCGATCCTTACAGGCTGGCCGTCATCTTGCAGGCCGTGACGTGAAGAGGTCGGGAGCCCGAAACTGGGCTGGACTGAAAGCCCACAATGTGCTGTAAGAAATTTTGAAGAAAAAAAAGGAAAAGAACTGATTTAGAACGTATCAAATCAAACCACTCAAAAAATAAATAAATTAGAACGTATCATTGCACTGAACACAACTACGATTATTTTGGTTTTCTCCTAGAGCTTTCTCGGGTTCCAATCTATCCTCCGGGGATATTTTGAACGAATTCTACACCCAGTCTTCTGATTCTTGAGTTTTTTTGACTTAACAGACCTAAATTAATCCACACTATTTTTGGTGAATTGACATCCTTCGGTTAAACAGGTTTTTCATGGACTATTCATCTATGTACACTCAGTAAGCATATTACTTCCTTAATTGTTTTTTGTCATTAATCATCAAAAATCACTAGGGTCCACTATATGCACTTACAATTTATTTAGCCTAACATATTAAAAGTGCCCAATATCAATTCTTATTTTTGAGAACCATAGACACCGTACGCAATTAATAGTCAAAACTAAAATAATTGAACTCGATGAATCCATAGTATACAAGCATAAACATGTAGTCCTTTCTCCCCAAAATATAAGGCACACCTAACTTTGTACGGTCTTTGATGCATGACTTTGACCAAAATATATATCAAAATACATGAATTAAATCGATATAAATGACATAGTCATATTTATCTTGTAAAACAACTTTATTTCTTGTATTTGTATACTAATTTTATAGACATGCAATATGTAAAAACTATAGTTAAAGTTGTGCAAGGAAGACCAGAAAAATCAGCCGACCCTTACATTTTGGAAGGAATGGGTACTGACTAGCCAAGGTATGGTCGGTTATATTGTGCTAGCAGTAGCTTTCATGAGTACTTTCCTGCTGTGACTAATCTTCCCGTAGCACGTCCACACAATGAAAAGACGTGCAAGTCAAAAGAAGATGTGCAAGTTAACCACGACTAAGCTTTTCATTTGTAAATAATCCTCCAACCAGCACATACAGCGACCTGGTTCCACTTCGTTAAAACCTGAGACACGCTATTCTGATGATTAATGAACCTACGGAATGTTGGAAGCGACGATGGGGTCTGTCACGATCCTACAAACACGGGACCTATGCTGAATACTAACTAGGAGTACGCATCTCGGTCTAGCTAACCATCATTTTTAAGGGTTTTATATCAGTTATGTCTCACTACTCAGTTCTGCCATTAGAAATTTCAACCGCTAATAAATGCCACTGGACACCATTATTGTGATCTCAAATCTCTTTTGCCATGTTATAATGACATAAATATGTATGGACCAACATGCGGGATATTCGTTTCTGAGCCCGGGCTCGGATGCTCTCAAAATCAGCACCGCACGCTCACCTCTGGATCTGTGTTGCTCGGTGTATTTCACGATCGTATATCACCCAAAATAGGCCAACTCTGCCACGCATTCAATGTGACAGCATCGCGCACTGTACACACGGAACAGCTGGGCGAAGCACGGCTCAGCCCTTCTACTGAGTCGTCCCCCGCTCACGTACTAACAAACAGCCACCAGTTTGGCCCTTCATAAATGTGTCTTCCATCCTCGCCCACACACCAAGTATGACTCTCAACAGGGGCAGAGGAAAGGGGATGTTTTCTTTCTGGAGGCTGTATGTTGATGCACGCTAGGAATAGAGAGTTCTGTAAAGATGACATCTGGTTCCTTGACCATGATCGTCCACCCCATGGAGTATATGTTTTGGAGTGTTTAAGCTCTTTCATGGAAAACAAACATCCAATCAAACAAATTTGCATATCAAAAGCCTGAATAGCACTTAAATGCAAATTCTGAATTTTAGTTCATGCAGCAAATCACTGGAACTCGACAGCTAGCACAAACACAGAGGACATAAAAAATGCTTCATGATTACGAATCAAAGCAAACAGTTGCGACATTCCCTTGCCATGGCAAGTCCGAAACCAAACCCACTAGATCACACAAGGACTCCGGCACTCATACACACTGGCCATTAAACTGACACTACACCTTACTGCAGTAGTTTCTCCTTAAATAGGCAATGGACAGAATAATATGAACTATGAAGTTCTTACAAGACTCCGCGCCATACGATGCGTCTAAAAGGTCAATCAGTTCCATCCAAAGTCCGAGTGCTGCATGGTAAAGAAAAAAAAGTTAATTAGAGTTCTCAGATAAGCATCTAGCATATAAAGCAAGCCACTATGAAAGCTAACACGACGACTACGAGTTCAAATGATGGATGGACATTTACATGATCTACTCTTGATTAAAAAGCATGCAAACATTGAGCATGTTCTTGTGCAGGATGGGCCTAACAAACAGCAGAATTGCAATGAGAACATGATGATGCCTGATGAAGACCCATGAATGAGCAGTAGACGACAAATAATTAATGTCTGCTTGCCTTTGAATCCTGGAACTTGAGGTAGAAGCAGGAACTTGGGGATGGACAGCTTTGACTCCAGGATGGAAGCAATGTCGGTGCTCATCTTCTTGTTCACATCAGGGTTCAGCCCTCCGCCAGCTCACTGTAGGCTGTAGGCTCCTGGGTACCTCCCAATTCCATGGGCACCGAACCTTTGATAACAACCATCATGTACTGTCGGAAGCACACAAGTTAGTATCTTAGTTATAAAGGCGATTAGAAAGAACTTTGATATACCCACTACTCGGTCAGCTAAAAATGAGAAAACTGTCCCAGCCTAATCTTCAGTAGTTCGACAGTCTGACATTGTATACAATCATATCATATCTCCAAATCTATAGAATGACACGCTAACTAAAAAAGGCGATTACAAGAGTACATATATAGCAATAGCATTATTGAATAAGTGCAAGATTACACATCACAAATTCACAAGATATATTCTGCAAGATTACATATTGAAAGGATCGAGAAGAGTATGTGTCTAGAGGGGGGATGAATAGACTCTAGCAAGAAAAGTGGCAGCTTTTAAAAGTTGTTGGAGTGGAGATTTAGCACGTGTTTAACTTTCACAATACACAACAAGCATGCATAACAAGAGTATATAGGTATTGTGAAGTAAGTCATACAACTTTGACCACTTGACTAAAGCAAAAACTAGCATTTTCCCAATTTTAGTTCTAGGCAGATTTTAGCAACTTAGCACAAGTCAAGCAATCAACTTAACATGCAATTCTAAGAGTATAGCAGCGGAATGTAAAGCAATTGCATATGAAGGTAAAGGGAGGAGTTTGGAGGAGCAAACACAAGTGAAGACAAGGATGTTTTTGTCTTGGTTCCGATAGGTGGTGTTATCGTACATCCAAGTTGATGGAGACTTCAACCCACGAAGGGTAACGGCTGCGCGAGTCCACGGAGGGCTCCACCCACGAAGGGTCCACGAAGAAGCAACCTTGTCTATCCCACCATGGCCATCACCCACGAAGGACTTGCCTCACTGGGGTATATCTTCATGATGTAGGCGATCTTCTTGCCCTTACAAACTCCTTGCTTCAACTCCACAATCTTGTCGGAGGCTCCCAAGTGACACCTAACCAATCTAGGAGACACCACTCTTCAAAAGGTAATATACGGTGTGTTGATGATGAACTCCTTGCTCAAATGCTTCAAATGATAGTCTCCCCAACACTCAAACAGATCCTCTCGGATTTGGATTTAGTGGAAGAGTGATTTGAGTGGAAAGCAACTTGGGGAAGGCTAGAGAACAAGATTTATGTGGTAGGAATGGAATATCTTGATCTCAACACTTGAGTATGTGGTTCTCTCTCAGAACATGTATGATGGAAGTGTAGGTATGTTCTGATGGCTCTCTCCACGAGTGAAGAGTGGGTGGAGGGGTATATATAGCCTCCACACAAAATTTAACCGTTACACACAATTTACCAAACTTGATGGGACCGATTCAGAGAACTCAGTCAGACCGATTTAGTTCATAATGTGACCGTTAGGCATTTCGGTGGGACCGATATGATCAACTCGGTAGGACCGATTTCATTAGGGTTAGGGCATAACGTAATCTCGGTGAGACCGATTACACAAACTCGGTGGGACCGATTTTGGTAATAAGCACATAGAGGGTTGGTCAGGCAAACTCGGTGGGACCGATTCGCTCGTTTCGGTGGGACCGAAACGTTACGAAGAGGCAACAGAGAGTTTGCATTGCAAACTCGGTGGGATCGATTGCTCATCTCGGTGAGACCGAAAATACCGCAACAGGCAACAGAGAGTTTGCAATCCCATCTCGATGAGACCGAGATCCCTTTCAGTGAGACCAAAATGATTAGGGTTTCTTGCAGTGGCTATGTCAAATGAACTCGGTGGCGCCAGATAGATCTTTTCGGTGGGGCCGAGTTTGACTTTTGGTTTGGGACATATGTGGATGAGGGAAGTGGTTGAGGGTTTTGGAGCATATCACTAAACATTTTGAGCAAGCAACCCATTAAGCAACACATCATCCCCTTTTAATAGTATTGGCTTTTCTATGGACTCAATATGATCTTGGACCACTGAAATAGAAAATGTAGAGTCTTGAGCTTTGAGCTTGAGCCAATCCTTTTGTCCTTATCATCTTGAAGGGGTTCCACATCCTCTAGTCCATGCCACTCCATCTGTTGAACTTGTCTGAAACATACTAGATGAAAACATTAGTCCAACAAGAGACATGTTGACATTAATTACCAAAATCACCCAGGGAGCACTTGTGCTTTCAATCTCCCACCTTTTGGTAATTGATGACAACATACATCAAAGCTTTTGATAAAGATATGAAGAATAGCAAGTAAAGATTTGGAAGGACATGTAACATGCATAGCCCCCCCCTCTACATGTATGCAATCATGTGAATATGGAATATAAGAGCATGTGAAAGCATAGACATGACAGAGCAAGCAATGAGTTACATGTATCTTGGCTATATGCATCAGAACAAATGATGTGAATATATGAAGTGTATCCTCATGTTCATGATTCCTTCTTGCAAACAATATGTACATTAGCAAGAAATCTTCATGCTCATGAGTGTGATGCATATGCTTACCTTGTGATCTTGAGCTGGCTTATGAAGGGATGAACCTGAGTAAACAAGGTTAGATAACACAGGTACATCCACTAGACAGAGCAACAAAAGATCCACAAGAGTACCAAGATTGGGATAACATGTAGAGAGTGAGTACTCGATACTCTAGAATTCAGACATGTTCCCAAAGTTAAAAGATATGTAATGAATTCAAAGACTTTCTTCCTTAGCAGTCTTTCTTCCCCTGAATCTCATATTGGATAACAGAAGAAAGTAGGGAAACAGAACCATAGCAAAACAGATCAGAGCAATAACATAGACATGCCTTTTCCCTTTTAAAGACATGTAACTTCTCTCCTCTTGAACACCAGGCATCTGGGGCATGTGATTTCTCTCCCTTAAGCTTTGAGCTCTCTCCCCCCTGAAGCTTTGATGTGAAATCTCAATCCCCCTTTGACATCAATTTCCACGAAGGGATCTTCTGGTGTGTGAGTCAAAATAGGTTTGGTCCTTGAGTCACAGAGCAGAGTTGTATAAAAATGTGATGCTGGTAGAGGACAAGTATCATTGAGTGGAGCTGGAACATATATGCAGGATGCAAATGACAAATTGTCTCATATATAGTGATAGCTTTATTGAATAAGTGCAAGATTACATATCACAAATTCACAAGATATATTCTGCAAGATTACATATTGAAAGGATCGAGAAGAGTATGTGTCTAGAGGGGGGATGAATAGACTCTAGCAAGAAAAGTGGCAGCTTTTAAAATACTTGTTGTTGGAGTGGAGATTTAGCACGTGTTTAACTTTCGCAGTACACAACAAGCATGCATAACAAGAGTATATAGGTATTGTGAAGTAAAGCATGCGACTTTGACCACTTGACTAAAGCAAAAACTAGCATTTTCCCAATTTTAGTTCTAGGCAGATTTTAGCAACTTAGATCAAGTCAAGCAATCAACTTAACATGCAATTCTAAGAGTATGGCAGCAGAATGTAAAGCAATTGCATATGAAGGTAAAGGGAGGAGTTTGGAGGAGCAAACACAAGTGAAGACAAGGATGTTTTTTTCTTGGTTCCGATAGGTGGTGTCATCGTACATCCAAGTTGATGGAGACTTCAACCCACGAAGGGTAACGGCTGCGCGAGTCCACGGAGGGCTCCACCCACGAAGGGTCCACGAAGAAGCAACTTTGTCTATCCCACCATGGCCATCACCCACGAAGGACTTGCCTCACTGGGGTAGATCTTCACGATGTAGGCGATCTTCTTGCCCTTACAAACTCCTTGCTTCAACTCCACCATCTTGTCGGAGGCTACCAAGTGACACCTAACCAATCTAGGAGACACCACTCTTCAAAAGGTAATAGACGGTGTGTTGATGATGAACTCCTTGCTCAAATGCTTCAAATGATAGTCTCCCCAACACTCAAACAGATCCTCTCAGATTTGGATTTAGTGGAAGAGTGATTTGAGTGGAAAGCAACTTGGGGAAGGCTAGAGAACAAGATTTATGTGGTAGGAATGGAATATCTTGATCTCAACACTGGAGTATGTGGTTCTATCTCAGAACATGTATGATGGAAGTGTAGGTATGTTCTGATGGCTCTCTCCACGAGTGAAGAGTGGGTGGAGGGGTATATATAGCCTCCACACAAAATTTAACCGTTACACACAATTTACCAAACTCGGTGGGACCGATTCAGAGAACTCGGTCAGACCGATTTAGTTCATAATGTGACCGTTAGGCATTTCGGTGGGACCGATATGATCAACTCGGTAGGACCGATTTCATTAGGGTTAGGGCATAACGTAATCTCGGTGAGACCGATTACACAAACTCGGTGGGACCGATTTTGGTAATAAGCACACAAAGGGTTGGTCAGGCAAACTCGGTGGGACCGATTCGCTTGATTCGGTGGGACCGAAACGTTACGAAGAGGCAACAGAGAGTTTGCATTGCAAACTCGGTGGGATTGATTGCTCATCTCAGTGAGACCGAAAATACTGCAACAGGCAACAGAGAGTTTGCAATCCCATCTCGATGAGACCGAGATCCCTTTCAGTGAGACCGAAATGATTAGGGTTTCTAGCAGTGGCTATGTCAAATGAACTCGGTGGGGCCAGATAGATCTTTTCGGTGGAGCTGAGTTTGACTTTTGGTTTGGGACATATGTGGATGTGGGAAGTGGTTGAGGGTTTTGGAGCATATCACTAAGCATTTTGAGCAAGCAACCCATTAAGCAACACATCATCCCCTTTTAATAGTATTGGCTTTCCTATGGACTCAATGTTATCTTGGACCGCTGAAATAGAAAATGTAGAGTCTTGAGCTTTGAGCTTGAGCCAATCCTTTTGTCCTTATCATCTTGAAGGGGTTCCACATCCTCTAGTCCATGCCACTCCATCTGTTGAACTTGTCTGAAACATACTAGATGAAAACATTAGTCCAACAAGAGATATGTTGACATTAATTACCAAAATCACCCAGGGAGCACTTGTGCTTTCAATCTCCCACTTTTTGGTAATTGATGACAACATACATCAAAGCTTTAGATAAAGATATGAAGAATAGCAAGTAAAGATTTGGAAGGACATGTAACATGCATAGGCCCCCCTACATGTATGCAATCATGTGAATATGGAATATAAGAGCATGTGAAATCATAGACATGACAGAGCAAGCAATGAGTTACATGTATCTTGGCTACATGCATCAGAACAAATGATGTGAATATATGAAGTGTATCCTCATGTTCAAGATTCCTTCTTGCAAACAATATGTACATTAGCAAGAAATCTTCATGCTCATGAGTGTGATGCATATACTTACCTTGTGATCTTGAGCTGGCTTATGAAGGGATGAACCTGAGTAAACAAGGTTAGATAACACAGGTACATCTACTAGACAGAGCAACAAAAGATCCACAGGAGTACCAAGATTGGGATAACATGTAGAGAGTGGGTACTCGATACTCTAGAATTCAGACATGTTCCCAAAGTTAAAAGATATGTAATGAATTCAAAGACTTTCTTCCTTAGCAGTCTTTCTTCCCCTGAATCTCATATTGGATAATAGAAGAAAGTAGGGAAACATAACCATAGCAAAACAGATCAGAGAAATAACATACACATGCCTTTTCCCTTTTAAAGACATGTAACTTCTCTCCTCTTGAACACCAGGCATCTGGGGCATGTGATTTCTCTCCCTTAAGCTTTGAGCTCTCTCTCCCCCTGAAGCTTTGATGTGAACTCTCTCTCCCCCTTTGACATCAATTTCCACGAAGGGATCTTCTGGTGTGTGAGTCAAAATAGGTTTGGTCCTTGAGTCACAGAGTAGAGTTGTATAAAAATGTGATGCTGGTAGAGGACAAGTATCATTGAGTGGAGCTGGAACATATATGCAGGATGCAAATGACAAATTGTCTCCTTAGTGTTGAAATCGGTAGCAACGAGTTGTTTCATTCGGTGGCACCGAGATGGTTCGGTTTGACCGAAAGAGACAAATTGGTGGGTCCGAGTTCAATATTGAGAGAACAATTTTCCATCTCAGCTCACTAGGCAACTAAGATCTCACAAAGATTTGCAAGGAATTAACTGAAGGATTTGCAAAGAATTGAATGCAAAAAATGCAAAACAAAAACAGAGAAAAGAAAATCTAGATGAAGTTTTTTTTATAAGAGGAGGGGAACATAATGCAAGGAACAAATGGAAGAGCACAGAGAAACACTTAGAGAACTTCATCTAGAATTGGTCGGCGACAAAGTCACTTATGTTAGAGTATATTGACTTAGGAGTCAAGTGAAGACACTTGATCATAGGTCATACTCATCGTTTAATCTCAAAATGGGGTTGCCATTTTTCGTTTAAGTATTTTGATGTATTCACATCTTGTTGAGCTGCTTTGACCCATGACTTGAGATAAAGCTTCTCTGAGATGGAATAACATACCTTAGGTGGTAGTGTTGATCTTGATCATGTAGTTGAACTTGTGTGGATTGCTCAAGGTTGATGTAGCTCATCAAGAATTGGGAGCACCACTTGTAGTTTGAGTTCATCTATCTACATGAGTTAGTCTTGCAAGGAAGAGCACTTGTGTATCCAAAATGATAATCATGAAAACTTGATACCAAATGAAATTTGGTATATAGAAATTGTCAAAGGGTATGTTGAAGGGTTTCATGCTTCCTTGTCTTCAACCACCACTATGTAGAGACTTGGTGATATAGATATTGCTAAAGATATGAGTGAGTTACAATCTCATGGATTTAGATTCATCCAAGTGCCTACAAGGGTTAGATAGCATGCAAGGGTACAAATATATCCAAGACATATGATCATAAGATAGAAAGTCAAAGATTAGTCAAAGGCTTATGCCTTGCATGTATCCAAATGGAGTTCCTACTCCAAGTCTGAGGCATTAATAATGTTCAATTCACCTCACAACCTGCAAAATACTTTCTCATCAAGTGGTTTAGTAAATATATCCGCTAATTGCTTATGGGTGCGAACATGTTTAAGATTGATATCACCCTTAGTAACATGATCTCGAATGAAATGATGACGAACTTCAATATGCTTAGTTCGAGAGTGTTGCATAGGATTATGAGCAATCTTAATAGCACTTCATTGTCGCAAAGCAATGGAACATGTTCACATAGATCCCATAATATTTAAGAGTTTGGGTCATCCAAAGTAATTGAGCACAACATGAACCAACGACAATGTATTCGGCTTTGGCGGTGGATAAGGATCCCGAGTTTTGTTTCTTGGAGGATCAAGACACAAGAGATCTACCAAGAAATTGACAAGTACCCGAAGTGGACTTTCTATCAACCTTGTCACCGGCATAGTCCGAATCGGAGTAGCCAACAAGATCAAAAGAAGACCTCTTAGGATACCAAATGCCAAAATTTGGTGTATGAATTAAGTATCTCACTATCCTTTTCACAGCCTTAAGATGACATTCTTTAGGAGCATCTTGGTATCGTGCACACATGCACACACGTAGCATAATATCGGGACGAGAGGCACATAGATATAGCAACGAACCAATCATAGAGCGGTAAACCTTTTGATCAACTGGTTCGCCATCCTTAGTCAAGTCAAGATGTCCACTAGTAGGCATGAGTGTAGTCATACCTTTGCATTCTTGCATGTTGAACTTCTTGAACAAGTCCTTGGTATACTTTGTTTGAGAAACAAAGGTACCCTCCTTAGTTTGCTTGATTTTCAAACCAAGAAAGAACTTGAGTTCACTCATCATAGACATCTCAAACTTTTCCGACATTAGCTTTCCAAACCTTTCACTAAAATGGGGGTTAGTAGAACCAAATATGATATCATCAACATAAATTTGGCACATAAATAATTCACCATCAACCCTTTTAGTAAAAATAGTGGAATCTATTTTTCCAATTTCAAAGCATTTTTCAGTAAGGAACTTGGTCAAGCATTTATACCATGCTCTAGGAGCTTGTTTAAGACCATAAAGAGCTTTGTGAAGTTTGTAAACATGATTGGGTTTCTTAGGATTGACAAAGCCGGGAGGTTGTTTAACATAAACTTCCTCCTCAATTTCACCGTTGAGAAAAGCACTTTTAATGTCCATTTGGTACAAGGTTATATCATGGTGATTAGCATAAGCAAGTAAGATGCAAATGGATTCAAGTATAGCAACGGGGGCATATGCCTCACCGTAGTCCATACCTTCGACTTGAGTGTATCCTTGGGCGACGAGACGTGCTTTGTTGCGCATGACTTGACCATCTTCGTCTTGCTTGTTGCAAAACACCCATTTGGTACCGATGATGTTGTGGTTGTTGTCGGGCTTCTCGACCAACGTCCACACTTCATTTCTCTCAAAGTTGTGTAGCTCTTCGTGCATAGCGTTCACCCAATCTGGATCATCAAGAGCATCTTCAACCTTCATAGGTTCAAGGTTAGATATGAAAGAGTAATGTTCACAAAAGTTAGTTAAGCGAGATTTAGAGCAAGTGATTCTCCCGATTTGGATATCATTGTAGATTTGCTCTACGGGATGATCTCTAGCAATTCTTGCTCTAACTCTTGAAATCTTTTTCTTGGGTCGGGGTGGAACTGTAACGCCCCGGACACACCCGCCGGTGGTCGTTACTGATCTCTAGCAATTCTTGCTCTAACTCTTGAAATCTTTTTCTTGGGTCGGGGTGGAACTGTAACGCCCCGGACACACCCGCCGGTGGTCGTTACTCCTGGCGGAATCTAGACTGGCCTCACATATCAATACTAGTCTTTTCTGCGCACTTTCTCCTCACTTGTGTGCACCCGGGAGCAACTTCCCAGTCGGTCACCCATCCTGAAACTACTCGAAGCTGAGCACGCTTAACTTTGGAGTTCTTTCCGAATGGGCTCCCAGAAAAGAAGGAATTCCTTATTGATATGAGTAGTCCATCATTCCTAATAAGCCAGGCTATCACATACACCCTCACTCAGAGGAATCGATGTCCTCGTCGGGCCACAGGAATGTTACCTCTTGGCACAAACGTCTGTGCATCCAGTCCAATACATGTACCATGTCGTGTGCCACGACGAGTCACAAACGTCATGAACAACATGACCAAGCACCTGTCTGCAACCATCTGTGTAACCGCGAGGGTCGGCTCTGATACCAACTTGTAACGCCCCAGACACACCCGCCGGTGGTCGTTACTCCTGGCGGAATCTAGACTGGCCTCACATATCAATACTTGTCTTTTCTGCGCACTTTGTCCTCACTCGTGCGCCCCCGGGAGCAACTTCCCGGTCGGTCACCCTTCCTGAAACTACTCCAAGCTGAGCACGCTTAACTTTGGAGTTCTTTCCAAATGGGCTCCCAGAAAAAAGGAATTTCTTATTGATATGAGTAGTCTATCATCCCTAATAAGACAGGCTATCACATACACCCTCACTCAAACGTCTGTGCATCCAGTCCAATACATGTACCATGTCATGTGCCACGACGAGTCACAAACGTCATGAACAACATGACCAAGCACCTATCCGCAAACATCCGTGTAACCGCGAGGGTTGGCTCTGATACCAACTTGTAACGCCCCGGACACACCTGCCGATGGTCGTTACTCCTGGCGAAATCTAGACTGGCCTCACATATCAATACTAGTCTTTTCTGCACACTTTGTCCTCACTCGTGCGCACCCGGGAGCAACTTCCCGGTCGGTCACCCATCCTAAAACTACTCCAAGCCGAGCACGCTTAACTTTGGAGTTCTTTTCGAATGGGCTCCCAGAAAAGAAGGAATTCCTTATTGATATGAGTAGTCTATCATCCCTAATAAGCCAGGCTATCACAGGAACATCCTCTTCATCTTCATCTTCTTCTTCTTCTTCTTGTCCTTCTTCATTGTTGTTGGTGTTGTTGTCCCCTTGTGGAGGTGGAGAAGGAGGTCGATGAAGTTCATCTAGATGCACATCCTCATTTCCTTCGTCATGGCGTGTCCCACTTGTGGATGCCTCCAAGTCAACTTGTAGTTCACCTTGTCGTGTGGTAGGAGCTTCTACATGGACGGACAAATCTCTTTCACCTTCGTTGGCCGGATATTCCCAATAGACAAGTCTTGAATTGCTTCCGATGGATCTTTATCTCCTACATCAATTGGCAATTGCTCTATTTGCGAGCCATTAGATTCATCAAACTTCACATCTACCGTCTCTTCAACCTTTCGGGTGAAATTGTTGTAGACACGATAACTGTGAGAGTTCGAGCCATAACCAAGTAGGAAACCTTCATGTGATTTAGGAGCAAATTTAGAACGATGATGCTTATCAAGAATGTAGCACTTTGAGCCGAATAATTGAAAGTATCCAACTTGGGGTTTGTTACCGGTGAGAAGCTCGTATGTCGTCTTGCCGAGAAGCTTGTGAAGATACAAGCGATTTGTGGCATGACAAGCTGTCTCAACCACTTCCGCCCAAAAGCGTCTTGGCGTCTTGTATTCGTCAGGCATCGTTCTCGCCATTTTGATGAGTGTTCGGTTCTTCCTCTCAACAACTCCATTTTGTTGAGGCGTTTACGTAGCCAAGAACTGATGACCCACAAGTGTAGGGGATCTATCATAGTCCTTTTGATAAGTAAGAGTGTCGAACCCAATGAGGAGCAGAAGGAAATGATAGGCAGTTTTCAGTAAGGTATTTTCTGCAAGCACTGAAATTATAGGTAACAGATAGTTTTGTGATAAGGTAATTGATAACAAGTGACAAAAGGTAAAAGTAAATAAGGTGCAACAAGATGGCCCAATCCTTTTTGTAGCAAAGGACAAGCCTGGACAAACTCTTATATAAAGGAAAGAGCTCCCGAGGACACATGGGAATTATCGTCAAGCTAGTTTTCATCACGATCATCTGATTCGCGTTCGGTACTTTGATAATTTGGTATGTGGGTGGATCGGTGCTTGGGTGCTGTCCTTACTTGGACAAGCCTCCCACTTATGATTAACCTCTAATGCAAGCATCCGCAACTACAAAAGAAGTATTAAGGTAAACCTAACCATAGCATGAAACAAGTGGATCCAAATCAGCCCCTTACGAAGCAACGCATAAACTAGGGTTTATGCTTCTGTCACTCTAGCAACTCATCATCTACTTATTACTTCCCAATGCCTTCCTATAGGCCCAAATAATGGTGAAGTGTCATGTAGTCAACGTTCACATGACACCACTAGAGGATAGACAACATACATCTCATCAAAATATCGAATGAATACCAGATTCACATGACTACTTATAGCAAGACTTCTCCCATGTCCTCAGGAACAAAAGTAACTACTCACAAGACATAATATTGTTCATGATCAGAGGGGTATTAATATGCATAATGGATCTGAACATATGACCTTCCACCAAATAAACCAACTAGCATCAACTACAAGGAGTAATCAACACTACTAGCAACCCATAGGTACCAATCTGAGGTTTGGGTACAAAGATTGGATACAAGAGATGAACTAGGGTTTGAGAGGAGATGGTGCTGGTGAAGATGTTGATGAAGATAACCCTCCCCAAGATGGGAGAGTGGTTGGTGATGACGGCGATGACGATTTCCCCCTCCCGGAGGGAAGTATCCCCAGCAGAACAGCTCTGCCGGAGCCCTAGATTGGTTTCCGCCAAGGTTCCGCCTCGAGACGGCGGTGTCTGGTCCCGAAAGCCTCCTTATGATTTTTTCCAGGTCAAAACACATCATATAGGAGAAGATGGGCACCGGGGGGCCATCGGGGGGCCCACGAGGCAGGGGGCCCCCCACCCTCGTGGACAGGTGGTGGCCCCTCTCGTGACCTTCTTTCGCCGGATATTTTTTATATTTTCTGAAACGGTGTCCTGTGGAGTTTCGGAGCTTTTGAGTCGTGCAGAATAGGTTTCCGGAGTTTGCTTCTTTTCCAGCCCAGAATTCCAGCTGTCGGCATTCTCCCTCTTCATGTAAACCTTGTAAAATAAGAGAGAAAAGGCATAAGTATTGTGACATAACGTGTAATAACAGCCCATAGTGCAATAAATATCAACATAAAAGTATGATGCAAAATGGACGTATCAACTCCCCCAAGCTTAGACCTCTCTTGTCCTCAAGCGAAAGCCGATATCGAAAAATATGTCCACATGTTTAGAGATAGAGGTGTCGATAAAAATAAAATACGGTCATGAGGGCATCATGATCATTCTCATAACATCAACATATATATATATATATATTGTCATATGATTATAATGCTAAAGTAACAATTCATTCACAATGTCAAGTATGAATCAGAAACTTCATTGAAAACCAACAAACTATGATCTCGGTCATTGAAGCAATTGCAATTTATCGTAACAGCGGAAAGTGTCAACATAAGAGCTTTTCAGCAAGCTTACATACTCAACTATCATATAGTCTTTCACAATTTCTCACACTCACGCAATACTTATGGTTAATCGGACACAGAGAAAGATAGGGGCTTATGGTGTTGCCTTCCAACCTTTTACCTCAAGGGTAATGTCAACAATAATAGACCATGAAAACTTACATCCAAGTGGGTATATATGCCAGGATCTTTCCAACACAATGTGCTTGCCAAAGGATAAAATGTAAAAAGGAAAGGTGAATTTCACCTTGACCCTTATGAGGCAGAGAGAAAAGATAGTCCCTTCGCAGAGGGAAGCATAGGTTGTCATGTGCTTTTATGGTTGGATGCACAAAGTCTTAGCGCAAAAGGACGTCACTTTATATTGCCACTTGTGATAAGGACCTTTATTATGTAGTCCGTCAATTTTATTACTTCCATATCACAAGATCGTATAAAGATTATTTCCTCCACACTAATAAATCATACATATTTTAGCGAGTTTGCAACATGACAACTTACTTGAAGTATCTTACTCAATCCATAGGTAGGTATGGTGGACTCTCATGGCAAAACTGGGTTTAAGGATGTATGGAAGCACAAGTAGTATCTCTACTTAGTGCAAGGAGTTTTGGCTAGCATGAGGGGGAAAGGCAAGCTCAACATGTTGGATGATCCATGACAATATACTTTATTTTAGATATAAGGAAACATAACCCATTATGTTGTCTTCCTTGTCCAACGTCAACTCTTTAGCATGTCATATTTTAATGAGTGCTCACAATCATAAAAGATGTCCAAGATAGTATATTTGTATGGGAAACCTCTCTTTCTTTATTACTTCCTGTTAATTGCAACGATGACCAAAACTATGTTTGTCAACTCCCAACAACTTTTATTCATCATACTCTTTATATGTGAAGTCATTACTTCCTATAAGGTTAATATGATATCCTTGATACTTTTTATATTTTCTCTTTTTTTTCTATCATGACCCAGGTGTGGAAATCAAGCCCTTGACTCAACACTAATCTTTATTCTATAGCTCACGGACTCGATTACAAAGGGTAAAGATCATAAAGCAAAAGCTCACAACTAGATCATGCTAACTTTATTCTAGTAGATCAAGATACTACCAAAAGGATCAAAATAAGAAAAACGGTAAAGATAGGAGTGTGATGGTGATACGATACCGGGGAAACTCCCCCAAGCTTGGCAGTTGCCAAGGGGAGTGCCCATACCCATATGATTATGTCTCCTTCTTCGGGGTTGGTGATGATAGAGTTGAAAGTAGTGACGTCGGGTCATCATACATCGAGCGTAGGAGATCCTCCAACCTGCGGATAATACCTTTGAGTGCAGCTATGTGCTCCTTCAACAAAATATTTTCACTTGTGCGATACTTGTTTTGAATTTGAGCTAACTCAATCATCTTGAAAGCTTCAATTTCGGTTGAAGTAAAGAGGTTTGGGAGAGGTTGAAGGATGTCTTCTCCTTCCATTGCCGGAGCTTGATCTTCCTCCGCCGTCTTGATCCTTTTCTCCTTGTTGGTCTCCCGGGTCCTTCCCTCTTCAGATTTATCTTCATTAGCCAAGCATCATTGCCCTCATTGTTGGAGGAGGAAGACGACATGATGCCTGGCCTCATCAACCTTAGCAGAAAACAGCTCGAAACAAGAACAGAGGATTTTTGCATGATACAAAGGTCAAAACCTTCGGGGGTATATATAATGATTTTTTTTACTGACCAAAAGGAGTAACATACAAGAAATCGGAGTCCGGGAGGCACACGAGCTGCCCACGAGGTAGGGGGCGCGCACAGGGGAAGGGGCACGCCCTCCACCCTCGTGGACGGCCCGTGTCTCTTCCGGACTGCCACTTATTTTTCTATTTTTCTAAATATTCCAAAACAATGAAAAATTGCCTTTAGAACTATTTTGGACTCGGTTTACTTACCGCATATCACATACCTCTTCCTTTTCGGAGTCTGAATCATTATGGAAAGTGTTCCTTATGTATTCCTCCCGGGTTACGGTTTCAATAACATTGGTTTCAACATTTATAGGATTACCTGAAATATAATGTTTGATTCTTTGACCGTTCACCACCTTCGGATTTGTGCCTTCGAAGTTGTTGATTTTTATGGCACCGGAATGATAGACATCCTCAATAACGTAAGGTCCTTCCCATTTAGAGAGAAGTTTTCCTGCAAAAAATCTTAAACGAGAGTTGTATAGCAAGACATAATCACCTACGTTAAACTCACGCTTTTGTATCCTTTTGTCATGCCATCTTTTAACTTTTTCTTTAAACAGCTTGGCATTCTCATAGGCCTGGGTTCTCCATTCATCAAGAGAGCTAATGTCAAATAACCTCTTCTCACCGGCAAGTTTGAAATCATAATTGAGCTCTTTGATAGCCCAATATGCCTTATGTTCTAGCACTAGAGGTAAGTGACATGCTTTTCCATAAACCATCTTATATGGAGACATACCCATAGGATTTTTGTATGGAGTTCTATAGGCCCATAATGCATCATCTAGTTTCTTGGACCAATTCTTCTAGACCTATTAACAGTCTTTTGCAAAATTAATTTCAGCTCTCTATTACTTAGTTCTACTTGACCACTAGTCCGTGGGTGATAAGGGGATGCAATTCTATGATTAACATCATACTTTGCAAGCATTTTACGGAATGCACCATGAATAAAGTGAAGGAAATATGCCCTAGAGGCAATAATAAAGTTGTTATTTATATTTCCTTATATCATGATAAATGTTTATTATTCATGCTAGAATTGTATTAACCGGAAACTTAGTACATGTGTGAATACATAGACAAAACAGAGTGTCCCTAGTATGCCTCTACTAGACTAGCTCATTGATCAAAGATGGTTATGTTTCCTAACCATAGACATGAGTTGTCATTTGATCAATGGGATCACATCATTAGGAGAATGATGTGATGGACAAGACTCATCCGTTAGCTTAGCACTATGATCGTTTAGTTTTACTGCTATTGCTTTCTTCATGACTTATACATGTTCCTATGACTATGAGATTATGCAACTCCCGAATACCGTAGGAACACCTTGTGTGCTATCAAACATCACAATGTAACTAGGTGATCATAAAGATGCTCTACATGTGTCTCCAAAAGTGTTCGTGGTGTTGGCATAGATCAAGACTAGGATTTGTCACTCCGAATGTCGGAGAGGTATCTCTGGGCCCTCTCGGTAATGTACATCATAATAAGCCTTGCAAGCAAAAGACTAATGAGTTAGTCACGAGATGATGTATTACGGAACGAGTAAAGAGACTTGCCGGTAACGAGATTGAACTAGGTATAGAGATACGGACGATCGAATCTCGGGCAAGTAACATACCAATGACAAAAGGAACAACGTATGTTGTTATGCGGTTTGACCGATAAAGATCTTCGTAGAATATGTAGGAGCCAATATAAGCATCCAGGCTCCGCTATTGGTTATTGACCGGAGATGAGTCTCGGTCATGTCTACATAGTTCTCGAACCCGTAGGGTCCGCACGCTTAACGTTTGATGAAGATCGGTATTATGAGTTTATGAGTTTTGATGTACCGAAGGAGTTTGGAGTCCCGGATGAGACCGGGGACATGACGAGGAGTCTCGAAATGGTCGAGACGTAAAGATCGATATATTGGACGACTATATTCGGACATCGGAAAGGTTCCGAGTGATTCGGGTATTTTTCGGAGTATATGGGCCTTATTGGGCCATACGGGAATAGAGGAGAAAAGCCAAAAGGAAGGAGGCGCGCCCCCCCCCCCTCTGGTCCGAATTGGACAAGGGGTGCAACCCCCTTTTCCTTCTCCCTCTCCACCTCTTTCCTTCCCTCCTACTCCGGAAAGGAAAGGGGAATCCTACTAGGACTTGGGAGTCCAAGTAGGACTCCCCACACTTGGTGCGCCCCCTCTAGGGCCGGCCTCTCCCTTGCTCCTTTATATACGGCGATAGGGGGGCACCCTAGGACACACAAGTTGAATTTTTTTAGCCGTGTGCGGTGCCCCTCTCCACAAAAACACACCTCGGTCATACCGTTGCAGTGCTTAGGCGAAGCCCTCTGCCGGTAGATACATCATATCTGTCACCACGCCGTCGTGCTGGTGAAACTCTCCCATGAAGCTCAACTGGATCAAGAGCTCGTGGGACGTCATCAAGCTGAACATGTGCTGAACGCGGAGGTGCCGTACGTTCGGTGCTTGATCGGTTGGATCGCGAAGAAGTTCGACTACATCAACCGCGTCAGTTGACGCTTCCGCTCCCGGTCTACGAGGGTACGTAGACACACTCTTCCCCTCGTTGCTATGCATCTAGTAGATAGATCTTGCGTGATCGTAGGAAAATTTTGAAAATACTACGTTCCCAACAGTGGCATCAAGAGCCAGGTCTATGCGTAGATGATATGCACGAGTAGAACACAATGAGTTGTGGGCGATACTAGTCATACTGCTTACCAGCATGTCATACTTTGCTTCGGCGGTATTGTGAGATGAAGCGGCCCGGACCGACATTACGCGTACGCTTACGCGAGATTGGTTTCACCGTTATGAGCACTCGTTGCTTAAAGGTGACTGGCGGGTGTCTGTCTCTCTCACTTTAGCTAAATCAAGTGTGCCTACGCCCGGTCCTTGTGAAGGTTAAAACATCACATACTTGACGAAACATCGTTGTGGTTTTGTATGCGTAGGTAAGAACGGTTCTTGCTAAAGCCCGTAGCAGCCACGTAAAACTTACAACAACAAAGTAGAGGACGTCTAACTTGTTTTTGCAGGGAATGTTGTGATATGATATGGTCAAGACATGATGAGTTATACGGTTTTGTATGAGATGATCATGTTTTGTAAAGTTATCGGCAAATGGCAGGAGCCATATGGTTGTCGCTTTATTGTATGAAATGCAATCGCCATGTAATTGCTTTACTTTATCACTAAGCGATAGCGATAGTCGTAGAAGCAATAGTTGGCGAGACGACAATGATGCTACGATGGAGATCAAGGTGTCGCGCCGGTGACAAAGGTGATCATGACGGTGCTTTGGAGATGGAGATCAAAAGCACAAGATGATGATGGCCATATCATGTCACATATTTTGATTTGCATGTGATGTTTATCTTATTATGCTTAGAACGACGGTAGCATTATAAGATGATCCCTTACAAAATTTCAAGGTACAAGTGTTCTCCCTGAGTATGCACCGTTGCGAAAGTTCTTCATGCCGAGACACCACGTGATGATCGGGTGTGATAAGCTCTACGTTCAAATACAATGGGTGTAAGACAGTTTTGCACATGCAGAATACTCGGGTTAAACTTGACGAGCTTAGCATATGCAGATATGGCCTCGGAACACTAGAGACCGAAAGGTCGAGCGTGAATCATATAGTAGATATGATCAACATAAGATGTTCACCATTGAAACTAATCCATCTCACGTGATGATCGGACATGGTTTAGTTGATTTGGATCACGTGATCATTTAGATGACTAGAGGGATGTCTATCTAAGTGGGAGTTCTTAAGTAATATGATTAAATTGAACTTTAATTTATCATGAACTTAGTCCTCGTAGTATTAGCATATCTATGTTGTAGATCAATAGCTCACGATGTTGCTCCCCGTTTATTTTTTATATGTTCCTAGAGAAAACTAAGTTGAAAGATGTTAGTAGCAATGATGCGGAATTGTTCCGTGATCTGAGGATTATCCTCATTGCTGCACAGAAGAATTATGTCCTTGATGCACCGCTAGGTGACAGACCTATTGCAGGAGCAGATGTAGACGTTATGAATCGGGACTTCAAAAACGTTTTGAATGCCACGGAGCATATAAGATGTTCCAAGAGTTGAAATTAGTATTTCATACTCATGCCCGTGTCGAGAGGTATCAAACTTCTAACAGTACTTTGCCTACAAGATGGAGGAGAATAGCTCAACCAGTGAGCATGTGCTCAGATTGTCTGGGTACTACAATTACTTGAATCAAGTGGGAGTTAATCTTCCAGATAAGATAGTAATTGACAAAGTTCTCTAGTCACTATCACCAAGTTAGTAGAACTTCGTGATGAACTATAATATGCAAGGGATGACAAAAGTAATTCCTGAGCTCTTCGCGATGCTGAAGTCGGCGAAGGTAGAAATCATGAAAAAGCATAAAGTGTTGATGGTTAACAAGACCACTTGTTTCAAGTAAAGGGCAAAGGGATAGAAGGGGAACTTCAAGAAGAATGACAAGCAAGTTATCACTCCCATGAAGAAACCCAAAGCTAAAACTCAAGCCTGAAACTAAGTGCTTCTACTGCAAAGGAAATGGTCGCTGGAAGTGGAACTGCCCTAGATACTTGGCGGATAAGAAGGATGGCAAAGTGAACAAAGGTATCTTTTGATATACAGATTATTGATGTGTAATTTACTAGTGTTCATAGCAACCCCTTGGTATTTGATACCGGTTCAGTTGCTAATATTAGTAACTCGAAACGATAATTGCAGAGTGAACAGAGACTAATTAAAGGTGAAGTGACGATGTGTGTTGGAAGTGGTTCCAAGATTGATATGATCATCATCGCACACTCCCTATACTTTCGGGATTAGTGTAAAACCTAAATAAATGTTATTTGGCATTTGCGTTGAGCATGAATATGATTTGATCATATTTGTTGCAATACGTTTATTCATTTAAAGTCATAGAATAATTGTTATTCTGTTTACATGAATAAAACCTTCGATGGTCATACACCCAATGAAAATAGTTTGTTGGATCTCGATCGTGGTGATACACATATTCATAATATTGAAGCCAAAAGATGCAAGGTTAATAATGATAGTGCAACTTATTTGTGGCACTGCCGTTTAGGTCATAATGGTGTAAAGCGCATGAAGAAACTCCATAGTGATGGACTTTTGGAATCACTTGATTATGAATCACTTGGTGCTTGCGAACCATGCCTCATGGGCAAGATGACTAAAACTCCGTTCTCTGGAACAATGGAGCGAGCAACAGATTTGTTGGAGATCATACATATAGATGTATGTGGACCAATGAGTGTTGAAGCTCGCGGCGGGTATCGTTATTTTCTGACCTTCACTGATGATTTGAGCAGATATGGGTATGTCTACTTAATGAAGCACAAGTCTGAAACATTTGAAAAGTTCAAAGAATTTCAGAGTGAAGTGGAGAATCATCGTAACAAAAAAATAAGAGTTTCTACGATATGATCGTAGAGGTAAAATATTTGAGTTAGCGAGTTTGGCCTTCAGTAAATACAATGTGAAATAGTTTCACTACTCACGCCACCTGGAACACCACAGTGTAATGGTGTGTCCGAACGTCATAACCGTACTTTATTAGATATGGTGCGATCGATGATGTCTCTTACCGATCTACCACTATCGCTTTTGGGGTTATGCATTAGAGACGGCTACATTCATGTTAAATAGGTCACCATCTAAATCCGTGGAGATGACACCGTATGAACCGTGGTTTGACAAGAAACCTAAGCTGTCATTTCTTAAAGTTTGGGACTGCGATGCTTATGTGAAAAAGTTTCAACATGATAAGCTCAAACCCAAATTGGAGAAGTAAATCTTCATAGGATACCCAAAAGAAACTGTTGTGTACACCTTCTATCACAGATCCGAAGGCAAGGTCTTTGTTGCTAAGAGTGGATCCTTTCTAGAGAAGGAGTTTCTCTCGAAAGAAGTGAGTGGGAGGAAAGTAGAACTTGATGAGGTAATTGTACCTTCTCCCGAATTGGAAAGTGGAACATCACAGAAACTAGTTCCAGTGATTCCTACACCAATTAGTGAGGAAGCTAATGATGATGATCATGAAACTTCAGATCAAGTTTCTGCTGAACTTCGTAGATCAACCAGAGTTCGTTCCGCACCAGAGTGGTACGGCAACCCGGTTCTGGAAGTCATGTTACTGGACCATGATGAACCTACGAACTATGAGGAAGCGATGATGAGCCCAGATTCCGCAAAATGGCTTGAGGCCATGAAATCTGAGATGGGATCCATGTATGAGAACAAAGTGTGGACTTTGGTTGACTTGCCCGATGATCGGCAAGCCATCGAAAATAAATGGATCTTCAAGAGGAAGACTGACGCTGATGGTAATGTTACTGTTTACAAAGCTTGACTTGTTGCGAAAGGTTTTCAACAAGTTCAAGGAGTTGACTACGATGATACTTTCTCACCCGTAGCGATTCTTAAATCTGTCCGAATCATGTTAGCAATTACCGCATTTTATGAAATTTGGTAAATGGATAACAAAACTGCATTCTTTAATGGATTTATTAAAGAAGACTTGGGGCGGCGGCTGGGAACGTGCTCGCCCCCACGCCTAAAATAGCGCCGGCTGACCCCCAAGCGGCGGTTTTCGGCGCGTCTTGGGGGCGCAACGGCTGGAGATGCTCTAAAAGAGTCTGTTTTGAGAGAAAATAAGGAAAACATATGCGACGATGTAGAACTCACAAAAGAGCCTTCATGTTTTTTTACCTCCTCCAAGACACGTTCATCTTGTTTAATATTTTTATTTCAACCAAAAGGTTTTGTCAATCCTAAAGGTGCTAACAAAATGTGCAAGCTCCAGCGATCCATCTATGGACTGGTGCAAGCATCTTGGAGTTGGAATATACGCTTTGATAAGTTGATCAAAGCATATAGATTTATACAGACTTGCGGTGAAGCCTGTATTTACAAGAAGTGAGTGGGAGCACTACAACCTTTCTGATAAGTATATGTGGATGACATATTGTCGATCGGAAATGATGTAGAATTTTCTGGAAAGCATAAAGGAGTGTTTGAAATGAGTTTTTCAAAGAAAGACCTTGGAGAAGCTGCTTACATATTGGGCATCAAGATCTATAGAGATAGATCAAGACGCTTGATAAGACTTTCGATGAGTACATACCTTGATAAGATTTTGAAGTAGTTCAAAATGGATCAGTTAAAGAAGGAGTTCTTGCCTGACTTGTAAGGTGTGAAGTTGAGTAAGACTCAAAGCCAGACCACGGCAGAAAATTATAGAGAGAATGAAAGTCATTCCCTATGCCTCAGCCATAGGTTCTATAAAGTATGCCATGCTGTGTACCAAACATGTTGTGTACCTTGCCATGAGTTTGTCAGGGGGGTACAATAGTGATCCAGGAGTAGATCACTGTACAGCGGTCAAAATTATCCTTAGTAACTGGATGACTAAGGAAATGTTTCTCGATTATGGAGGTGATAAAGAGTTCGTCGTAAAGGGTTACGCCAATGCAAGCTTTGACACTAAATCCAGATGACTCTAAGTATCAATCTGGATGCGTATTGAAAGTGGGAGCAATTAGCTAGAGTAGCTCCATGCAGAGCATTGTAGACATAGAAATTTGCGAAATACATACGGAGCTGAATGTGACAGACCCGTTGACTAAACTTCTCTCACAAGCAAAACATGATCACACCTTATTACTCTTGGGTATTAATCACATAGCGATGTGAACTAGATTATTGACTCTAGTAAACCCTATGGGTGTTGGTCACATGGCGATGTGAACTATGGGTGTTATTCACATAACGATGTGAACTATCGGTATTAAATCACATGGCGATGTGAGCTAAATTATTGACTCTCGTGCAAGTGGGAGACTGAAGGAAATATGCCCTGGAGGCAATAATAAAGTTGTTATTTATATTTCCTTATATCATGATAAATGTTTATTATTCATGCTAGAATTGTATTAACCGGAAACTTAGTACATGTGTGAATACATAGACAAAACAGAGTGTCCCTAGTATGCCTCTACTAGACTAGCTCATTGATCAAAGATGGTTCTGTTTCCTAACCATAGACATGAGTTGTCATTTGATCAATGGGATCACATCATTAGGAGAATGATGTGATGGACAAGACCCATCCGTTAGCTTAGCACTATGATCGTTTAGTTTTACTACTATTGCTTTCTTCATGACTTATACATGTTCCTATGACTATGAGATTATGCAACTCCCGAATACCGTAGGAACACCTTGTGTGCTATCAAACATCACAACGTAACTGGGTGATCATAAAGATGCTCTACAGGTGTCTCCAAAAGTGTTCGTGCTGTTGGCATAGATCAAGACTAGGTTTTGTCACTCCGAGTGTCGGAGAGGTATCTCTGGGCCCTCTCGGTAATGTACATCATAATAAGCCTTGCAAGCAAAAGACTAATGAGTTAGTCACGAAATGATGTATTACGGAACGAGTAAAGAGACTTGCCGGTAACGAGATTGAACTAGGTATAGAGATACCGACGATCGAATCTCGGGCAAGTAACATACCAATGACAAAAGGAACAACGTATGTTGTTATGCGGTTTGACCGATAAAGATCTTCATAGAATATGTAGGAGCCAATATGAGCATCCAGGTTCCGCTATTGGTTATTGACCGGAGATGAGTCTCGGTCATGTCTACATAGTTCTCGAACCCGTAGGGTCCGCACGCTTAACGTTTGATGACGATCGGTATTATGAGTTTTGATGTACCGTAGGAGTTCGGAGTCCCGGATGAGACCGGGGACATGACGAGGAGTCTTGAAATGGTCGAGACGTAAAGATCGATATATTGGACGACTATATTCGGACATCGGAAAGGTTCCGAGTGATTCGGGTATTTTTCGGAGTATATGGGCCTTATTGGGCCATACAGAAATAGAGGAGAAAGGCCAAAATGAAGGAGGCGCGCGCCCTCCCCCCCCTCTGGTCCGAATTGGACAAGGGGTGCAGCCCCCTTTTCCTTCTCCCTCTCCACCTCTTTCCTTCTCTCCTACTCCGGAAAGGAAAGGGGAATCCTACTAGGACTTGGGAGTCCTAGTAGGACTCCCCACACTTGGCACGCCCCCTCTAGGGCCGGCCTCTCCCTTGCTCCTTTATATACGGCGACAGGGGGGCACCCTAGGACACACAAGTTGAATTGTTTTAGCCGTGTGCGGTGCCCCTCTCCACAAAAACACACCTCGGTCATACCGTTGCAGTGCTTAGGCGAAGCACTGCGCCGGTAGATACATCATATCTGTCACCACGCCGTCGTGCTGGCGAAACTCTCCCGTGAAGCTCAACTGGATCAAGAGCTCGTGGGACGTCATCAAGCTGAACGTGTGCTGAACGCGGAGGTGCCGTACGTTCGGTGCTTGATCGGTTGGATCGCGAAGAAGTTCGACTACATCAATCGCGTCACTTGACGCTTCTGCTCCCGGTCTACGAGGGTACGTAGACACACTCTTCCCCTCGTTGCTATGCATCTAGTAGATAGATCTTGCGTGATCGTAGGAAAATTTTGAAAATACTACCTTCCCAACATAAAGTGTGAACCACCATCAGTCATTAAGTATCTAGGGACTCCAAACCTCGGAAAAATAAATTCTTTAAGCATCTTAATAGGTGTTGTGATTAGCACTACTAGTTGGAATAGCTTCTACCCACTTAGTAACGTAATCAACAGCAACTAAAATATGTGTATATCCATTAGAGGAAGGGAACGGTCCCATATAATCAAAGCCCCAAACATCAAACGGTTCAATAACAAGTGAATAATTCATAGGCATTTCTTGACGTCTACTAATATTACCAATTCTTTGACATTCATCACAAGATAAGACAAACTTACGGGCAACCTTGAAGAGAGTAGGCCAATAAAAACCAGATTGCAGTACCTCATGTGCAGTTCTATCTCCAGCATGGTGTCCTCCATAAGCTTCGGAGTGGCACTTGCGTAGGATCTGTTCCTGTTCATGCTCAGGTCAACGTCTAATAATACCATCTACTCCTTCTTTATGAAGATGTGGGTCATCCCAGAAGTAATGTCTCAAATCATAGAAGAACTTTTTCTTTTGCTGGTATGTGAAGCTAGGAGGTATAAACTTAGCAACAATGTAATTAGCATAATCAGCATACCATGGAGCAGTACGAGAAGTATTTATGACAGCTAATTGTTCATCAGGAAAGCTATCATCAATAGGTTGTGGGTCATCAAGTATATTATCTAGCCTAGACAAGTTATCTGCAGCGGGGTTCTTAGTTCCCTTTCTATCAATAATATGCAAGTCAAATTCTTGCAACAAGAGAAACCAACTAATAAGTCTAGGTTTAGCATCTTTCTTTTCCATAAGGTATTTGATAGCAGCATGATCAGTGTGAATAGTTATTTTAGAATCAACAATATAAGGTCTAAACTTATCACAAGTAAATACAATTGTTAAAAATTCCTTCTCGGTAGTAGCATAATTTCTCTGGGCACTGTCTAGGGTTTTACTAGCATATTGGATAACATTCAATTTCTTATCAAGTCTTTGCCCTAGAACATCACCTACAACATAATCACTAGCATCGCACATAATCTCAAAGGGTAAATTCCAGTCAGGAGGCTGGACAATAGGTGCAGAGATCAATGCTTTCTTAAGTATTTCAAATGCTTCTAGACAATCATCATCAAATACAAAAGGAATATCTTTTTGTAAGAGATTAGTCCGAGGCCTGGAGATTTTGGAGAAGTCCTTAATGAACCTCCTATAAAACCCGACATGACCAAGGAAACTTCGTATACCTTTAATGTCCTTGGGACACGGCATCTTTTCAATAGCATCAACTTTAGCTTTGTCAACTTCAATACCTCTTTCATAGATTTTATGTCCCAAGACAATGCCTTCATTAACCATAAAGTGGCACTTCTCCCAATTCAAGACAAGATTAGTGTCATCACATCTCTGCAAAACTCGATCAAGGTTGCTTAAGCAATCATCAAAAGAAGTTCCGTAAACGGAGAAATCATCCATGAAAACCTCAACAATCTTTTCACAAAAATCAGAGAATATAGCCATCATGCATCTTTGAATGGTAGCAGGTGCATTACATAAACCAAAATGCATACGTATATAAGCAAAGGTACCGAAAGGACAAGTAAAAGTGGTCTTTTCTTGATCCCCTGTTGACACAGGTATTTGAGAGAAACCAGAATAACCATCTAGAAAGCAAAAATGAGTATGTTTGGATAACCGTTCTAGCATTTGATCAGTAAAAGGCAAAGGGTAATTATCTTTCTTAGTAGCTTTATTTAATTTGCGGAAATGAATTACCATTCTATAACCTGTAACAATTCTTTGTGGGATCAATTCATCTTTATCATTAGGAACAACCGTCATACCTCCCTTCTTAGGGACACAATGGAAATGACTTACCCACTAGCTATCGGCAACCGGATAGATAATACCTGCCTCTAGAAGCTTTAGTATTTCCTTCCTTACCACTTCTTTCATATTAGGATTTAACCGTCGTTGATGATCAATAACCGGTTTAGCGTTTTCTTCCAATTTTATCTTGTGTTGGCATAAAGTGGGACTGATGCCCTTAAGATCATCCAGACTATATCCAATAGCAGCACGGTGCTTCTTCACAGTTTTCAATAGTTTTTCTTCTTCCTGCTCTGAAAGGTAAGCACTAATAATAACATGATATATCTTCTTTTCATCAATGTAACATCCCAAATTTTCAATTTAGAATGTTATACATAGATCATAGTTGCATTGCATGCTTTTTGCATTTTTGCTTGTGGCGTTCCTCGAAATTCTAAGCAACTCAAGGACCTACGGAGAGAGTTGGGAATTTACCGTTTTCGTATTTGAGTTCGCTCGAATACCGGTACGAGGACAGTGTGATTCTAATTATTTTTCTCTCCTAAAAATATTTCTAAATACAAAATATGAGCGGAGATAATATGACTTCTCCAAAATAACAGAAATATTGGAGGAAAAATGTTAAAATCACTTTTGGTATTTTTCTGGATTTATTTGCGATTTTATTTGCATAGGAAAAATGCGCGTTTTACAAAATTGCATTTAGATCCGGGCAAAATGTTCACTTTGTCCTAAATATTATTAGAGGACGGTGAAAATTTATTTCGGGATTTTTGGAGTCCGTTTAGTATTTCTTTCGTTAGTTTTTCTGCGCCAGGACTCTATTTAAAAAAAAAGGGGCAACCGACTTAGAGTCGTACTAGCCCATGATTCTGGGCTTTATAAGCCAGCCGCCCCGGCCCGACAAGCCCAGCCGCCGCCGCCCCCTGCCCTAACGCCGCCCGCGCCGCCGCCGCACTTCGCGGCCCGCGCCGCCGCCGCACTCCGCCGCCGCGCCGCCGCCGCACTCCGCCGCCGCGCCGCCGCCGCACTTCGCCGCCGCCCCGTCGCTGCACTCCGCCGCCGCGCCGCCGCCGCACCTTTCCGCCGCCCTGCCGCCGCACCCCGCCGCCGCGCCGCCGCCGCACCTTGCCGCAGCCCTGCCGCCGCACCCCGCCGCCCCACCTTGCCGCCGCCTCGCCGCCCCGCCGCCTCGCCCGCCGGACCGCCGCTCGCCAGAGTTCGTCGTTGAGGTAGATAACGGTTTTTCTTTTAGAACCGAAAGGTTTTAGTAAAACCGTAGATCTGTTTTTTATGAGGTTAGATCGGTTCGGTTTTTCGTCGGTTTAGTTATTTAGCGGACGTTCGTCCGTACGTTCGTTTTAACGAACGGTTTTCGTCCGTTAGCCGCAGACAGCGAACGTTCGTTCGTTAGCCTGTTCGTCCGTTTTCTTTTTTCGGGGTATTTATCCGCGATTATTCCGATCGCGATTTCTGCCCTGATCTTGTTTTTCGTTTTTCTTTTCGCTCGAGAGTGGGAATCAGGTGATTCAAAATCCCAGATCTTCGTCTCGATGCCCTCTTTACGTTTAACCAACTTGAACAAGGTTTTGGCTACTGTAAAATTTTACTTTACGCCAATTAGCAAACCGGAGCTCGTTTCTTTCGCAGTTTGAGTTTCGTTGCTTCTTTCGAGTTGATTCTTTTTGCAAACCAGAGTTCTTAAGTTGAACTTTCTGGTTAGATCTCTTATTTGAGTTTTACCCGTGCATTAGTTAAGTACTTATTGTGTGCTTGTTTGTTTGCGATAGAGTACCCGGAGTGCGCCGCTTGCTACTTTGAATCTCTAGGTTTTGCGGATCATCAGCAAGGCAAGTAACACTTTGATCATACTTTCCAATTACCCAGTTTTCATTGCATTAGTCCAACCCTCACACATTGCATGAGTAGGATCAATTAACATGTGGGACTGGGAAGTAGATTGAGGTAGTACCTATTACCTGCATTACATTCAAACCTTTGGGAGTTACTTCTACGTTTGCTGTTAGGACATGCTATGCTCGTAGACGTTGATTGGGTGAGTGTATCCATGACAGATGTGAGTTTGTTAATTAATGGTTCAACTTATGGTGGCAACATTAACACACATCTGGGTGGATTGAGGCATCTGGGTATTCCAGTGATTGCCTGTTTTTCTTTTGGACCGCCACCCAGGCTCAAAGGGATCATGAGATTTTTCATACTAGAAACTTCCGTGTGCAGCCACATGCCAATATGGGCTCTGGCATAGTTGAGTAAGTTGTGGGAAACCTTTCCATGATGGGCTAGCAGATGTAGAGGGTTTGTAGGTGTACCGGCCTATCTATCTAGTTAAGGGGACCTCTTCGGAAAGACTGTGTCTCGGTCATCCGTTTCTCAAACACCATGCAGTGCGAGAAACCAAACGGAAGCGATCAAGTCTTGTGGGGAAAGGTGCACAAACCTCTGCAGAGTGTACAAACTGATCATGATTAGTCGTGTCCCTGGTTACGAACGTCTTGAGTATCTAGTACTTGGATTATCATGTGAATCTCATCATGTTACTCTAATAAATATTGTTGGGTTTAAGGATGATTTTTAATTGGGGTTGAGAGGATGTCTATCTTCTAAACGATGTTTCAACTACCATGATAGTTAAAATAAAATCTATTCCTTTGAAGTAGGGAAAAATTGGCTTTATGCAAAAACTTAACCATAGAGCTTTCCACCAGCCAAATATGCATGCAGTATAGCATTTATTCTGTTACTTGCAAATACTTGTGTTATCTTGCCAGCATATTCCATGTGCTGACCTATTTTTGGGCTGCAACGTTCATGTTGCAGACTTTTCAGACGACGAGTAAGGTGCCTTTTAGGTCGTGGTTCTATACTCAGTGATGCCGTTGGAGTTGATGGACTCACTTATCTTCCAAGCCTTCCGCTGTTATCGTGTTAGATGGCCTTAAGCCATTTTTATTGTAATAAGTTCATCGTTGGAACTATCGATGTAATAAGTGTGTGATTGCTACTCTGTTATAAATCCTTCAAGTACTGTGCGTGTCAGCATTACTGATCCAAGGATGACACTGATGCACAGAGATCAGACTGTTTGAGGTCTGGTCGCTACAAGATGGTATCAGAGCACACGCTGACTGTAGGACACGACCACTAAGCTAAAGCCCTAGAGCACTATTCACTCTTCTCTTTTCTCACTCCTCGTCTTTTCTACTCTTTTAGGATGGTGGATGCAAAGAACAAGTTCACGCAACCGGATGATGATACACCATTTGGACGACACCTGAAGGAAGTCACCAGATATCTAAACATTGGACTACCAAGCTTTACCGGGACCTACAATGCCACTCTACCTGAGGAGGAGCGTTGGTTGATTCAAGCCCAAGTTCCAGGAAGGACGTTCGAGCCCATCACTGCACTCATAGCATTTTCTTTTAATGCGCCTACATGGAGCCTAGGTAGGAGCATGGCAGCCCACATCGCGATGGGAAGGATTGGAGAAGTCTACAAGCAGGAGCTAAAGGACACCATATACCAGATTTGTGGACGCCGAGATGAGAATTGGGATATGATCAGTACCCGGAAGGATAGATCCATTGGAGCCTTCATCCAGGAGTTGAACCATCACATTCGTCGCCAGGAGCACCAGATGTGTGCAGGGATGATAGAATTGAAGAAAGCCCTAAATAGGAATTTGGAGCTAGAGGAAGAACTCAAGTCTACGCGCGACGGATACGAGGAGGAGATGCTAATACTTGTGGAGAAGAATGATGACTTGACACAGAAGTTAGGGATACTCATGGGAGAAGAAGACGAGGAAGAAGAACCCAAGGAGATTCCACCGGAAGACTACATCATCATTGACGACACGGATTCGGAACTTGATGATAGCAAAGATGAAGACTATGAAGATGAAGCTGGAGCAGATATCATGGAATCCTCTGTCGATCAATATTTTTAGAAGACCACCCTGTGACTAGTAGTTTACCTCCATATATTAGTTTTAGAGCACTTTTGTAACGTTAGATTTGTAAGATATTGCTTGAAATTGATTGGCGTGATATGATTGTGTTGGTCTCATGTGCATATGGGTAGTGATTTTCCCTTAGACCTCTTTTCTATTCTAATCTCTTCCGTCTACACCCATCAGATGCCTCCAAGACATGAGCCCGGATTTGAGTTTCCCCCTGAGCTCACCCAGTTGATCCAGCAGCAGAACACCCTGATGCAACTTCTTGTCCAGAACACTCAGAATAACCAGAACAACAACAACCCTCCACCACCACCACCCGTGGACAACCTGACACGTTTCTTAAGGTTGCAACCACCCGTGTTTGCTAGCAGCATCGAACCAATAGTGGCTGATGTCTGGCTACGCAAGATTGGAAGGGATTTGACCACCGCCAATTGCTCGGATGCTGAGAAGGTGAGATTTGCCGCACACCAGTTGTCTGGACCAGCCGTAGCATGGTGGGAGAATTACACAGCTACTTTCCCCATAGCCAATGTGACTTGGGATCAGTTTCAGCAAGCTTTTCGTACCGCCCATGTCTCAACTGGAGCTATGAGTATGAAGAAGCAGGAGTTTCGCAATTTGCGCCAAGGCAACCGTACTGTGGCCCAGTACGTGGATGAGTTTAGTACCCTATCTCGTTATGCCCCAGATGATGTGGCCACAGATGCCGCTAAGCAGGAGAGATTCATGGAAGGGCTGAATGATGAGATGAGTGTATAGTTGATATTGGCAACTTTCAATAATTACCAGGAGCTGGTTGACCGCGCCCTAATGATTGAAAGGAAGCACCACCAGATTGAAAGTCGCAAAAGGAAGTATGGACAAGGAAAGTATAACTCTGGAGCTGAGCAGAAGCCTCGTTTTACCCCTAAAACAGTAGGACAGTTCCAACATACCCATGGAGGAGGTAGCTCGCACAATCACAATGGCACCAAGAATGGAAATGGAAATGGAGCAAATGGTAACCAGAGCCGCCCTACACCGTCCACACCCACCAAGAAGGATTTCATCCATGTGACTTGTTACAAGTGCGGGAAGAATGGACATTATGCCAATGAATGCCCAGAAGCTAAGAATGGGAACGGCAATGGAAGCGCCGCAAAGAAGCCCAACCCGTTCAACAAAGGACAAGTGAACCACGTGACTGTGGAGGAGGTAGAAGAGCAACCAGATGCTGTTGTCGGTAAGTTTTTGGTTAAGACATTTACCGCAATAGTTCTTTTCGATACTGGTGCATCACATTCATATATTTGAAGGGGATTCATAAATAGACATAGGATGTCCAGCCGAGTTCTTAAGACCCCCCATGTTAGTAAGTTCACCTGGAGCAGATTATATGGCACACCAAGGATGTTTTCAGACGCCATTGATCATAGGACGCCATACTTTCCCCTCTGACCTAATAGTCCTGGAGTCACAAGGATTGGATGTGATATTAGGTATGGATTGGCTATCGAAGTATGGAGGTAACATTGACTGTGCCAGTAAGTCTATTTTGCTCACCACCTCGGAGGGAAAAAGAATTAAGTATGTATCTAGGCATTCGCCAATAAGGACTCAAGTACATTCTCTCACGGGAGTTGTTCAGGAGGAAGTGCCAGTAGTGAAGGATTATCCGGATGTGTTTCTAGAGAAGTTACCTGGCATGCCACCGGATAGAGATATAGAGTTTCTGATTGAACTTTTGCCAGGCACCGGGCCAATTTCTAAGAGACCATATAGGATGCCCGCAAAGGATTTGGAGGAGATTAAGAAGAAGATTAAGGAGTTACTGGATAAAGGATTCATACGCCCAAGTTCTTCGCCTTGGGGTTCGCCAGTACTTTTAGTGGAAAAGAAGGATGGATCGTTAAGCATGGTTGTTGATTACCGAGGGCTGAACGAAGTAACGATCAAGAACAAGTACCCATTGCCGATGATCAATGATCTGTTCGATAGATTGCAAGGAGCTAAGATATTTTCCAAGATCGATCTACGATCAGGGTACCATCAATTGAAGATCCGAGAGCAGGATATACCTAAGACGGCCTTTACCACCAGGTACGGGTTGTATGAGTATACCGTTATGTCTTTTGGTCTGACTAACGCACCAGCATACTTTATGAACCTGATGAACAAAGTGTTTATGGAGTATTTGGATAAGTTCGTCGTAGTGTTCATAGATGATATATTGATCTTCTCGAAGGATGAAGAGGAGCATGCAGAGCATTTGCGTTTGGTATTGGAGAAGCTCAGAGAACATCAGTTATATGCCAAGTTTAGCAAATGCGAGTTTTGGTTGAAGGAAGTCGGATTTCTCGGACACGTTATATCTGGAGAAGGAATAGCAGTAGATCCCGCTAAGGTGGACACTGTGACCCATTGGGAAGCACCAACAACAGTTGGAGAGATCCGGAGTTTTCTTAGACTTGCAGGATACTACCGGAGATTTATTGAGAATTTCTTGAGGATTGCAAAGCCAATGACGGAGTTGTTAAAGAAGGACACCAAGTTCAGTTGGACAGAAGAATGTGAGGCCAGTTTCCAGGAATTAAAGAAAAGGTTGGTCTCATCCCCTGTGTTGATTCTGCCAGATCAACATAAGGATTATGAGGTGTACTGCGACGCTTCACGTCGAGGACTTGGAGCAGTCCTTATGCAGGAAGGAAGAGTTGTTTCGTATGCTTCACGACAGCTAAAACCTCATGAGCTGAACTATGCCACCCACGATTTGGAGTTAGCAGTCGAAGTGCATGGACTGAAGACGTGGAGACATTTTCTTATTGGAAACCATTGTGAAGTATATATGGATCACAAGAGTTTGAAGCATATATTCACTCAGAAGGAGTTAAATCTTAGGCAAAGGAGATGGCTGGAACTCATTAAGGATTACGACATGAGATTGCATTATCATCCCGGAAAGGCTAACGTAGTAGCCGATGCGCTAAGCCGTAAGAGCCATGTCAATACCCTAATGATGGAGGAATTTCCAAAGGAGTTAGCCGAGGACTTACGAGAACTACGTTTGGAAATAGTTCCGAGAGGCTACATAGCAACACTAGAAATCCAGTCTACCTTGATGGATAAAATCAGAGAAGCTCAGAAAACTGACGAGGAGGTTGTCTCTATAAAGGAGAGGATGAGCGAAGGAAGAGCTAAAGGTTTTCGTGAGGATGAACACGACACCCTATTGATGTCTACACACGCTTCTACTCTTGTAGACTATGTTGGGCCCCCAAGCGCAGAGGTTTGTAGGACAGCAGCAATTTCCCTCAAGTGGATGACCTAAGGTTTATCGAACTCATGGAAGTAGAGGTTGAAGATGGTCTCTCTCAAGCAACCCTGCAACTAAGATACAAGAAGTCTCTTGTGTCCCCAACACACCTAATACAACTAGGAGTTGTATAGATGCACTAGTTCGGCGAAGAGATGTTAAATGGCAAGTGATATGGATGGCAAAACAAAGTAATATAAATCTGTAATAAAAAGTGCAGCAAGCAAACAAGTGGTAAACGTGAGCACAAATGGTATTGCAATGGTGGAAACAAGGCCTAGGGATCATACTTTCACTAGTGGCAACTCCCAACAACATTAACATAATCGAATCACATGATATTTCCCATAAAACATGCAATGGAGACGCACCCGGAGGTCATTCCTTCGTGGTCAAGAGAGGACAAGAATTATGTAGGGCTACAAAAGCACACCTCAAAGTTCGTAGTTCTCAATCTAAGGATTTCCCAATGTCACCGCGGCCATCCAAAGAGAGTCCCACAATCACCACAACATATCTAAAGGATAGTCAAAGACAAGCACCAAGAGACTCTCAATCTTCAATCAACACACAAGAGAGGAAATCACTCATGAAAATATTTTTCTAATCCATGTCCAATAGACCACTGTCACCTTGGTCTCTGGGATTATACTAGATAAAGACAAGTGAGTACATCAATCCAATACATAGAGGAAGGGGAAATATCATGGGATCACCCTAGATTAACATAGCCTATGATCACAACGAAGATCACATCATGGGAGAGAGAGATAACCACATAGCTACACGTACGAGCCCTCGGCCCCGGAGAAGACTACTCACACATGGACATGGTGAGGAGGAGGTTGATGATGGTGTTGATGGAGAGGTGCAGCCCCGCGAGGAGGAGACGGCCGGCGGCAGCCATGGAGGCGGCGGCGGCGGCCCTTGGGGGCGCGGCGGCGGTGGCCCTAGGGGGCAGCGGCTCCTTGGCCCCCCTTCTTCCTGGTGGATGGTGCTGCAATGGTGCTGGTACTCCCCTCCAAGACGGCGGCTTGGGAGGAGGAAAATTCGTGGCCCTTGGAGACCTAGGTTTCCTCTCTTTATATAGACTCTCGGATTCCCGTCATCAGATTTTGGGCCTCAGTAAAACGGGCTTTACTCGGCCGTCCAGACTTCGATTTGGACGAATTTTATATCCATAAGCATCGCCTCGAAATTCCCCACAACTTTCGCAACTAGACTTTTTCCGTTTGACGTCGTCTTCGGGCCGGAACATGACCATCTTTAAAAAACGTTCTCAGACAGATTTCAGGAAAGTCGGAGTCCTACTCCAATACGACTCCTTTTGCGTTTTTGTCAATTTCCAAATAATTCCTACACAATAAAGTGTAAAACAAGAACATTGTGCACTTTTGCAACCATTAGTAGGTTAGTCCAAATATGATCAAAAGTGTATGGAAGTGCATAAATATCATAGCAATATCACACAAAAAGTGCATGGAGCAAGCAGAAATTATAGATATGTTTTGGACGTATCAACATCCCCAAGCTTAATTCCTGCTCGTCCTCGAGTAGGTAAATGATAACAAGCATAATTTCTGTGGTGACATGCTATTAATCATATAAGGACTTTTCACAATCACATGACAAAAGCTTACTGAGACAATGAATCTGTAGTAATTAAGTTGCCTCATGAGAAAATCACAAAGAACTGAAAGTTTTACAATATGATACTGAAACATCAAATAGATTTGTAGTGAGCATGGTGTGCAAATATGATAAAGTGATACCTCGCTTGCCCCCTTTAGTGAAGCAAAACATAAATGCAGGGGCACCTCGAAGGTTTAAGTGACGACTAGATACAATGATTTCAGAATAAACGATATCATAATCATGCAAAAGACAATGGTACTTTGGGACAATGCACATTACACTCAGAATGACAATCATGCTCTCAATAGTTGGTGCTTTAAAGAAGGTGGAGACTCTCGAACCGTGGCTTTTGATGGCAAGGTTGAAAACCCGTGGTCGGAAACAAAAACTAAACATGTACCAGAGCTCTTGGTTTTTAAAAATAGAGGTAATAATTTATTTATTTTAGAGATGCATATTTCGTCAACGAATGCTAGCAGATAATTCAATTACTTCTCGAGCTGGACAAGTTTCGAGGAACGGCTCCCGCACGAGGACGATCACATCCTCTTAATCTCCTTTGTTTATCACTGCCAAAGTTTTCTGATTTCTCATGAACAAAGTGTGAAGGAGGGTTTGTTTGTTTTATATTTTTTTAATGAGCCGGGCGCACTCTTTGCCAGTTCCTTCTCGTATTAGGGGTTTGCACATTAGACATGCAATCCCGGGGTGAAGCTTGTCCAACTTAAAAAGATCATGAATTAACTACTACTTCCTCATGAGCTAAAACAGAGACATAAAATAGAAATGCTTTTTTGAATAATTTCGAGATGGTACAAGATAGTCTTCGTTAGGAATGGCAGGTAAATACCATGTATAGGAAGGTATGGTGGACTCATATGGCATAACTGGTTTAAAGGATTTGGATGCACAAGCAGTCAGTCCGCTTAGTACAGGTGGAGGTTAGCAAAAGACTGGGAGCGACCAACTAAGAGAGCAATGACGGTCATAATCATGCAGAGCGACAAAGCAACATTGAATCGGGCATGGAAGTTATATCGCTACTCAGAAATTAAAGATCATCAAGGCTTGATAGACTTTCTTTACAGTCTTAAATATGCGTGAGCATATGCCAAGTCAATCAAAATAAATTCTTGGAGGAAGATATCACTAAACCATACCACATCATAGGCAAACAAATCATGTTGGTACTCCAATAACACATTGAGAACCCCCCCAGCTATTTGAGACTAACCATAAGAAAACATGAACTACTAAGCACCATTATGCACGTAGCATTTTTATCATAGACATATCAACCAGTGCAACAGAAGACAACTCTCTTAACAAGATAAGCATGATAACTAAAGAGAGTTCCAGCGACCAACTAAACAAAAGCTCTTCAAAAAGTAAAGCATGAAAACTAAGAGCTGAACATGACAGTAGCTATTGAAAGACCAAGAACATACACAGCAAAGATAAACATGAAAATTCTATGTTGTGTTCTAGGTTGAAGTGGAGCGGGTCTCTCTCCCACACAAAGAAAGCTGGGTTCCAACTCGTTATGAACAGCAAGCAAAGCTAAAGAAAACTAAAAAGGAAACTAAAAGCAAGACGCTCCAAGCGTAGCACATAACACATGAAGTGATAAAAATATAGTGGAACGAAAGACGAACTGATAATTGTTGATGGAGAAGGGGATGCACGGGGCCATCCCCAAGCTTAGACGCTTGAGTCTTCTTGAATATTTCTTGGGGGTGCACGGGGGCATCCCCAAGCTTGAGCGTCTGACACTCCGGGATCTTTTTATCATCTTGCCTCGCACACTTGAAAACTCCCTTCATACATAACTCATTATAATCTGATTAGCGAGGTTAGTACCCATAATAAAATAATTTTTCCTTGCTGGAAATAAGGATATTCTTGAAGGTCTACTGTTTCTCAAGATTGCCAAAAGGTTTTTGCAAAGAAAAAGCAAGCTCAAGGTTTGCAAAACGAAGGAAAGGCAAAACAGGACAGAATCTGTGAAAAACAGACCAACAGGTAGTAAATAATTTTTTCGGGGCACTTCTGCAACTCAAATCAAAAAACTCAGAACAGACACCCGAAAGCCAATTGTATAGAGCACGTTGTCGAAAAAATTCAGACCAAAAAGATGATCTGGTGATTTTATACGATTTTTTCTGTCCAAGGACATAATCTGTTTCCTGGACAACACGTCACAACTTTTGAACTTTCTTGCAATCAGAGGCTACACTTGGCACAAAGCTGAAAAGTAAAGATACAATGATGATGCTACTATAGTAACAACATCAAGACACAACAAAAGCAAAATAAAATTTATTCATTGTGGGCTGCCTACCAAAAGCGCTTTCTTTTATGCCTTTAAGCTAGGCATAAGACTTTAATGATGCTCTCGTAGGAATAAGAGTTGAAGAACAAAAGAGAGCATCAAGAAGCAAATACCAAACACATTTAAGCCTAACATGCTTCCTATGCATAGGAATATTGCAATAGAATAATTCATTGAAGCACAAAGCAATAAGCATAGGAAGACAAAACAAGTGCAGCTTCAAAACCTTCAACATAAAGAGAGGGAACTTGATATTATTGAAATATCTATAAGCATATGTTCCCTTCTCATAATAATTTTCAGTGGGATCACGAATAAACTCAACAATATAAGCATCACATAAAGCATTGTTACCATGATCCACATGCAAAAAGGTACTCTTACTCTCCACATAAGCATCTTTGGGGAGCCCATGGTTAGGACTTTTTAGCATTAATGTTTTCAGTCCCCCCCAAGCTTGAGCAATGCTTTCTCCGTCACGAGACCTAAAGTTATAGATATAGTTCCTGTCTTGATGAATTTCATGAAGAGGATAAAACTTAGTATAAAAGAGAGACATAAGCTCTTGCCAATCAAGCAAGTGCTAGTTATCGAGAAGCTTATACCAATCTGAAGCTTTATCTATAAGTGATACGGCGAACAATTTCCTCATGACAAACTCCCTTGATACACCTGCAAGCTTAAATAATGAACATAATTGTGACAGATATAGCAAGTGTTCACCGGGATGTCTGTCTCCTGCGTAACGATTAGCCAAAACATAATCGATAATACCAGCTGGTATTTTATAGGGCACAATTTCAGTAGGGGGAGGAGCAATCACCACAGGTGTGGGGCGTCTTCCCGCAAGCAACGATCCAATAGCAAGGTTGTCCATAAGCATAACTAGTGAAATAAAAACAAGAAACGAAAAGATTTAATTGCAAGATCTAAAGATATACCTTCAAGCACTCACTTCCCCGGCAACGGCGCCAGAAATAGCTTGATGTCTACACACGCTTCTACTCTTGTAGACTATGTTGGGCCCCCAAGCGCAGAGGTTTGTAGGACAGCAGCAATTTACCTCAAGTGGATGACCTAAGGTTTATCGAACTCAGGGAAGTAGAGGTTGAAGATGGTCTCTCTCAAGCAACCCTGCAACTAAGATACAAGAAGTCTCTTATGTCCCCAACACACCTAATACAACTAGGAGTTGTATAGATGCAATAGTTCGGCGAAGAGATGTTAAATGGCAAGTGATATGGATGGCAAAACAAAGTAATATAAATCTGTAATAAAAAGTGCAGCAAGCAAACAAGTGGTAAACGTGAGCACAAATGGTATTGCAATGGTGGAAACAAGGCCTAGGGATCATACTTTCACTAGTGGCAACTCCCAACAACATTAACATAATCGAATCACATGATATTTCGCATAAAACATGCAATGGAGACGCACCCGGAGGTCATTCCTTCGTGGTCAAGAGAGGACGAGAATTATGTAGGGCTACAAAAGCACACCTCAAAGTTCGTAGTTCTCAATCTAAGGATTTCCCAATGTCACCGCGGCCATCCAAAGAGAGTCCTGCAATCACCACAACATATCTAAAGGATAGTCAAAGACAAGCACCAAGAGACTCTCAATCTTCAATCAACACACAAGAGAGGAAATCACTCATGAAAATATTTTTCTAATCCATGTCCAATAGACCTCTGTCACCTTGGTCTCTGGGATTATACTAGATAAAGACAACTGAGTACATCAATCCAATACATAGAGGAAGGGGAAATATCATGGGATCACCCTAGATTAACATAGCCTATGATCACAACGAAGATCACATCATGGCAGAGAGAGATAACCACATAGCTACACGTACGAGCCCTCGGCCCCGGAGAAGACTACTCACACATGGACATGGTGAGGAGGAGGTTGATGATGGTGTTGATGGAGAGGTGCAGCCCCGCGAGGAGGAGACGGCCGGCGGCAGCCACGGAGGCGGCGGCGGCGGCCCTTGGGGGCGCGGTGGCGGCGGCACTAGGGGGCGGCGGCGGCGGCGGCCCTAGGGGGCAGTGGCTCCTTGGCCCCCCTTCTTCCTTGTGGATGGTGCTGCAATGGTGCTGGTCCTCCCCTCCAAGACAGCGGCTTGGGAGGAGGAAAATTCGTGGCCCTTGGTGACCTAGGTTTCCTCTCTTTATATAGACTCTCGGATTCCCGTCATCAGATTTTGGGCCTCAGTAAAACGGGCTTTACTCGGCCGTCCAGACTCCGATTTGGACGAATTTTATATCCATAAGCATCGCCTCGAAATTCCCCACAACTTTCGCAACTAGACTTTTTCCGTTTGACGTCGTCTTCGGGCCGGAACGTGAACATCTTTAAAAAACGTTCTGAGACAGATTTCAGGAAAGTCAGAGTCCTACTCCAATACGACTCCTTTTGCGTTTTTGTCAATTTCCAAGTAATTCCTACACAATAAAGTGTAAAACAAGAACATTGTGCACTTTTGCAACCATTAGTAGGTTAGTCCAAATATGATCAAAAGTGTATGGAAGTGCATAAATATCATAGCAATATCACACAAAAAGGGCATGGAGCAAGCTGAAATTATAGATACGTTTTGGACGTATCACTTATGGGTTGAGGACCGCATTTATGTGCCTAATGACCCGGAGATCAGGAAGTTGATTTTACAGGAGGCCCATGATTCACCATACTCGATTCACCCAGGAAATACTAAGATGTATTTGGATTTGAAGGTCATTTTCTGGTGGGCCGGTATGAAGAAAGATATCGCGGAGTATGTAGCAGTTTGTGATGTATGTGAGAGAGTAAAGGCAGAACATTAGAAGCCAGCAGGATTATTACAACCTATGCCGATACCCGAATGGAAGTGGGAGAAGCTTGGCATGGATTTTATCACCGGATTGCTCAGGACCAAAGCAGGATATGATTCAATTTGGGTAGTAGTGGACCGATTGACGAAGGTAGCCCACTTTATCCCTGTGAAAACCACATATACCAGTGCAAAGTTGGCAAAGATATACATGACCCGAATAGTATGTCTGCATGGAGTTCCGAGGAGCATCGTATCAGATAGAGGAACCCAGTTTACCTCAAAGTTCTGGAATCAGTTACATGAAACTTTGGGTACCAGACTAGAGTTTAGCACAGCTTTTCACCCGCAGACAGATGGACAGACTGAGAGAGTCAATCAGATTTTGGAAGTTATGCTGAGAGCCTGTGCACTAGATTATGGATCTAGTTGGGATGACAATTTGCCCTACGCGGAGTTCTCATACAACAACAGCTACCAAGCCAGTTTGAAGATGGCACCGTTTGAGGCATTGTATGGAAGGAGATGCCGAACACCGTTAATGTGGGATGAAGTTGGAGACCGACAGTTGTTTGGACCAGACTTAATCAAAGAGTCTGAGGAGAAGGTGAAGTTGATTCGAGATAGATTGAAGGTAGTTCAGTCCAGGCAGAAGAGTTATGCAGACTCGAAGCGCAAGGAGATAGCCTATGAGATCGGAGATAGAGCATACTTGAGAGTATCGCCTCTGGGAGGAGTTACACGTTTCGGAGTTAAAGGGAAGTTAGCCCCGAGATTTGTGGGTCCTTACCATGTTCTGGAACGCCTGGGAGAGGTTGCCTACAAGTTGGAATTGCCCGAAGGATTGTCAGGAGTGCACGATGTGTTTCACGTTTCACAGCTTAAGAAGTGCCATGCGGAGATGGCCGATATACCGCTTAGAGACACAGTACCCCTGGAAGCAATTCAGTCGGACAGTGATCTGACTTACGAGGAGAAGCCTGTTAAGATTCTCGAATTTTCGAGCAAAGTCACCCGCAGTAAGGTTATCAAGTTTTGCAAAATTCAGTGGAGTCACCACACCGAGGAAGAAGCCACCTGGGAACGAGAAGATGATCTACGCAAGGACCACCCACACCTGTTCTCTAGCCAAGTCGAATCTCGAGGGCGAGATTCATTCTAAGGGGGGTAGGTTTGTAACATCCCAAATTTTCAATTTGGAATGTTATACAAAGATCATAATTGCATTGCATGCTTTTTGCATTTTTGTTTGTGACGTTCCTCGAAATTCTAAGCAACTCAAGGACCTACGGAGAGAGTTGGGAATTTACCGTTTTCGTATTTGAGTTCGCTCGTATACCGGTACGAGGACAGTGTGATTCTAATTATTTTTCTTTCCTAAAAATATTTCTAAATACAAAATATGAGCGGAGATAATATGACTTCTCCAAAATAACAGAAATATTGGAGGAAAAATGTTAAAATCACTTTTGGTATTTTTCTGGATTTATTTGCGATTTTATTTGCATAGGAAAAATGCGCGTTTTTCAAAATTGCATTTAGGTCCGGGAAAAATGTTCACTTTGTCCTAAATATTATTAGAGGACGGTGACAATTTATTTCGGGGTTTTTGGAGTCTGTTTAGTATTTCTTTCGTTAGTTTTTCTGCGCCAGGACTATATTTAAAAAAAGGGGGGCAACCGACTTAGAGTCGTACTAGCCCAGGATTCTGGGCTTTATAAGCCAGCCGCCCCGGCCCGACAAGCCCAGCCGCCGCCGCCCCTTGCCCTAACGCCGCCCGCGCCGCCGCCGAACTTCGCCGCCGCGCCGTCGCCGCACTTCGCTGCCCGCGCCGCCGCCGCACTCCGCCGCCCCGCCGCCGCACTCCGCTGCCGCGACGCAGCCGCACCTTGCCGCCGCCCCGCCGCCGCACCTTGCCGCCGCGCCGCCGCATCGCCCGCCGGACCGCCGCCGCCGCCGGACCGCCGTTCGCCGGAGTTCGTCGTTGAGGTAGATAACGGTTTTTTTAGAACCGAAAGGTTTTAGTAAAACCGTAGATCTGTTTTTTTATTAGGTTAGATCAGTTCGGTTTTTCGTCAGTTTAGTTATTTAGCGGACGTTCGTCCGTACGTTCGTTTTAATGAACGGTTTTCGTCCGTTAGCCGCAGACAGTGAACGTTCGTTCGTTAGCCTGTTCGTCCATTTTCTTTTTTCGGGGTATTTATCCATGATTATTCCGATCGCGATTTCTGCCCTGATCTTGTTTTTCGTTTTTCTTTTCGCTCGAGAGTCGGAATCAGGTGATTCAAAATCCCAGATCTTCGTCTCGATGCCCTCTTTACGTTTAACCAACTTGAACAAGGTTTTGGCTACTGTAAAATTTGACTTTAGGACAATTAGCAAACCGGAGCTCGTTTCTTTCGCAGTTTGAGTTTCGTTGCTTCTTTCGAGTTGATTCTTTTTGCAAACCGGAGTTCTTAAGTTGAACTTTCTGGTTAGATCTCTTATTTGAGTTTTACCCGTGCATTAGTTAAGTACTTATTGTGTGCTTGTTTGTTTGCGATAGAGTACCCGGAGTGCGCCGCTTGCTACTTTGAATCTCTAGGTTTTGCGGATCATCAGCAAGGCAAGTAACACTTTGATCATACTTTCCAATTACCCAGTTTTCATTGCATTAGTCCAACCCTCACACATTGCATGAGTAGGATCAATTAACATGTGGGACTGGGAAGTAGATTGAGGTAGTACCTATTACCTGCATTACATTCAAACCTTTGGGAGTTACTTCTACGTTTGCTGTTAGGACATGCTATGCTCGTAGACGTGGATTGGGTGAGTGTATCCATGACAGATGTGAGTTTGTTAATTAATGGTTCAACTTATGGTGGCAACATTAACACACATCTGGGTGGATTGAGGCATCTGGGTATTCCAGTGATTGCCTGTTTTTCTTTTGGACCGCCACCCAGGCTCAAAGGGATCATGAGATTTTTCATACTAGAAACTTCCGTGTGCAGCCACATGCCAATATGGGCTCTGGCATAGTTGAGTAAGTTGTGGGAAACCTTTCCATGATGGGCTAGCAGATGTAGAGGGTTTGTAGGTGTACCGGCCTATCTATCTGGTTAAGGGGACCTCTTCGGAAAGACTGTGTCTCGGTCATCCGTTTCTCAAACACCATGCAGTGCGAGAAACCAAATGGAGGCAATCGAGTCTTGTGGGGAAAAGTGCACAAACCTCTGTAGAGTGTACAAACTGATCATGATTAGCCGTGTCCCCGGTTACGGACGTCTTGAGTATCTAGTACTTGGATTATCATGTGAATCTCATCATGTTACTCTAATAAATATTGTTGGGTTTAAGGATGATTTTTAATTGGGGTTGAGAGGATGTCTATCTTCTCAACGATGTTTCAACTACCATGATAGTTAAAATAAAATCTATTCCTTGGAAGTAGGGAAAAATTGTCTTTACGCAAAAACTTAACCATAGAGCTTTCCATCAGCCAAATATGCATGTAGTATAGCATTTATTCTGTTACTTGCAAATACTTGTGTTATCTTGCCAGCATATTCCATGTGCTGACCCGTTTTCGGGCTGCAACGTTCATGTTGCGGACTTTTCAAACAATGAGTAAGGTGCCTTTTAGGTCGTGGTTCTATACTCAGTGATGCAGTTGGAGTTGATGGACTCACTTATCTTCCAAGCCTTCCGCTGTTATCGTGTTAGATGGCCTTAAGCCATTTTTATTATAATAAGTTCATCATTGGAACTATCGATGTAATAAGTGTGTGATTGCTACTATGTTATAAATCCTTCAAGTACTGTGCGTGTCAGCATTACTGATCCAGGGATGACACTGATGCACAGAGATCAGACTGTTTGAGGTCTGGTCGCTACAATCAAGATAAACATACTTAAGATTATTAAGTAAAGGTTTAAGTTCAAACACGGGATCACCCTTGGGTAGAGGAGGATCCCCTAGGATTTCAACAGGCAAGTTATTTTTCAATATGGGTCCCTGATTAAAGAATATTTCATCTATTTCCCTTCCCTCCTTCATATACATATCATTTTCATGGTCTAGCAGATATTGTTCTAAAGGATCATTAGGAGGCACGACAACTGAAGCAAGACCAATAATTTCATCCTTACTAGGTAATTCTTTATCAAGGGCTGTCTACGGAATTTAGCAAAGTTAAAATCATGAGACATATCCCCTAAACCAACAGTGACAATATCTTTCACGCAGTCTATCTTAGCATTAACAATATTCAAGAAGGGTCTACCAAATATAATGGGACAAAAATCATCTTGTCGGGAACCAAGAACAAGAAAATCAGCAGGGTATTTAGCTTTCCCACACAAGACTTCAACATCTCTAACAATCCCAATTGGTGAAATAGTGTCTCTATTAGCAAGTTTAATAGTAACATCTATACCTTCTATCTCAACGGGTGCAATATCATGCATAATTTTATCATATAAGGATATAGGTATTACACTCGCACTAGCACCTACGTCACATAAACCATGATAGCAATGATCTCCTATTTTAACAGAGATAACAGGCAAGCCTACAACAGTTCTAAGTTTATTCCTAGCACCGGGTTTGGCTATTCTAGCAGCTTCCTCTTGGAGGTAAATAACATGTCCATCTAAATCTTCAACCAAGCGATCTTTGACAATAGCAACACTAGGTTCAATTTTAATTTGCTCAGAGGGTGTAGGTGTTCTAGTACTACTCTTACAAACTACAGTTGAAGCTTTAGCATGATCCTTTATTCTAACAGGGAAAGGTGGTTTCTCAATATAAGTAGTAGGAACAATAGGATCAACATTATAAGTGATAGTTTTCTCTTCAACTTTAACAGGTTCAACTACTTTTACTTCAATGGGAGGATGGTATTTAAACCATTTCTCCTTGGGAAGATCAATATGAGTAGCAAATGATTCACAGAAAGAAGCTACTATCTCACAGTCAAGTCCATATTTAGTGCTAAACTCACGGAAAACATCGGTATACATAAAAGTTTTAACAAAATCAAACTTAGGGGTCATACCTGAATCCTTACCTTCATCGAGATCCCAATCTTTAGAGTTGTGTTTAATTCTTTTCAATAAATCCCATTTGAATTCAACAGTCTTCATCATAAAAGAACCAGAACAAGAAGTATCGAGCATGGAGCGATTATTGAGAGAAAGCCGAGCATAGAAATTTTGAATGATCATTTCTCTTGAGAGCTCATGATTAGGGCATGAATATAACATTGACTCAAGCCTCCCCCAAGCTTGAGTGATGATTTCTCCTTCGCGAGGCCAAAAATTATAAATATAATTACGATCACGATGAACCTGGTGCACAGGGTAGAACTTCTGATGAAATTCCGACTTCAGACGATTATAGTTCCATGATCCAATATCATCACATAGCCTAAACCATGTCAATGCATCTCCCTTCAAAGATAAAGGGAAGACCTTCTTCTTGATAACATCCTCGGGCATACCTGCAAGCTTAAATAATCCACAAACTTCATCCACATAGATTAGATGCAAATCGGGATACAGTGTTCCGTTTCCTGTAAAGGGATTATCTAGCAGTTCCTCTATCATACCCGAAGGAATTTCAAAGCAAACATTTTCAGTAGGTGCAGTAGGTTGAGGAACAACTCTTTGCTCCTCTCGTCGGGGTGAAGATACCCCGAACAAGCCCCTCAAAGGATGATGAGCCATAGTAACAAGTGGCAATAAATTTCAGCACACTATATATATTTTTCCTTACCAAGGGCGCTTCACTCCCCGGCAACGGTGCCAGAAAAGAGTCTTGATGACCCACAAGTGTAGGGGATCTATCATAGTCCTTTCAATAAGTAAGAGTGTTGAACCCAACGAGGAGCAGAAGGAAATGATAGGCAGTTTTCAGTGAGGTATTTTCTGCAAGCACCAAAATTATAGGTAACCGATAGTTTTGTGATAAGGTAATTGATAGCAAGTGACAAAAGGTAAAAGTAAATAAGGTGCAGCAAGATGGAACAATCCTTTTTGTAGCAAAGGACAAGCCTTGACAAACTCTTATATAAAGGAAAGCGCTCCCGAGGACACATGGGAATTATCGTTAAGCTAGTTTTCATCACGATCATCTGATTCGCGTTCGATACTTTGATAATTTGGTATGTGGGTGGACCGGTGCTTGGGTGCTGTCCTTACTTGGACAAGCCTCCCACTTATGATTAACCTCTAATGCAAGCATCTGCAACTACAAAAGAAGTATTAAGGTAAACCTAACCATAGCATGAAACAAGTGGATCCAAATCAGCCCCTTACGAAGCAACACATAAACTAGGGTTTAAGCTTCTGTTACTCTAGCAACCCATCATCTACTTATTACTTCCCAATGCCTTCATCTAGGCCCAAATAATGGGAAGTGTCATGTAGTCGACGTTCACATGACACCACTAGAGGAGAGATAACATACATCTCATCAAAATATCAAACGAATACCAGATTCACATGACTACTTATAGCAAAACTGCTCCCATGTCCTCAGGAACAAAAGTAACTACTCAAAAGACATAATATTGTTCATGATCAGAGGGGTATTAATATGCATAATGGATCTGAACATATGATCTTCCACCAAATAAGCCAACTAGCATCAACTACAAGGAGTAATCAACACTACTAGCAACCCACAGGTACCAATCTGAGGTTTGGGTACAAATATTGGATACAAGAGATGAACTAGGGTTTGAGAGGAGATGGTGCTGGTGAAGATGTTGATGAAGATAACCCCCCCCCCCCAAGATGGGAGAGTGGTTGGTGATGACGACGGTGACAATTTCCCCCTCCCGGAGGGAAGTATCTCCGGCAGAACAGCACTACCGGAGCCCTAGATTGGTTTCCGCCAAGGTTCCGCCTTGAGACGGCGGCGTCTGGTCCCGAAAGCCTCCTTATGATTTTTCCAGGTCAAAACACCTCATATAGGATAAGATGGGCATCGGGGGGCCATCGGGGGGCCCACGAGGCAGGGGGCGCGCCCAGAGAGGGGGGGGGGGGCGCCCCCCACCCTCGTGGACAGGTAGTGGCCCCACTCGTGATCTTCTTTCGCCAGATATTTTTTATATTTTCTGAAACGGTGTCCTATGGAGTTTCGGAGCTTTTTGAGTTGTGCAGAATAGGTTTCCAGAGTTTGCTTCTTTTCAAGCCCAGAATTCCAGCTGCCGACATTCTCCCTCTTCATGTAAAACCTTGTAAAATAAGAGAGAAAAGGCATAAGTATTGTGACATAACGTGTAATAACAGCCCATAGTGCAATAAATATCAACATAAAAGCATGATGCAAAATGGACGTATCAAGAACTCATGTGAAATCCCTTCTTCGTCAAGAAAGGTATCCACATTTGCGTTCTTGAACTCCGTTCCGTTGTCGCTGCGAACCTTCTTGATCTTCACTTCAAATTGATTTTGGGCTTTCCTAGCAAAGTTTTTGAAGATCTTTTGGACCTGCGATTTATCATCAAGAAAGAACACCCACGTAAATCTTGAAAAATCATCAACAATGACCAAACCAAAAGAGTTACCACCAAGGCTCTTGTAACCATTGGGACCAAAAAGATCCATCTGAAGTAGCTCAAGTGGTCTTCTAGTAGTCATGATGTTCTTCACGGGATGACTTCCTCCAACTTCTTTTCCTGCTTGACAAGCACTACAGAGTCTATCCTTGTCAAATATAACATCTTTAACACCAAGGATATGATCACCTTTATTTATCTTATCAAGATTTCACATACCGACATGACCTAACCTTCTATGCCACAACCAACCTTTAGAAGATTTAGCAATAAAAAAAGTGCGAGGTTGGGCTTTCTTAGTGAAGTCAACAATGTATAGGTCACCTCTACGAATGCCGGTAAGACCATGTTATGATTATCTCTACGAAAGACTTGGCAATCAACATGAATGAATAGCACATTTAAACCAAAATCAGCTAATCTAGATACAGAGAGAAGATTATATCCGAGAGATTCTACAAGCATGACATTCTTAATTGAGCTATCGTTGGATATGGCCACCTTACCAAGGCCAACAACTTTACCCTTAGAGTTGTCACCAAAGGTAACATACTTTCGTGGACCATCATTTCTAGCAAGCTCATTAAACATGTCCTTATCTCCGGTCATGTGATCCATCCAGCCACTATCAAGCACCCATTCCTTTCCTCCGTCTGTGTAGCCACAAAGATTTGCCATCAGACCGAAATGTCTCATTTGTTCATCAAGATCATCTTCATCATAGTATCCATGTTCCTCATCGTCATGTGATTGATCAACACCTAGAGAGAGTGATTTATTAGAAGTATGACCGTAACAATGCTCATCTCTATGAATTCTAATGACTTCAGAAATGATATTGCTAATTATTCCAACATCTCCTTTGGCACGCATGAGTTCACAAAGCTCAGACAAACAATCACCAAACTTAGGATCACTAGTACTCATCTTATTCAAGGCAATAGACCTATGGGGAATCTCATCCAGATTTTTCAAGGAATAATTTGGGAATCGTTCCTCTAGGAATCTCCATATAGTATAAGCACATTCAAAAGTTGGCAAACATACAAGCAAGTTTCTAGGCAATCCTCTAGTGATAAGATTAACAGTCCTAGGATTTCAAACCATGTCAAGTTTCTCATTGAAAGTAGGATTCGAAGCATCAATGGGGCGCATATAAGGATTATCAGTGTACTTGTTCAAATGATATTCATTAAAGATCTCATTTTTACCATTCCTGAAAGTACTCTCCATCAAGCATAGGTACTCTATGTCTAATACTCCCCAACGTAGACTCATCCATCTTCCTCAATGGTGATTAAACCAAAGCAATGGAGACCAATGCTCTAATACCAATTGAAAGGATGGAGAAGAGTATGTGTCTAGAGGGGGGGTGAATAGACTCTAGCAAGAAAAGTGGCAGCTTTTAAAATACTTGTTGTTGGAGTGGAGATTTAGCACATGTTTAACTTTCACAATACACAACAAACATGCATAACAAGAGTATATAGGTATTGTGAAGTAAAGCATGCAACTTTGACCACTTGACTAAAGCAAAAACTAGCCTTTTCCCCAATTTTAGTTCTAGGCAGATTTTAGCAACTTAGCACAAGTCAAGCAATCAACCTACACAGGCAATTCTAAGAGTATAGCAGCGGAATGTAAAGCAATTGCATATGAAGGTAAAGGGAGGAGTTTGGAGGAGCAAACACAAGTGAAGACAAGGATGTTTTTGTCTTGGTTCTGATAGGTGGTGCTATCGTACATCCAAGTTGATGGAGACATCAACCCACGAAGGGTAACGGCTGCGCGAGTCCACGAAGGGCTCCACCCACGAAGGGTCCACGAAGAGGCAACCTTATCTATCCCACCATAACCATCACCCACGAAGGACTTGCCTCACTAGGGTAGATCTTCACGAAGTAGGCGATCTCCTTACCCTTACAAACTCCTTGGTTCAACTCCACAATCTTGTCGGAGGCTCCCAAGTGACACCTAACCAATCTAGGAGACACCACTCTCCAAAAGGTAATAGATGGTGTGTTGATGATGAACTCCTTGCTCAAATGCTTCAAATGTTAGTCTCCCCAACACGCAAACAGCTCCTCTCAGATTTGGATTTGGTGGAAGAGTGATTTGAGTGGAAAGCAACTTGAGGAAGGCTAGAGAACAAGATTTATGTGGTAGGAATGGAATATCTTGATCTCAACACTTGAGTAGGTGGTTCTCTCTCAAAACATGTATGATGGAAGTGTAGGTATGTTCTGATGGCTCTCTCCACGAGTGAAGAGTGGGTGGAGGGGTATATATAGCCTCCACACAAAATCTAACCGTTACACACAATTTACCAAACTCGGTGGGACCGATTCAGAGAATTCGGTCGGACCGATTTAGTTCATAATGTGACCGTTAGGCATTTCGGTGGGACCGATATGATCAACTCGGTAGGACCGATTTCATTAGGGTTAGGGCATAACGTAATCTCGGTGAGACCGATTACACTAACTCGGTGTGACCGATTTTGGTAATAAGCACACAGAGGGTTGGCCAGGCAAACTCGGTGCGACCGATTCGCTCGTTTCGGTGGGACCGAAACATTACGAAGAGGCAACAGAGAGTTTTCATTGCAAACTCGGTGAGACCGATTGCTCATCTCGGTGAGACCGTAAATATTGCAACAGGCAATAGAGAGTTTGCAATCACATCTCGGTGAGACCGAGATCCCTTTCGGTGAGACCGAAATGATTAGAGTTTCTGGCAGTGGCTATGTCAAATGAACTCGGTGCCGCCGAATAGATCTTTTCGGTGGGGTCGAGTTTGACTTTTGGTTTGGGACATATGTGGATGTGGGAAGTGGTTGAGGGTTTTGGAGCATATCACTTGGCATTTTGAGCAAGCAACCCATTAAGCAACACCTCATCCCTTTTTAAAGTATTTACTTTTCTACGGACTCAATGTGATCTTGGACCATTGAAATAGAAAATGTAGAGTCTTGAGCTTTGAGCTTGAGCCAATCCTTTTGTCCTTATCATCTTGAAGGGGTTCCACATTCTTTAGTCCATGTCACTCCATTTGTTGAACTTGTCTGAAACATACTAGACGGAAACATTAGTCCAACAAGAGATATGTTGACATTAATTACAAAAATCACACAGGGAGAACTTGTGCTTTCACATATCAATAAATCAGAAGATTTATTCATTACACATCTACAGTTACATATAATAACGTACGTGTTGACATTATTCGACATGGAAGAAGAAATGAGAAATGGACGGAGCGATCACAAATATACAATGTAGGAGGGGTACAAAATAAAATATCACGTAGTACAATATATGTCATCATGCAACCCGTCACCAACAAGTACGTACGTGCCTAGGTTGAGCAATGAGAAGGATTGAGCTGCTAGCTACTTGATTTTCAACTTGCTCAAGCTGGGGCACAGATCGATCCCCGCAACAATTGCCGGCAACCGATTTCCAGCAATCACCGAGAGGATGATGCTCGCTAGTGTCTTAACGATCTCGCATATAGCCTCAAAGGGAGCAATGCTACATCAACGGACTAGTTACGAGATTTTACAGGGCTGGGAATGCGTGGTAGTTTTTTGTTGGTTATTAGTGGGGAAGCGGGGCCCATGTTTGAAAATCAGGGGACGGAGGGCTAGTATTATGGGATAGGTCCGTACTATTTTGTCCGTAATCATCCATTGATGTACTAGCATTTTTGCGTCGAAGGTAATTGTGAATCCAAGAAAATCCTCTATGACGCAACGGACATGCAGGTACACTTTCCGTCGTCGGGAGTAGCAATTGAGCTGGAAAGTTACTGGTATACTAACCCTCCGTAAACTAATATAATAATCTATATGTATGCAAATTACTCCCTCCGTAAACTAATATAATAATCTAAACGCTCTTATATTAGTTTACAGAGGGAGTACTAGTTTATTAGGCATGCATTGATGCATTGAGTCATTTTTCTTTGGACCAACAGAACGCATCGGGTAATTTTACAGGACGCTCTTCGGTAGGGAAGAATTGTCTTAATGTTTATATCAACACGGTAGCGTGGTCTCGGGTGGGACGTGTTGCCTCTTCATGTTGTGGCCTTTCATGACGGAAGAAACTGAATTGACATGGAAAGAAACAAAGAGTAATAGTACACCCAGGCCCGGATCAGGGCCGGCCCTGGCGTATGGCCGCTGGGGCGACGGCCTAGGGCCCAGGCAGGGGAGGGGCCCATGACGTAGTACATATATATACTATAGCCCAGCAAAATATAGGTAAAATACATAAAAAAAGAGATGGGCTAGGCCCATCATTAGATAGTTAGCGATCGATTACCCTCGTCTCGTCCGTTCGTAGAACGTGAACCGTCGGCCTGCTCGCTCGGCACCTCGCTGCCCCGCCCTCGCCTGAGTCGCCTCAGGCCCTCAGCCGCCGCTGGTTGTCGCCACCGCGCGCGCCGCGCCCACATGGCCGTCCGGCAGCCCGGCCATCCGGTATCCGGCAAGGCGGCACCACGGCAATACATATACATTCGGATTCAGGCAAGTCCGCTGTCCACTAGACCGCTACTTGGCTGATTGCAAGTGTGCAACAAGGCTTTCCCGTGATCCCATCGCAGGCCGTGAGGGCACCACCATAGCAGTATGTTTGAACGTTTCATCCATGTTCCCAATCCATCCCCCCAAATCCTAATTTGACAATTTCAGCAGTTTATTTTGTTCTTCATTTAGTGTATACGTATTCAACTATCCATCCATGATCCAACCTCCAATTTTAGTATGCACATAATTTGGAGTTATAAAATTTCAATGTATAATTTTCCAATTCAATCTTTCAATTTTTTGTCATTCTATTTAAATGTCTAGGGTTCCAATCATGCGATGTATACAATACTAATTCTTTGTATCCTCTTTTCTTCATGATTTTAGGACATTAGCCTGCCATGTTGCCTAAGAAGAAGCAATTATTGGGTGCTGTAAAGGGAGATAAAAGAAATAAAGTGATCTGGAAATTCAACCACTGAAGGGTTCTTTGAATAAGTATTTTACATCGTCAAGCAATGTGCAATTTTGATGTCAGTGAAGAACAAGGGCAAGAAACTAACCCCGAGCAAGAAAATTGAGATGTTGAGGTCAATGAAGATGGTGCAAGTATAGGGGAGCAAATAAATTTTGGTTCTTATTTGAGGTAATCATGTTATGTTAGTTTCATTTTGCTATCTTTTTTTAGTATTGTTGTTGTCGAGTCAGTCCGAATTTGGTTATTATTGTTATCGATGGAGTCAGTCGAATTATTATATTCAAATTTAAAACTAAAGATGTGTGGTTCAAATTTACTCTTAATAAGTTAGGATATAGGGGCTCATTTCGTTGAGTTCGCCTAGGGCCTCCCGAAACACAGGGCCGGCCCTGGCCCGGATGGCTTTCTGGTACAGTACATACTATAGAGAGTTTGTGCAGATTAAAAGCTTTTGTGAAAGAGATCATAGATCAATTGTTACACGGGCGGCCAGCCTATCCATTTATTCAGGCGACCCTCTTCCCGAGCGTCCTCTCCTCTTCGTGGCAGTCTTGTTGCCCGACGGTGGCGAACGGGCCAACGTATGGTGCCTTTGATGAATTACAATATATATGGCCATAATATACAAGCATAATTAAACGGATGGCCGATTACGTTATGCTAGCAGTAGCTTTCATGAGTAGTTTCCTCATGTGACCAATCTTCCCGTAGTAGGTTCACACAAGGAAAAAGACGAGCAAGTCAAGTAACGACTAAGCTTTTCAGTATAATATAATCCTCTAACGCAGCACCTGCAGCGATCTCGTCCCACTCCGTTGAAACTTGAGACTGAGAGCATCTCTAGCCGTTGGCCCCCCAGGACGCGCAAAAATCGCCCCCTGGCGAGCCGGCAATAAAATCGGCGCTGGGGGCGGTTTTGCACCCAGTCGTCGCCCTCAGGCGCCAAAATTGGCCCACTTTGCAGCCCAATTTCGGCGAATAAAGGGCTCATATGGACGAGAATAGGCCCATATTCGACGTGGTTTCGCCGTGTCTCGGCGTTCAATTATCAACACAATTATTTCTTATCACATATTTCATCACAGAAAAATCAAATACTTCAACAAAATAGTACAACAATAAATAGTTCAATACAAATTATATAGTTCAACAAATAAAAACTCGTATTTCATCACACGGCGTCCCCCTTGAGCCTCCATAGGTGCTCAATCAGATATTTCTGCAGTTGATGATGCACCTGTGGGTCTCGGATCTCCTGACGCATACTGAGATAGGCAGTCCAAGTTGCCGGTAGCTGGTGATCAACTTCGGCTAGAGGACCCTGCCTGTAGTATGGTTCAGTGTCAAACACTGGGTCTTCTTGCTCGCTCTCGATGATCATGTTATGCAAGATGACACAGCAAGTCATAATCTCCCACATTTGATCTTTGGGCCAGGTCTGAGCGGGGTACCGAACAACAGCGAATCGAGATTGGAGCACACCAAATGCCTGCTCGACATCCTTCCTGCAAGCCTCCTGAACTTTTGCAAACCAGGCGTTCTTGCCTCCTGCCGCAGGGTTTGAGATCGTCTTCACAAATGTCGACCATCTCGGATAGATGCCATCTGCTAGGTAGTACCCCTTGTTGTATTGGTGCCCATTGATCTCGAAGTTCACCGGAGAAGAATGGCCCTCAACGAGCTTGGCAAAAACAGGAGAGCACTGCAGCACGTTGATGTCATTGTGAGTTCCTGGCATACCAAAGAAGGAGTGCCAAATTCAGAGGTCCTGTGTGGCTACCGCCTCAAGCACCACACTGCAACCGCCTTTGGCGCCTTTGTACATCCCCTGCCAACCAAATGGGCAATTCTTCCATTTCCAATGCATGCAGTCGATGCTTCCAAGCATCCCAGGAAATCCTCTTGCTGCATTCTGGGCTAGGATCCGAGCAGTGTCTTCCGCATTGGGTGTTCTCAAGTATTGTGGCCCAAACACTGCCACCACTGCCCGACAGAACTTGTAGAAACACTCTATGCTGGTGGACTCGGCCATGCGCCCATAGTCGTCGAGTGAATCACCGGGAGCTCCCTATGCAAGCATCCTCATCGATGTTGTGCACTTCTGGATGGAGGTGAATCCAAGAGCGCCAGTGCAATCCATCTTGCACTTGAAGTAGTTGTCGAACTCCCGGATGGAATTCACAAACCTGAGGAAGAGCTTTCGGCTCATCCGATAATGGCGCCGAAATGTTTTCTCGCCGTGAAGTGGAGCATCGGCGAAGTAGTCGGAGTAGAGTATGCAGTAGCCTTCAAGACGAAGCCGGTTCTTTGCTTTCAACCGCCCCGGCGCCGAGCCACCTCGCCGCGGCTTTTTATGGCTCGCCAGCAGCTGGGCGAGGGCGGCGAGCACCATGAGATGCTCTTCTTCCTGGACGTCGGCCGCGGCTTCCTCCTCCAGCAGCGCGACGAGCTCTTCCTCGTCATCCGAGTCCATCGCCGAGACAGGCAAAACGCCGAACAACTTGCGCTCGGTGGGCGTGTAGCCGCCGCTAAACCGCGCCTCCGCGGCCGAAAACGGTGGCCGGAAACGCCCAACTGCTGTGGGAGGGGCTGCCGCGGTGAAGCGATGCTATTTTCCGGCGGGGAATGGCTATCTAGCAGAGTAGGGCGGCGGCCGTCGCCGGGATATAACTAGTGGTGGCTGAGGGCGCGGGGCGTGGGAGGCGAGTCGGGGATGAAAACCTTGACTTTTCCCCTGTCGGTGTGGGCCAGGCGCGCTTTTCCCTAGCGCCGGAGCCCCAACTGCTCCCCAGCGCGCCGGGTTCGGCCTGTGACCGCCGGGCGGAAAAAAGGTCCGAACCGGCGATTTTCGGCGTCCTGGGGACGCGACTGGGCCGTTTTTTCGGCGCCGGCGACGAAAAAGTGGCCTAGGGGGGCCTGTTGGTGACGCGGCTGGAGATGCTCTGAGACACGCTATTCCTGATTAACTAATAGATGTACCTACTGAATCTAGGAGGCGACGACGGGGTCTTTGCACGATCATACAAACACTATATGTGTTGCCCAAGACCTGAATACTCACTACACATCGATCTAGCTGGCCATCAATTTTATTTTTTGCGAACTCTAATTAACTAGAAGAGGAGATTAATATACCCACCTCTATTTTATCATCTATGCACCGTAATTTTACGTTTCGTAAATTTTGTCTTATTTTAGACATAAAAAGAGAACGTAAAAAAACCTATAATAATCGTAAAAAATATTTTATGTTATGTAAAATTACAAATGTAAAAATATAGTGTAAAATGTACATAAAATACAAATTTTGACCTATATTTTGTTTGTTATGCCAAATTTTATGCAGTAAATCAATATGGATGTAATTATTTGTATTTCAAATGTAATTTATGAAATGAAATGACCGTAAGATTACTTCGGGTGAAAAATAATTTATTCTGCATCCTGGATGATGAATAGTAACACTATATATATATATATATATAAAATTCTGAATAGCTGCAAGAGATTAGATATATCTCAAATTCACAAGATATATTCTGCAAGATTACATATCATCAGAATATTTATTCACTACACACATCTACACTTACATATAATAATGCGTAGACCATAAATACACAATGCAGGCGGGGACCATATTGTACAAATAGTAGGATATTACGTCTTCATATATCGCCATGCAGCCCGCCACCAACAAGTACGTACAAGCGTAGAATGAGCAAGGATGGGCTGCTAGCTATGTTTTCAACTTGGCGACGCTGGAGAAGAGATCGATCCCTGCAAAAATCAACGGCAGCGGGTTTCCAGTGAGCACCGCAAGGATGATGCCCGCCGTCATATCCCCTTCATCATCGGAGTCAGGAAAATCTTGTTGTAGTAGACAGTCGGGAAGTCGTTGTACTAAGACCCCAAAGGACCAACACACTAGAGGAGCAAGCATCGCCGATGAAGAAAGTTGTAGATCGGAAAGATCAAATCTGGAACCACACGAACAAAGACGAACAAGAAATGGATCCAAATAGACCCACCGAAGACCAGCACGGCATCACCGACCGAATCCCATGAGATCTGATGGAGACACACCACCACACATCCTCCAACAACGCTATTCGCACCATCGGGATGGGGATGGGACGTGGGCGACATTATTTCTACCTAGGGACATCATCACCGCCACACAGCCCCAACCAAGACGTTCAACCTAGCAAAAACTAGAACGGGGCCCCTCCCGCCGGCTCGGGGCCGAGATCCTCCGCATCTCCACAACCCAAAGGCCATCAGAGGCGGGGCGGATCGGTGGCGGCGCCGACGGAAGAAGGAAGGAGACTTCTCTTGAGGAGGAGGAAAGACTTTGTCTTCTTTTCTATGTTTAGCCAAACTTGCACTCCCATGTACTATAAACAGAGCTGAAATAATTGAATTGGACGAGTTGCCATATGACTGTGACATACAAGCATCAAACCATAAGGGAAAACAGTTTTGCTGAGTCTCGGTCGATTTAGACTTCGTTATGTCTCGGTTGATGTTATATTCCATTGATCTTGCATTGAGATTCGTATAATTTTTTTCTTCAGTTTTTCCTTTTTCTTCCTATATTACTATATCACTTGACCGAGACTTGGTTAAGTCTCGGTAGACTGAGACCTAGACACACCTATGGGAAAAATATATTCCAGATCTAACTCATGGGATAGTTAGACCCTCATGATGGTAGCCACGTGGCAGTTTCAATCACAACGCACCAAGACCGACTTCTCCGTGTAGTTCCAACCATACTAGCAACGTATGAGTAGTTTTCTCGGTTACACATTACGCTAGGACTAGCTTTCATGAGTAGATTCCTGCTGCGACTAATCTTCCCATAGTACCTTAAAGACCGGGAATAGGTAAGCAAGTCAGCCACGACTAAGCATTTTAGTTTTAATCCTCCAGCACCGGCAGTGATATCGTCCTACTCCATTGACACCTGAGACACGCTATCCCAGATTAACTGATGGATGTGCCCAGGAATGTAGGAGACGACCACGGGGTCTGTGCACTATATTGCAAACACGTTTTGCTCAAGACCTTATTTCTTTTTAGCTGAAGACCCGGATATTTCTTTTTCGAAAAAGATCAAATCTATTACTCACTCTGATCCATGTTATTTGTGTTAGATTTGTTAGATACAAATGTATCTATAACGTGTATGGATTAGAGCATAAAAGTTTTTTTTTGCGGGGTGTTTAGAGTATAAAGGTTCTTTGGAAATACAAAATATCTTAAGCACAATAAAAATTACAATGAAAAATTTCGAAACCAACGAACGATCACTATTGTACAAGATGTATTTTCTTTTAGAAGGGAGGTTGAAACTCCCAGCCTATGCACCATTGCGGTGCACAGGATCATATATATGTCTGTTACAAATGCTCTCTTTATGAAGAAATATAAGAGCGTTTAGTGATCTTAATGCTTTTACATTGAACTATATCGGTTATACAATTTTTGTGAACAATAAATAGAAGAAGAAAAATATATAAGAAAGAATACAACAACCGAAAGACATTACCTATCTCAAACTCGCAAAATAGAATTATTGCGCACAATCACATATAATAATGTGTTATTAGACAGTGTTCAACAAGCATGGAAGAAGAAATGAGAAATGGACAGCGCCATCATAAAATAAAATATAGTACAAAGTAGGCGGGGAGTATATACTACAGTATAGTAATCACGGTATGATTACCAAATCATGAAGTGAAACAAACAAGCACTATGGTACAAATAGTAGTATGCTACGTACAATATATGTCATCATGCAACCCGTCACCAACAAGTACGTCGTGCGTACGATGAGTATGAGCAAGCAGGATGAAGCTGCTAGCTACCTGTTTTTCAACGATTTGACGACGTTGGAGCCCAGATCGATCACTGCAGGAATTAACGCCACCGGATTTCCAGTGAGTACCGCGACGATGATGCTCGCCAGGGCCTTGATGATCTCGAATATGGGGTCGGAGTTCCTCCCGTTCTTCCGCAACGCAGTCTCCTTGTGGGTAGCACTACTTGAGCTCGGCATTAGAAAATACTCTCTCGCGCAGGCGACATGCAGGTGCACTTTCTTGGAGGTGGAGCGGTAGAACCAGTAGTCCGTGACGCCGCCTCCTTTCTTGCACTTGTTGCAGCAGTTAGAGCATCTCTAGGAGAGCCCTCAAACCCTCAAATCTCTAAAAATAACCGTTTTTTACGGTTTTAGTCCAAAAAAACCCGTAGACTAGAACCCCTAAACCCTCAAATCCGTAAAAAAAAATAGAGGTCGAACCCTCAAACCTCCTCCCGGCCTGTAGAAGTGAGGGTTGGGGGGAGTTTCTCCCCCCGACCCGCACTCCTTTTCCCCCCGAGCGCGGGAAGGATTTCATCCCGCCCCGCCCGCCCGCGCTCGGTCCTCCCGCCCTCCGGCCCGCCCGCCGCCGCCGCCG
>LR738710.1:864557825-864619194 GCA_902687465.1 Secale cereale | reverse complement strand
TTCTACACAACATGATCCTAGAGGATGAGAGAGGGTTAAACCTCCCTTGTTTCTATGACAATGTTGGTACGCGTGTGCAACCGGAAAGAAACCCTTCTCGCATACAAGCCTTTCTTGAAGCACATCGTGAGATTGAGGATGCAAGCACTCATGGTCGTCTCCGGGATGATCTAGTTGAGCACCACTGGCAGTTGGATGGACGGCGTACTGGCCCATGATGTATCTTTGTTCTTTTTACTTTTCTATGTCCTATTTGATTCGAACAATTGTTGTAATAATTTGAATGATTATTGTTTTATTCGGTGCTGTAATGATAACTAGAATGATTATTGTTTTATGTCAAATGTGATTGAATTTGTGATATGTCATATGATGAAATGTGATGAAATGTGTGATATATGAAATGACAGTTTTAAGGGTTGGGGTTGGGTCAAAGACTAGAACCCTCAAACCCAACCCTTAGAACGGAATATTCCGATCTAAGGGTTTGGTTTGAGGGTTCTAGTCTTTGCCTCTGTTTTTCAACCCGTAAAAGTGTCAAAACTGGGCAATTCTCAACCCTTAAAACTGATTTTACATTTGAGGATTTGAGGGTTCTACTAGAGATGCTCTTAGACCCCTTCTTGTGGAGCTTGAACCTGAGCTCATCAGTCAGCTTGATCTCCATAGGCAGCATCGCGCAGCACGGGTGGAGGTAATGGCCCGTCCGTGCGCAGTGGTAGTGGGTGCCCTGCGTGTGGGTGCCGCAGGCGCTGCATCGCTCCGTGGAAGGGGGGGCCTCGAGGCGGAGCTCGAACGTGCTCTTGGGCAGCAGCGCGTGCTCCAGCATGGTCCCTTCTTCGTAGTTGCAGGCCTGGTGGAGGTCGAAGTTGCAGAGCTTGCACGTGTCCCTGTCGGCCCCGGTGCATTCCTCGAGGCAGCCGTTGCACTTGAACTTGGTCTCGCCCGTCGGCTCACGGGTCAGACCGTGCCCCAGCTCGGAGTGCTCGCGGTGGGAGATCACCATCGACGGAGGAGGATGAGGCTGGCCAATCGTGGCGAGAAGAGTCATGATTCTGCACCTTCTCGGGGAGATCTGCGGGTCAGCTCGATGATCAGTACTCTCTGATACGTAGACAAAGATTTGTTTCGTGAGGAAGAAGGTGCAGTGAAAATATGCATGATCGGTACAAGTAACCATCATCAAGACAGTAGCGGAACGGATATACGATCATGTTCTCCTGTGTTATCTAGCGGGTGCTCACGCCAGCAAGAATGCGGAAAAGAATGAACGTCAACAAGAAAAAGAAATGCCGCATGCATGTGTGTGTTATCTAGCCGAAGACAAGTTGAACTACTATTATTAAACACTACTAAAGAAAAATCAATCCATGCTAGATAATATAATTATCGTATCAACCAAAGAGTTTGGTACTTTACCTGATCGATCGGATATAGCAGCAAACCTATCGTAGCAACTCTCGTCGATGGAAGCTACAGAATCGATGAAACCCAATTGATATATAGAACCGTTACAGGGGGCGTTTATTTATACACGCTAAAACGATCTCCCCCCCTGCGTAGGTCGTGTTGACTCTCACCATCTGCAATGCAAGCAATATAAATATAGTTTAATGTATTACTGGCATAATACGTCGTGAAAGCAATTTGAAAGAAAAGTACACACATTTCTTCTTGAGCTTTATATTAGTTTCACTAATATATCTATAATTGAACCCAGACACACAGTCGTGTGCATGAGTCTACTATAACGACAATTCAACGAGATTTCTTCCACCACAAATTTTTGTAGGCACTTCAGTGATTGAATTTCTTGATGATGTCCATTGTCGGCGAGAGCTATGGAGGTGCAACAAAAAGAAGTTTATTTGTGGCTCAAGAATTTCCAGGCATATAGTCGTGGTTGTGATATCCCCTTTGTTCAGGGTTGCGATTGTATCTATGAGTTTTGGTACCCTATATCCCGTTGTATGTAATATAAAGTAGATTTGAGTAAAAAAAAAAAAGCTCCCCATCATGCTCAAGTCATGTCACTGTCACCATCTGCAATGCACACAAATTAATTATATTTTAATGTGCATTACTGGCATCATACATTATAAAAATAATTTGGAAGAAAAGTAGGAATGCGGTGATTTGACTTATATTAGTTTTGCTCATATCTATAACCCAGACGCGGTCCTACGCGAGGATACACAATTACGGTAAGTCAACGAGATTTTGTTACAGGCACTTCAGCGGTTGGATTTCTAGATGTTATCCATTGTTGGCTGGAATTATGTTGGTACAGCGACGACACGTTTAGTTACGGCCAGGTTACAGTATCTTTTTTCCATACGTAAGTTGTGTGGGCTGTCATCGTCTGCAATGCATGGAAATTAATTATAGATGTAATATATTATGAAAGCAATTTGGAAGAAAACTACAAATATTTCTTCTTCGATTTTATATTATTAGCTCCACTAATATATCTATAACCCGGACATACATGATTGCGAACTTGATATCTAGGAAGGACTATGTGTTCACCTCAACTATAGTACCTCCGTCCTAGTTTACTAGTCAATCTCATATTTAGGATCATATTATGATAATAATGGTAACTACAAAAATATAAGTTATACATAGCAAAAATAATATCATCAGAAACTATGCTCAAATACGAATCCAATGATGTAATTTTTCGTGACATGCATTTTGATAATTAAATCTATGATCAAATTTTGACATAAAATACAAAAAAGACCAATAGACCAATACAAAGGTAGTATTGCTTTGGCGCACACTGTTGGATATAAGAAGTCATCTTATGTGTTTCCTGCACGAATTTACTACTTGACATTCTGCCCTTGTGGCATGAATGTACAAGACTTCAATCTTAATAACACATCTGTGTGTAAGAGCATCTCCAGCCCCCCCCCCTCCCCCCCCCTGCCATCCCCAGGAGCCTTTTCTTCTGTCGGCGAGGTAAAAATGCCAAAAATGGCCCAGCCATGCCCCCAAGCCCCCCAAGACCTCAAAACGGTGTCGGCGAACCCAGGCCAAACCCAACGCGCTGGGGGGTTGTTGGGAGCACCGGCGGAAGCAACAACCAATCCTATTCCTCCATGTATTATTTTTTCTGACCCACTCATTCACTTTTTTCCGGGCGACTAACCTGGGGGCACCAACGGCTGGGAAACCGTCCTCGCGTTTCAACCGGCGAAGGTGTTCCCCCCCAGGATGTGATATTTTTGACCTGGCGATTGCCCTGGGGGGGCTCCAACGGCTAGAGATGCCCTAAGACGTTGTACTATTAGAGAGTTTAGTCGTGAGTGCACTTGATCCCACTGCACTTTTGCGCTGGCTCCACCACTGACTAGGATATTCCGGTCATTAATTATATACATGGCACCATATTTTTTTAAAGACTAAAAAGCACTAGTGATATATGAACTTGCAAATAATCTGCACACTGTTCACAAACTTGTAAAAGCATAAAAACAATCACCTTACCGTCCATCAAGGCACCTGGCCCCGACGGCTTCTCGGAGGAGTTCCTCCGTTCATGTTGGCTGGTGATCTACGCCATGAACGGGCGGGGATTTCAGAAGATCAATGAGGCCTTCATTACCTTGCTGCCAAAGTGACCCGACGCCTCGACGCTCAGCGACTACAGACCGATCAGCCTAATCCACCTCTTTGCCAAGTTGTTCGCCAAAGTTCTCTCCCTCCGCCTGGTGCTGAAGCTGCATACGATTGTCTCAATTAATCAGAGCACGTTCATCTCTGGTCGGTGCATCCACAATAATTTCTTGCTGGTTCAACAGACAACGCGCCTGCTCCACAACTTGAAGCTGCCTCGATTCCTCCTGAAACTGGATATCGCTCGCGCTTTCGACTCCGTTTCATGGGCATTCATCTTGGAGGTTCTAAAGAATCTTGGATTCGGCAACCGCTAGCGCGATTGGATCTCCATCCTGCTCTCCACGGCCTCCACCAGAGTCTTCATCAACGGCACCCCCGGCGATGCGATCGGCCATGCTTGTGGTATGCGACAGGGCGACCCTATCTCGCCCATGATGTTTACCTTGGCCATGGATGTCCTCAACTCCATCTTTATCCATGCGGCGACCAAGGGGGTTCTTCAACGGCTGACGACCAGGCATGCGGCAGCCAGCGTATCGCTATATGCAGATGATGTGGTTGTGTTCTACCATCCACACCCGGACGACCTGATGGCGATCCGTGAGATTATGCGGATATTTGAGGACGCGTTCGGCATGCGGACCAATTTCGCCAAGTGCGCAGCGCTCCCAATCCGTTGTTCCGCCGAGCAGCAGCAGCAGACCACCCAGATCTTAGACTGCCGTGTTGCGCAGTTCCACACAACTTACCTCGGCATTCGCCTGTCCATCCGCGGACGTGGATTTTTAAAGCTCGGGTTTCTGGACACCCCTTATCCTTACCCTCCAACATTGCTTTGAGATCCGTGCTAGACAACTAACTTTGTACATCAGATTTTCTCTTTTTTGTTTCTTCAAAATAAAACAACATATGTTGTTCTATATGGGAGAAACAAAAAAGACAAATGTAACGAATCGCGATGCAAAAATGAGTGGCTATATAAAGGGGTGTTCCAAAGCCTATGCTCTACAGAATGTTTACCGTCCATCTGCAAGCCTACAACCACAGCTCTACTCCCGCTCATCGACAAGCAATACCGCAAGCTCTCAACCTGGATGGCATCCGTGCTCTCATGTGGTGAAAGACTAGCTTTCGTGCGACACGTCCTTTGCGCGATGCCGATGCACATTCTCATGGCGATCACCCTCAACAAGAAGATCCTTGGTCAAGTGAACAAGATCATCCGCGGCTTCCTCTAGGCTGGCCGCAAAGACGCCCGCGGCGGCCAATGCATGGTCAATTGGGCGCGGGTCTGTCGCCCCCTTTCCCTTGGGGGACTCGGAGTGCGTGATCTTCATCGCGACGAAATCGCGTTACGTGTGTGCTGGCTCTTGTTACAGCGCACGGATTCGCGGAGGCCCTAGGCTCCTCTCCACCTTGTTGGAAATATGCCCTAGAGGCAATAATAAAATGGTTATTATTATATTTCCTTGTTCATGATAATTGTCTGTTATTCATGCTTGAATTGTATTATACGGAAACAGTGATACATGTGTGAATACATAGACCACAACGTGTCCCTGGTAAGCCTCTAGTTACTGGCTCGTAGATCAACAGATGGTCACGGTTTCCTGGCCATGGACATTGGATGTCATTGATAACGGGATCACATCATTAGGAGAATGATGTGATGGACAAGACCCAATCCTAAGCCTAGCACAAGATCGTGTAGTTCGTAATGCTAAAGCTTTTCTAATGTCAAGTATCTTTTCCTTAGACCATGAGGTTCTGCAACTCCCGGATATCGTAGGAATACTTTGGGTGTGCCAAATGTCACAACGTAACTAGGTGGCTATAAAGGTACGCAACGGGTATCTCCGAAAGTGTCTGTTGAGTTGGCACGAACCAAGACAGGGATTTGTCACTCCGTATGACGGAGAGGTATCTCTGGGCCCACTCGGTAAGACATCATGATAATGAGCTCAATATGACTAAGGAGTTAGTCATGGGATGATGTATTACAGAACGAGTAAAGAGACTTGCCATGACGAGATTGAACAAGGTATCGGTATACCGACGATCGAATCTAGGGCAAGTACTATACCGATAGACAAAGGGAATAACATACGGGATTGAGTGAATCCTTGACATCGTGGTTCATCCGATGAGATCATCGAGGTACACATAGGAACCAACATGGGTATCCAGATCCCGCTGTTGGTTATTGACCGGAGAGTCGTCTCGGTCATGTCTACGTGTCTCCCGAACCCGTAGGGTCTACACACTTAAGGTTCGGTGACGCTAGGGTTGTAGAGATATATGCACACGGAAACCCGAATGTTGTTCGGAGTCTCGGATGAGATCTCGGATGTCGCGAGTAGTTTCGGAATGGTCTGGAGGTAAAGAATTATATATAGGAAGTCCAGTTTCGGCCATCGGGAGAGTTCCGGGGGTCACCGGTAGTGTACCGGGACCACCGGAAGGGTCCCGGGGGTCCACCGGGTGGGGCCACCCATCCCGGAGGGCCCCGTGGGCCGTGAGGGGAGGGGAACCAGCCCATAGTAGGCTGGCGCACCCCCCTTGGGCCTCCCCCTGCGCCTAGGGTTGGGAACCCTAGGGGTGGGGGGCGCCCCCCTTGGCTTGGGGGGCAAGCCACCCCTGGCCGCCCCCCCAGGAGATCCCATCTCCTAGGGCCGGCGGCCCCCCTGGCCCCTATATATAGTGGGGGGAGAGAGGGCAGCCGCACCCCAGCCCCTGGCGCCTCTCCCCCCCGTTACACATCTCCCTCCTCTCGCAAGTCCTTGGCGAAGCCCTGCAGTTTTTCCGTTGCATCCACCACCACGCCGTCGTGCTGCAGGATCTCCATCAACCTCTCCTCCCCCCTTGCTGGATCAAGAAGGAGGAGACGTCGCTGCACCATACGTGTGTTGAACGCGGAGGTGCCGTCCGTTCAGCGCTGGGATCATAAGTGATAGGGATCACGACGAGTACGACTCCATCATCCACGTTCTATTGAACGCTTCCGCTCGCGATCTACAAAGGGTATGTAGATGCACTCCTTTATGCTCGTTGCTAGATGACTCCTTAGATTGACCTTGGTGAAGCGTAGGAATTTTTTTGAATTCTGCTACGTCCCCGAACAGTGGCATCTGAGCTAGGTCTTTGCGTAGCATCTTGCACGAGTAGAACACAAACAAGTTGTGGGCGTAGATTTGTTCAATTCTCTTGCCGCTACTAGTCCAATCTTGATTCGGCGGCATCGTGGGATGAAGCGGCCTGGACCGACCTTACACGTACGCTTACGTGAGACTGGTTCCACCGACTGACATGCACTAGTTGCATAAGGTGGCTGGCGGGTGTCTGTCTCTCCCACTTTAGTCGGATCGGATTCGATGAAAAGGGTCCTTATGAAGGGTAAATAGAAATTGACATATCACGTTGTGGTTTTGGCGTAGGTAAGAATCGTTCTTGCTAGAAACCTATAGCGGCCACGTAAAAACTTGCAACAACAATTAGAGGACGTCTAACTTGTTCTTGCAGCATGTGCTATGTGATGTGATATGGCCAAATAAGATGTGATGAATGATATATGTGATGTATGAGATTGATCATGTTCTTGTAATAGGAATCACAACTTGCATGTCGATGAGTATGACAACCGGCAGGAGCCATAGGAGTTGTCTTATTTTATTGTATGACCTGTGTGTCACTGAATAACGCCATGTAATTACTTTACTTTATTGCTAAACATTAGCCATAGTAGTAGAAGTAATTTTTGGCGAGACGACTTCATGAAGATACAATGACGGAGATCATGATGATGGAGATCATGGTGTCATGTCGGTGACAAAGATGATCATGGTGCCCCGAAGATGAAGATCAAAGGAGCAAAATGATATTGGCCATATCATGTGACTTTATTCGATTGCATGTGATGTTTATCATGTTTATGCATCTTATTTGCTTAGAACGACGGTAGTAAATAAGATGATCTCTCACTAAAAATTTCAAGAATTGCGTTTCCCCTAACTGTGCACCGTTGCTAAGGATCGTTGTTCCGAAGCACCATGTGATGATCGGGTGTGATAGGCTCTAACGTTCGCATACAACGGGTGTAAGCCTGATTTACACACGCAATACACTTAGGGTTCACTTGACGAGCCTAGCATGTACATACATGGCCTCGGAACACAGAAGACCGAAAGGTCGAACATGAGTCGTATAGAAGATATGATCAATATGAAGATGTTCACCGTTGATGACTAGTCTGTCTCACGTGATGATCGGACACGGCTTAGTCGATTCGGATCATGTTTCACTTAGATGACTAGAGAGATGTTTATCTAAGTGGGAGTTCATTAAACTTGATTAGATGAACTTAATTGTCATGAACTTAGTCTAAATTCTTTACAATATGTCTTGTAGATCAAATGGCCCACGCTCATGTCACCCTCAACTTCAACGCGTTCCTAGAGAAATCCAAGCTGAAAGACGATGGTAGGAACTATACGGATTGGGTCTGTAACCTGAGGATTATCCTCATAGCTGCCAAGAAAACTTATGTCCTAGAAACACCGCTAGGTGACGCTCCCGCCCCGGCAAACCAAGATGTTATGAATGCTTGGCAGTCACGTTGTGGTGATTACTCCCTGGTTCAGTGCGGCATGCTCTACAGCTTAGAATCGGGGCTCCAAAAGCGTTTTGAGCACCACGGAGCATATGAGATGTTCCAAGAGCTGAAAATGGTTATCCAAGCTCATGCCCGAGTTGAGAGATATGACGTCTCCAATGCATTCTACAGTTGTAAGATGGAGGAGAATAGTTCTGTCAGCGAGCACATACTTAGGTTGTCTGGGTTGCACAATCGCTTGTCTCAGTTGGGAATGAATCTCCCAGACGAAGCGATCGTTGACATAATCCTTCAGTCGCTCCCACCTAGCTACAAGAGCTTCGTGTTAAACTTCAATATGCAAGGGATGGAGAAGTCCATTCCCGAGGTGTATTCAATGCTGAAATCAGCGGAGGTGGAGATCAAGAAAGAGCATCAAGTGTTGATGGTCAATAAAACCACTAAGTTCAAGAAAGGCAAGGGTAAGAAGAACTTCAAGAAGGACGGCAAAGGAGTTGCCGCGCCCGGTAAGCCAGTTGCCGGGAAGAAGCAAAGAATGGACCCAAGCCTGAGACTAAGTGCTTTTATTGCAAGGGAACGGGTCACTGGAAGCGGAACTGCCCCAAATACTTAGCGGACAAGAAGGCCGGCAGCGTCAAAGGTATATGTGATATACATGTTATATTGATGTGTACCTTACCAGCGCTCGTAGTAGCTCCTAGGTATTTGATACCGGTGCAGTTGCTCAAATTTGTAACTCAAAGCAGGAGCCGCGGAATAAGCGGAGACTGGCGAAGGACGAGGTGACGATGCGCGTCGGGAATGGTTCCAAGGTCGATGTGATCGCCGTCGGCACGCTGCCTCTACATCTACCCTCGGGATTAGTTTTAAACCTTAATAATTGTTATTTAGTACCAGCTTTGAGCATGAACATTGTATCTGGATCTCGTTTAATGCGAGATGGCTACTCATTTAAATCCGAGAATAATGGTTGTTCTATTTATATGAGAGATATGTTTTATGGTCATGCCCCGCCGGTCAATGGTTTATTTATAGATGAATCTCGAACGTGATGTTACACATAATCATAGCGTGAATGCCAAAAGATGTAAAGTTGATAATGGTAGTCCCACATACTTGTGGCATTGCCGCCTTGGTCATATTGGTGTCAAACGTATGAAGAAGCTTCATGCAGATGGACTTCTCGAGTCTCTTGATTATGAATCATTTGACACGTGCGAACTATGCCTCTTGGGCAAGATGACCAAGACTCCGTTCTCCGGAACAATGGAGCGAGCGACCAACTTATTGGAAATCATACATACCGATGTGTGCGGTCCAATGAGTGTTGAAGCTCGCCGAGGCTATCGTTACGTTCTCACCCTCACAGATGACTTGAGTAGATATGGGTATGTCTACTTAATGAAACACAAGTCTAAGACCTTTGAAAAGTTCAAGGAATTTCAGACTGAGGTTGAGAATCAACGTGACAGAAAAATAAAGTTCTTACGATCGGATCGTGGGGGTGAATATTTAAGTCATGAATTTGGCACACACCTAAGGAACTGTGGAATTGTTTCACAATTGACACCGCCCGGAACACCTCAGCGTAATGGTGTGTTCGAACATCGAAATCTTACTCTGTTGGACATGGTGCGATCTATGATGTCTCTCACCGACTTACCGCTATCTTTTTGGGGTTATGCTTTAGAGACTGCCGCATTCACTTTAAATAGGGCTTCGTCAAAATCCGTTGAGACGACACCGTATGAACTTTGGTTTGGCAAGAAACCTAAGCTATCGTTTCTGAAAGTTTGGGGTTGCGATGCTTATGTCAAGAAACTTCAACCTGAAAAGCTCGAACCCAAATCGGAAAAATGCGTCTTCATAGGATACCCAAAGGAAACGATTGGGTACATCTTCTACCTCAGATCCGAAGGCAAGGTCTTCGTTGCCAAGAATGGATCCTTTCTGGAGAAAGAGTTTCTCTCGAAAGAAGTGAGTGGGAGGAAAGTAGAACTTGATGAGGTGACAGTCACCCCTCCCGAACCGGAAAGTAGCGCAGCACGGGAAATTGTTCCTGAGGTGCCTGCACCAACAGGGGAGGAAGTTAATGATGATGGTCATGAAGATTCAGATCAAGTTACTACTGAACTTCGAAGGTCCACAAGGACACGTTCCACACCAGAGTGGTACGGCAACCCTGTCATGGAAATCATGTTGTTAGACAACGGTGAACCTTCGAACTATGAAGAAGCGATGGCGGGCCCGGATTCCAACAAATGGCTTGAAGCCATGAAATCCGAGATATGATCCATGTATGAAAACAAAGTATGGACTTTGGTGGACTTGCCCGATGATCGGCTCGCCATAGAAAATAAATGGATATTTAAGAAGAAGACTGACGCGGATGGTAATGTGACCATCTATAAGGCTCGGCTTGTCGCTAAAGGTTATCGACAAGTTCAAGGGATTGACTACGACGAGACTTTCTCTCCCGTAGCGATGCTGAAGTCCGTCCGAATCATGTTAGCAATTGCCGCATTCTATGATTATTGATGGCTTCTCGCCCCTCGTTGGTTACCCCAAGTGGAAGGTTTGAGATGCAGTGTAGCGATAGTTTTCCCTTGGCAAAGATACCAAGGATCGATTTCCCCTGAGACTCCTAGTTTCAACAAGAAGGTGTCAACTGCTAACGACGCCAGATATTAGCAATCAACTTGGACATGCACACAGATACAAATAACTTTGCTCCCAACGAGTACAGAGAGGTTGTCAATCCCTCCGGCCTTGTCGTTTACAAAGGATCAAACGCAAGTGATAATAGTCATAGGTATTGCTGCAAATAGTAAGTAAAAGCGGAAAGTAAATAGCGGATGTGATCAGTGATGGTAATATGGACCGGGGTCCCATGATGTTCACTAGTGATGTCTCTCTCCCAAAAGACGATAAAACAGCTATGTGAGGTAAACGAATTACAGCTGGGCAATTGACAGAATTATGTGCGCAAACCAATGCTAACTATGTTGCAAGAAAGGTAGAGGTTCAAAGCATGGGCGATACGCCAAGGCAAGTAGACCGAAATCCATCTGCATCTACTACTAATCATTTACCTTGAGATATCTATCCAGAACATCTCGCTGGTATTAAGTTGCGAGTCCCACCCATAGTGTAAACTCAAAGCAACAGACAACTGCATTAAAAGAACTTTGCGTAAAGTAAACAATCCTTGCACCCGCGGGCACAAGCACCATTGTTTTCCCCCTTGTGGCAATAGCACATCCCCTAGACTCATGTTTCTGTCACTCAAACTAGTCATCGAGGGGCATGAACCCACAATCAAGCATAACGTTCCCTCTTGGAGTCACTACCTACTACTTGGCCAAAGCAATAAATAGCAACGGAGAACATGCAAGAATTACTTACGAACATAAATATAAATAAGGTAAATAAAATATATTACTCAAACACAATCTGAACATAATCTCACAATCCATCGGATCCCAGCAAACTCAACATAGCAACAGCATAAGGATTACATATGTGCCTCGATCATGTAGGGCAGCTCACGAGGTCTAATTAGTGAAGCACAAGAAGGGGAGGAGAACATCACATAGCTACTGGTCATGGACCCATGGTCCAAGGGAGACTACTCACAACTCATCCGGGAGGCGTCCATGGTTGTGGAGAGGCTCCCGGTGGTGATCCTCCCCTCCGGCAGGGTGCCGGGAAGAGTTCTCCTGGTGCTCCCGATCTTGGAAGCGCGGCGGCGGCGGAACAGAGATGAGATCGCGAAAAAGGGTTCCGTCCTCCAGGATTTCGGGACGCGTGTTAAATATATGCCAAAGGGGGGCATCAGCGGAGGCCTGGGGGGGCCCAGGCCCCCCCCCCGGCGCGGCCAGGAGGGGGGCCACGCCACCAGGGCGCCTGGAGCCCTGGTGGCCCCCTCCGGTCCTACTTCGACCGTGTGGAAGCTTCTGGAACGCTGATTTTTTATATAATTTTTCCGGGATTTTTCTGGCAGTTTACGTGATGGGAAAACCTGAAATACAAAAACAGCAGAAAACAGAAACTGGCACTGGGTGCACTGAGTTAATAGGTTAGTCCAAATATGATCAAAAGTGTATGGAAGTGTATAAATATCATAGCAATATCACCCAAAAGAGGCATGGAGCAAGCAGAAATTATAGATACGTTTTGGACGTATCAACATCCCCAAGCTTAATTCCTGCTCGTCCTCGAGTAGGTAAATGATAACAAGAATAATTTCTATGGTGACATGCTATTAACCATATAAGGATTTTTCATAGTCACATGACAAAAGCTTACTGAGACAATGAATCTGTAGTAATTAAGTTGCCTTATGAGAAAATCACAAAGAACTGAAAGTTTTACAATATGATACTGAAACATCAAATAGATTTGTAATGAGCATGGTGTGCAAATATGACAAAGTGATATCTCGCTTGCCCCCTTTAGTGAAGCAAAACATAAATGCAGGGACACCTCCAAGGTTTAAGTGATGACTAGATACAATGATTTCAGAATAAACGATATCATAATCATGCAAAAGACAATGCTACTTTGGGACAATGCACATTACACTCAGAATGACAATCATGCTCTTAATAGTTGGTGCTTTAAAAGAAGGTGGAGACTCTCGAACCGTGGCTTTTGTTGGCAAGGTTGAAAACCCGTAGTCGGAAACAAAGACAAAGCATGTACCAGAGCTCTTGGTTTTAAAAACAGAGGTAATAATTATTTTTTGGATATGCATGTTTCGTCAACGAATGCTAGCAGACAACTCAATCACTTCTTGAGATGGACAAGTTTCGAGGAACATCTCCCGAATGAGGACGATCACATCCTCTTAATCTCCTTTGTTTATCACTGCCAAAGTTTTCTGATTTCTCATGAACAAAGCGTGAAGGAGGGTTTGTTTGTTATATTATTTTTGAGCCGGGCGCACTCTTTGCCAGTTCCTTCTCGTATTATGGGTTTGCACATTAGACATGCAATCCCGGGGTGAAGCTTGTCCAACTTAAAAAGATCAAGAATTAACTACTACTTCCTCATGAACTAAAACAGAGGCACAAAATAGAAATGCTTTTCTTTTTTGAATAATTTCGAGATGGTACATGAAAGTCTTCGTTAGGAATGGCAGGTAAATACCATGTATAGGAAGGTATGGTGGACTCATATGGCATAACTGGTTTAAAGGATTTTGGATGCACAAGCAGTCAGTCCGCTTAGTACAGGTGGAGGTTAGCAAAATACTGGGAGCGACCAACTAAAAGAGCAATGACGGTCATAATCATGCAGAGCGACAAAGCAAAATTGAATCAGGCATGGAAGTTATATCGCTACTCAGAAACAAAAGATCATCAAGGCTTAACAGACTTTCTTTACAGTCTTAAATATGCGTGAGCATACGCCAAGTCAATCAAAATAAATTCTTGAAGGAAGATATTACTAAACCATACCACATCGTAGATAAACAAATCATGTTGGTACTCCAATAACACATTGTCGGGGAAACTGGTCGCCCACGAACACCTATGGGACCGGAGCCCCTTTTCGGTACGGCAAGGGAGCGGAGGGAGCACAAAGAGCAGATCGAGGGGGACACGCGAGCAGTTTACCCAGGTTCGGGCCGCACGGATGCGTAAAACCCTACTCCTGCCTTGGTTGTATTGAGTTCTTGGCTCGGGAGCTTGAAGATCTCCAGTACTAGCTACACCGAGCGTAGGAATGATCAAGTTTTGGAAACCGAACCTCCTCTACGTTGTGCATGGGCCTCCTTTTATAGTTCAAAGGGGGTCACCGATAGGTGTCAACGTAGATGAGGGTAAAAGTGTAAAATTGGTGGTAGTTGTAACAGTGCATGAACAGTGTATGCACAGTGGTCTATACCTAACCCTGACTGTGGGGGACAAGGGCATTGAATGCCCGTCACCGTCGCCCCCAAACAGTGCAAAAAGCTTCCGTCTGGGCGTCTCCGTCCGCCACGACGGTGGCCTCGTCACCGTGGCTCGCCATCGTGTACCCCAGGCTGCACAGCCATCTGCCACGTGCTCCTGGAAGGGCCCCAGGGCGACGCGTGGCCAGATGAGCTGGAGCGCAGGCACACAGCGTAAGCTTCCCCCGGCAAGCACCTTGCCGGGGTCGCTATCTTGCCGGGCCTGGAAGCTTGTCGCTCTCCGGGCCCTGCCGGGGCGCGTGATGCGCCATGGTATGTCTTCTGAAATGCTGTTCTTTGGCCTTCCTGGCAAGCTCCTCTTGCCAGGGTCTTGTGCAGAAGGGATGATCTTGAGCCTGGAGCGGCCTTCCCGGCAAGCTCCTCTTGCCGGGGTCTTGTTTCTTAACTTGAATACTTTGTTCTTGAATGGCTTCAAGGGAACCAGAGTGGGCCTTGGCGGGCGCGTGGTGAGCCTGACCACGGGACGCTGCTACTGCCCGTGCACAAGTCGGGATACTAAGGTACCCCTACTTTAGTACACCGACAGGAGCCCCCGGGCCTGGGCCACACACGGTGCCGAGCGCTGTTGGGCCAGGCCCAAAACAGTGCACGGGCACACGCGGCCCACGGCGCGCCGTTTCCCACTCCGCATTCGCCGCATCCCTCCCTAACGGCACGCGTCGATTGCGGCGTCGTGGGAGAGATCGTGGCCTGTTTCTTTAATGGGAAAATGCGGAACGTCCCCCACTTCTCCCTTAAAAGCAGAGGAAGCAGGGGCAGTTCCCCCCCCCATTGCTTCATTGCGTCTTCAATCTCCAGAAACCCCCGCCGCCCTCCGCCTCCCCAAAGGTCGACAGAGAGCCGAGCTCCACCATTCTTCCGCCGCCGCTTGCCTCCCCGGTGCCGCCGACCCCTCTCGCGACCCCTCTCGCCGTCCCCGCCATGGCCCCGAAGAGCAGCAAGACAAAGAGCGAGAAGTCCGACAAGGCGGCGAAGCTGGCAGCAATGCGGAAGAGGATGGTGGTCTTCCCGCCGAGGCTCGGCGCGAGGGAGCTGCGGGACAAGTATTACCTGTTCTGGGCGAGGGAGACGATGGCTCACCCGCGCACCAGGGTCCTTCCCGCCGAAGCCAGCGACATGTACCCGGGAGGTTACTACTACTTTGCTCTGTTCTTCTACTGTGGTCTTTGTCCTCCATACTCCGAGTTTTTCTGCGACATGATGAACACGTATGGATTCCATCTCCTCGATTTCACCCCGAATGCTATCCTTACCATGGCACTTTGTCGGGGTCCACCCCAACGTAGCTCTCTTCCGCCACTTCTTCACACCTAGAGTAGAGTCTGGATCTCCGCTCTCCGGTGGCATCTCTTGGATCTTCAGGCTCAACAAGAAAGAGGCGTACTTGATTGGAGAGCTCCGCGGCAAGTGGGAAGAGTGGAGGGCTGATTGGTGCTGGGTTATACAAGAGGAACCCCAGCAGTTTACTTCGCCGCGCCGAGCTGCGATAGTGCGCGGCAAGGATTGGAGTGACTTGGCCCCGGAGGATGAGAAGCTGAAGATATCCCTCACTAGGATCCTTCGCCTCCGGGCCGCCAACCTTACTGTAGGTGAGGTTGAGGCTGATTTCCTTCGCCGCCGCATTGCTCCCCTGCAGGATAGGAAGAGGCCTGCTTGGGAGTTCGGCAATGCGGCAGACTGCATGAGGCTGCGCCCCGGGCTGAATTACAACTTCACCGTCTTGGAACTCAAGGGGATGATCCGCTCGATGTTCAAGCACGACCCCAAGCACCCGGAGTGGTTCACCCCGTCAAACGGAGTAGTTCCATTAGGCAACAACTCTGCCCTTAGTGCCATCCGCGCGGCAATGCCTGAGTGCGACTCCCACGGGGTTGTTCCCACTTGGCTGACGCCTTCAGAGGAGACCGTGCAGACTTTTTTCGACAATCTGGTTGAACGGACGCGCAACCCCGAAGAGAAGAAAGGGCTCACCCGCGCGACCACCTACCGGGATGTGGCATATATAGCCACCAGAATGGAGGAGGCCGCCGCAGCTGCGGCCGCGGGGGAGTTTGGGTACACCGTGGATGAAGCAGAAGTAGCGGACGCAGTGAGCCGGGCCGAGGAGGAGGAAATCCTCAAACTGCTGAGGCCTGCCGGGCAGCCTGCCGGGACGAGCGAGGCTGCCGGGCAGGGCACTGAGTCCAGTGAGCCCGCCGAGGAGGACACCGAACCGGGCGATTCTGACGAAGACTCGGGCGGGTCATTGAACCTTGACGACGCCTCCTCATCCTCGGATAACTCTCCGCCACCACCAAGTCCTCCGCCACAGCAAAAGAAGCGCCTCCGCAAGACCACTGATACGGCGAGGCAGCCGGCGCCCCGACAGCAGCCACAGCGTCGCTCGACGCGTGCCACTACGACGAGCAAGGTCGCCAAGGAGGCGCCACGCGCCTCAGCGGTAAGCGGAGGGGGATCTTCCCGAAGCGGTTCTGGTGTTCCATCCGCCCCTCGGTCTTTGGCGACGACTGGAGCGGGGTCTTCACAACCCACGGCTCCGGAGCCCGCCAAGCGCCCGAGGGAGCCTTCTCCTCCAGCTCCTCGCGCCGGGACGCGCGAGGCGGACTTCAACTTCTCCGCCCTTAGTTCCGACGAGGAGGAGGAAGAGTAAGCATTTGCAACTTCTATTTCTTCTGATTTTTGTTGCTTTTGTCTTGAATTTCCCTTTCTTGGTTCTGATCTTGTTTGGCTTCCAGGACCCTGACCCAGAGGATGGCGAAGAGGGCCAAGATCCCAGTGGTTGACCTTGAGGACGACGAGCCCGTCGCCGCGGCAGGAGATGCGCCCGCGACTGGCTTGCCGGACCAGCCAGCTGCTCCGGAGAGCAGCCCCCAGCGCAGCCCCCAGCGTAAGTCTTGTGTTTACTTTTCTGCTTGACGGGCGCGCTTGAGCTTTTTATCCTTACTAATGTCTTGTTCGTTTGTTGGCTTGTGCAGAAATGGAGCCACAGCCGTAGGAGCACCAAGAGACCGCTCCCGACGAGCCGCTTGTCCCACCCTCCCCGCCAAGGATGAGCTCCCCGGCAAGGGAGGGTGCTCCGCCAAGGACGGGTGCTCCAGCACCCACTCGACAATCCTTCCTGTTGCCTCTGGATTTTGCAATATCCTCTTCAACGGAAAGCGAGTGACCACCGTTATCTCGTGTGCTTGGAAGTAATGGCGCAGCTTTCTCGAGGCCATGAGGAGGCCGAAAAGCAGCTTCTGCACGCCAGAGTATCTTGATCTAGCCCCCTGCAAGAGGGAACTTACAAAATAAACTGGGCGCTTCACCATCTTCTTTCGCACTTCTCCTTGTATCTGCGCAGACTCATCCTTGTCGGGGCCAGAGCTCGTCGGGGAAGCCCCCTGCTTGTCGCTGGATGCGCTTGCCGGAGCCGTGGGCTCCTCCTCGGCCTCCCTTTCTGCTACCAACGCAGCACTAACCACTTGATTGGTTGCTGCTAAGTACAGCAGCAACTTCTCTTGTGGCTTAGGTGCGACAAGTATTGGAGTGGAAGACAGGTATCCTTTCAAGTCCTGCAGCGCTGCCTCCGCTTCCGGAGTCCATTTCATTGGACCTGCCTTTTTCAAGATTTTGAAGAAAGGCAGTGCGCGTTCTGCAGACTTTGAAATGAACCTGCTGAGGGCAGCCACACAACCAGCAAGTCTCCGTACATCCTTGACGCGCTTCGGGGCTTCGATCTGCTCGATGGCCTTGATCTTGTCGGGATTGGCTTCAATCCCCCTCTGGGATACAAAGAACCCGAGAAGCTTGCCGGAGGGGACTCCGAAGATGCACTTCTCGGGGTTGAGCTTGAGTTGTATCTTGCGCAGATTCACAAAGGTTTCTTCTAGGTTTGTATCAGGGTATCCTTGTCTTTGCTCTTGACCACTATATCATCCATGTAAGCTTCTACATTTCTGTGGATCTGCGGCTCAAAAGCAGTGTGGACTACCCAAACGTTGAGCCCGCATTCTTCAATCCAAAGGGCATACGTATGAAACAGTAAGTGCCACATGGAGTAATGAATGCGGTCTTCTCTTCGTCTTCCTTAGCCATGAATATCTGGTGGTACCCCGAGTATGCATCAAGAAATGAAAGCAACTCACATCCGGCCGTGGAGTCAACAATCTGGTCAATGCGCGGCAAGGGAAATGGATCCTTGGGACAAGCTTTATTCACATCAGTGAAGTCTATACAAAGTCTCCACTTCCCATTAGCCATGCGCACGACAACTGGATTGGCCAGCCACGTGGGATGAAGTACACCTTTAACTAGGCCCGCTGCTTCCAACTTCTTGATTTCCTCGTCAATAAACTCTTGGCGCTCCACTGCTTGCTTCCTGACCTTCTGCTTGACTGGCCGCGCGTGAGGACAAACAGCAAGCTTGTGCTCAATTACCTTCCTGGGAACGCCGGGGATGTCAGACGGTTGCCATGGAAACACGTCGACATTCGCCCGCAGGAAGGCAACGAGCGCGCTTTCCTATTTAGGATCCAGCGTGGCACTGATGGTGAAAGTACCACCAGTGCCGTCCTCCTTGGCGGACACCTTCTTAGTTGTAGGTGGAGCTGCCATTCCTTTCTTGCACTTGCCGGTGGAGCTCGATGGTGCATCCTCGACGACAGCGCAGCACTCCGAAGAGGTGTGTTTGCCGGAGTGGGCTCCAGAGCTCTTCCGGACTTGGTCTTGTTCTTCCCCCCGGGAGCTTCAGCGGCAAGTGTCTTGCTGTTGCCGCGGCTGCTGCGTCCCGGTAAATCTTGTCGGCGCAGATAAGTGCATCTTTCTTGTCGCCGGGGACAGAGATGACGCTTATTGGCCCTGGCATCTTGAGCATGTTATATGCATAGTGAGAGGCTGCCATGAACTTGGCGAGCGCCGGACGGCCAAGTATCCCATTGTATGGTAATGGGATATCGGCAAGGTCGAAGGTGATCCTCTCAGTCCTGAAGTTCAGCTCTCCGCCAAAGGTCACCGGCAGTGTGATCTTCCCCTTCGGCTTGCTCCTTCCCGGGTTGATCCCTTGAAAAGTTCCGGTTTCCTCGAGCTCGCTGTCGGGGATCTGCAGCTTCCGGATCACAGCGGAGGAGATCAAGTTGAGGCCGTCCCCGCCGTCAACCAACATATTGGTGACCTTGAGGTTGCGGATAGTTGGTGAAACCAACATCGGCAAACACCCGACCGCAGTTGTGCGGTCAGGGTGGTCCTCAAGGTCGAAGATGATGGGCGTGCTGAACCATTTCAGGAGTTTGCGCGACTCGATGGGTGGCTCAGCTGCATTCACTTCCCGCACCCATTGCTTGAGTTGGCGGTGGGAAGTGTGCAGAGAGGCACCTCCATCGACGCACAGAACTTCTGTGGCCTTCTGGAACTCCTGCTCGCTGTTGTCTCCGTCATCCATGTCCTCGTCGTCGTCTTCGTCTTCGTCCTTGTCGCGGCCGCGGGGAGGTCTATCTCCTTGCCGCTGCTTGGCCTTGCCGCGGCGCCCTCCCCGGCCATTGAATGGCCGCTTCTTGCCGGACTCTCCTCCGCCTCCTTGGGCCTTCTCCTTGTCGCGACGCTCGTATTCAGCCTTCTGCGGTTCTACGAGGTACTCTACCCTCTTGCAGTTCTGGAGATCGTGGCCCTTGGTGCGGTGGATCTTGCAGTACTGCTTGTCGGAGCCGTCCTGCTTGTCGGCGGCGGCTACAGTGGCAGGCTCCTTGCCGGAGCCACCAGCCTGAGTTTTCTTGTCGCCAGCCTCCTTGCCGGACTTCTCCACAGCCAGTACTTCCTTGTTCTTCTTCTTCTTATTGTTCCGCCGCCGGTTTTTCCTTGCCGGGGCGGCATCCTCGCTGTCTGTTCCTCCTGCTCCAGTATCCTCTCCGGGGAGTCTCCTCCCCTCTTCAGCGCGTGCACACTTGTCAGCCAGAGCGTAAAGCTCGCTGACGTCCCGTATGTTGGTCATCACCATCTCCTCCCTCCTCCGACGGTTACGCACGTTCTGGTGGAACGCGCTGATAACCGCGGCAGGGTGGACATCCGGGATGTTGTGCTGAACGCGGCTGAACCTCTAGATGTACTTTCGCAGGGATTCTCCCTCCTTCTGGGCAAGAATGTGGAGATCGCTCTCCTGGCCGTGGGGTTTGTGGCCGCCCGTGAAGGCGCCGACAAACTGGTGGCACAGATCTCCCCAAGAAGAGATGGAGTTCTCTAGCAAATGCATAAGCCAAGATCGGACGTTTGGCTTAAGCACAAGTGGGAAGTAGTTCGCTAGAATCTTTTCGTCGCGCCCCCCAGCAGCCTGCACCGCGATGGTGTAGATGCTAAGGAACTCCGAGGGATGGGTCTTGCCGTCGTACTTCTCGGGTACGTCGGGCTTAAAGTTCTTCATGCTGGGCCACTGGACTTGCCGCAGCTCTCGGGTGAACGCAGGGCAGCCTGCCGCGTACGGCAAGTCGCCTGGTTCACCGTGCACGTCGACAGCGGTCCCGGCGCGCTGGTCGGACTGTCGTCGCGCTTCTCTTCGACGCTCGATGCGAGTTCGAGCGTCCTCTTGTCGCCTGTCGTCGAGGACTTGGCGTTGATCGCGGCGAGCCCGCGGATCCGACGACGCCGTGGAGTCATCCTCGACGTTGATCCGACGGGTCGGCGATTTCTGCTTCCGCGGCGGGGAGTGCATGGTGGTTGCACCCCCGGCGGTCTTGTCTCCATCGGCCTTCGCTTGGGTGACTTGCCGCGGCCGTGACGTTGCCGGCTGCTGCGGCGTGTCGTTGTTGGCGAAGGCGATGAGGCTCTGGATTGTAGCCCTCCAGTCTTTGGCCTTGTCTGCCGCTGGAGGGAAATCGAGGAGCAGTTGAGCTCTGGCTAGAGCTTCTGCTGGAGAGGAGGGAAGCGGTGGCGAGCGGTGCGAGGAGCGAGATATGCTCGGACTTCTAACAGCGTTAGAAGGAGCACGTTCTCGTCCCGGCGACCGCGCCTTGCTCGTGCCGGCGCGTTGGCCTTGAGCATCCCGCGACCCGCCCGCTTGGCTACGTCCCAGCAAGCGTATGGTACCCTGGGTACCACGTCGCTGCTGGCCCGGCACCTCCTGAGAGGGGCGCGGTGCGTGCACGGACGCCGAGGCCTTGGAGTTCGCCCGGTCGTCCGTCCTGTCCGTGGACTTGGCGGCGTCGTGAGTTTCCTCGCCGGCGTCCGCCCCTCCGCCAGCGTCTACCCCACCAACCGTTGGTTCTGGTGGTGGAGGAATTGACGCGGACGGGCCTCTGACTTCCGAAGCTTTCTTCTTCGGCGGCATGTTGATGTAGTCGATGAAGCTGACGAAGCTGGTGAAGTTGCTGAAGGTTGCGCCCGCGTGAGCGCCGGATCAGGTTCGCACAACCTCGACGCCCCCTACCTGGCGCGCCAAAGATGTCGGGGAAACTGGTCGCCCACGAACACCTATGGGACCGAAGCCCCTTTTCGGTACGGCAAGGGAGCGGAGGGAGCACAAAGAGCAGATCGAGGGGCACACATGAGCAGTTTACCCAGGTTCGGGCCGCACGGATGCGTGAAACCCTACTCCTGCCTTGGTTGTATTGAGTTCTTGGCTCGGGAGCTTGAAGATCTACAGTACTAGCTACACCGAGCATAGGAATGATCAAGTTTTGGAAACCGAACCTCCTCTATGTTGTGCATGGGCCGCCTTTTATAGCTCAAAGGGGGTCACCGACAGGTGTCAACGTAGATGAGGGTAAAAGTGTAAAATTGGTGGTAGTTGTAACAGTGCATGAACAGTGTATGCACAGTGGTCTATACCTAACCCTGACGGTGGGGGACAAGGGCATTGAATGCCCGTCGCCGTCGCCCCCAAACAGTGCAAAAAGCTTCCGTCCGGGCGTCTCCGTCCGCCACGACGGTAGCCTCGTCACCGTGGCTCGCCACCGTGTACCCCAGGCTGCACAGCCATCTGCCACGTGCTCCTGGAAGGGCCCCAGGGCGACGCGTGGCCAGATGAGCTGGAGCGCAGGCACACAGCGTAAGCTTCCCCCGGCAAGCACCTTGCCGGGGTCGCTATCTTGCCGGGCCCGGAAGCTTGTCGCTCTCCGGGCCCTGCCGGGGCGCGTGATGTGCCACGGTATGTCTTCTGAAATGCTGTTCTTTGGCCTTCCTGGCAAGCTCCTCTTGCCAGGGTCTTGTGCGGAAGGGATGATCTTGAGCCTGGAGCGGCCTTCCCGGCAAGCTCCTCTTGCCGGGGTCTTGTTTCTTAACTTGAATACTTTGTTCTTGAATGGCTTCAAGGGAACCAGAGTGGGCCTTGGCGGGCGCGTGGTGAGCCTGACCACGGGACGCTGCTACTGCCCGTGCACAAGTCGGGATACTAAGGTGTAACATCCCCAGCTTCCCACCACAGTGATCACTCTCTGATTATGCAAGTCACCATGGTTAACTAGGCTTGATCATCATTTCATAATATCTCATTTCAAATTCCACCTGATAATTCAAATTCAATCATAAGTGCAAATCTAAGTTGCTCAGTTATTGCTGCAAAAATGTTCATCATTTAGCAAATATTCCAAAACAAATGTTGTTAGTGAAAACAACATCACCATCAACTCCAATTGGGCCAGGGCATGTTAAACAGTGCCATATCAGCACTTAAATATGCCATTTCATTTTTGTAAATTTCAAAAATGATCCAAGTATGCCCAAACTAATTTTTGGTGGCAAGGAATATTGCACAGTGATTTTGGGCCAACTACCATATTTTTGCAAAAAGGGTTTGGAGGCCTAGATATTTCTTTTTCTCTCTGTGTTTAAATAAAAGGAAAAGCAGGGAGAAACAGAAGAATTAGGGCATAGCCCACTTACCTAGCCGGCCGAGCCAGCCCAACCGGCCCACCACGGCCTCCTCCACCTGCTCCCCCCCCTCCGTGTCATCCTCTCCATGGCGCAGAGCGCGCCCGCGCCGCCACCGCTCGCCACCGCGGCAGGGGCAGGTGAGGCAGAGGATAAGGGCGCCCCCCTCCCTCTCCCCTGGACCTCCTCGACACTCTCCCTGCTCCTCCTCGCCCCTGAGCTCGCCGTTCCTCTTCCTCCTCTCCGTCCCGAACGGAGCCACCGCCGTTCGTCCGCCGTCCTCGCGGCTATCGGCGTCGACCGGCTCCGCCACCTTGTCTGGCGTGTGCAGCGTCGTCGGTTACGTCGCCCTCGACCACGAAGCGAAGCCGGGAAGCTCTGCTGCGACTGCTGCACGCCTTCTCCCTCCTACGGCAGCTCCGGCGAGATTCCGTCGCCACCGACGTCTGCAGCTCCTAAACCGACCACGGGCCTTTCTTCAGCCGCTAGGTGAGCACCGCCGCGAGTCCCCTCTGTTTTCCCCTTGCTTTGCCGTCTCTGTCGATGATGCCGGCGATGGCCGAGCCGTGCTCCGCCGTGGCGCTCGCCGTCGTCGTTCCAGTAGTGGTCGAGCTCGTCTGAGCACGCCAGCGTGCTCAACTCCTTCCCGTGAGCACGACGCACGCACGCGTGTGCCTCCCCGAGCCCTGCTTCGAAGTAGCCGTAGACCGCCCGAACGCCGGCGCCGTCGCGGGCTCAACGCCGGCGAGCACAGTCCACCACAGCTCCTCCCTCCGGTCTTGTTAGATGCGCGACTGAACGCACGGTCGAATGCGACCGGAAGCGCGCGCGAAAGAGCACCGTAGGTGCATGCTCGAAACTTCGCCGTGGCCCATCGCCGCTGCGGCTCGACGCCAGGAAGATTCCGGCTACCCCCGCTCTTCCTGACGCCGTAGATGGACGCGGGGTTCAGTGCCCGTTCGAACGCGGGTAGTCGCGCGCAAAACGGCCTTCTGTAGCCGATTTCCGGGCCTCTCCGGCGAGAACGCCGCCGCGGGAGCTCGCCGGAGCTCGTCTCCGGCGCTCCGCTGAGCTGGCACCGGTGGGGCCCGCCTTTGTGACGCTGCCCGTGGGCCCAGCGGGTCCACCAGTCAGGGTTGACTGGGTCAACCCTGCTGACTGTGCAGCGTGGGCCCCGACTTGTGGGCCCCCTTTGCTAATTAGTTAATTTAAATGTTTATTAATCAAACATAATTAGTTAGGCTAAATTACTCACTGACACCCGGGGCCCACCCCACTAATTAGCCTGTTAGATTAGTTTTAAAGTGTTGTTAACTCCCAGAGGCTGACAGGTGGGCCCCACCTGTCAGTTGGACCTGGTCAGCGCCTCTGTTGACTGCTGACGCAATAATTCTTTTCTGGTTTTAAAATAATTCCAGAAATTGCTATAACCTTCGGAAAATCATATCTTTTTATCCGTAGCTCGGATGGAAAAACTTTCTACATGAAAGTTGCTCAGAACGACGAGACGAACCTTACCGTACTATCTGTTTCCGTGTCAGGACCCTCTACGGAGGTGAACCCGCAACTTTTAGCCCGTTTCCGGTAGATGAATAGTGCACATACACCGGTTAATAATTCCAGTTAATTCCTAAAAATAACTAATATGACTTAAACATGTTTTTAGGCAACCCTGCACTGCACGTTAGCTTAGCACGCTCTGTGTTGCATATGTTTGGTGTATTTATCTGTTTCTTCCCCCTCTTCTCTCTCGGTAGAGCCCGACGCTGACGCCGCTCCAGAGACCGACGCCTTCCCGGTGATTGGTTCCCCCTCCGACGACCTTGCTTTTGCCACCGAGCAACCAGGCAAGCAACCCCCCCTTTTTGATCATTCCGATATCGCCTATGTCTATTCTCTCTTATTCTTGCATTAGAATTGCTGCTACTGCTACTGCTCCTATTACTGTTGCATAGCCTGTTTTTGCTAAACTGTTGATACCTGTCTTTATTCATAAACTGCTTAGTATAGGTTGGGTAGCACTGCTGTGGTCCCGCTTTCTCGTAGTTGCCTCGCTTAGTACCCTTGCCTCGATCAACCGATCGAGCCCCTTCCCCTGACCTTCTTCACACCACCGCACACCCCCTAATATGCTCGACTCCGCAGAGTTAACATCGGGTGACGAGGGTGATACCTCCGAACTCACTTTCGATGTTGTCCCTGTAGTATAGCTAGCTCGTTGTGGGTTACCGAGGGTGATTCCTCTTCCCACTTCCGACTTAGCTTTTGTCGTGCATCCGCTATGGTGAATACCGCCGAGGGTGATTCCTCCGGTATCACCTTAACGGGACTTGTCGTATAGGAGTCCAACGAGGGTGATTCCTCGGATTCCTCCTCGGCATGAAAACCACACGGATGCCCTGGATTACCATACCGTGTTTAAAGACGTATCGATCCCCGAGGCCGGACGTCGCCAGGAACAAAGGCGTGCGGCCAGAGGTATCGTGCGTCTGATGACACTTTGAAGTTACTACTACACATGTTGGATGGAGGCGGGTTGACCCAGAGGGGTACCCGCGAGTGCCTTTGAGGCGTGAGCTGTGGAGTCGGGTGACCAGTGAGGGTACCCGCGAGATAACTACGAGGCGTGGCCGGTCATTTCCAGTCCTTGTCACAAGTCCTCGAGACGGGACGACGGGGCCAACAGTATCGTAGGCTCTGCTCGTTACCGCGCGCTCCCAATACACTAAGCGATTTGGATATTTGATCCGAGGGGCCTTCGGGTCCGATAGCACTAACCACCACGTGGGTGTGAGTGGGTGCTCTGCGTCGTATACATCAGCCAGAGTCGTCACGACGTCAGCGATTGAGCGGCCCGTTCGGATTGGACTTAGGATGCAACTGCGTGCTTGTATAAGGGGTTGCTAGGTCTGCTACCGAACGGCCTCGCAACGTGCGGAGTGTCCGGGGCGACGGCCATGACCCCCGGGGGCATAGGATTAGTCCGGCGTGCTCGATCCTCTCTGGCGGTTTCCGGTCGGGTTGCGTCGTATTGTTTGACCGAGGGCGGGCACGACCTGATGGTGTGTCCGGCCGGAGTTAAGCGAGCGTGGTGGGTAACTTGGTGCACCCCTGCAGGGAAGAAAACATCTATCGATAGCCTGTCCTACGGTAACGGACACTCGGAGTTGTATCCACTTCGGTACAACTAGAACTGGTGACTTGAGATATGAAGTTGATATTACTATAAACCCATTACATTATGATGTACTATTCTGTTCCCTTCTAATTGCTGCAAGACCCTGAAGATGCTAGTCTTCGTCAGGACTAGGCTTTTCCCCTCTCTACTCTGGCTTTCTGCAGTCTAGTCCACCCACATAAAGCCTCCTTTGAAAATGATGCATTGCTTAGTATAGATCTGATGTAAGTCTTGCTGAGTACTTTGGATGAGTACTCACGGTTGCTTTGCTTCCTCTTTTGTCCTACCCGCATGATAAACCAGACGACGGAGCCATGGTGCCTGCAGCCCCTGTTGACGACTACTACTACCAGCCCGAGGCTGGCTACTACTACTACCCGGCCGGCGAGTACTTCTACGAGGAGCCGGCGGACGACGACCAGGAGTAGGATCGGAGGTCCCAGGCAGGAGGCCTGCGCCTTTTCGATCGTAGCTTTTCTTTTGCCCCGCCTCGTATGAGGCCTATCTGAACTTGTGTTCTATGTCTGTACCCAGACATCTAATGCTTCCGCTGACTATGTGTGTGACACTTGTTATGTATTCGAGCCCTCGAGGCCCCTGGCTTGTAATATATAACTTGTATGTATTTATTTATGTTTTAGAGTTGTGTTGTGATTCCTTCACGTGAGTCCTTAGGCTTGATCGTGTGCATTTGCGTGTATGATTAGTGCACGGTCGGGCCGGGGTCGTCACAGGTTGGTATCAGACCCGACTGCCTGTAGGAACCCCCTTTCCAACTCCTTGGCCGAAGTCGAGTCTAGAGGTCCAAAAATGTTTTACTAACTTGGCTGTGTGGCTTATGGCCCCACGTCGCCACTTGGGTGGTGTAGCTTCTTTTATTCCTCGTCTATACTCTGGGACTCTTCTCTCTCGTCTATTCGGGTTAAATTTTACTAACCCCGACCTTAGGTTCTCGTGAACGTTTCCTCCCGGAGAGCCCCCTCGTTCCAGAAGATGGCGTGACATCATCAGAAGACTCCGAAGATACGCCTCGAAGTTTCTCGGGACTCTGTGTACACTGCTTTGCAGATCCTTACCACCGATAACTTCAGACGTTTAGCTACTTGCACTCGTCATTCATATATTCTTCCAGTTACCCTCCTTCTCAAGCAGACATATCGAAATACTTTTCGATATCTCGAGAATTCTTTGAACCTGCTGCCTTGCAGATCCTTTCCGCAAGATTACACCTACGAAGAAATCCTCATACTTACCGGGGATTCGTTCATCCCTAGTTGATCAGGTGTTTCGCAACATACTTCCCATTTTTAATCGATCTCCCGAAGGACCTCTGCAGCCTACTGCTGTTGGTTACCTTGCCGGCCTGAATTATGGATAATTCCATATGTCTGGCAATATTCATCGTTACCCTTTGACACCGTCATTTTGGTCTTATTGAGTCAACATGAGTGTGAATGCACGCAATCATTAGTGGATCCTTCTGAATTAACTTCTTCGGCTCAGACCTTATTCCGAACATGAGCTGGTTCTCGGTAAATCAATCCTTGATTGATTAGCCATCTAATTCAATTCAACGTGCTCATCTTTTTATCAGAGCCTCTGCCTCTGATTCCTCGACTTTGGAAATTGTAACTCTTTGCATTTAAGCTTCGGCTTATCCAGATAATTTCCACAAACTGATGCCCTTGCATTCTCCTTCTTCTGGTTGAGTACCGATACTCACATCAGATCCTTTGCCGACCACCTGATCTTTTGTTGGATTAATATCCGACACTGCCCTCCATACTCCATAACCTTGTAAGTTTCCCCTGATACATAATACCTTCGGTAAATTGTATCCCCCGTCTTGTCAACCATACTCTGCTTCTCAAGCTTATGCCACTTACCCCTGAAGTTTGTGGTATATGTTCTTAAGTTGCCCCGATGGGTTGAACATATGCTTTCTCTAGTCTGTGTGAATCAAAAGCTATGCGGGTTATATCTACTCGCGTTCCGTCGAATAAATTCTCGACCCCACAATTGCTTCGAAGACGAGAAGTGGATGAAAGGTTATGCATTGAAGAAGTGGGAGTCGACCTTGAACCTTCGTGTTCATGCCCATAGAACCGATGTAGAACTTATCATGGAAGCTGCTCGTAGAAATAATTACTTCCTGGGTAGAAGTTCATCTTGTATCTCTGAATTGATCCTTTGCAATCGTGGTTCCGACCATATTTTCCCCTTGATCCCATCTCCCGGACAAGTTAAAATACTTGTCTTCTACAGATCAACTCACCTATCCAACCTCTATCCTGATCTACCTTCAAGTATTGCCCCATGTTATCTCGAGGATATTGCGTCAATGCACCACCTCTAGTGGACTCTTATTGGGATGATACTCCATCATATCATTCTTTGTCTGATCGGCTATATCATCTTCGTGCTAATTTTAACCGTGTTAACTGGCCCCTATGCCCATAGCCAAACTTCCGACGATGAGTTAAGCTTGCGTCGATCCTCATCATCTTATCATTTCACTTCGAACAACAAGCTTAATTTCGAGCTTGTGCCGTATCCGTGGCTCCATTAACCCTCTCGCTTCATCATTCTTGTTTTCGATGCCGTCGCTGTTCGATGGCATCCTCGTGAAATCTCTCGACAAAATGTTTCTTGATCCATTATCCACACAACATCGTATGGGTAATATCAAGATTCTTCTCTCGTCCCTTTATCCAAATGTTTTTGGACTTGCTGCCCTATCATGTATATCATGCTCCGCTCTTTCTTGCGAAATGATATACCCCTAAAACTTGTGTGTAAACACATATTTCTTTCCATTGGCGTGATTAATCAATTAAACACATTTTCCTTTCCATTTGTTTGTTTAACCTTTCTCGAGATCATTAAGACATGAGCAGGAATAATTCCCTGCTTATGAAAATACCTCGGTCTGCAACTCTGTCAGTGAGACCCTGTTACTACTGTTGCTAACATTTCGGTAACCGCCGATGGACGAGAACTTTGCCTTTTGGTCCGCCTCGCCTAGCGAGCAGGAAAATGGTTCTCTTCGTCCCTCGCCCTTGGTACCGACGCCGTTGCCGACATAGCTGACAGACTTTTCACTGTCCTGACTTATTGTCTTGACCATGTGAGTTGTAACCGTTCCCTCTACTTTTTATCGAACCGTATCGCAGTTCCACAGAATCGGAACCTGACCCTCTTGTACCTTTTGGTTCCGAAGCATCCTTTGCTCTTGACCTTGAGTGTTGTCACGATCCACCCTTCAAGAGTTAATCTATTCTCGATGCTCTGAACTCCTTTCACACTCTGTTCAGTCATCGATCGGATGTCCGTCCGCTTGAAGCTTTCTCCTGAACTGTCACACCTTGCTCTCGATGTTTTCCTAAGTTATAACTCAAGAGATATTTCTGCCACACCCCCCCCCCTCTGAATTATCTGTCGAATAATCGACCTTGTAAAAGGTCCATTCTTCCGAAGTTACCCTTTTCTTCCCCACTTAAATCTCGGGACGAGATTTCTTGTAGTGGAGGAGATTTGTAACATCCCCAGCTTCCCACCACAGTGATCACTCTCTGATTATGCAAGTCACCATGGTTAACTAGGCTTGATCATCATTTCATAATATCTCATTTCAAATTCCACCTGATAATTCAAATTCAATCATAAGTGCAAATCTAAGTTGCTCAGTTATTGCTGTAAAAATGTTCATCATTTAGCAAATATTCCAAAACAAATGTTGTTAGTGAAAACAACATCACCATCAACTCCAATTGGGCCAGGGCATGTTAAACAGTGCCATATCAGCACTTAAATATGCCATTTCATTTTTGTAAATTTCAAAAATGATCCAAGTATGCCCAAACTAATTTTTGGTGGCAAGGAATATTGCACAGTGATTTTGGGCCAACTACCATATTTTTGCAAAAAGGGTTTGGAGGCCTAGATATTTCTTTTTCTCTCTGTGTTTAAATAAAAGGAAAAGCAGGGAGAAACAGAAGAATTAGGGCATAGCCCACTTACCTAGCCGGCCGAGCCAGCCCAACCGGCCCACCACGGCCTCCTCCACCTGCTCCCCCCCCTCCGTGTCATCCTCTCCATGGCGCAGAGCGCGCCCGCGCCGCCACCGCTCGCCACCGCGGCAGGGGCAGGTGAGGGAGAGGATAAGGGCGCCCCCCCTCCCTCTCCCCTGGACCTCCTCGACACTCTCCCTGCTCCTCCTCGCCCCTGAGCTCGCCGTTCCTCTTCCTCCTCTCCGTCCCGAACGGAGCCACCGCCGTTCGTCCGCCGTCCTCGCGGCTATCGGCGTCGACCGGCTCCGCCACCTTGTCTGGCGTGTGCAGCGTCGTCGGTTACGTCGCCCTCGACCACGAAGCGAAGCCGGGAAGCTCTGCTGCGACTGCTGCACGCCTTCTCCCTCCTACGGCAGCTCCGGCGAGATTCCGTCGCCACCGACGTCTGCAGCTCCTAAACCGACCACGGGCCTTTCTTGAGCCGCTAGGTGAGCACCGCCGCGAGTCCCCTCTGTTTTCCCCTTGCTTTGCCGTCTCTGTCGATGATGCCGGCGATGGCCGAGCCGTGCTCCGCCGTGGCGCTCGCCGTCGTCGTTCCAGTAGTGGTCGAGCTCGTCTGAGCACGCCAGCGTGCTCAACTCCTTCCCGTGAGCACGACGCACGCACGCGTGTGCCTCCCCGAGCCCTGCTTCGAAGTAGCCGTAGACCGCCCGAACGCCGGCGCCGCCGCGGGCTCAACGCCGGCGAGCACAGTCCACCACAGCTCCTCCCTCCGGTCTTGTTAGATGCGCGACTGAACGCACGGTCGAATGCGACCGGAAGCGCGCGCGAAAGAGCACCGTAGGTGCGTGCTCGAAACTTCGCCGTGGCCCATCGCCGCTGCGGCTCGACGCCAGGAAGATTCCGGCTACCCCTGCTCTTCCTGACGCCGTAGATGGACGCGGGGTTCAGTGCCCGTTCGAACGCGGGTAGTCGCGCGCAAAACGGCCTTCTGTAGCCGATTTCCGGGCCTCTCCGGCGAGAACGCCGCCGCGGGAGCTCGGCGGAGCTCGTCTCCGGCGCTCCGCTGAGCTGGCACCGGTGGGGCCCGCCTTTGTGACGCTGCCCGTGGGCCCAGCGGGTCCACCAGTCAGGGTTGACTGGGTCAACCCTGCTGACTGTGCAGCGTGGGCCCCGACTTGTGGGCCCCCTTTGCTAATTAGTTAATTTAAATGTTTATTAATCAAACATAATTAGTTAGGCTAAATTACTCACTGACACCCGGGGCCCACCCCACTAATTAGCCTGTTAGATTAGTTTTAAAGTGTTGTTAACTCCCAGAGGCTGACAGGTGGGCCCCACCTGTCAGTTGGACCTGGTCAGCGCCTCTGTTGACTGCTGACGCAATAATTCTTTTCTGGTTTTAAAATAATTCCAGAAATTGCTATAACCTTCGGAAAATCATATCTTTTTATCCGTAGCTCGGATGGAAAAACTTTCTACATAAAAGTTGCTTAGAACGACGAGACGAACCTAACCGTACTATCTGTTTCCGTGTCGGGATCCTCTACGGAGGTGAACCCGCAACTTTTAGCCCGTTTCCGGTAGATGAATAGTGCACATACACCGGTTAATAATTCCAGTTAATTCCTAAAAATAACTAATATGACTTAAACATGTTTTTAGGCAACCCTGCACTGCACGTTAGCTTAGCACGCTCTGTGTTGCATATGTTTGGTGTATTTATCTGTTTCTTCCCCCTCTTCTCTCTCGGTAGAGCCCGACGCTGACGCCGCTCCAGAGACCGACGCCTTCCCGGTGATTGGTTCCCCCTCCGACAACCTTGCTTTTGCCACCGAGCAACCAGGCAAGCAACCCCCCCTTTTTGATCATTCCGATATCGCCTATGTCTATTCTCTCTTATTCTTGCATTAGAATTGCTGCTACTGCTACTGCTCCTATTACTGTTGCATAGCCTGTTTTTGCTAAACTGTTGATACCTGTCTTTATTCATAAACTGCTTAGTATAGGTTGGGTAGCACTGCTGTGGTCCCGCTTTCTCGTAGTTGCCTCGCTTAGTACCCTTGCCTCGATCAACCGATCGAGCCCCTTCCCCTGACCTTCTTCACACCACCGCACACCCCCTAATATGCTCGACTCCGCAGAGTTAACATCGGGTGACGAGGGTGATACCTCCGAACTCACTTTCGATGTTGTCCCTGTAGTATAGCTAGCTCGTTGTGGGTTACCGAGGGTGATTCCTCTTCCCACTTCCGACTTAGCTTTTGTCGTGCATCCGCTATGGTGAATACCGCCGAGGGTGATTCCTCCGGTATCACCTTAACGGGACTTGTCGTATAGGAGTCCAACGAGGGTGATTCCTCGGATTCCTCCTCGGCATGAAAACCACACGGATGCCCTGGATTACCATACCGTGTTTAAAGACGTATCGATCCCCGAGGCCGGACGTCGCCAGGAACAAAGGCGTGCGGCCAGAGGTATCGTGCGTCTGATGACACTTTGAAGTTACTACTACACATGTTGGATGGAGGCGGGTTGACCCAGAGGGGTACCCGCGAGTGCCTTTGAGGCGTGAGCTGTGGAGTCGGGTGACCAGTGAGGGTACCCGCGAGATAACTACGAGGCGTGGCCGGTCATTTCCAGTCCTTGTCACAAGTCCTCGAGACGGGACGACGGGGCCAACAGTATCGTAGGCTCTGCTCGTTACCGCGCGCTCCCAATACACTAAGCGATTTGGATATTTGATCCGAGGGGCCTTCGGGTCCGATAGCACTAACCACCACGTGGGTGTGAGTGGGTGCTCTGCGTCGTATACATCAGCCAGAGTCGTCACGACGTCAGCGATTGAGCGGCCCGTTCGGATTGGACTTAGGATGCAACTGCGTGCTTGTATAAGGGGTTGCTAGGTCTGCTACCGAACGGCCTCGCAACGTGCGGAGTGTCCGGGGCGACGGCCATGACCCCCGGGGGCATAGGATTAGTCCGGCGTGCTCGATCCTCTCTGGCGGTTTCCGGTCGGGTTGCGTCGTATTGTTTGACCGAGGGCGGGCACGACCTGATGGTGTGTCCGGCCGGAGTTAAGCGAGCGTGGTGGGTAACTTGGTGCACCCCTGCAGGGAAGAAAACATCTATCGATAGCCTGTCCTACGGTAACGGACACTCGGAGTTGTATCCACTTCGGTACAACTAGAACTGGTGACTTGAGATATGAAGTTGATATTACTATAAACCCATTACATTATGATGTACTATTCTGTTCCCTTCTAATTGCTGCAAGACCCTGAAGATGCTAGTCGTCGTCAGGACTAGGCTTTTCCCCTCTCTACTCTGGCTTTCTGCAGTCTAGTCCACCCACATAAAGCCTCCTTTGAAAATGATGCATTGCTTAGTATAGATCTGATGTAAGTCTTGCTGAGTACTTTGGATGAGTACTCACGGTTGCTTTGCTTCCTCTTTTGTCCTACCCGCATGATAAACCAGACGACGGAGCCATGGTGCCTGCAGCCCCTGTTGACGACTACTACTACCAGCCCGAGGCTGGCTACTACTACTACCCGGCCGGCGAGTACTTCTACGAGGAGCCGGCGGACGACGACCAGGAGTAGGATCGGAGGTCCCAGGCAGGAGGCCTGCGCCTTTTCGATCGTAGCTTTTCTTTTGCCCCGCCTCGTATGAGGCCTATCTGAACTTGTGTTCTATGTCTGTACCCAGACATCTAATGCTTCCGCTGACTATGTGTGTGACACTTGTTATGTATTCGAGCCCTCGAGGCCCCTGGCTTGTAATATATAACTTGTATGTATTTATTTATGTTTTAGAGTTGTGTTGTGATTCCTTCACGTGAGTCCTTAGGCTTGATCGTGTGCATTTGCGTGTATGATTAGTGCACGGTCGGGCCGGGGTCGTCACATAAGGTACCCCTACTTTAGTACACCGACACAGATTGGGGAACCCCCAGCTATTTGAGACTAACCATAAGAAAACATGGACTACTAAGCACCATTATGCACGTAGCATTTTTATCATAGACATATCGACTAATGCAACAGAAGCAAACTCTCTTAATAAGATAAGCATGATAACTAAAGAGAGTTCCAGCGACCAACTAAACAAAAGCTCTTTAAAAAGATAAGCATGAAAACTAAGAGCTGAACATGATAGTAGCTATTTGAAAGACAAAGAACATACACAGCAAAGATAGACATGAAAATTCTATGTTGTGTTCTAAGTTGAAGTGGAGCCTGTTTCTCTCCCACACAAAGAAAGCTGAGTTCCAACTCGTTATGAAAAGCTAAAGAAAACTAAAAAGGAAACTAAAAGCAAGACGCTCCAAGCATAGCACATAACACATGAAGTGATAAAAATATAGTGGAACGAAAGACGAACTGATAATGTTGATGGAGAAGGGGATGCACGGGGGCATCCCCAAGCTTAGACGCTTGAGTCTTCTTGAATATTTCTTGGGGGTGCATGGGGGCATCCCCAAGCTTGAGCGTTTGACACTCCTGGATCTTTTTATCATCTTCCCTCGCACACTTGAAAACTCCCTTCATACATAACTCATCATAATCTGATTAGCGAGGTTAGTACCCATAATAATATAATTGTTCCTTGCTGGAAATAAAGATATTCTTGACGGTCTACTGTTTCTCAAGATTGCCAAAAGGTTTTTGCAAAGAAAAAGCAAGCTCAAGGTTTGCAAAATGAAGAAAAGGCAAAACAGGACAGAATCTGTGAAAAACAGAACAACAGGTAGTAAATGATTTTTTCGGGGCACTTCTGCAACTCTAATCAAAAAACTCAGAACAGACGCCCGAAAGACAATTGTATAGAGCATGCTGTCGAAAAAATTCATACCAAAAAGATGATCTGGTGATTTTATACGAATTTTTCTATCCGAGGACAGAATCTGTTTCCTGGACAGCACGTCACAACTTTTGAACTTTCTTGCAATCAGAGGCTACACTTGGCACAAAGTTGAAAAGCAAAGATACAATGATGATGCTACTGTAGTTAACAACATCAAGACACAACAAAAGCAAAATTATATATAGGAATGGTCTGGAATGGTCCGGAGGTAAAGAATTATATATAGGAAGTCCAGTTTCGGCCATCGGGAGAGTTCCGGGGGTCACCGGTAGTGTACCGGGACCACCGGAAGGGTCCCGGGGGTCCATCGGGTGGGGCCACCCATCCCGGAGGACCCCATGAGCCGTGGGGGGAGGGGAACCAGCCCATAGTGGGCTGGCACACCCCCCTTGGGCCTCCCCCCAGCGCCTAGGTTTGGGAACCCTAGGGGTGGGGGGCGCCCCCCTTGGCTTAGGGGGCAAGCCACCCCCCTGGTCGCCGCCCCCCTAGGAGATCCCATCTCCTAGGGCCGGCGCCCCGCTGGCCCCTATATATAGTGGGGGGGAGAGAGGGCAGCCGCACCCCAGCCCATGGCGCCTCTCCCCCCCCCCGTTACACATCTCTCTCCTCTCGCAGGTCCTTTGGCGAAGCCCTGCAGTTTTTTCCGTTGCATCCACCACCACGCTGTCGTGCTGCTGGATCTCCATCAACCTCTCCTCCCCCCTTGCTGGATCAAGAAGGAGGAGACGTCGCTGCACCATACGTGTGTTGAACGCGGAGGTGCCGTCCGTTCGGCGCTGGGATCATCGGTGATAGGGATCACGACGAGTACGACTCCATCATCCACGTTCTATTGAACGCTTCCGCTCGCGATCTACAAAGGGTATGTAGATGCACTCCTTTATGCTCGTTGCTAGATGACTCCTTAGATTGATCTTGGTGAAGCGTAGGAATTTTTTTGAATTTTGCTACGTCCCCGAACACACCTCCCCTCGGATCCTAATGCCGGCGACATGTTCCATGCTTCCACAACCTAGAGGTTGGTGATGGGCTTAACTGTCGATTCTGGACAGACCACTAAATTAATGGCAGCTCCATGGCCGAGCTCGCCCCTCTAGTCTATGACCAGGTCCCCCGCCGTCGTAGGAAAGATCGCACCATGCGGGACGACCTCCACCAACGTTCCTGGGTTCAGGACATCCAGGGAGCGCTTGGGCCCATGGCTCTATTGCAATACATTGACCTTTGGCGAACATTGCGCCAAGTTCACCTCTCCGAAGCCCCGGATCGACTAGCTTGGCGCTGGACCTCCTTCGACGTGTACATCGCCAAGTCATGCTACGAACGGCTCTTCGTGGGCGCCATCCCGGATCCCATCTGGCGGCTAATCTGGAAAACCTGGGCACCTCTCTGAATCAACTTCTTTCTTTGGCTCGCCCTCCTCGACCGATGCTGGACAGCTATGAGACTAGCGAGACATGGCCTGCCGCACGAGGATTCCTGCGTACTCTGCAATCAACCGAGGAATCCATGCAACATCTCCTCGTCGATTGCCCTTTCTCCAGACAGGTTTGGTTTGACATCATCTCCTGGTGTAGGCTGCCCATCCAGCCCCCGAACAGGGCTTCCCTTTCGTGGAATGGTGGGCACGCTGGAGCGTAGTCGCACCTCACTCTATGCGCAAAGGGTTGAACGCCATTATCTCCCTTTTGGCCTGGGATCAGGAAGCACCAAAACGGCGTCATCTTCGACAATGCTCACCCCTCTACTCAGCAGCTATTCGACCAAATCCGAGGCGAGGCACGATCGTGGGCCAGGGCTGGAGCAACCGGAGTTGCCAACATCATCGACATCGATTAATTAGCCTAGCTATGGTTTAAGCAGCCCCTTCTTCTTGCTGCTTAGGTGTTCTCCCTCGCCGCATAGCGTGTACGTTCCGAGTGTAACACTATCACCTTGTACTCTTTTTTCTACCTATCAATGAATAATACGCGAGCTTTGCGTATTTGCCAAAAAAATAAAAACAATCACAAACTTTACAGATTGTGCATCAGTGCATGCAAGGCCACTATATCACATCGGGCATTAACTTGTACCCATGGGCATCCTTTTCTGTTTTTGCAAAATATCCCTTCATCTTTTGTGATGATCGGACATGGTTTAGTTGATTTGGATCACGTGATCATTTAGATGACCAGAGGGATGTCTATCTAAGTGGGAGTTCTTTAGTAATATGATTAATTGAACTTTATTTTATCATGAACTTAGTCCTGGTAGTATTAGCATATCTATGTTGTAGATCAATAGCTCGCGATGTAGCTCCCCGTTTATTTTTATATGTTCCTAGAGAAATATAAGCTGAAAGATGTTAGTAGCAATGATGCGGACTTGTTCCGTTATCTGAGGATTTTCCTCATTGCTGCACATAAGTATTATGTCCTTGATGCACCGCTAGGTGACATATCTATTGCAGAAGCAGCTGTAGACGTTATGAATGTTTGACAAGTTCGGTATGATGACTACTTGATAGTTTAGTGCACCAAGCCTTACGGCTTATAACCGGGACTTCAAAAATGTTTTGAACACCACGGGGCATATGAGATGTTCCAAGAGTTGAAATTAGTATTTCATACTCATGCCCGTGTCGAGAGGTATAAGACCTCTAACAATACTTTGCCTACAAGATGGAGGAGAATAGCTCAACCAGTGAGCATGTGCTCAGATTGTCTGGGTACTACAATTACTTGAATCAAGTGAGAGTTAATCTTCCAGATAAGGTAGTAATTGACAAAGGGATGACGAAGTTAGTACAACTTCGTGATGAACTATAATATGCAAGGGATGACGAAAGTAATTCCCGAGCTCTTCGCGATGCTGAAATCGGCGAAGGTAGAAATCAAGAAAGAGCATCAAGTGTTGATGGTTAACAAGACCACTTGTTTCAAGTAAAGGGAAAAGGGATAGAAAAGGAACTTCAAGAAGAATGACAAGCAAGTTTTCACTCCCGTGAAGAAACCCAAAGCTAAACTCAAGCCTGAAACTAAGTGCTTCTACTGCAAAGGAAATGGTCATTGGAAGTGGAACTGCCCTAGATACTTGGCGGATAAGAAGGATGGCAAAGTGAACAAAGGTATATTTGATATACAGATTATTGATGTGTACTTTACTAGTGTTCATAGCAACCCCTGGGCATTTGATACCGGTTCAGTTGCTAAAAATTAGTAACTTGAAACGAGAGTTGCAGAATGAAGAGAGACTAGTTAAAGGTGAAGTGACGATGTGTGTTGGAAGTGGTTCCAAGATTGATATGATCATCATCGCACACTCCCTATACTTTCAGGATTAGTGTAGAACCTAAATAAATGTTATTTGGCATTTGCGTTGAGCATGAATGTGATTTTATCATGTTTGTTGCAATACGGTTATTCATTTAAAGTTATAGAATAATTGTTATTCTGTTTACATGAATAAAGCCTTCGATGGTCGTACACCCAATGAAAATAGTTTGTTGGATCTCGATCGTAGCGATACACATATTCATAATATTGAAGCCAAAAGATGCAAAGTTAATAATGATAGCGCAACTTATTTGTGGCACTGCCGTTTAGGTCATATTGGTGTAAAGCGCATGAAGAAACTCCATAGTGATGGACTTTTGGAATCACTTGATTATGAATCACTTGGTGCTTGCGAACCATGCCTCATGGGCAAGATGACTAAACCTCCGTTCTTCGGAACAATGGAGCGAGCAACTGATTTATTGGAAATCATACATACTGATGTATGTGGACCGATGAGTGTTGAGGCTCGCGGCGAGTATCGTTATTTTCTGACCTTCACTGATGATTTGAGCAGATATGGGTATATCGACTTGATGAAACACAAGTTTGAAACATTTGAAAAGTTCAAAGAATTTCAGAGTGAAGTAGAGAATCATCGTAACAAGAAAACAAAGTTTCTACAATCTGATCATGGAGGCGAATATTTGAGTTACGAGTTTGGTTTTCATTTGAAACAATGTGGAATAGTTTCACAACTCACGCCACCCGGAACACCACAGCATAATGGTGTGTCCGAACATCGTAACCGCACTTTATTAGATATGGTATGGCCTATGATGTCTCTCACCGATTTACCACTATCGTTTTGGGTTATGCATTAGAGACAGCTGCATTCACGTTAAATAGGGCATCATCTAAATCCGTTGAAACGACGCCTTAAGAACTGTGGTTTGGCAAGAAACCAAAGTTGTTGTTTCTTAAAGTTTCGGGCTGCGATGCTTATGTGAAAAAGCTTCAACCTGATAAGCTCGAACCCAAGTCGGAGAAATATGTCTTCATAGGATACCCAAAGGAGACTGTTGGGTACACCTTCTATAACAGATCCGAAGGTAAGATATTCCTTGCTAAGAATGGATCCTTTCTAGAGAAGGAGTTTCTCTCGAAAGAAGTGAGTGCGAGGAAAGTGGAACTTGATGAGGTAATTGTACCTTCTCCCAAATTGGAAAGTAGCACATCATAGAAACTAGTTCCAGTGATTCCTACGCCAATTAGTGAGGAAGCTAATGATGCTGATCATGAAACTTCGGATCAAGTTACTACTGAACTTCGTAGATCAACCAGAGTATGTTCCGCGCCAGAGTGGTACGGCAACCCGATTCTGGAAGTCATGTTATTAGACCACGATGAACCTACAAACTATGAGGAAGCGATGATGAGCCCAGATTCCGCAAAATGGCTTGAGGCCATAAAATCTGAGATGGGATCCATGTATGAGAACAAAGTGTGGACTTTGGTTGACTTGCCGAATGATCGGCAAGCCATTGAAAATAAATGGAATTTTAAGAGGAGGTAATGTTACTGTCTAAAAAGCTCGACTTGTTGTGGAAGGTTTTTGACAAGTTCAAAGGAGTTGACTACGATAAGACTTTCTCACCCGTAGCGATGCTTAAGTCTGTCCGAATCATGTTAGTAATTGCCGCATTTTATGAAATCTGGCAAATGGATTAACAAAAATGCATTCTTTAATGGATTTATTAAAGAAGAGTTGTATATGATGCAGCCATAACATTTTGTCAATCCTAAAGGTGCTAACAAAATATGCAAGCTCCAGCAATCATCTATATGGACTGGTGCAAGCATCTCAGAGTTGGAATATACGCTTTGATAAGTTGATCAAAGCATATAGTTTTATACAGACTTACGGTGAAGCCTGTATTTACAAGAAAATGAGTGGGAGCACTACAACCTTTCTAATAAGTATATGTGAATGACATATTGTCGATCAGAAATGATGTAGAATTTTCTAGAAAGCATAAAGGAGTGTTTGAAAGGAGTTTTTTCAATGAAAACCCTCGGTAAAGCTGCTTACATATTGAGCATCAAGATCTATAGAGATAGAACAAGACGCTTGATAAGTTTTTCAATGAGTACATACCTTGACAAGTTTTTGAAGTAGTTCAAAATGGATCAGTCAGAGAAGAAGTTCTTGCCTAAGTTGTAAGGTATGAAGTTGAGTAAGACTCAAAGCCCGACCTCGGCAGAAGATAGAGAAATAATGAAAGTCATTCCCTAAGCCTCAATCATAGGTTCTATAAAGTATGCCATGCTGTGTACCAAACCTGTTGTATACCTTACCATGAGTTTGGCAAGGAGGTACAAAAGTGATCCAGGAGTAGATCTCTGGACAGCGGTCAGAATTATCCTTAGTTACTGGATGACTAAGGAAATGTTTCTCGATTATGGAGGTGATAAAGAGTTCGTCGTAAAGAGTTACACCGATGCAAGCTTTATACTAATCCAGATGACTCTAAGTATCAATCTGGATGCATATTGGAAGTGGGAGCAATTAGCTAGAGTAGCTCCATGCAGAGCATTGTAGACATAGAAATTTTCGAAATACATACGGATCTGAATGTGACAGACCCGTTGAGTAAACTCCTCGCACAAGCAAAATATGATCACACCTTATTACTCTTGGGTGTTAATCACATAGCGATGTGAACTAGATTATTGACTCTAGTAAACCCTTTGGGTGTTGGTCACATGGCGATGTGAACTATCGGTGTTATTCACATAACGATGTGAACTATCGGTATTAAATCACATGGAGATGCGAACTAGATTATTGACTCTAGTGCAAGTGGGAGACTGAAGGAAAAATGCCCTAGAGGCAATAATAAAGTTATTATTTATTTCCTTATATCATGATAAATGTTTGTTATTCATGCTAGAATTGTATTAACCGGAAACTTAGTACATGTGTGAATACATAGACGAAACAGAGTGTCCCTAGTATGCCTCTACTAGACTAGCTCATGGATCAAAGATGGTTATGTTTCCTAACCATAGACATGAGTTGTCATTTGATTAACGGGATCACATCATTAGGAGAATGATGTGATGGACTAGACCCATCCGTTAGCTTAGCACTATGATCGTTTAGTTTTACTGTTATTGCTTTCTTCATGACTTATACATGTTCCTATGGCTATGAGATTATGCAACTCCCGAATACCGGAGGAAACATCATCCGGTAATAGCCCCACATGATGTTTGAGGCTAGATCTCATTATGACCCTCATGGAGTCGCCGGTAAACCGGCGCTTTGTGTCTAGCCCTAGAGATTGTTTTTTGTTCCTCGTCAGAACTTGTGAGAACTTGTCCCTCTTTGGGGAGCCCTGCCCCTCCTTATATATGTTGAAGGGGCAGGTTACATGACTAGTCCTAGTAGGATTAGGATTACTCTATTACAAGGAGTCCTAGTCTAGCTATCTTTGTAGGAGAATATTCCTTGTGCTTTCCTCATAATCCGACCCACCATAACATGAGCCGGCCTTTCTTGAACCGCCTGTTGGGCCACCGGGTCTTGTCGCTCCTCTGACCTGCCTGTCGGATTACCAATGAATCGTAAACCGCCAGGTCAAAGCGGGTCGCCTGTGAATCGCCAAACTCCAGCCGGGTCATACATCCGGCGGTTTATACCGCGGGGTATATCCCCGACACCTTGTGTGCTATCAAACGTCACAACGTAACTGGGTGATTATAAAGATGCTCTACAGGTGTCTCCGAAAGTGTTCGTGGTGTTGGCATAGATCAAGAATAGGATTTGTCACTCCGAGTGTCGGAGAGGTATCTCTGGGCCCTCTCGGTAATGCACATCATAATAAGCCTTGCAAGAAATTTACTAATGAGTTAGTCATGAGATGATGTATTATGGAACGAATAAAGAGACATGCCGGTAACGAGATTGAACTAGGTATTGAGATACCGACGATCGAATCTCGGGCAAGTAACATACCGATGACAAAGGGAACAACGTATGTTGTTATGCGGTTTGACCGATAAAGATCTTCGTAGAATATGTAGGAGCCAATATGAGCATCTAGGTTCCGCTATTGGTTATTGACCGGAGATGAGTCTCGGTCATGTCTACATAGTTCTCGAACCCGTAGGGTCCGCACGCTTAACGTTTGATGACGATTGGTATTATGAGTTTATAAGTTTTGATGTACCGAAGGTAGTTCGGAGTCCCAGATGAGATTACGAACATGACGAGGAGTCTCGGAATGTCCAAGACGTAAATATTGATATATTGGACGACTATATTCGGACACCGGAAGTGTTCGAGAAAAGTTTCGGATTAAACCGGAGTGCCGGGGGCGGTTACCGGAACCCCCCGGTGAAGTATTGGGCCCTAGTGGGCTTTAGGGGAGACAGAGGGCAGCAGCCCGGGAGGTGGCGCGCCTCCTCCCAAGGGGAGTCCGAATTGGACTAGGGGAGGGGGCGCGGCCCCTCTTTCCCTCTCCCTCTCCCTCTCCTTCCTCCCCCCTCTCTCCTTCTTGGTGGACTCCTACTAGGAATAGGATTGGAATCCTATTCCTAGTAGGATTGGCCCTCTAGGGCGCGCCATAGGAGCCGGCCGGCCTCCCCCCTTGCTCCTTTATATACGGGGGTAGGGGGTACCTCTAGACAACAAGTTGATCAAGTTGATCTCTCCCAACCGTGTGCGGTGCCCCCCTCCACAGAAACACACCTCGGTCATATCGTTGCAGTGCATAGACGAAGCCCTGCGCCGGTAGCTTCATCATCTCCGTCACCACGCCGTCATGCTGACGAAACTCTCCCACGAAGTTCTACTGGATCAAGAACTCGTGGGATGTCATCAAGCTGAACATGTGTTGAACGCGGAGGCTCCGTACGTTCGGTGCTTGATCGGTTAGATCACGAAGAAGTTTGACTACATCAATTGCGTCACTAGATGCTTCCGCTCCCGGTCTACGAGGGTACGTAGACACACTCTCCCCTCTCGTTGCTATGCTTCTAGTAGATAGATCTCGTGTGATCGTAGGAAATTTTTAAATACTACATTCCCCAACAGGTATTGCTTATGAATACATTCCCATTATTGAGCAAGATCATTTCTACCTAGATTATACCCTTTGCATGAGTTTAGTCCGAGTGTTGTTCACACTTTGCCATGGCCATGGTCTTTGGATCTGAATCACTTGAAAGGTTTTTTCAATCTAGTTGAGAAATGTATGTCGACAATTGTAGACTTCTGGGTATATGTTTCTCCAGAATCTATATATCAATATATAGTTGATGGAAATATCGTTACCCAAGTTGACTGCTCGCGATTTCCCAATGCGATTGAGTCGGGTATTCCGATGTCCCGGTCATTGTGTGCACTATGAACTGGGTTGGTGGAGGTTTTCCGTTCACTGGGTGTATACTACCCATTAGGTGTCTGTCAACATGAAGTTGACTTGCATTTACTGATTCATAGGCCTTGATATCCTTGCTTGCGAGAGGCTGAATCCTGATGTATTTCTGCCATACATCTCCCCCTGTTGCTTTGAACGAGGAGTGGAGTGGATTTTGCTGGTACCTCCACTCTTTCAGGCGTACTTTTGCAGGATTGTAGGATTGTGTGACACCTTTATAGTCAGTAAATGAATCTAGCAGATTATTTGCAATGTGTTGCAAATCTTATGAACGCATGGTTCAAATCTTTGAGTACGTGGATTTGAGGCAGAAATGTGTTGAACATTCCACTAATTTCCTGGCATTCTTTATGGTACTTGAAATCTCCCCCTAATGCCTGGAAATGTTCCTCATTGAATCAGCATACTGGCCTTGAATAACTCCCCGTGCGAGGGACTTGAGGTATTGACAGAAATACAGTTATTCCTCACATAGATCCCAACTATATGATGAGGGGCCAATGATGTATGCCGGGTGGTGATCTCGGTATGCAACCGAATTACCACAGATAGGAAATACTTGGTAGATATCCACATATGAAAGATAGAGGGGAATGATATTATGCAGTTCTGTCATGAGTGTGTAAAACTGCATGACTCCAACCTAAAGTTGGTAAGTTGCAATTCAAAAGTAAAGATAATGCAATGAGCTTAACTCTTTGGATAGGATTCTACCAAACCATTTTGACTCTAGACATTAGGAAAAATTGCTAAACTTCAATCCAAGGGCCATAGAGAAGGCACTCAAGGAGAATTCTGCAATGTTATCCATTCGATTTGCTTGAAATCGATGTCAGGATAATGAGCCAATGGTTTCGTGTGAATAAAGCGCACACTTAAGACCATCATGCAGATATGTCTTTTAGAACCATGGAATACCTGAATAGTCTAGTCAATGAATGGGAAGAGCTACTTACCTCAACTTGATGCATTCAAGGAGTCTGAGTGGTTCAGCGTATACTTTAAGGTGTGCGAGCCTTAAAATTAGCTTCCCTATGTCACTTGTAGTGCACATAAAATCCAAATGGTGTTAGAATGTAGCATCATAATAATCATAAACTGTTGGAATTGCTGATAGATTCGGTTTCAACCCAATGTCTCCATGACCAAGGTAAGTATGCCAAGTTTGTCATGTACAAGACACTCTGGAAAACTATCTCGTACGCAACATGTGCTACGATTTGTGTCGTATGTGTAGTACAATCCAGATGATACACACAGAATGTGTTTGCCATATCCGTTGCATATGGTAAAGAGAAATTATTTCTCTTTGTTGTCATCATAAGTTTCGCTATGGAAACTATTTTGACGGATACCTCTATAGTTTAGTAGGGTACGAGTTACACTAGGAAGCAATAAATCATCCTGACATTACTCAAGTACCCACAGGGACAGTAAATATGACTCGAGTTGAGCCAACAAATACCCCATCGCGTCTAGCGATTTTAAAATATCTCCTTTCTCTCAACGGGAGTGGAAACATTTCACTTCCCTGAATATAAAGTTTGTGGTGCATATATTCACAAGGCGTAGACCTGCACGGCTACTTGATCCCACGGCCATCACCGGCCGCGGCAGGGCGGTGGTGTCGGCAATCTCCATCTCCGCTCCAAAATGGACGACGCCCGAGGGGTGGAGGCGGAGCCCGGGGGCTGGCGCAGGTGCGGCGGCAGTCTCGTGCACCATGAGAGTGCTCGGGCTAGCCACAAGCCAGGGGTCGAACCCCATGCTCATCGGCTCGGCCATACACGTCCAGCGGCGGCAAGGCCGTCCCCAGGGACGTGGTGAGCACCACGGGAGGCACGTCCTGCGTCGCAGTGGCCGCATCCAGGGGCGTGGCGATCGCCAAGCGCACCTCTTCCATCGGCGCTGTGACCGCGTCTAGCGGCGCGATGGCCGAAGCTGCGACTGGCGGCCATTGCCACAGATCAGGAAGAGGAAGAAGTTTGCTTCCGGCGTCAAAGGGCTGGCCGCTAGCGCTGCCACCAATTCTGAGGGCCCCTGTTTGTGTGTGAACGGGAGAATTCGAAGAACTACAGGGTACCTTCATCCCTCTGCATCACTTGAATAGAAGGAACAAGCATGAACGAGTTCGTTGCATTCTCCTTTTCTTCTTCTCATTCATTTCCTGCAAGAAATCACTCTTGAAGAGTCAATTAGAGATCAAGAGATTCGTGTTGTTGCAGTGCAGGGTGCGAGGCTGCCGCTTGGAAGCGCTTTCACTGGGCTAAGGATGTCGCGGTAGCGGGCGCCAGCCAAGGGCTATGGCCGTCCAACTCGCGAGCGCTGCCGCAGCCGAGGAACGCCACACTGGAGGATTCGCTCCGCCGGGAGCGTGCTGATAACATGTTAGAATTAAGATCGAGAGGGACAACAAATGATTCAACTGTCTATTCTTTATGGATGATTGAAGCTTATATACAATGGAATGGCTGCCTCCGAGGGAGGCGACGGTTCGCTGGAGGCGTCTCTCCAGGCTGTAACCGACATGACGGTTGCTAGTGCAGAACCGCACATGTAGGAAGGAGGGGGGGTTATTCCCTAATAAGTACTCCCTCCGTCCTAAAATTCTTGTCTTAGATTTGTTAAAATATGGATGTATCTAGTCATGCTTTAGTGTTTACTACATCTGTATCTAGAGAAATGTTAGACAAGAATTTTGGGGCGGAGGGGGTACAAGAGTTATTTAGTTTTAACAAAATGCATTGGCTATTTGATGAAACCACCGCCTGAACCTGACTAGTTGTACTAAAGCAGCGACAATTAATATGAATCGAAGGGAGTAGTATGTTAGGTTTGTTCTTGGCTGCTTCTCACAGCCTTCTCTGAATCCTATTCCATTAGATCGGAGGGAGTATCATGTTAGGTTGACGGCGGCTTACAGCTCCACCTGGCGGACGCGGTACCGCCAGCGGTCACGATGGATGTCGCGGACGGAGCGATAGGAGTCCAGCATCGCCTCCTGCTTAGCCGTGTTCTCGTCTGGAGCTATGGTTGTGCCCGCATTGAGTTGCTCCTCCGTGTGCTAGTGCTCGTCGAGGAGGCGGAGGTTGCAGACTTGGTCGACATGTGCCTCCCGAAACCTAGCCCGCCGCTCTTCTAACACCATCTCGGTGTAGTGAGCACGGGCCTCGCCCATGGTGATGTTGGCTTGGGGCGGCGAGGACGGTGGCACCGGCTCATCATCGGACGCCTCTTCCATTGGGGCGTCCGCAACGCTGGCCTCCAGTGAGCTCGGTCGTCTGTGGCCTACCAGCCGGCTGCAGTGGCGGCGATCTCCTTCTGCTCAGACGAGAGGCCATCCCAGAGGGCTTTGGAGCTCGAGGAGGCCATGGCAGGCGTGGTGCCGAGAGAAGAAAGTGAGCGGAGGAGGTTGGATGCGGCAATGGCCGGACCTGGAGTTTAAATAGCCACCGTATGATAGGGCAAGCATCGAGGTGGTTAATGGTAGGCGGCAGACATACGAGCGGGTGGTGTCGGAGCAAGTTTCTCGACAACCGCACATGTTTAATGCAGGGCGTCAGGATGTCGTTTGAACACGGAGAAGTTGCGTGCACTGGGAAGCGGCATAGGGGCCGCTCTTGGCCGGCACGCCGCTTCAATGGCGGAGCGCCGTGAAGATGCCGCGTCTGTTCTGGGTGGGTATGAATGTAGCACTGATGCTCTGAAGCGGCGTTGACCGGTTCGGGAGGGAAAGCGTGTGGGCGAGGTTGGTGGGCCAGGATTGTCGAAAGCGGGCGTGCCAGCGGTCCGAACGCTTGCAACTCCCCCCGGTGCTTTGCGGGAAAAATGACGTTGGAACCGCCGAGCGGACGGATACATGACCGCTTTGGATGGCACGTCCGGACCGCGCGGTACGGACGGTTGCGGGCGATTTGAGAGTCTGCGTTAGAGATGCCCTAAGATGTTCTAACTTTATTGTGAATCAGATGTATATAGACATATTTTACTGTGTTTGCTCAGTCATTTCAGTCCGTATATAATTTATATTAAAATATTCAAAACATCATATCTTTTTGAACGAAGAGAGTATTATAGACATAGTAAGTGTAGGCAAAGCTGAAATAATTGAATTCAATCAGTTGCCATATGACCATATATAATATACAAGCCCTACTAGTCAATGTATGGCCTGTTATTGCTAGCAATTATTTTTCTTTTGAGAGCTAGCAGTAGCTTTCATGAGTAGTTTTCTGCTGTGAGGACTAATCTTCGTGGGTACTAGCAAATCATCCACGACTAGGCTTTTCAGTTTTAATCCTCGAGCACCGGCAGCGATCGCGTCCCACTCCATCGACACCTGAGACACGCTATTCCTGATAACTGATTAATGTAGGAGGCGACGACAGGGTATGCGCACGATCCTATACAAACACGTGTTGCGATCTACTAAGTCCATCGATCTTGATAGATAGCTACTAGAGGGATCTTCGCCGCACCATTTTTCATTTATTGGATTATACATTTTTATTTTCGGTTGGTGGGCTATTTTAATTGGTTATCTTCTTTTTCCTTTTCTTGCCTTGGACTAGGTCTTCATTAGTTGTATTGGAGTTGCCCTCACACTTAAAACGCTAGTGTTGAATCCTTCCACGCCCGTAGATGAGCGCCGTTGCAAAAGTCGTGAAGGGCAAGGACCTTGGGTCGGTGGCCACGCCCACCCACAATATACACGGAGCCGAATGAGAGAGCAGGAGTGTTGGCTTCCCTGCGACGTTAGCCTTCTTGACCAACACGGAAATGGGGACGACGCATGCTACTGGTGGCCTTCCTTGCAAAGTTGGTATCCCTAGCGGTGTTGGTGTAGGTGCTTGTTTATATGGTTTCTTTGTACTGGTTGGTGCTTTATGTATAAAGCGTGGCGATGGCCTTTTTCGGAAAGAATACATATATAGTGACAACATTCTTGAACAACTGCAGGATTACATATCTCAAACTCACAATATATAACATTCTTGAACAAGTTATTCGTTACACACAGTTACATACTATAACGAGTCGACAATATTCGTTGAAGACCTGAGAAATTGATGGAGCAAACAATCACACAAAATATACAAATCAGGCGTGGAGTAATACCGAAATATATATAGCAATCCCAGTGATTATTTACCAAATCATCCAACAAGCACTACTACGTACGTATGTACGTACGTCGTACATATATACTCCCTCCGTTCCTAAATATTTGTCTTTCTAGACATTTCAAATGGACACAACATATACCTATTAAGTTCGAAGGACGCGCGGCAAGGCTTTCCCCGAAACCCTAGACACCCCTGCGGCGACTAGGGCAAGGAGGACCTGACGGCGCCCGCAGATCTCATCGGCGGGGCGCAAGGAAAATCCCGGCGACGATGGCGACATCCAGCGCGGGCAATGACCAGCGACAGAAGGGCGCTCTCTCAACACGATCGGCGAGGGCGCAGATGGAAGAGGCGCTCGGGAAGCTTGATATATCCGAGGAGGAGGCAACGCCCCTTGTGATCGACGACATCGACGATGGTGCACCACAGAGATGGCTGCTGGCGGGCATGGTTCTGCACCGTAATCTCTTTCACATCCAGACAATCTCCAGTGCCCTCCGTCCAGCTTGGGGTAACCCTCGGGGCTTGGCGATTCGACCATTGGGAGAAAATATGTTTGCTGCAGAGTTTGAATCCAAGCGCGATCGCGATCGCGTATGGGATGGGGCTCCCTGGCATATCAATAAACATGCAGTAATTCTTGAGGATTTTGAAGCACATATGCAGCCATCGGAGCTTAAATTCGATAGGCTGTCAGTTTGGGCTAGGGTGGTTAATTTGCCCTACAACCTGAAGAACGAAGCACGGGGCCTGATCATCGCGAAGCAGATCGACAAGCAGGCTGCTGTCGTTCAGATCGATCCTGTGGGGGGATTTTTGCGGGCAAGAGTCACCATTGACGTGCACAAGCCCCTACGTAGATGGATCCTAATTGAATCAGCAAAGAGAAACAAGATAGATTGCTATAACATTGAGTATGAGAACATACCTCACTTCTGTTTCACTCGTGATGAGAAGGGTGACTTACCTTTCAACTCTAGTCTCAGGGCGCCAGAGGATCGAAAGAAGGCAAATTCTGGTGACTACTTGGCGAGGGAAAAAACTGAACCGAAACAAAGTACTAGAGAATCTCGCTCATCGAACACCAAGCAAAAAGAGGGAACAGAAGTTAATTCCCCTGTCAAAGTTAATTTGCAGAACAAGCGGAAGGGAGGACCCCAGAATACACAGGTCTACCGTAAGGTGGCGACTACACCGCTGGCAATTACGGCACAGGGAGAGAATAATGCTGATCTTGAGGCAATACGGGGTCAAACCATAGTTACAGAGAAGGAAACAGGTAATCTTGGTGATACCTTCGCTGAAAGGGAGGCCAAGAAAAAGAGACCAACCCCGCCTACATCTGAATCTTCGGCAGCGGCTGCATGTCAGCCCTGCCCGAGCCAATGAATCTTATGAGCTGGAACTGCCGAGGGCTTGGGAACCCTTGGACAGTTCGGGAGCTTCGCAAATTAGTGAAGCAAGAAGGGCCCGCCCTGCTACTTATCATGGAGACGAAGATCAGGGGCAAACGAGTGGAGGATATGAAAACCTCTCTAGGTTTTTCTGGCTGTTTCGCCGTCGATAGCGATGGGCTTAGTGGAGGGATTGGATTGTTCTGGTCGAGTGATGTTACTGTTACTCTAGAGAACTATAGTTCTTCTCACATCGATGTAACCGTGAGACATGATAATAAATCATGGCGTTTCACTGGTTTTTATGGGGAGCCATGAGTGGAGAACAAACACCATAGTTGGCGCTTTATGCGAACCCTTTTTGCTATTCCACATGAGGCATGGATTTGCTTAGGCGACTTCAATGAAACTTTGCACGCCGAAGAGCACTTTGGTGTCAATGTACGACCCGAATGGCAAATGCGAGCCTTTCGGGATGCAGTGGCAGATTGCGCACTCCAAGACTTGGGGTGGCGTGGTGTCCCATTCACATGGGATAATAGGCAACAAGGAGACATGAACGTCAAAGCGCGACTGGACCGTGCTCTAGTCAACCAACATTTCCTTGATCTATTCGAGTTCTCAGGCGTTAAGCATATCAGTAGCGCAGAGTCTGATCATTGTATTGTGCTTGCGGAATTAAGAACTGCACCGATGACCGGCTGGGCACGTCCACAACGCTCTTTCCGCTACGAAAATGTGTGGCAAACTCATGCTGATTATGATGAGACGGTGCAGAATATGTGGCGTACAGGAGCTGGCCATGGAGGTCTGCAGGTTGTTGTCGATGCCCTTGCCGAAGTCCAGAGCAATCTGGGGGCATGGGGGCAGCGAGAATTTGGGAACTTGGCGAAAAAGGTCCGCAAACTACAACAGCGGCTTGATCGGCTAAGAGGTGCCCCGTTAGGCCGTGGGCCAACGGAGGAAGAAAAAACAGTAGCTTCACAATTACGCGAAGCTTTGAGACAGGAGGAGATCTGGATCAAACAACGCTCGCGTGTATCATGGTTGAAGAAGGGCGACCGCAATACTGGATATTTTTAAGCCCAGGCTGCCCAACGGAAGAGAATAAATAGGATTACTTCACTGGAGAGATCTGACGGACAAACATGCACTGACCCAGTGGAAGTTAAGCAAGAGATTGCCAGCTTTTATCAAGCTTTATACCAGTCCCAAGGGTATATGCCGATGCATGAACTGCTAGATGTTGTGCATCCTTGTGTTTCAGACGCCATGAACGAGAACTTACAGAAGGAGTTTACGGCGGAGGAAGTGAAACGGGCTTTATTTGAGATGGCTCCGTCAAAAGCCCCGGGCGTTGACGGGTTCACAGCAGGTTTCTACCAACGACACTGGAATGTCGTTGGTGAAGATGTTACTCTGGCGGTGCTGGAATTTCTCAATGGAGGTGATTTGCCTCTGGGACTGAATGATACAGCAATTACTTTGATTCCCAAGGTAAGAAACCCACGGAAAATATCACAGTACGGGCCAATTGCTCTATGTCCGGTTCTGTACAAAATTGCGGTGAAAACAGTAGCAAACCGACTCCGTTTGATTCTTGATGAGGTCATTGGAGAGGAACAAAATGCCTTTGTACCGGGTCGTCTAATTACAGACAACGTACTAGTGGCGTATGAGACCATCCTGTTGGTGCAGCCCTCTCTCCCTCTCACCGGACTGAAGGTAGAAGAAGGAGCAGCATAGAAGAAAAGAGATGGATATTGGAGTTTCACCCGGCCGCAGCACAGCCCCGTTACTATTCCACAGCACCACACTTCTCCAATAGGCAGCAGTACAAGGAGGTTTTAAATCCCAGGCGCACTCACCCACGGGAGTTGCCCACTCCTACTCAGCCGCATGCACGATCTGCATGCACGCGCTTGCTCACGACGCGCACTGCGCGGCTACTCCAACAGATCGCCACGACCCAGCCTATCTACCGTGGCCACTACGCTATACACGCACGCCACAAGCGCGCACACACGCACACCTACGAATCTGACGCGGCCACACACCGTCCATATACACATACGCCACGCCGCCGCGTCCGGCACGACCCGTCCGTCCCGCGCGTCACCGACACGCCCGACGAACCCGACGAGCCCGACGGCACCAGTGTATCCCGCCCGTCGCGCTCGCACCCGACGCGCCCGACGAGCCCGACCACACACGTCGTGGCTTATTCCAACACACACCCCCTAAGCCACGGCCTAGAGGAGTCCATCGTCGTCGACGTTGGCGCCGGCCAAGAAAGCCTGCTCCGCCGTCGGTCCTTTCCGCAGCTGCGGGCACTCGCGCCGGAAGTGCCCGTGCTCCCCGCACTTGTAGCACCGCCTGCGCCTGTTGCCGCCGCTCCCCGACGCCACGCTGCGCCCGTCGTCGTCGTCCCGAGCACCGCTGTGTCGACGCTCCCGTGCTGCCCACTGCGCTGCCGTCATGAGCAGCTGCTCACCCCCGCGCTCGCCGCCGCCTTGTCCACGGCGCCGAACCCGCTCGTCGAACGCACGCAGCCGCCCGAGCGCCTCGTCGAAGGCCAGCTCATCGACGACGCAAAACTGCTCGATGCCGGCGACGACGGGGAAGAGACGATCCGGCACCGTGTCTAGCAACTTCCTGACCAGCGCCGCATCATCCAGCGTCTCCCCGAGGTTAGCGTACCTCGCCGCCATCGCCGCGAGCCTCCCGCCGTACACGTCGAGCTCCTCGCCGTCCGCCATCTTCATCCGGTCGAACTCGCCGCGCAGCGTTGCCAACCTCGCCGCGCGGACCCAATCGGCACCAACGAACCTCACCTTCAGGGAGTCCCATACCTCCCTGGCGGTGAGCTTCGTCGAAACCTGCAGCAGCACATCCTCCGGCAACGCCCCGAGAAGCAACGCACGCGCCGTCTTGTCCTTCCGCGCGTTCACCGCCGCGTCCCCCGGCGCCACCGCCTCCCACACGGTGTGGACGTCGAGGATCGCCTGTGCCTTGATGGCCCAGATCGTGTAGTTGTCCACGGTCAGCATCGGCATCGCCATCGTCGCCGATCCGCCCGCGCCGCCGCCGTGTGGGACGAGCGCCATGGTCGCCGGTGATCGCCCGAACCGAAGCTCTGATACCAATTGTTGGTGCAGCTCTCTCTATCTCTCACTCAAGACTAGAGGTAGAAGAAGGAGGAGCACACAGTACACTGGAGTTTCACCCGGCTTCACAGCCCCGTTACTATTCCCATAGCCACAGCTCGCTGGATTACAAAGACGGCTTTATAGCCTTGGCAACGCAGCGCCCACGCAGCCGTCGCGCTGCATGCACGGACATGATCTGCATGCCCACGACGCACATGACCCGGCCGTGGCTACTAATCCCTGCACTACTAAACTGACTTGACCGGCCCATGCAAGTAGCTAGCTTATCCATCTGACCCATGCACTCACGCACGACGCGGACAGCTGCACTCCACCGGCCACATCTAACAGACTGACTACTACCACCAGTACACACTCATGCTACTGCCACGACTGCGTGCACACACACGCACGCCTACGAATCTGACGCGGCCACACACCGTCCATATACACATACACACCGTCCATATACACATACGCCACGCCGCCGCGTCCGGCACGACCCGTCCGTCCCGCGCGTCACCGACACGCCCGACGAACCCGACGAGCCCGACGGCACCAGTGTATCCCGCCCGTCCCGCGCGCACCCGACGCGCCCGACGAGCCCGACCACACACGTCGTGGCTTATTCCAACACATCCATGCTATCCGAAGGAGGAAGAAAGGCAAGAATGCTTGCTGCGCTGTAAAACTTGATATGCTCAAAGCGTACGATAGAGTGGAGTGGCATTATTTGGAGGCGATGCTCGAGAAGCTTGGCTTTGGAGATCGCTTTGTCAGGCTGATTATGAAGTGTGTGTCCTCGGTCCGCTTCACTATCAAAGTCAATGGGGAACTTCTTCCTTATTTCAGTCCATCTAGAGGGCTAAGACAGGGATGCCCGATTTCACCATATATCTTCCTCATTTGTGCACAAGGCCTCACATCGCTGCTCAACAATTATGGCAGTGCATATATTGACAGAGGTATCCGAGTAAGTATTCATGCACCATGGGTCAATCATTTATTATTTGCTGATGATAGCCTCATTTTCCTCGGCGCCAAAACCCAAAGTGCAAATAGATTCAATGACATTCTCCGGATATACGCTGACTGCTCCGGGCAGGCAGTGAACCGGGAGAAAAGCTCGATCTTTTTCAGTGCTAACATAGGCCAAGACCTTCGAGAGATGCTGAAAGCTATTCTCGGGATACAAGCAGAGGCGTTCTCCGAGCGCTACTTGGGTCTGCCTACTGCCATTGGAAGGATCACGAGTGGAACATTCAGTAACATTACTGAACGGATTAAAAGCAAGATTCAGGGCTGGTCAGAGAGGAATCTGGCATGTGCCGGCCGTGAGGTGCTTTTGAAATCAATAGCGCAAGCAATACCCACATATAGCATGAGCTGTTTTCAACTGACGAAAAAAGTCTGCAAAGGCTTATCCTCGTGCATGGCGAAATATTGGTGGAGCAGCTCCCTGAATAAGCGATCTTTGCATTGGCTCTCTTGGGAGAAGCTAACAGCACCGAAAGTTAAAGGCGGGATGGGCTTCAGGGATCTTCCTCTGTTCAATCTTGCGCTACTTGGCAAACAAGGTTGGCGCTTACTAACCCATCCCAACTCCCTTTGTGCAAGAGTGTTGAAAGGCAAGTACTATCCGAATACAGATTTCCTACATGCTTCAGCACCTGCACGATCTTCGTCTACCTGGAAGGCGATCATAGCGGGCAGGCAAGCCTTGGCCGCGGGTATGATCCACCGAATAGGTGACGGTTCGAGTATATCCACATGGAATGACAAATGGATTCCTAACACAGCCAACCTGAAGCCTATGGGGCGTTTAGGCACTGCACCTTTAACCCATGTTTCAGATCTGATAGATGAATATACAGGGAGCTGGAATATTGATCTAGTTCGTGAGAACTTTCTCCCACCAGATGTCGAAGTCATACTGAACATACCACTGAATCCGTCTGGGGTGAAGATAGCATCGCGTGGGCATTTGAAAAGTCCGGAAACTACACTGTAAATTCTGCGTATCGATCTCTCGTGACTCGTAACGAGCTTAGCTCTCTAGAGGAAGGGACGATTACCGAAACTTCAACAGCAAATAAACAGTTGTGGTCAGCACTTTGGAAATTGCCTGTCGTTCCGAAGGTAAGGGTTTTCTGGTGGCGGGTGCTCCGTGGCATTCTGCCAGATGCCAATACCCTCAAATATAGACACATTAAACCCCTGAGCATATGTTCCATATGTCAGGCGATGGAGGAAGACTTGATGCATGCTCTCATTTCCTGTACGCATGCAAAAAAGTTCTGGATTGCAGCAAGGGACAGATTTGATCTTCAACTTCCACGGCTACGCCCAGAAACGTGGTCAAGGGACATCTTAATTGACCCAATGTTCTCTGCTGACACGAGATGCAAAATCATCACAATCATGCACTCTATTTGGTCATCACGGAACCGATGGACACACAATGAAGCTGGCTATGATCCGGTGCAGGCGATCAAAGGAGTGCATGAAGCCCTAGCCATACTTGATATCCCCTCGCGAACCCAAACGCAGGGGGGTCAAGGTTGGAAACCACCGGAGGCGGGATGGATCACCATCAACACATATGGCTCTATTCTTCCTGATGTTCTGTCGGGGGGAGCGGGAGGCGTGGCCCGGTCTCACCTAGCGTTTATTGGTGCATGGAGTACACTACGGGACTCGAGGGCTATGCCTACAGCCAGAGGCCGTCGGCATAGGTCTTTTGCCGTCGGCATAGATCTATGCCGACGGCAGCCGTCGGCATAGGGCCGTCAGCGTAGATCACGTCAGCGTAGTTTGTCAGACCGTCGGCGTAGTTTAGCCGTCGGCATAGGGGGCCTATGCCGACGGCCTTTAGTCGACCGTCGGCATAGTTTAACCGTCGGCATCGTTTTTTGCCTGACGGCAACGGACGGCGCCGTCAAAAGCGGCGGCGAAACACGGGACGACACGTGGCGGAGATATGCCGACGGCAAAGCCGTCGGCATAGGTGAAAACTATGCCTACGGCTTTGCCGTCGGCATATCCCTGCCACGTGTCGTCCCGTGGTGCCTCCTGGTAGCGGAGCTATGCCGACGGCAAAGCCGTAGGCATAGAAGAAAACTATGCCGACGGCTTTGCCGTCGGCATATCTTGCCACGTGGCGTCACCTGGTCTTCCTAGCGTCAAATCTATGCCTACGGCAAAGCCGTCGGCATAGACAGAAATCTATGCCGACGGCTTTGCCGTCGGCGTATCCTTCCACGTGGTGCGCCTGGGTAATCCTGGGACTATCTATGCCGACAGCTTTGCTGTAGGCATAGTTTTTTTTTTTAATTTTCCTGTTTTTCTTTTTCAATTCATTTGACAGCAATTCAAATCAGAATAATATGACCATGTGCAGAAATATGACAGTTGATCATCCAAACATACTAAAGTTCATCATCAGCATCTAAACATAGTCATCATCTAAAGATCATCACCGGCGAAAGTTCATCAACATAAAAGTAGTACAAGACATGGAACATCATAAAAGTAGGAACATGAAAGGTATTTCACGACGGCCACAAGCACGGGAATCATCATCGACATCATGCAAGACCACCACCGCCAAAACCACCACCTCCGCTAAAACCAGCACCGCCAAGACCACCTCCGTCCAAACCACCTCCGCCAAAACCACCACTCTGCCAGATCGGAGTGACTGGGGTCGAGGAAGCGGGAGTCGAGCCACCGGTCCCCTACATGTATGAGAGAAGATTCTAACGGTAAATATGATATGATAGTGTTGAATGAAGCTTGAACTAGTTTGTCAGTAGTTAGGCAAATGTACTAACCGGACTATCACTGCCTAGTGCCACCCATTCATCGAACGTGGGAATGTGTGGGGGTTCTCCCGCAGGTGGTGGTGGTGGTCCCATTTGTGGTGGATCCGTGCGGTTAGTCCAAGACGCCAACATAGCCTGTATGTTAGTTAAACAAGCAAACTAAAAGGTCGGAAGGAATAAAAGTGCAAAAATTTGGCTATGTTTTAAGAGGGCAAAACTAACCGTCATCATTTGATGGTTGTAATCATCGTTTGCCTTCACTCGTTGCAAGTACTCTCGCACCTCGAGATTCCTATGCTCGACAAAGGCCTTATATGCCTACATAATTTAGGTTGTTTCTAAGTGAGCAATGCTGAAAATAAACTGAGAATGCTAGAGATAAAGGGGAAGTACTTACAGCATGCTGACGGGCCAAGGGATTCTGTGAACGCCCAGTACTCTCTAACTGGCTCGGGGTGCAAGCCCGAAGCTGTGTGTACGAGATCGAAGGAGTGATCAAGGCATCGAAACACGGATACCGGCCATGTGACTTCCCCTGGATGGCCACCACCGCCGTGTCGTCGATCTGAGACTGGGCGATCTCGGCAACAGGAACATCAGGATGCAACCTCTGATAGTTCTGAGTGTAAGACTCCAGATACTCCTCGGTCTTGCCATAGTACTGGCTCTCGCCGTCCTTGCGATCACTCCGCTCACGGGCCATCTTCCATGACTCCATGTCTGAGAGCGGCCTCTTCAACTTGGCCTCCTACGCCGTCAAATAGAAGTTAGCCATACATAACAACATGACTGTAAAGAAGAACAAAAATGCATCATACATATAGACATCATGCATATAGATATACCTTCATGGCCCTGAAGCCCCAATGGTTCCTGTTTCCTTGGCCGTGTGTCCCGTCTTTTCCACGGTTAGCCCGGCCCTTGCTGCTCTTGGCAGCAAACTCTGCATCGTCGCCGACCCACCTATCCACCAAACTCGCCCATCCGTCATGCTTTGCATAGCACCAACGAGGAACAACCTATGCAAATTTTGGAAGCATGACATGTGATCACGAAACATATAGTTGACTGCTTGAAACATTGAAAAGTCAGTAATACTTACCTTCATGAACTGCTCCCTGTTCAAGGTAAGCCGTTCCTTCTGCGCTTGAGTTTTGGTCATCTTTTGATGTAGGTAGAGGTGGTAGTACTGCGAAACGGCAACCCAGCGAACCTCGTACTGCAACTGACGAGCTGCCTTCTTCGCGGCCGCAAGCAAGACCACGTCGGCTTGGGCCTTGTGCTCATCAAGAACTCTATAGAGTTGCTGAAATCATGCATAAACCGGAAGCAAACAAGGCATGAGTGATTCAATGATAAACTATGAACGAAACTTAAGACAAGTGATTCAGAAGAGAACTTACCCAAAATTTGGTGATCACGGCCTTAGCGGCCGTCCCGTACTCCGCGTTGATGCAAGTCTCGTAGTGGGCCCAGCTCGTGGCCAAAACCCGCAGCTGCGGCTCCCTGTCTGGCCGCGGGCAGAATAGGCCAGGCCAAAACTCCTTCAACAGGACAGTGATAAGGCCATTCGGTTTACGGCCCTTTTCGTGAAGGTTCCATTTACTGCAAAAGAATCAAAGGGTTGCCATGTGTACAATAAGAAAATGTTGTCATGTGTTGAAAGTATGACTGAGAGGCACTTACTCTCGCCCCACAGGTTCAATGAGCCACTTGTGTGCCTCGATAGAAGGTGCTGTAGGTAGTCCGGCATTACCACACAGCCACCCCTTCGGAGCACCCGGTGGCAAGTCACCCCACAACTCGGGGTCAACCTCCTCGCCCTCCTCCTCACCCTCCCCCTCGGCCTCCTCCTCCTCGACCTCCTCCTCTTCGACCTCCTCCTCCTCGGCCTCCTCCTCCTCACCCTCCTCCTCGCCATCAGGAACATACTCCTCCTCCTCAGACTCAGAAGCTGCCTGAGTATAGAAGGGCATCGAAGAAGACCCTCCTATTTCGGACACGGCCCGGAGTTTCTTGCCCCGGCTGCCTCTCCCCCCACCTCCTCCTCTTATAGGGGCTCTCCCCCCACCCCCTCCTCCTCTAGGAGCTCCTCCCCCGACCCCTCCACCTCCCTGTGAGGTCTCATCCTCGCGTAGTCGGGAGGGAACCTTGTGGGCTCGTCCACTCCGAGTAAGTCCTTTGAATTTACCGAGGAAACTGGCGCCGCTGGACTTGCCCATGATTAGCAAACCTGCATTGAGAAAAGAATAAACAATTAGTAAGGATATCAAATAATATTAATAACAGATGAGCACATTAAGCACATATTGTAATGATAATTAAAAGAATAAACAATTAGTAAGGATATCAAATAATATTAATAACAGATGAGCACATTAAGCACATATTGTAATGATAATTAAAAGAACTTTTTTTCACTTTACCTTTTCCTCTGCCCTCGCCCTCGTCTTCGCCTGTGGCTTTGCCTTTGCCTTTGCCTTTGCCCTTCCCTTCGCCGGCAGGCTTAAGAGCTTTCAGCTGAGCAAGCACATCCGCACCAGAAAACGTAGGAATCTCGTTAACTTCATGGACAACTTTGCCTTTGGTGAAGTTCTTCTTGTCTTCCCTATCAGGATGGTCTGGAGGGAGGAACTGTCGATGCAGATCAAAGGCAACATACTTGCCACCCTTTTTCAGCCAAATGAAAATCAACGCATGCATGCACACTGGGCAAGGCATCTTTCCACTTGTACACCATCCGCAGAACAGGGCATAGCCGGGAAAGTCATGCATGCAATACTGTAGCCAAACTTTCATCAAGAAATTTTTCTGCAGATGTCGGTCGTATGTCAACCTCGGGAAGTACCAAGAATGGTGCAAATCATCAACCAATGGCTGCATAAACACACTCAAATTCTTCCCCGGATATTCAAGCCCCGGTATTATAAGCGACAGGAACATGGTCTTGCGTTGCATTATGGCGCCGGGAGGGAGATTGAGCGGAATAACAAATACGGGCCAGCAGCTGTATGAATTGGACGACATACCATATGGATTGAACCCATCACCTGTTATAGCAATTCTGACATTCCCAGCCTCGGCTGCTTCCTCCGGGTACTCTATATCGAATGACTTCCATGCTTCACCTTCTGATGGATGTACAATTTTGTTTGGATTGTACCTTTTCCCTTCCTTGTGCCACTTCATCATTTTGGCAGACTCCTCGGTGATGAAAAGGCGCTGCAATCTTTTTAAAAAATCAAGATACCGAAGAACCTTCACAGGGATTTTTAGCTGCCGCTTCAGACCATGCTTATCGACCACCTCAATATACCGAGAGGAACCGCACTTCCTACAGTAGTTGTCATCCGCATACTCATGCCTAAACAAAAGGCAATTCTTTGGACAAGCATGTATTTTCTCATAGTCCATGGAGAGCGCCTTCATGATTTTCTTCGTAGCGTACATGGTTTTCGGCAGTTCATGGCCCTCAGGCAGGCTGTTAGCCCATACTCCCAGAAATGCTTCGAAGCAACCTCGGCTACAACCGTACTCAGCCTTGACTGCCATCAGTTGCGAGATGGCATCCAGCACAGACAGCTTGGCACCCTCATAGAGAGGTTTCTTTGACGCGGCTAAGATTTCCAGGAAGGCCTTTGCGGTTTCCTCCGGCTCCTCCGGTTCATTCGCTGAATCCATTCGTGCAGCAAAGACATCATCTATCATGTCTCTAACCCCATCGTCCTCATAACTAGCGACGCGTTGTCGTATCACCTCCACTCTACCACGGTTCCTCTGGGCAAAGTTTATCGGCATATTAAAGTTGGGCATAAATCCATTCGTGCGAAGGTGCTTAGTCATCTCACTCCGATCTCTACGGATACGTCCCTTACATCTGGCACACGGGCATTCTGGCACCATCCTCATTGGTCTACGGAATATCTCTTTCAAAAACACATCAGTTTTCTCGACCCACTCTGTTGTTACTTCATTCCGACGGAAAAACCCACTATACATCCACTGATTATCTGCCATCTCTGCTTTATTGGAAGCCACACAACATAATTAAGGATTTATTTAAATTCATCACATCAATATTTTAT
>LR738710.1:864531422-864554503 GCA_902687465.1 Secale cereale | reverse complement strand
TCCCCCCTCCAAGTGACGGCGGCACTGCCATTCATGGAGCGGGGGTCACACCACGGAGCCCCAAGACGGGCGTCTACGCATGCCACAACCCGTTCACACATGCATCGGGAGCCATGCGATGTTTCGGTAGCATAGCTACACCCCGTAGTCTACCCCGAATACCAGTTGACCAGGAGATCTAACCATTTGACTTTCGCCGGACGAGCTTTGACTAGTGGACTCTTCCACCTGGTTGCGATAGGTCAGCCCATAGGAACATCCCCTAACACGGTCTGGACCCAACCCACCACTAGATTCCCCCCGGTTCTACCGCACCCGCACGATTCCCCCCTCCAAGTGACGGCGGCACTGCCATTCATGGAGCGGGGGTCACACCACGGAGCCCCAAGACGGGCGTCTACGCATGCCACAACCCGTTCACACATGCATCGGGAGCCATGCGATGTTTCGGTAGCATAGCTACACCCCGTAGTCTACCCCGAATACCAGTTGACCAGGAGATCTAACCATTTGACTTTCACCGGACGAGCTTTGACTAGTGGACTCTTCCACCTGGTTGCGATAGGTCAGCCCATAGGAACATCCCCTAACACGTGCCGCCTCTTCGGACATGCCACCACCCCACCCGGCATGTATGAGGGCCCGATACGACGCTCCGGTGGCATTGCTACCCTCTCAGGGGCCCCGTCCCGCCTAACCCTGGAGCGGTTGACCACGAGATCTAGCCCTTTGACTTCCCACAGACGGCTTTCAATAGTGGACCTCTCCACCCGGTTGTGTCAGGTCAGCACAGAGGGACACCTGGGAGCAACATCCGGGCCAAACCCTCATCTACATCCCCTCCGCGTAGACCCGACGAGTCCGTTCCCCCCATCCAGATGCCGGCGGCGATGCCGTACGTGTGGGGCGCCACGTCCCGGAGACGCGTGCCTCCTCTTCGGACATGCCACAACACCACCCCGCATGTATGAGGGGCTACTGCGATGCTCCGGTGGCATTGCTACCCCCGAGGCCCCGTCCCGCCTAATCCTGGAGCAGTTGACCACGAGATCTAGCCCTTTGACTTCCCACAGTCAGGCTTTCAACAGTGGACCTCTCCACCCGGTTGTGTCAGGTCAGCACAGAGGGACACTTGGGAGCAACATCCGGGCCAAACCCACAGTACTTACATCCCCTCCGTGTAGACCCGACGCGTCCGTTTCCTTCCTTCGCAGGCCGGCGGCGGCGCCGTTCGTGAGGGGGCCCACGTCCCGGAGACGCGTCCCGCCTCTTCGGACATGCCAGAAAACCACCCGGTTGTGGTAGGTCATCCGATAGAAACACTTGGGAGCAATGTCCCCTCCTCCGTATATACCCGTTGTGCGGCTGTTTCCGCCCTCCAGGTGCCGGCGGCGGCACCGTTCGGGACGGGAGCACACCGCGAACGTCAGAGGGTTACACTCCGGAGACGGTTGCCGGGCGTTTTGCAACCGCCACAAAACTTCTAGCGGCATAGCTGTGTTGGATTTTAATAAAATATAAGCACCTATATTCAAAAGAGTATGACGGCACCTTATTAACGTGCTCGAAAAAATACAATATATATATATATTCATGTAATCTATGAAAAAAAATTACAAACTACATATATATTAATGAAATAATACATAAAAAGCATTAGTTAATTTAATAGAACATAAAAAAAATAAAAAAAAATCTATGCCGACGGCAATGCCGTCGGCATAGATCTAATTTCAGCTATGCCGACGGCTTTGCCGTCGGCGTAGATATAATAATAATAAAATATGCCACTTAATATAACATTACATTTTTTTTAAAAAAAAGAAAAACTATGCCGACGGCATTGCTGTCGGCATAGATTCGGCATGCCGCGGATCGATGACGTGGCTTCTACGCCGACAGCTGCCGTCGGCATATCGGTTGCCACGGATCGGTGACGTGGCTTGCGGAGATATGCCGACGGCCACCCAGCCAGGCCGTCGGCATAGATTTGACGGCGTTAAACTCTCCTCATCGGAGCTGTCAACGGGCCCACTACTATGCCGACGGCTGCTGTCGGCGTGTAAGCAGCTACGCCGACGGCTTATATATGCCGACGGCAGCTGTCGGCGTAGCTCCGTCTAGCCCGACGGCCAGTCTAAGCCGACGGCCGTGACTTGGCTGTCGGCATAGCTCAAAGTAGGCCGACGGCTGCCGTCGGCATAGTTCTGGCCGTCGGCGTAGGACCGTTTTCCAGTAGTGGTAAGCCACTGCCGGGAGTATCCGATCCTTTCGTGGCGGAGCTACTGGCATTGAGAGAAGGGGTGATTTTCGCCCACCTACGAGGATTCTCACATGTGATCATGGAGGTCGATTGCCTCGATCTCGTTAATCTCTGGAAATCGTGCCATGATACACGTTCTATTGTGGCGCCTATCTTACAAGAGTTGGAGAATATAGTACCTTCCTTTTCCTCTTTCGCGGTTCATCATGTTAGTAGGAACCTGAATTTTCCCGCACATACTTGTGCACAGCGTGCTTGTACGCTGGAGGGAACGGATAGTTGGGTTGATCAATGCCCAGACTTTCTTATTAGTAGCCTACGGACAAACTGTAACCGGATGTTAGTTCGATGAATAAAATCTCCATACGATGCAAAGAAAAAAATGGACACAACATACGGATGTATGTAGACATATTTTAGAGTGTAGATTCACTCATTTTGCAAAGACAAATATTTGGGAACGAAGGGAGTATATAGGAAACATGACATGATACAGCCCGGCCGTGCACACCATGAGCAAACCGCTAGCTACCCGGTGGAGTTGGAGAGCAGACCGATTACAGCATTTTGTGCTACATCAATTGCCGTTCCTGGATCCCCAGAAATCAGCGCGAAGATGATACGCGCAGCGGCCGCGATGATGTGGCATGTGCGCTCGAGGGTCCCGGGCTTCCGTATCTCCTTGACGAAACGGACCAGCATGCTATCATCGTCGACTTGAGAGCCAGCACCAGCAGTCAGGCGAAAAACCTCCTGTTTCACGCACCGCACATGCAGGTACTGGGTCTTGCAGATGGAGCGGTAGAACCAGAATGTCATATAGCCGCCTCTTCCCCGGCAGACGGCGCACCGGTCACGGTGAGACGCCTCCTTGCGGAGCTCGAACGTGAGCTCACGCAGCGGGATCTCGAGAGGCAGCTTGGCGCAGCACGGGTGGAGGTCCAGGTCCGTCTTGTTGCAGTGGTAGTGGATGCCCTGCACGCGGGTGCCGCAGGCTGCTTGGAACGGGGGCCCTCGAAGTAGAGATCGAACTTACTCTCGGGCAGCAGCGGGTGCTCCAGCGTGGGTTGAGCGAGGGCGCAGTCCTTGTGGAGGTTGAAGACGAAGGACCGCTGCAGGCAGGTGTACCTGTCGCCCCCCGTGCCGTGCTCAAGGCAGCCGCTGCACTCGAACTTGGCCTGGCCCGTCGCCACCAGCGTCAGACTGTGGTGGTGGGCGCGATGCTGGATCGTGGACCGAGCAGCCATGATTCTGTACGCTCTCTCTAGCTGGACCTGTAGATCAGCTCGATCATCAGTCTCTGATACGTAGACAAAGATTAGTTTCCAGTGAAAATATGCATGATCGTACAAGTAACCATCATCAAGACTGTAGCGGAACGGATATACAATCATGTTCTCCTGTTATCTAGCGGGTGTTCACGCCAGCAAAAATGCCGAAAAGAATGAACGTCAACAAGAAAAAGAAACGGAAAAATGCCGCATGCATGTGTGTTATCCAGCCGCAGAGAAGTTGAAGATCTACTATTATTAACCCCTAGTAAACAAAAATCCATGCTAGCTGGTAGATAATATAATTATTTGTATCAACCAACGAGTTTGGTACTTTACCTGATCGATCGGATATAGCAGCAAACCTAGTAGAAACTCTCGTCGTTGGAAGCTACAGAATCGATGAAACCCTATTGATATATAGAACCGCTACAGGGGGCGTTTATTTATACACGCTAAAACGATCTGCCCCCTGCGTAAGTCGTGTTGACTGTCACCATCTGCAATGCAAGCAATATAAATATAGTTTAATGTATTACTGGCATAATACGTCGTGAAAGCAATTTGAAAGAAAAGTACACACATTTCTTCTTGAGCTTTATATAAGTTTCACTAATATATCTATAATTGAACCCAGACACAGTCGTGTGCATGAGTCTACTATGACGACAATTCAACGAGATTTGTTCCACCACAAATTTTCGTAGGTACTTCAGTGATTGAATTTCTTGATGATGTCAATTGTCGCTTGTCGGTGAGAGCTATGGAGGTGCAACAACAAGAAGTTTATTTGTGGCTCAAGAATTTCGAGGCATATAGTCATGGTTGTGATATCCCCTTTGTTTAGGGTCGTGGTTGTATCTATGAGTTTTGGTACCCTATATCTCGTTATATGTAATATATATTAGATTTGAGAAAAAAAAAATGTCCCCCTTCATGCTCAAGTCATGTCACTGTCACCATCTGCAATGCACACGGACTAATTATATTTTAATGTGCATTACTGGCATCATACATTATGAAAACATTTTGGAAGAAAAGTTGGAATGCGGCGATTTGATTTATATTAGTTTTGCACATATCTATAACCCAGACGCGGTCCTATGTGAGGATATACAAATTACGGTACGGTAATTCAACGAGATTTGTTTCTCTAGGTCTTTACAGGTATTAAGTGGTTGGATTTCTAGATGTTGTCCATTGTTGGCTGGAATTATGTTGGTTCAGCGACGACAAGTTTAGTTACGTCCAGGTTACAGTATATTTTTTCCATACGTAAGTTGTGCTGACTGTCACTGTCTGCAATGCATGGAAATTAATTGTAGATGTAAAAAATTATGAAAGCAATTTGGAAGAAAACTACAAATATTTCTTCTTCGGTTTTATATTAGTTCCACAAATATATCTATAACCCGAACATACATGATACTTGATATCTAGGAAGGAATGTTCACCTCAACTATTATACTCCCTCCGTCTTGGTTTAGAGGGCGTGCACGTAGTTCTAGATCATCCATTTGACTAAATAAATATGAGTTATATGTCACCAAAAGTATATCATTGGATTCTTAAGCGGATGTAATTTCTAAACATATGTTTTTCGTCACATATAATACATATATAGCTAGTTAAATTATCAACCCAAAACGACGTGCATGCCCTGTAAACCGAGATGGAGGGAGTACCTCTCCGTCCTAGTTTATTAGTCCAACTCATATTTGTTGGGGATCGTAGCAGAAAATCAAAATTTTTCCTACGCATCACCAAGATCTATCTATGGAGTAATCTAGCAACGAGCATAAAGGGGAGCGCATCTACATACCCTTGTAGATCGCGAGCGGAAGCGTTCAAGGGAACGGGGATGATGGAGTCGTACTCGTCGTGATCCAAATCACCGATGATCCTAGCGCCGAACGGACGGCACCTCCGTGTTCAACACACGTACGGAGCGGGGACGTCTCCTCCTTCTTGATCCAGCAAGAGGGGAGGAGAGGTTGGTGGAGATCCAGCAGCACGACGGCGTGGTGGTGGAAGTAGCGGGATTCCAGCAGGGCTTCGCCAAGCGCTGCGGGAGGAGGGAGATGTGTCACGGGAGGGAGAGGGAGGCGCCAGGGCTTGGGGTGCGGCTCCCATGCGCCTCCCCACTATATATAGGGGTGGAGGGGGCTGGTTTCTTGCCCTCCAAGTCCATTGGGGCGTTGGCAAAGGTGGGGGAAAGAAATCCCATCATTTCCTTTCCCCACCGATTGTTATCCCCCATTTTTAGGGATCTTGATCTTATCCCTTCGGGATATGATCTTATTCCTTCTAAGGGGGGATCTTGGTGCGCCTTGACCAGGGGTGTGGGGCCTTGCCCCCACTACCCACGTTCATGTGGGTCCCCCCATGTAGGTGGGCCCCACTTCGGAACCTTCTAGAACCTTCCCGGTACAATACCGAAAAATCCCGAACATTTTCCGGTGGCCAAAATAGGACTTCCTATATATAAATCTTTACCTCCGGACCATTCCGGAACTCCTCGTGACGTCCGGGATCTCATCCGGGACTCCGAACAACTTTCGGGTTTCCGCATACTTATATCTCTACAACCCTAGCGTCACCGAACCTTAAGTGTGTAGACCCTACGGGTTCGGGAGACACGCAGACATGACCGAGACGACTCTCCGGTCAATAACCAACAGCGGGATCTGGATACCCATGTTGGCTCCCACATGCTCCACGATGATCTCATCGGATGAACCACGATGTCAAGGATTCAATCAACCCCGTATACAATTCCCTTTGTCTATCGGTACAGTACTTGCCCGAGATTCGATCGTCGGTATCCCGATACCTTATTCAGTCTCGTTACCGGCAAGTCTCTTTACTCGTTCCGTAACACATCATCCCGTGATCAACTCCTTGATCACATTGTGCACATTATGATGATGTCCTACCGAGTGGGCCCAGAGATACCTCTCCGTCACACGGAGTGACAAATCCCAGTCTCGATTCATGCCAACCCAACAGACACTTTCGGAGATACCTGTAGTGCACCTTTATAGCCACCCAGTTACGTTGTGACGTTTGGTACACCCAAAGCATTCCTACGGTATCCGGGAGTTGCACAATCTCATGGTCTAAGGAAAAGATACTTGACATTTAGAAAAGCTTTAGCATACGAACTACACGATCTGTGCTAGGCTTAGGATTGGGTCTTGTCCATCACATCATTCTCCTAATGATGTGATCCCGTTATCAACGACATCCAATGTCCATGGTCAGGAAACCGTGACCATCTGTTGATCAACGAGCTAGTCAACTAGAGGCTTACTAGGGACATGGTGTTTGTCTATGTATCCACACATGTATCTGAGTTTCCTATCAATACAATTCTAGCATGGATAATAAACAATTATCATGAACAAGGAAATATAATAATAACCAATTTATTATTGCCTCTAGGGCATATTTCCAACAGTCTCCCACTTGCACTAGAGTCAATAATCTAGTTCACATCGCCATGTGATTAACACTCATAGGTCACATCGCCATGTGACTAACATCCAAAGAGTTCACTAGAGTCAGTAATCTAGTTTACATCAATATGTGATTAACACTCAATGAGTTCTGGGTTTGATCATGTTATGCTCGTGAGAGAGGTTGTAGTCAACGGGTCTGCAACATTCAGATCCCTATGTACTTCGCAAAACTTTATGTCATATCGTAGATGCTGCTACCACGTTCCACTTGGAGCTATTCCAAACTGTTGCTCCATTATACGTATCCGGTATCTCCACTTAGAGTTATCCGGATAGGTGTTAAGCTTGCATCGACGTAACTCTTTACGTCGAACTCTTTATCACCTCCATAACCGAGAAACATTTCCTTATTCCTCTAAGGATAATTTTGACCACTATCTAGTAATCCACTCCTGGATCACCTTTGTACCCTCTTGCCAGACATGTGGCAAGGCACACATCAGGTGCGGTACTTAGCATGGCATACCGTATAGAGCCTATGACAAAACCATAGGGGACGACCTTCGTCCTTCCTCTTTCTTCTGCCGTGGTCAAGCTTTGAGTCTTACTCAACTTCACACCTTACAACTCAGGTAAGAACTCCTTCTTTGACTGATCTATTTTGAACTCCTTCAAAATCATGTCAAAGGTGTGTGTTCTTTTGAAAGTATCATCAGGCGTCTTGATCTATCTCTATAGATCTTGATGCCCAATTATGCAAGCAGTTTTATCCAGGTCTTCCTTTGAAAAACTCCTTTCAAACAACCCTTTACGCTTTCCAGAAATTCAACATCATTTCGGATCAACAATATGTCACTCACATATACTTATCAGAAATGTTGTGATGCTCCCACTCACTTTATTGTAAATACAAGTTTCTAACAAACTTTGTATACCCAAAAACTTTGATCACTCCATCAAAGCATATATTCCGACTCTGAGATGCTTGCTCTAGTCCATAGAAGGATCGCTGGAGCTAGCATATCTTTTAGCATCCTTAGGATCGACAAAACCTTTCTGATTGTATCATATACAACCTTTCCTTACGAAAACTGGTAAGGAAACTTGTTTTGTCATCCATCTGCCAGATTTCATAAATGCAGCTAATGCTAACATGATTCCGACGGACTTAAGCATCGCTACGGGTGAGAAAATCTCATCGTAGTCAACTCCTTGAACTTGTGGAAAACTCTTCGCCACAAGTCGAGCTTCATAGACGGTGACATTACCGTCCACGTCCATCTTCTTCTTAAAGATCCAGTTATCTCAATGGCTTGCCAATCATCGGGCAAGTCCACCAAAGTCCATACTTTGTTTTGATACATGGATCCTATCTCGGATTTCCCGGCTTCTAACCATTTGCCGGAATACGGGCCCACCATCGCTTCTCCATAGTTCGTAGGTTCATCGTTGTCCAACAACATGACCTCTAAGAAAGGATCACCGTACCACTCAGGAGTAGTACATATCCTTGTCGACCTACGAGGTTCGATAGCAACTTGATCTGGAGCTTCATGATCACTATCATTAGTTTCCTCTTCAACTGTCGTAGGTTCCACAGAAACATCTTTCTGTGTTGCACTACTCTCCGGTTGAAGTGAGGGTTCGACAACCTCATCAAGTTCTATCTTCCTCCCACTCAATTCTTTCGAGAGAAACTCCTTCTCGAGAAAGGACCCATTCTTAGCGACAAACATTTTTGTCCTTGGATCTGAGATAGAAGGTATACCCAACTGTTACCTTTGGGTATCCTATGAAGATGTTTTGTCCGCTTTGGGTTCGAGCTTTTCCCGGCTGAAGCCATAAGCCTCGCAGCCCCAAACATTGAGAAACGACAACTACGGTTTCTTGCCAAACCATACGACATCGTCTCAACGGACTTAGATGGTGCCCTATCTAAAGTGAATGCAGTTGTCTCTAATGCATAACCTCAAAATAACAGCGGTAGATCGGTAAGATACATCATAGATCGCACCATATCTCATAAGGTTCGATTACGATGTCCGGACACCCCATTCCGCTGTGGTGTTCAAGGGGGCTTCAACTGCGAAACAATTCCACAATGTCTTAAGTGATTGCCAAACTCATAATTCAGAAAATATCCCCTTGATCATATCGTAGGAACATGATCTTCTTGTTATGATGATTCTTAATCTTCACTCTGAAATTGTTTGAACCTTTCAAACGTTTCAGACTTTTGCTTCATTAAGTAAATATACCATATCTACTCAAATCGTCAGTGAAGATGAGAAAATAACGATATCCACCACACGCCTTAATTCTCATTGGATCACATACATCAGCATGTATGATTTCCAACAAGTCACTTACCCGTTTCATTGTACCTGAAAACGGGATCTCAGTCATCCTGCCCATGAGGCATGGCTCGCATGTGTCAAGCGATTCAAAATCAAGTGACTCCAAACGTCCATCAGCATGGAGTTTCTTCATGCATTTTATGCCAAAATGACCTAAGCGGCAGTGCCACAAGAAAGTGGTACTATCATTATTAACTCTACATCTTTTGGCATTAATATTATCATCATGTGTATTACTATGATCGAGATTCAACAAACCATTGGGTGCATGACCATAAAGGTATTATTCATGTAAACAGAATAACCATTATTCTCTGACTTAAATGAATAACCGTATTGCAATGAACATGATCTAATCATATTCATGCTCAACGTAGACACCCGATAACATTTATCTAGGTTCAACACTAATCTCGAAAACAGAGTAAGTGTGCGATGGTGATCTTATCAACCTTGGAAACACTTCCAACACACATCATCACCTCGCCCTTAGCTAGTCTCCATTCAGTCTTTAGCTTTTGCTTCAAGTCACTAATAATAGCAACTGAACCGGTATCCAATACCCAGGTGCTACAAGGAGTACTACTAAGGTACACATCAATAACACGTATATCAAATATACTTTGTTGAAGTTGCCAGCTTTTCTTATCTACCATGTATTTGGGGTAGTTCCGCTACCATGTGACCGTTCCCCTTACAATCGAAGCACTTAGTCTCGAGGTTTGGGTGCAACCTTGGGTTCCCTCATTAGAGCGACAACTGGTTTGCCATTCATGAAGTTTCCCTTCTAGCCCTTGCCCCTTTTGAAACCAGTGGTCTTGTTAAACCATCAACACTTGATGCTCCTTCTTGATTTCTACTTTCGCGGTCTTAAGAACCGCTAATAGCTCCGGGATCATCTCCATCCTTTGCATGTCATAGTTCATCACGAAGTTCTAGTAGCTTGGTGATAGTGTCTAGAGAATTCTGTCAACCACTATCTCACTTGGAAGATTAACTCCCACTTGGTTCAAGTGATTTTAGCACCCAGACATTCTGAGCACATGCTCATTAGTTGAGCCATTCTCCTCCATCTTTTTGGCAAAATAACTTGTCAGAGGTCTCATACCTCTCAACACGGGCATGAGCCTGAAATCCCAATTTCAGCTCTTAGAACATCTCATATGTTCCATGGCGTTCAAAACGTCATTGGAATCCCGATTCTAAGCCGTAAAGTATGGTGCACTAAACTATCAAGTAGTCATCAGGACGTGTCTCTCAGGTGTTCACAACATCCACAGACAACGTTGTAGGGGTTTGCACATCGAGCGGTGCATCAAAGACGTAAGCTTTCTGTGCAGCAGTGAGGACACTCCTCGGACTACGGACCCAGTCCGCATCCTTGCTTACAATATCTTTCAACTTAGTCTTTCTCTAGGATCGTGTTAAACAGGGAGCTACAACGCAGTTATTGGTCTACTACATAATTTGCGAAGACAACTTAGACTATTGTTCATGACAATGAAGTTCATCTAATGAACTCCCACTCATATAGACATCTCTCTAGTCATCTAAGTGATACATGATCCGAATCGACTAGGCCGTGTCCGATCATCACGTGAGACGGACTAGTCATCAACGATGAACATCTTCATGTTGATCGTATCTTCTATACGACTCATGTTCGACCTTTCGGTCTTCCGTGTTCCGAGGCCATGTCTGTACATGCTAGGCTCGTCAAGACAACCCTAAGTGTATCGCGTGTGTAAATCTGGCTTACACCCGTTGTATGCGAACGTTAGAACCTATCACACCCGATCATCACGTGGTGCTTCGGAACAACGAACCTTAGCAACGGTGCACAGTTAGGGGGAACACAATTCTTGAAATTTTAGTGAGAGATCATCTTATTCACTACCGTCGTTCTAAGCAAATAAGATGTAAAACATGATAAACATCACATGCAATCAAATAGTGACATGATATGGCCAATATCATCTTGCTCCTTTGATCTTCATCTTCGGGGCTCCATGATCATCATCGTCACCGGCATGACACCATGATCTCCATCATCATGATCTCCATCATCGTGTCTTCATGAAGTCGTCTCGCCTAACATTACTTCTACTACTATGGCTAACGTTTAGCAATAAAGTAAAGTAATTACATGGCGTTATTCAGTGACACGCAGGTCATACAATAAATAAGACAACTCCTATGGCTCCTGCCGGTTGTCATTCTCATCGACATGCAAGTCGTGATTCCTATTACAAGAACATGATCAATCTCATACATCACATATATATCATTCATCACATCCTTTTGGCCATATCACATCACACGGCACATGCTGCAAGAACAAGTTAGACGTCCTCTAATTGTTGTTGCAAGTTTTTACGTGGCTGCTATAGGTTTCTAGCAAGAACGTTTCTTACCTACGCCAAAACCACAACGTGATATGCCAATTTCTATTTACCCTTCATAAGGACCCTTTTCATCGAATCTGATCCGACTAAAGTGGGAGAGACAGACACCCGCTAGCCACCTTATGCAACTAGTGCATGTCAGTCGGTGGAACCTGTCTCACGTAAGAGTACGTGTAAGGTCGGTCCGGGCCGCTTCATCCCACGATGCCGCCAAATCAAGATAAGACTAGTAACGGCAAGAGAATTGACATGATCTACGCCCACAACTACTTTGTGTTCTACTCGTGCAAGATACTACGCATAGACCTAGCTCATGATGCCACTGTTGGGGATCGTAGCAGAAAATCAAAATTTTTCCTACGCATCACCAAGATCTATCTATGGAGTAATCTAGCAACGAGCATAAAGGGGAGCGCATCTACATACCCTTGTAGATCGCGAGCGGAAGCGTTCAAGGGAACGGGGATGATGGAGTCGTACTCGTCGTGATCCAAATCACCGATGATCCTAGCGCCGAACGGACGGCACCTCCGTGTTCAACACACGTACGGAGCGGGGACGTCTCCTCCTTCTTGATCCAGCAAGAGGGGAGGAGAGGTTGGTGGAGATCCAGCAGCACGACGGCGTGGTGGTGGAAGTAGCGGGATTCCAGCAGGGCTTCGCCAAGCGCTGCGGGAGGAGGGAGATGTGTCACGGGAGGGAGAGGGAGGCGCCAGGGCTTGGGGTGCGGCTCCCATGCGCCTCCCCACTATATATAGGGGTGGAGGGGGCTGGTTTCTTGCCCTCCAAGTCCATTGGGGCGTTGGCAAAGGTGGGGGAAAGAAATCCCATCATTTCCTTTCCCCACCGATTGTTATCCCCCCTTTTTAGGGATCTTGATCTTATCCCTTCGGGATATGATCTTATTCCTTCTAAGGGGGGATCTTGGTGCGCCTTGACCAGGGGTGTGGGGCCTTGCCCCCACTACCCACGTTCATGTGGGTCCCCCATGCAGGTGGGCCCCACTTCGGAACCTTCTAGAACCTTCCCGGTACAATACCGAAAAATCCCGAACATTTTCCGGTGGCCAAAATAGGACTTCTTATATATAAATCTTTACCTCCGGACCATTCCGGAACTCCTCGTGACGTCCGGGATCTCATCCAGGACTCCGAACAACTTTCGGGTTTCCGCATACTTATATCTCTACAACCCTAGCGTCACCGAACCTTAAGTGTGTAGACCCTACGGGTTCGGGAGACACGCAGACATGACCGAGACGACTCTCCGGTCAATAACCAACAGCGGGATCTGGATACCCATGTTGGCTCCCACATGCTCCACGATGATCTCATCGGATGAACCACAATGTCAAGGATTCAATCAACCCCGTATACAATTCCCTTTGTCTATCGGTACAGTACTTGCCCGAGATTCGATCGTCGGTATCCCGATACCTTGTTCAGTCTCGTTACCGGCAAGTCTCTTTACTCGTTCCGTAACACATCATCCCGTGATCAACTCCTTGATCACATTGTGCACATTATGATGATGTCCTACCGAGTGGGCCCAGAGATACCTCTCCGTCACACGGAGTGACAAATCCCAGTCTCGATTTATGCCAACCCAACAGACACTTTCGGAGATACCTGTAGTGCACCTTTATAGCCACCCAGTTACGTTGTGACGTTTGGTACACCCAAAGCATTCCTACGGTATCCGGGAGTTGCACAATCTCATGGTCTAAGGAAAAGATACTTGACATTTAGAAAAGCTTTAGCATACGAACTACACGATCTGTGCTAGGCTTAGGATTGGGTCTTGTCCATCACATCATTCTCCTAATGATGTGATCCCGTTATCAACGACATCCAATGTCCATGGTCAGGAAACCGTGACCATCTGTTGATCAACGAGCTAGTCAACTAGAGGCTTACTAGGGACATGGTGTTTGTCTATGTATCCACACATGTATCTGAGTTTCCTATCAATACAATTCTAGCATGGATAATAAACAATTATCATGAACAAGGAAATATAATAATAACCAATTTATTATTGCCTCTAGGGCATATTTCCAACAATATTTAGGGTCATATTATGATAATAATGTTAACTAATAAAATATAAGCTATACGTAGCAAAAATAATATTATTGGAAGCTATGCTTAAATACGAATCCAACGATGTAATTCTTCGTGACATGCATTTTGATAGTTAAATCTATAGTCAAACTTTGACACAAAATACAAAGGAGATCAATAAACCAAGACAAGGTAGTATTGCTTTGGCGCACACTGTTGGATCTAAGAAGTCATCTTATGTGTTTCCTGCACGAACTTACTAGTACTTGACATTCTGCCCTTGTGGCATGAATGTACAAGACTTCAATCATAATGACAGATCTGTGTGTAAGACGTTGTACAATTAGATAGTTTAGTCTTCCGCGCACTTGATCCCACTACATTTTTGTGCTGGCTCCACCACTGACTAGGATATTCCCGTCATTAATTATATACATGGCACCAGATTTTTTTAAAGAGTAAAAAAGCAGTAGTGATATATAAACTTGCAAATAATATGCACACTGTTCACAAACTTGTAAAAGCATAAAAACAATCACAAACTTTACAGATTGTGCATCAGTGCGTATGAGGTCACTCTATCACATCCGGCATTAACTTGTACCCATGGGCGCCCTTTTCTGTTTTTGGAAAATATCCCTTCATGTTTTGTTTCTTATCATTTTTGCAAGTTATGTAAGATGGTGGACAAGACAATATTATTATAAACCTGCCATGTAACCTAGAGATAGCAATAAAAATGATATACAATTAATTTTCTCTTAGCATTATCTCTAGTAACTATATATTTCTAAATATGTGACGAGAGATATTATTGTTAAGTGACCATCTCTTAATTAAGAGAACTAGAGAAGACATATATTTACTTCTGTTTTATCTCTCTTCATCTCAATATTTATCCTAACTAACACTCCTAACATAGTGTCACTGTACACCACTAACTCTTTTTGAATTTTTAAGCAGCTGCGTGGTAGACATAAAGCGAATAATTCTTTCGCCTTTTACACCATCTAACCCATAAACCTCTCGGCTGTAAGGAAAAAACGTGTCTTGTGCCTACGTACGCGTCGACTACCAGATTCCAGCACAGTCAGTTTTGTAGTTTTACATTTGCTGAGTAGCTTGACGATTCCACGCAAATAAAAAGGGAAATTCCTGACGATTTTTTTGAGGTAGAAAATCCTAACAATTTTTTTTCCGGAAAATTTTCCAATCTAGTACTCCCTCCGTCCGGAAATACTTGTCATCAAAATGAATAAAAGGGGATGTATCTATATGTATTTTAGTTCTAGATACATCACTTTTTGTAAATTTTGATGACAAGTATTTTCGGACGGAGGGAGTATTTATCTACGATACAACGAATATCAGAAAAATATTATATTCATATTCGTAGACGATCTAGCGAGGATTTAGTGGTGAAGATCAATAAAACTCTGCAGGGCCCTCGTGATGGAGATTCGAGGGAGCCAGCTACATTTGCCATTTAACACTGTGTCCAAGTCAATCCCATCAAGCGCGCGGGGCATCACGGAAACTTCGCCAAACCAAACGTCGCGCGCACCTGGACGGTCCTACTAATTACTTGGTCTTATTTAATTGGAGAAATTACCTGGTCTTCGAAGCGACGACGGGGTCTGTGCACGATCCTAGAAACACGGTGTTGTCCAAGACCTGCGCTGAATACTAACTACACATCTCTGTCTAGCTAGCCATCAATTATTATTATTTTTGGCGAACTCTAACCAGAAAAGGAGATTACAAGAGTACATATATAGCGATAGCATTCTTGAATAAGTGCAAGATTACATATCACAAATTCACAAGATATATTATGCAAGATTACATATTTCAAAATGAAAAGATTTATTCAATACACATCTACAGTTACAGATAATAACGTACGTATTGACATTATTCGACATGGAAGAAGAAATGAGAAATGGACGGAGCGATCACAAATATACGATGCATGAGGGGTACAAAATAGGAGGATATTACGTAGTACAATACGGAGTATATGTCATCATGCAACCGGTCACCAACAAGTACGTACGTGCCTAGGTTGAGCAAAGAGAAGGATTGAGCTGCTCGCTACTTGATTTCCAACTTGCTCAAGCTGGGGCACAGGTCGATTCCGGCAGCAATTGCCGGCAACCGATTTCCAGCAATTGCTCGCCAGGGTCTTAACGATCTCGCATATAGCGTCGAAGGGATCAATGCTATATAAACGGACTGGTTAGGGCATGTACAATGGTTCTATCTTAACAATGCTACATAGGATAAATGATGAGGTGGAGGAGAGAGAAATCCTAAGAGAAGGCTTGTTTTCTCTTAATTAAGAGAAAACAAGAGATGATCTCTTAGCACAATATGTCTCACCATGTTTATAGGAATAACTAGTTATTGAAGATAAGGCTAAGAGATGACTCATTGTAGACATGTTTTTTTGTCATCTCTAAATTACATGCAAGATTTAAGATAAGACCGCCTTATCAACCATTGTACATGCTCTTACGAGATTTTACTTGACTAGGAATACGTGGCAGTTTTTAGTTGGTTATCAATGGGAAGCAGGGCCCACGCCTGAAAATCAGGGGACGGAGGGTTAGTATTATTTTCTTCTAATCATCCGTTGATGTACTAACATTTTTGCGTCCAAGGTAATTGTGAATCCAAGAAAATCCTTTATGACGCAGCGGACATGCAGGTACACTTTCGTCGTCGTCGTTAGGAATAGCAATTGAAAGCATCTCCAGCCGCGTCCCCAATAACCCCTCTAATGGTATTTTTTTTCATCGTCGGCGCCGAAAAATCAGCCCAGTCATGTTCAAAAAAGCTCAATTTTTGCCGGCTCGGACGGAATTTGACGTCAGCGGACCCAGACCGAACCCGGCGCGCTGTGGGCGCCGGGTAAACATTTTTGGCGCGAAATCCAGCAGGCTCGCTGAGCCAGCGAACCAACGTTTCGTCGTCCTCATCGCCTCGGTTTCTGTGGGGAATCAATGCCAAAGCTGCCGCGCTGAGGCGCAGAGTCTTCCATTGATTCCTCACGGGCGGCGCAGTGAAGGCGCAACGACGCGCGTCATGCCCGCTCACGGCACGCGTACACACGGCAGTCACGCGCTCGCCGCCCGCCCGCGGCTATAAAAGCCACCCTTCCCCCGTCGGTGAGGCGCACACTTGCTCGCCCCAAGCAGCTCACACCTCCCTCTCACTGCCGACGCTCCCCGCCTCTCCTCGCTCCTCTTCCCCGGCGACTCCCATGGCCGAACGATACCCGGAGATGGTGCAGCGGTCAACGGCTTCAGCCGTCGCCATCTGCACGAGGATGAGGCCCACCTCCTCTACGAGGCTGACTACCCGGCCCCCCCGGACATGCGGGTGCCGGGGGTGTGGAGGCTCAGCGTCGAAGGGGTCCCAGTGCCGCCGCCTCCCACTGGGGCGGATCGGCGGGCGGAGATCGCCCGCATCCGGTCCTCGCTGTCGCAGATGGCGAGGAATTCCTTGCCGAGGTACGCCCCCGATAGCAAGCTGTGGGAGCCGTACTTCAAGCGGCACCACGCCGAGCAACTCACCGCCAACAACGTCACCGAACCCCGCGACCACCACAAATCGGAGGGGTGCCGCCGATGGTGGGGCGTGCCCGGCGAGGCCGTCCTCGAGTACATCGAGGGCGGTAACACGCCGCGGCTGGAGTACCCGTCGCCCCCATCTTCTCCTACCGGCGTGGCAGCTCATGGACGTCGAGGCGCATGGAGCCGGCGTCCTCCTCCTCGTCCGGCGACCGCTCCCGCTCCTCCGGCTCGCCCGCGCTCCGCCCCGTCAAACCTGAGCCCCTGGAGACGCCGCTCGGGCGGCGCACCCGCGGCGGCGGCATCGTCATCAACGAGCTGTCTCCCTCCTCTGCCCGCCTCATCAGGTCGAAGATGGAGCCCACGCTCCTCGTCGTGAAGAAGGAGCACGAGGCAATGGCCGCCGCCGCCGAGAGCGCCCTCAAATGGTGTCGGGACGACTACGTCCGCGAGGAAATGGCCCGCTAGTGCCGCGCCCTCGAGCAGATATCCGCTCGCCACCGTGCATGCGAGGAGGGCGGCGTCGTCATCCTCGACGACAACAACGACAACGCGCCTGGGCCGCCAACCCCCCGCGCATCGGCGACGCCGGGCAGGGGAGTAGCAGGGACGCCGGCGGCAGGCAGGGTGGCGGCGACGGAGACGACGACTGCGACGGCGACTACGGCGGCGGTGACTACACAAACTTCTATAGGCTACTCGACATGTAGAGGGACGACGCGGCGACGGCGAGGCGTAGTAGTGTTTTCTAGTTTCTTTATTCTGTTTTTTAAGTTATGTAAAAATATCAATGAACTCACCAAGTTTGCTTGAATTGGCGTTTGTTTGGTCGAATTGTGGCCGAGTTTTATTTTTGAAAAAAAAACTGCGCCTTGGGTTGGCGGTTGGGAACAAATCACCCCATGCCCATTTTTTCGCCGGTCGGCCCCCAAGTTGCGCTATTTCAGCGCCTCTGGGGGCGAACGACTGGAGATGCTCTGAACTAGTAACTTCATACATACATGAGTATATAGAACTGGTACAGGGGATCCATGCATAACGATCTGCATGCCTTCCTCCATAAGTCTTGTTGACTGACTCACCGTCTGAAATGAAAGCAAATTAATTATAGTTTGACCTAACGTACTGGCATATATAAGAACAAATAATACATTGTGAATGCATGTGGCCGGGCATACATATGTGAATGTGTGCTATCAATCAGAAGGCGTACACCATGACATAATGACCAACGAGGATGTATATTCTTCTGTTGTCAATATATATAAGGGTCACCGCATTTCCTTAAATGGAAATATATCCTAGCCCGAAGCCCCAAGTTCATTAGCGCGAAACTACCAGCCAAAGTTCGAACACAGACTGCAGCACCGTTGGTGCAGTGCGAAGTTGCTCGAAACTTTGTCAAACGTAGTTACTTGGTCATTTTTTCTATCTATATAAGGGGAAATCATACTTGGTCCTCGCGATTGTTAACGCAAATTACTAGTTTATATAAGAGGCACGCATTGATGCACTCAGTCATTTTCGGGGACCAACGGAACACATCAGGATATTTTACAAAACACTCTTTGGTAGGGAAGAATTGTCTAACGTTCATATCAACTCGGTAGCGTGGTCTCGGGTGGGACGTGTGTAGATGATAATATTGTGGCTTTTCATGAAGGAAGAAATTGCATTGACTTGGAAAGAGACAAAGACTAATAGTACACCCAGCCCGGATGGCTTTCTGATGCAGCACAATCTATATAGAGTTTGTGCAGATTAAAGCTTTTGTGAAAGAGATCATAGATCAATTGTTACACGGGCGGCCAGCCTATCCATTTATTCAGGCGGCCCTCTTCCCGAGCATCCTCTCCTCTTCCTCGTAGTCTTGTTGCCCGACAGTGGCGAACGGGCAACGTATGGCCTCTTTGATGAGTTATCAACGACCATAATATACAATAGTTTTGTTAAGTCTCGGTCGACTTAAACTTTGTTATGTCACAGTCTAAGTTGTAATCCATTGATCTTGCATTGAGATTCGTACAAAAAATCATTTCAGTTTTTTTTCTTTCCATATACACTATCACTTGATTGAGACTTGGTTAAGTATGAGTAGACTGAGAGTTAGACACACCCATTATACAATCATAATTAAAACCTTTCTAACTAACGGATGGCCGGTTACGTTATGCTGGCAGTAGCTTTCATGAGTAGTTTCCGCCTGTGACTAATCTTCCCGTACTAGGTTCAGACAAGGAAAAAGACGTGCAAGTCAGCCACGACTAAGCTTTTCATCAGTATAACAATCCACCAACGCAGCACCTGCAGCGACCTCGTCCCAGTCCGTTGAAACCTGAGACACGCTATTCCTGATTAACTATTGGATGTACCTAAGGAATGTAGGAGGCGACGACGGGGTCTGTGCACGATCCTAAAACAATGTTACCCAAGAGCTGAGTACTAACTAGACATCATTCTAGCTAGCTGGTCATCAATTATTAACAAATTTTTGCGAACTCTAATTAGAAGACGAGATTAAAAAACATATATAGCGATAGCATTCTGAATAGCTGCAAGAAGATTGCACATCTCAAATTCACAAGATATATTCTGCAAGATTACATATCATCAGAATATATATTCATTACACACATCTACACTTACATACGATATAACGTGCCCACGTTATTTTTTTGACATGGAGAAAGAAATGAGAAATGGACTGTAGCGATCACAAATATACAATGCAGGCGGGGACTATATATCGTACAAATAGTTGGATATTACGTACATATATATATATATCACCATGCAGCCCGTCACCAACACGTTACGTACGTGCGTAGGATGAGCAAGGATGGAGCTGCTAGCTACTTGTTTTTCAACGATTTGATGACGTTGGAGCCCAGATCGATCCCTGCAGAAATCAACGCCACCGGATTTCCAGTGAGCACCGCGAGGACGATGCCCGCCAGGGCCTTAACGATGTCGCCTATGGTGTCCAGGTTCATCCCGGCCTTCCCCGGCCCGTATTTCTGCAACGCAGTCTCCTTGCCCACCCTGCCATTACCGTCGACGTGAGAGTGAGACTCGGTACTGCTTGAGCTCGGCAGAAGAAAATCCTCTCTCGCGCAGGCGACATGCAGGTAAACATTCTTGGAGGTGGAGGTGGAGGTGGAGCAGTAGAACCAGTAGTCCCTGAGGCCGCCTCCTTTCTTGCACTTGGTGCAGCAGTTAGACCCCTTCTTGTGGAGCTTGAACCTGAGCTCATCACTCAGCTTGATCTCCATAGGCGGCATCGCGCAGCACGGGTGGAGGTAATGGCCCGTCCGGACGTAGCTGGCATGTAGGCATTGGGGTCAATTGACCCCAATGGATTTACTAAATCCTTCATTATCTTAGTACTAATCACTGTTGATTTATAGAAGATGACCCCATTGCCATGGATATGACCCCATCAAGCTTTTTTTCTAGCTTCGTCCCTGCCGTCCGTGCGCAGTGGTAGTGGGTGCCCTGCGTGTGGGTGCCGCAGGCGCTGCATCGCTCGGTGGAAGAGGGGGCCTCGAGGCGGAGCTCGAACTTGCTCTTGGGCAGCAGCCCGTGCACCAGCGTGGTCCCTTCTTGGAGGTTGCAGGCCTGGTGGAGGTCGAAGTCGCAGCGCTTGCACGTGTCCCTATCGGCCCTCCTGACTTCCTCGAGGCAGCCGTTGCACTTGAACTTGGCCTCGCCCGTCGGCTCCCGGGTCAGCTGGTGCCCCAGCTTGGAGTGGTCGCGGCGGGAGATCACCTTCGACGGAGGATGAGGCTGACCAACCGTGGCGAGAAGAGTCATGATTCTGCACCTTCTTTGGGAGATATGTGGGTCAGCTCGATGATCAGTACTCTCTGATACGTAGATAAAGATTTGTTTCGTGAGGAAGAAGGTGCAGTGAAAATATACATTATCTTACAAGTAACCATCATCAAGACAGTAGCGGAACGGATATACGATCATGTTCTCCTGTTATCTAGCGGGTGCTCACGCCAGCAAGAATGCGGAAAAGAATGAACGTCAACAAGAAAAAGAAATGCCGCATGCATGTGTGTTATCTAGCCGGAGACAAGTTGAACTACTATTATTAAACCCTACTAAAGAAAAATCAATCCATGCTAGATAATAGTATAATTATACGTATCAACCAAAGAGTTTGGTACTTTACCTGATCGATCGGATATAGCAGCAAACCTATCGTAGCAACTCTCGTCGATGGAAGCTACAGAATCGATGAAACCCAATTGATATATAGAACCGTTACAGGGGGCGTTTATTTATACACGCTAAAACGATCTCCCCCCCTGCGTAGGTCGTGTTGACTCTCACCATCTGCAATGCAAGCAATATAAATATAGTTTAATGTATTACTGGCATAATACGTCGTGAAAGCAATTTGAAAGAAAATTACACACATTTCTTCTTGAGCTTTATATTAGTTTCACTAATATATCTATAATTGAACCCAGACACACAGTCGTGTGCATGAGTCTACTATAACGACAATTCAACGAGATTTCTTCCACCACAAATTTTTGTAGGCACTTCAGTGATTGAATTTCTTGATGATGTCCATTGTCGGCGAGAGCTATGGAGGTGCAACAAAAAGAAGTTTATTTGTGGCTCAAGAATTTCCAGGCATATAGTCGTGGTTGTGATATCCCCTTTGTTCAGGGTTGTGATTGTATCTATGAGTTTTGGTACCCTATATCCCGTTGTATGTAATATAAAGTAGATTTGAGTAAAAAAAAAAGCTCCCCATCATGCTCAAGTCATGTCACTGTCACCATCTGCAATGCACACAAATTAATTATATTTTAATGTGCATTACTGGCATCATACATTATAAAAATAATTTGGAAGAAAAGTAGGAATGCGGTGATTTGACTTATATTAGTTTTGCTCATATCTATAACCCAGACGCGGTCCTACGCGAGGATACACAATTACGGTAAGTCAACGAGATTTTGTTACAGGCACTTCAGCGGTTGGATTTCTGGATGTTATCCATTGTTGGCTGGAATTATGTTGGTACAGCGACGACACGTTTAGTTACGGCCAGGTTACAGTATCTTTTTTCCATACGTAAGTTGTGTGGGCTGTCATCGTCTGCAATGCATGGAAATTAATTATAGATGTAATATATTATGAAAGCAATTTGAAAGAAAACTACAAATATTTCTTCTTCGGTTTTATATTATTAGCTCCACTAATATATCTATAACCCGGACATACATGATTGCGAACTTGATATCTAGGAAAGACTATGTGTTCACCTCAACTATAGTACCTCCGTCCTAGTTTACTAGTCAATCTCATATTTAGGATCATATTATGATAATAATGATAACTACAAAAATATAAGTTATACATAGCAAAAATTAATATCATCAGAAACTATGCTCAAATACGAATCCAATGATGTAATTTTTTCGTGACATGCATTTTGATAATTAAATCTATGATCAAATTTTGACATAAAATACAAAAAAGACCAATAGACCAATACAAATGTAGTATTGCTTTGGCGCACACTGTTGGATCTAAGAAGTCATCTTATGTGTTTCCTGCACGAATTTACTACTTGACATTCTGCCCTTGTGGCATGAATGTACAAGACTTCAATCTTAATGACACATCTGTGTGTAAGAGCATCTCCAGCCCCCCCCCCCCC
>LR738710.1:864506686-864531412 GCA_902687465.1 Secale cereale | reverse complement strand
CCCCCGAGTGCCATCCCCAGGAGCCTTTTCTTCTGTCGGCGAGGTAAAAATGCCAAAAATGGCCCAGCCATGCCCCCAAGCCCCCCAAGACCTCAAAACGGTGTCGGCGAACCCAGGCCAAACCCAACGCGCTGGGGGGCTGTTGGGAGCACCGGCGGAAACAACAGCCAATCCTATTCCTCCATGTATTATTTTTTCTGACCCACTCATTCACTTTTTTCCGGGCGACTAACCTGGGGGCACCAACGGCTGGGAAACCGTCCTCGCGTTTCAACCGGCGAAGGTGTCCCCCCCCCCCCCAGGATGTGCTATTTTTGACCTGACGATTGCCCGGGGGGGCTCCAACGGCTAGAGATGCCCTAAGACGTTGTACTATTAGAGAGTTTAGTCGTGAGTGCACTTGATCCCACTGCACTTTTGCGCTGGCTCCACCACTGACTAGGATATTCCGGTCATTAATTATATACATGGCACCATATTTTTTTAAAGACTAAAAAGCACTAGTGATATATGAACTTGCAAATAATCTGCACACTGTTCACAAACTTGTAAAAGCATAAAAACAATCACCTTACCGTCCATCAAGGCACCTGGCCCCGACGGCTTCTCGGAGGAGTTCCTCCGTTCATGTTGGCTGGTGATCTACGCCATGAACGGGCGGGGATTTCAGAAGATCAATGAGGCCTTCATTACCTTGCTGCCAAAGTGACCCGACGCCTCGACGCTCAGCGACTACAGACCGATCAGCCTAATCCACCTCTTTGCCAAGTTGTTCGCCAAAGTTCTCTCCCTCCGCCTGGTGCTGAAGCTGCATACGATTGTCTCAATTAATCAGAGCACGTTCGTCTCTGGTCGGTGCATCCACAATAATTTCTTGCTGGTTCAACAGACAACGCGCCTGCTCCACAACTTGAAGCTGCCTCGATTCCTCCTGAAACTGGATATCACTCGCGCTTTCGACTCCGTTTCACGGGCATTCATCTTGGAGGTTCTAAAGAATCTTGGATTCGGCAACCGCTAGCGCGATTGGATCTCCATCCTGCTCTCCACGGCCTCCACCAGAGTCTTCATCAACGGCACCCCCGGCGATGCGATCGGCCATGCTTGTGGTATGCGACAGGGCGACCCTATCTCGCCCATGATGTTTACCTTGGCCATGGATGTCCTCAACTCCATCTTTATCCATGCGGCGACCAAGGGGGTTCTTCAACGGCTGACGACCAGGCATGCGGCAGCCAGCGTATCGCTATATGCAGATGATGTGGTTGTGTTCTACCATCCACACCAGGACGACCTGATGGCGATCCGTGAGATTATGCGGATATTTGAGGACGCGTGCGGCATGCGGACCAATTTCGCCAAGTGCGCAGCGCTCCCAATCCGTTGTTCCGCCGAGCAGCAGCAACAGGCCACCCAGATCTTAGACTGCCGTGTTGCGCAGTTCCACACAACTTACCTCGGCATTCGCCTGTCCATCCGCGGACGTGGATTTTCAAAGCTCGGGTTTCTGGACACCCCTTATCCTTACCCTCCAACATTGCTTTGAGATCCGTGCTAGACAACTAACTTTGTACATCAGATTTTCTCTTTTTTTGTTTCTTCAAAATAAAACAACATATGTTGTTCTATATGGGAGAAACAAAAAAGACAAATGTAACGAATCGCGATGCAAAAATGAGTGGCTATATAAAGGGGTGTCCCAAAGCCTATGATCTACAGAATGTTTACCGTCCATCCGCAAGCCTACAACCACAGCTCTACTCCCGCTCATCGACAAGCAATACCGCAAGCTCTCAACCTGGATGGCATCCGTGCTCTCACGCGGTGAAAGACTAGCTTTCGTGCGACACGTCCTTTGCGCGATGCCGATGCACATTCTCATGGCGATCACCCTCAACAAGAAGATCCTTGGTCAAGTGAACAAGATCATCTGCGGCTTCCTCTAGGCTGGCCGCAAAGACGCCCACAACGGCCAATGCATGGTCAATTGGGCGCGGGTCTGTCGCCCCCTTTCCCTTGGGGGACTCGGAGTGCGTGATCTTCATCGCGACGAAATCGCGTTACGTGTGCGCTGGCTCTTGTTACAGCGCACGGATTCGCGGAGGCCCTAGGCTCCTCTCCACCTTGTTGGAAATATGCCCTAGAGGCAATAATAAAATGGTGATTATTATATTTCCTTGTTCATGATAATTGTCTGTTATTCATGCTTGAATTGTATTATACGGAAACAGTGATACATGTGTGAATACATAGACCACAACGTGTCCCTGGTAAGCCTCTAGTTACTGGCTCGTTGATCAACAGATGGTCACGGTTTCCTGGCCATGGACATTGGATGTCATTGATAACGGGATCACATCATTAGGAGAATGATGTGATGGACAAGACCCAATCCTAAGCCTAGCACAAGATCGTGTAGTTCGTAATGCTAAAGCTTTTCTAATGTCAAGTATCTTTTCCTTAGACCATGAGGTTGTGCAACTCCCGGATATCGTAGGAAAATACTTTGGGTGTGCCAAATGTCACAACGTAACTGGGTGGCTATAAAGGTACGCAACGGGTATCTCCAAAAGTGTCTGTTGAGTTGGCACGAACCAAGACTGGGATTTGTCACTCCGTATGACGGAGAGGTATCTCTGGGCCCACTCGGTAAGACATCATGATAATGAGCTCAGTATGACTAAGGAGTTAGTCACTGGATGATGTATTACAGAACAAGTAAAGAGACTTGCCATGACGAGATTGAACAAGGTATCGGTATACCGACGATCGAATCTCGGGCAAGTACTATACCGATAGACAAAGGGAATAACATACGGGAATGAGTGAATCCTTGACATCGTGGTTCATCCGATGAGATCATCCAGGTACACATAGGAACCAACATGGGTATCCAGATCCCGGTGTTGGTTATTGACCGGAGAGTCGTCTCGGTCATGTCTACGTGTCTCCCGAACCCGTAGGGTCTACACACTTAAGGTTCGGTGACGCTAGGGTTGTACAGATATATGCACACGGAAACCCGAATGTTGTTCGGAGTCCCGGATGAGATCCCGGATGTCACGAGTAGTTCCGGAATGGTCTGGAGGTAAAGAATTATATATAGGAAGTCCAGTTTCGGCCATCGGGAGAGTTCCGGGGGTCACCGGTAGTGTACCGAGACCACCGGAAGGGTCCCGGGGGTCCACCGGGTGGGGCCACCCATCCTGGAGGGCCCCGTGGGCCGTGAGGGGAGGGGAACCAGCCCATAGTGGGCTGGCGCACCCCCCTTGGGCCTCCCCCTGCGCCTAGGGTTGGGAACCCTAGGGGTGGGGGGCGCCCCCCTTGGCTTGGGGGGCAAGCCACCCCTGGCCGCCCCCCCCCCTAGGAGATCCCATCTCCTAGGGCCGGCGGCCCCCCTGGCACCTATATATAGTGGGGGGAGAGAGGGCAGCCGCACCCCAGCCCCTGGTGCCTCTCCCCCCGTTACACATCTCCCTCCTCTCGCAGGTCCTTGGCGAAGCCCTGCAGTTTTTCCGTTGCATCCACCACCACGCCGTCGTGCTGCTGGATCTCCATCAACCTCTCCTCCCCCCTTGCTGGATCAAGAAGGAGGAGACGTCGCTGCACCATACGTGTGTTGAACGCGGAGGTGCCGTCCGTTCAGCGCTGGGATCATAAGTGATAGGGATCACGACGAGTACGACTCCATCATCCACGTTCTATTGAACGCTTCCGCTCGTGATCTACAAAGGGTATGTAGATGCACTCCTTTATGCTCGTTGCTAGATGACTCCTTAGATTGACCTTGGTGAAGCGTAGGAATTTCTTTGAATTCTGCTACGTCCCCGAACAGTGGCATCTGAGCTAGGTCTTTGCGTAGCATCTTGCACGAGTAGAACATAAACAAGTTGTGGGCGTAGATTTGTTCAATTCTCTTGCCGCTACTAGTCCAATCTTGATTCGGCGGCATCGTGGGATGAAGCGGCCTGGACCGACCTTACACGTACGCTTACGTGAGACTGGTTCCACCGACTGACATGCACTAGTTGCATAAGGTGGCTGGCGGGTGTCTGTCTCTCCCACTTTAGTCGGATCGGATTCGATGAAACGGGTCCTTATGAAGGGTAAATAGAAATTGACATATCACGTTGTGGTTTTGGCGTAGGTAAGAATCGTTCTTGCTAGAAACCTATAGCGGCCACGCAAAAACTTGCAACAACAATTAGAGGACGTCTAACTTGTTCTTGCAGCATGTGCTATGTGATGTGATATGGCCAAATAAGATGTGATGAATGATATATGTGATGTATGAGATTGATCATGTTCTTGTAATAGGAATCACAACTTGCATGTCGATGAGTATGACAACCGGCAGGAGCCATAGGAGTTGTCTTATTTTATTGTATGACCTGCGTGTCACTGAATAACGCCATGTAATTACTTTACTTTATTGCTAAACATTAGCCATAGTAGTAGAAGTAATTTTTGGCAAGACGACTTCATGAAGACACAATGATGGAGATCATGATGATGGAGATCATGGTGTCATGTCGGTGACAAAGATGATCATGGTGCCCCGAAGATGAAGATCAAAGGAGCAAAATGATATTGGCCATATCATGTCACTTTATTCGATTGCATGTGATGTTTATAATGTTTATGCATCTTATTTGCTTAGAACGACGGTAGTAAATAAGATGATCTCTCACTAAAAATTTCAAGAATTGTGTTTCCCCTAACTGTGCACCGTTGCTAAGGATCGTTGTTCCGAAGCACATTGTGATGATCGGGTGTGATAGGCTCTAACGTTCGCATACAACGGGTGTAAGCCAGATTTACACACGCAATACACTTAGGGTTCACTTGACGAGCCTAGCATGTACAGACATGGCCACGGAACACAGAAGACCGAAAGGTCGAACATGAGTCGTATAGAAGATACGATCAATATGAAGATGTTCATCGTTGATGACTAGTCTGTCTCACGTGATGATCGGACACGGCTTAGTCGATTCGGTTCATGTTTCACTTAGATGACTAGAGAGATGTCTATCTAAGTGGGAGTTCATTAAACTTGATTAGATGAACTTAATTGTCATGAACTTAGTCTAAATTCTTTACAATATGTCTTGTAGATCAAATGGCCCACGCTGATGTCACCCTCAACTTCAACGCGTTCCTAGAGAAATCCAAGCTGAAAGACGATGGTAGAAACTATATGGATTGGGTCCGTAACCTGAGGATTATCCTCATAGCTGCCAAGAAAACTTATGTCCTAGAAGCACCGCTAGGTGACGCTCCCGCCCCGGCAAACTAAGATGTTATGAATGCTTGGCAGTCACGTTGTGGTGATTACTCCCTGGTTCAGTGCGGCATGCTCTACAGCTTAGAATCAGGGCTCCAAAAGCGTTTTGAGCACCACGGAGCATATGAGATGTTCCAAGAGCTGAAAATGGTTTTCCAAGCTCATGCCCGAGTTGAGAGATATGACGTCTCCAACGCATTCTACAGTTGTAAGATGGAAGAGAATAGTTCTGTCAGCGAGCACATACTTAGGTTGTCTGGGTTGCACAATCGCTTGTCTCAGTTGGGAATGAATCTCCCAGATGAAGCGATCGTTGACAGAATCCTTCAGTCACTCCCACCTAGCTACAAGAGCTTCGTGTTAAACTTCAATATGCAAGGGATGGAGAAGTCCATTCCCGAGGTGTATTCAATGCTGAAATCAACGGAGGTGGAGATCAAGAAAGAGCATCAAGTGTTGATGGTCAATAAAACCACTAAGTTCAAGAAAGGCAAGGGTAAGAAGAACTTCAAGAAGGACGGCAAAGGAGTTGCCGCGCCCGGTAAGCCAGTTGCCGGGAAGAAGCAAAGAATGGACCCAAGCCTGAGACTAAGTGCTTTTATTGCAAGGGAACGGGTCACTGGAAGCGGAACTGCCCCAAATACTTAGCGGACAAGAAGGCCGGCAGCGTCAAAGGTATATGTGATATACATGTTATATTGATGTGTACCTTACCAGCGCTCGTAGTAGCTCCTGGGTATTTGATACCGGTGCAGTTGCTCACATTTGTAACTCAAAGCAGGAGCCGCGGAATAAGCGGAGACTGGCGAAGGACGAGGTGACGATGCTCGTCGGGAATGGTTCCAAGGTCGATGTGATCGCCGTCGGCACGCTGCCTCTACATCTACCCTCGGGATTAGTTTTAAACCTTAATAATTGTTAATTAGTACCAGCTTTGAGCATGAACATTGTATCTGGATCTCGTTTAATGCGAGATGGCTACTCATTTAAATCTGAGAATAATGGTTGTTCTATTTATATGAGAGATATGTTTTATGGTCATGCCCCGCTGGTCAATGGTTTATTTATAGATGAATCTCGAACGTGATGTTACACATAATCATAGCGTGAATGCCAAAAGATGTAAAGTTGATAATGGTAGTCCCACATACTTGTGGCAGTGCCGCCTTGGTCATATTGGTGTCAAACGTATGAAGAAGCTTCATGCAGATGGACTTCTCGAGTCTCTTGATTATGAATCATTTGACACGTGCGAACCATGCCTCTTGGGCAAGATGACCAAGACTCCGTTCTCCGGAACAATGGAGCGAGCGACCAACTTATTGGAAATCATACATACCGATGTGTGCGGTCCAATGAGTGTTGAAGCTCGCCGAGGCTATCGTTACGTTCTCACCCTCACAGATGAGTTGAGTAGATATGGGTATGTCTACTTAATGAAACACAAGTCTGAGATCTTTGAAAAGTTCAAGGAATTTCAGAATGAGGTTGAGAATCAACGTGACAGAAAAATAAAGTTCTTACGATCGGATCGTGGGGGTTAATATTTAAGTCATGAATTTGGCACACACCTAAGGAACTGTGGAATTGTTTCACAATTGACACCGCCCGGAACACCTCAGCGTAATGGTGTGTCCGAACATCGAAATCTTACTCTGTTGGACATGGTGCGATCTATGATGTCTCTCACCGACTTACTGCTATCTTTTTGGGGTTATGCTTTACAGACTGCCGCATTCACTTTAAATAGGGCTTCGTCAAAATCCGTTGAGACGACACCGTATGAACTTTGGTTTGGCAAGAAACCTAAGCTATCGTTTCTGAAAGTTTTGGGTTGCGATGCTTATGTCAAGAAACTTCAACCTGAAAAGCTCGAACCCAAATCGGAAAAATGCGTCTTCATAGGATACCCAAAGGAAATGATTGGGTACATCTTCTACCTCAGATCCGAAGGCAAGGTATTCGTTGCCAAGAATGGATCCTTTCTGGAGAAAGAGTTTCTCTCGAAAGAAGTCAGTGGGAGGAAAGTAGAACTTGATGAGGTGACAGTCACCCCTCCCGAACCGGAAAGTAGCGCAGCACGGGAAATTGTTCCTGAGGTGCCTGCACCAACAGGGGAGGAAGTTAATGATGATGATCATGAAGATTCAGATCAAGTTACTACTGAACTTTGAAGGTCCACAAGGACACGTTTCACACCAGAGTGGTACGACAACCCTGTCATGGAAATCAAGTTGTTAGACAACGGTGAACCTTCGAACTATGAAGAAGCGATGGCGGGCCCGGATTCCAACAAATGGCTTGAAGCCATGAAATCCGAGATAGGATCCATGTATGAAAACAAAGTATGGACTTTGGTGGACTTGCCCGATGATCGGCACGCCATAGAAAATAAATGGATATTTAAGAAGAAGACTGACGCGGATGGTAATGTGACCATCTATAAGGCTCGGCTTGTCGCTAAAGGTTATCGACAAGTTCAAGGGATTGACTACGACGAGACTTTCTCTCCCGTAGCGATGCTGAAGTCCGTCCGAATCATGTTAGCAATTGCCGCATTCTATGATTATGAGATATGGCAAATGGACGCCAAAACGGCATTCCTTAATGGCTTCCTCAAGGAAGAGCTGTATATGATGCAGCCAGAAGGTTTTGTCGATCCTGAGAATGCTAACAAGGTATGCAAGCTCTAGCGCTCGATCTATGGGCTGGTGCAAGCATCTCGGAGTTGGAATATTCGCTTTAATGATGTGATCAAAGCGTTTGGTTTTATACAGACTTGGGGAGAAGCCTGTATTTACAAGAAAGTGAGTGGGAGCTCTGCAGCATTTCTCATATTATATGTGGATGACATACTGCTGATGGGAAATGATATAGAATTCTTGGAGAGCATAAAGGCCTACTTGAATAAGAGTTTTTCAATGAAGGACCTTGGAGAAGCTGCTTACATACTAGGCATCAAGATCTATAGAGATAGATCGAGACGCCTCATTGGTCTTTCACAAAGCACATACCTTGATAAGATATTGAAGAAGTTCAATATGGATCAGTCCAAGAAAGGGTTCTTGCCTGTATTGCAAGGTATGAGATTGAGCACGGCTCAATCCCCGACCACGGCAGAAGATAGAGAAAAGATGAGTGTCATCCCCTATGCCTCAGCCATAGGTTCTATTATGTATGCCATGCTGTGTACCAGACCTGATGTGAACCTTGCCATAAGTTTGGTAGGGAGGTACCAAAGTGATCCCGGTATGGAGCACTGGACAGCGGTCAAGAACATCCTGAAGTACCTGAAAAGGACTAAGGATATGTTTCTCGTTTATGGAGGCGACGAAGAGCTCGTCGTAAAGGGTTACGTCAATGCTAGCTTCGACACAGATCTGGATGACTCCAAGTCACAAACCGGATACGTGTATATTTTGAATGGTGGGGCAGTCAGCTGGTCCAGTTGCAAGCAGAGCGTCGTGGCGCATTCTACATGTGAAGCAGAGTACATAGCTGCTTGCGAAGCAGCGCAGGAAGGAGTCAGGATGAAGGAGTTCATCACCGACCTAGGAGAAATTCCAAGCGCGTCAAGCCCGATGACTCTCTTCTGTGACAACACTGGAGCCATTGCCATTGCCAAGGAGCCCAGGTTTCACAAGAAGACCAAGCACATCAAGCGCCGTTTCAACTCCATCCGGAATTATGTTCAGGATGGAGACATAGATATTTGTAAAGTGCATACGGATCTGAATGTCGCAGATCCATTGACTAAACCTCTTCCACGGGCAAAACATGATCAACACCATAACTCTATGGGTGTTCGATTCATCACAATGTAACTAGATTATTGACTCTAGTGCAAGTGGGAGACTGTTGGAAATATGCCCTAGAGGCAATAATAAAATGGTTATTATTATATTTCCTTGTTCATGATAATTGTCTGTTATTCATGCTTGAATTGTATTATACGGAGACAGTGATACATGTGTGAATACATAGACCACAACGTGTCCCTGGTAAGCCTCTAGTTACTAGCTCGTTGATCAACAGATGGTCACGGTTTCCTGGCCATGGACATTGGATGTCATTGATAACGGGATCACATCATTAGAAGAATGATGTGATGGACAAGACCCAATCCTAAGCCTAGCACAAGATCGTGTAGTTCGTAATGCTAAAGCTTTTCCAATGTCAAGTATCTTTTCCTTAGACCATGAGGTTGTGCAACTACCGGATACCGTAGGAATACTTTGGGTGTGCCAAATGTCACAACGTAACTGGGTGGCTATAAAGGTACGCAACGGGTATCTCCGAAAGTGTCTGTTGAGTTGGCACGAACCGAGACTGGGATTTCTCACTCCGTATAACGGGGAGGTATCTCTGGGCCCACTCGGTAAGTCATCATCATAATGAGCTTAATATGACTAAGGAGTTAGTCACGGGATGATGTATTACGGAATGAGTAAAGAGACTTGCCATGACGAGATTGAACAAGGTATCGGTATACCGACGTTCGAATCTCGGGCAAGTACTATACCGATAGACAAAGGGAATAGCATACGGGATTGAGTGAATCCTTGACATCGTGGTTCATCCGATGAGATCATCGAGGAACACGTAGGAACCAACATGGGTATCCAGATCCCGTTGTTGGTTATTGACCGGAGAGTCGTCTTCGTCATGTCTACGTGTCTCCCGAACCCGTAGGGTCTACAAACTTAAGGTTCGGTGACGCTAGGGTTGTAGAGATATATGCACACGAAAACCCGAATGTTGTTCGGAGTCTCGAATGAGATCCCGGACGTCACGAGGAGTTCCTGAATGGTCCGGAGGTAAAGAATTATATATAGGAAGTCCAGTTTCGGCCATCGGGAGAGTTCCGGGGGTCACCGGTAGTGTACCGGGACCACCGGAAGGGTCCCGGGGGTCCACCGGGTGGGGCCACCCATCCCGGAGGGCCCCATGGGCCGTGGGGGGAGGGGAACCAGCCCATAGTGGGCTGGCACACCCCCCTTGGGCCTCCCCCCTGCGCCTTGGGTTGGGAACCCTAGGGGTGGGGGGCACCCCCCTTGGCTTAGGGGGCAAGCCACCCCCCTGGTCGCCGTCCCCCTAGGAGATGGGCCGGCGCCCCCCTGGCCCCTATATATAGTGGGGGGAGAGAGGGCAGCCGCAGCCCAGCCCCTGGCGCCTCTCTCCCCCCCCCCGTTACACATCTCCCTCCTCTGGCAGGTCCTTGGCGAAGCCCTGCAGTTTTTTCCGTTGCATCCACCACCACGCCGTCGTGCTGCTGGATCTTCATCAACCTCTCCTCCCCCCTTGCTGGATCAAGAAGGAGGAGACGTCGCTGCACCATACGTGTGTTGAACGCGGAGGTGCCGTCCGTTCGGCGCTGGGATCATCGGTGATAGGGATCACGACGAGTACGACTCCATCATCCACGTTCTATTGAACGCTTCCGCTCGCGATCTACAAAGGGTATGTAGATGCACTCCTTTATGCTCGTTGCTAGATGACTCCTTAGATTGATCTTGGTGAAGCGTAGGAATTTTTTTGAATTCTGCTACGTCCCCGAACACACCTCCCCTCGGATCCTAATGCCAGCGACATGTTCCATGCTTCCACAACCTAGAGGTTGGTGATGGGCTTAACTGTCGATTCTGGATAGACCACTAGATTAATGGCAGCTCCATGGCCGAGCTCGCCCCTCTAGTCTATGACCAGGTCCCCCGCCGTCGTAGGAAAGATCGCACCATGCGGGACGACCTCCACCAACGTTCCTGGGTTCAGGACATCCAGGGAGCGCTTGGGCCAATGGCTCTATTGCAATACATTGACCTTTGGCGAACATTGCGCCAAGTTCACCTCTCCGAAGCCCCGGATCGACTAGCTTGGCGTTGGACCTCCTTCGACGTGTACATCGCCAAGTCATGCTACGAACAGCTCTTCGTGGGCGCCATCCCGGATCCCATCTGGCGGCTAATCTGGAAAACCTGGGCACCTCTCTGAATCAACTTCTTTCTTTGGCTCGCACTCCTCGACCGATGCTGGACAGCTACGAGACTAGCGAGACATGGCCTGCCGCACGAGGATTCCTGCGTACTCTGCAATCAAGCCGAGGAATCCATGCAACATCTCCTCGTCGATTGCCCTTTCTCCAGACAGGTTTGGTTTGACATCATCTCCTGGTGTAGGCTGCCCATCCAGCCCCCGAACAGGGCTTCCCTTTCGTGGAATGGTGGGCACGTTGGAGCGTAGTCGCACCTCACTCTATGCGCAAAGGGTTGAACGCCATTATCTCCCTTTTGGCCTGGGATCAGGAAGCACCAAAGCAGCGTCATCTTCGACAATGCTCACCCCTCTACTCAGCAGCTATTCGACCAAATCCGAGGCGAGGCACGATCGTGGGCCAGGGCTGGAGCAACCGGAGTTGCCAACATCATCGACATTGATTAATTAGCCTAGCTATGGTTTAAGCAGCCCCTTCTTCTTGCTGCTTAGGTGTTCTCTCTCGCCGCATAGCGTGTACGTTCCGAGTGTAACACTATCACCTTGTACTCTTTTTTCTACCTATCAATGAATAATACGCGAGCTTTACGTATTCGCCAAAAAAACAATCACAAACTTTACAGATTGTGCATCAGTGCATGCAAGGCCACTATATCACATTGGGCATTAACTTGTACCCATGGGCATCCTTTTCTGTTTTTGCAAAATATCCCTTCATCTTTTGTGATGATTGGACATGGTTTAGTTGATTTGGATCACGTGATCATTTAGATGACCAGAGGGATGTCTATCTAAGTGGGAGTTCTTTAGTAATATGATTAATTGAACTTTATTTTATCATGAACTTAGTCCTGGTAGTATCAGCATATCTATGTTGTAGATCAATAGCTCGCGATGTAGCTCCCCGTTTATTTTTATATGTTCCTAGAGAAATATAAGTTGAAAGATGTTAGTAGCAATGATGCGGACTTGTTCCATTATCTGAGGATTTTCCTCATTGCTGCACATAAGTATTATGTCCTTGATGCACCGATAGGTGACATATCTATTGCAGAAGCAGTTGTAGACGTTATGAACGTTTGACAAGTTTAGTATGATGACTACTTGATAGTTTAGTGCACCAAGCCTTACGGCTTTTAACCGGGACTTCAAAAACGTTTTGAACACCACGGAGCATATGAGATGTTCCAAGAGTTGAAATTAGTATTTCATACTCATGCCCGTGTCGAGAGGTATAAGACCTCTAACAGTACTTTGCCTACAAGATGGAGGAGAATAGCTCAACCAGTGAGCATGTGCTCAGATTGTCTGGGTACTACAATTACTTGAATCAAGTGGGAGTTAATCTTCCAGATAAGGTAGTAATTGACAAAGGGATGACGAAGTTAGTACAACTTCGTGATGAACTATAATATGCAAGGGATGACGAAAGTAATTCCCGAGCTCTTCGCGATGCTGAAATCGGCGAAGGTAGAAATCAAGAAAGAGCATCAAGTGTTGATGGTTAACAAGACCACTGGTTTCAAGTAAAGGGAAAAGGGATAGAAAGGGAACTTCAAGAAGAATGACAAGCAAGTTTTCACTCCCGTGAAGAAACCCAAAGCTAAACTCAAGCCTGAAACTAAGTGCTTCTACTGCAAAGGAAATGGTCATTGGAAGTGGAACTGCCCTAGATACTTGGCGGATAAGAAGGATGGCAAAGTGAACAAAGGTATATTTGATATACAGATTATTGATGTGTACTTTACTAGTGTTCATAGCAACCCCTGGGCATTTGATACCGGTTCAGTTGCTAAAAATTAGTAACTTGAAACGAGAGTTGCAGAATGAAGAGAGACTAGTTAAAGGTGAAGTGACGATGTGTGTTGGAAGTGGTTCCAAGATTGATATGATCATCATCGCACACTCCCTATACTTTCAGGATTAGTGTAGAACCTAAATAAATGTTATTTGGCATTTGCGTTGAGCATGAATGTGATTTTATCATGTTTGTTGCAATACGGTTATTCATTTAAAGTTATAGAATAATTGTTATTCTGTTTACATGAATAAAGCCTTCGATGGTCGTACACCCAATGAAAATAGTTTGTTGGATCTCGATCGTAGCGATACACATATTCATAATATTAAAGCCAAAAGATGCAAGGTTAATAATGATAGCGCAACTTATTTGTGGCACTGCCGTTTAGGTCATATTGGTGTAAAGCGCATGAAGAAACTCCATAGTGATGGACTTTTAGAATCACTTGATTATGAATCACTTGGTGCTTGCGAACCATGCCTCATGGGCAAGATGACTAAACCTCCGTTCTTCGGAACAATGGAGCGAGCAACTGATTTATTGGAAATCATACATACTGATGTATGTGGACTGATGAGTGTTGAGGCTCGCGGCGAGTATCGTTATTTTCTGACCTTCACTGATGATTTGAGCAGATATGGGTATATCTACTTGATGAAACACAAGTTTGAAACATTTGAAAAGTTCAAAGAATTTCAGAGTGAAGTAGAGAATCATCGTAACAAGAAAACCAAGTTTCTACAATCTGATCATGGAGGCGAATATTTGAGTTACGGGTTTGGTTTTCATTTGAAACAATGTGGAATAGTTTCACAACTCACGCCACCCGGAACACCACAGCATAATGGTGTGTCCGAACATCGTAACCGCACTTTATTAGATATGGTGCGGCCTATGATGTCTCTCACCGATTTACCACTATCGTTTTGGGTTACGCATTAGAGACAGCTGCATTCACGTTAAATAGGGCATCATCTAAATCCGTTGAAACGACGCCTTAAGAACTGTGGTTTGGCAAGAAACCAAAGTTGTTGTTTCTTAAAGTTTCGGGCTGCGATGCTTATGTGAAAAAGCTTCAACCTGATAAGCTCGAACCCAAGTCGGAGAAATATGTCTTCATAGGATACCCAAAGGAGACTGTTGGGTACACCTTCTATAACAGATCCGAAGGTAAGATATTCCTTGCTAAGAATGGATCCTTTCTAGAGAAGGAGTTTCTCTCGAAAGAAGTGAGTGCGAGGAAAGTGGAACTTGATGAGGTAATTGTACCTTCTCCCGAATTGGAAAGTAGCACATCATAGAAACTAGTTCCAGTGATTCCTACGCCAATTAGTGAGGAAGCTAATGATGCTGATCATGAAACTTCGGATCAAGTTACTACTGAACTTCGTAGATCAACCAGAGTATGTTCCGCGCCAGAGTGGTACGGCAACCCGGTTCTGGAAGTCATGTTATTAGACCACGATGAACCTACAAACTATGAGGAAGCGATGATGAGCCCAGATTCCGCAAAATGGCTTGAGGCCATAAAATCTGAGATGGGATCCATGTATGAGAACAAAGTGTGGACTTTGGTTGACTTGCCGAATGATCGGCAAGCCATTGAAAATAAATGGAATTTTAAGAGGAGGTAATGTTACTGTCTAAAAAGCTCGACTTGTTGTGGAAGGTTTTTGACAAGTTCAAAGGAGTTGACTACGATGAGACTTTCTCACCCGTAGCGATGCTTAAGTCTGTCCGAATCATGTTAGTAATTGCCGCATTTTATGAAATCTGGCAAATGGATAAACAAAAATGCATTCTTTAATGGATTTATTAAAGAAGAGTTGTATATGATGCAGCCATAACGTTTTGTCAATCCTAAAGGTGCTAACAAAATATGCAAGCTCCAGCAATCCATCTATATGGACTGGTGCAAGCATCTCAGAGTTGGAATATACGCTTTGATAAGTTGATCAAAGCATATAGTTTTATACAGACTTACGGTGAAGCCTGTATTTACAAGAAAATGAGTGGGAGCACTACAACCTTTCTGATAAGTATATGTGAATGACATATTGTCGATCAGAAATGATGTAGAATTTTCTAGAAAGCATAAAGGAGTGTTTGAAAGGAGTTTTTTCAATGAAAACCCTCGGTAAAGCTGCTTACATATTGAGCATCAAGATCTATAGAGATAGAACAAGACGCTTGATAAGTTTTTTCAATGAGTACATACCTTGACAAGTTTTTGAAGTAGTTCAAAAAGGATCAGTCAGACAAGAAGTTCTTGCCTAAGTTGTAAGGTATGAAGTTGAGTAAGACTCAAAGCCCGACCTCGGCAGAAGATAGAGAAATAATGAAAGTCATTCCCTAAGCCTCAATCATAGGTTCTATAAAGTATGCCATGCTGTGTACCAAACCTGTTGTATACCTTACCATGAGTTTGGCAAGGAGGTACAAAAGTGATCCAGGAGTAGATCATTGGACATCGGTCAAAATTATCCTTAGTTACTGGATGACTAAGGAAATGTTTCTCGATTATGGAGGTGATAAAGAGTTCGTCGTAAAGAGTTACACCGATGCAAGCTTTATACTAATCCAGATGACTCTAAGTATCACTCTGGATGCATATTGGAAGTGGGAGCAATTAGCTAGAGTAGCTCCATGCAGAGCATTGTAGACATAGAAATTTGCGAAATACATACGGATCTGAATGTGACAGACCCGTTGACTAAACTCCTCTCACAAGCAAAATATGATCACACCTTATTACTCTTGGGTGTTAATCACATAGCGATGTGAACTAGATTATTGACTCTAGTAAACCCTTTGGGTGTTGGTCACATGGCGATGTGAACTATGGGTGTTATTCACATAACGATGTGAACTATCGGTATTAAATCACATGGAGATGTGAACTAGATTATTGACTCTAGTGCAAGTGGTAGACTGAAGGAAAAATGCCCTAGAGGCAATAATAAAGTTATTATTTATTTCCTTATATCATGATAAATGTTTATTATTCATGCTAGAATTGTATTAACCGGAAACTTAGTACATGTGTGAATACATAGACGAAACAGAGTGTCCCTAGTATGCCTCTACTAGACTAGCTCATGGATCAAAGATGGTTATGTTTCCTAACCATAGACATGAGTTGTCATTTGATTAACGGGATCACATCATTAGGAAAATGATGTGATGGACTAGACCCATCCGTTAGCTTAGCACTATGATCGTTTAGTTTTACTGTTATTGCTTTCTTCATGACTTATACATGTTCCTATGGCTATGAGATTATGCAACTCCTGAATACCGGAGGAAACATCATCCGGTAATAGCCCTACATGATGTTTGAGGCTAGATCTCATTATGACCCTCATGGAGTCGCCGGTAAACCGGCGCTTTGTGTCTAGCCCTGGAGATTGTTTTTTGTTCCTCGTCAGAACTTGTGAGAACTTGTCCCTCTTTGGGGAGCCCTGCCCCTCCTTATATATGTTGAAGGGGCAGGTTACATGACTAGTCCTAGTAGGATTAGGATTACTCTATTACAAGGAGTCCTAGTCTTGCTATCTTTGTAGGAGAATATTCCTTGTGCTTTCCTCATAATCCGGCCCACCATAACATGAGCCGGCCTTTCTTGAACCGCCTGTTGGGCCACCGGGTCTTGTCTCTGAAGGAAATATGCCCTAGAGGAAATAATAAAGTTGTTATTTATATTTCCTTATATCATGATAAATGTCTTTTATTCATGCTAGAATTGTATTAACCGGAAACTTAGTACATGTGTGAATACATAGACAAAACAATATGTCCCTAGTATGCCTCTACTAGACTAGCTCATTGATCAAAGATGGTTATGTTTCCTAACCATAGACATGAGTTGTCATTTGATCAACGGGATCACATCATTAGGAGAATGATGTGATGGACAAGACCCATTCCGTTAGCATAGCACTATGATCGTTTAGTTTAACTGCTATTGCTTTCTTCATGACTTATACATGTTCCTATGACTATGAGATTATGCAACTCCCGAATACCGTAGGAACACCTTGTGTGCTATCAAATGTCACAACGTAACTGGGTGATCATAAAGATGCTCTACAGGTGTCTCCGAAAGTATTCGTGGTGTTGGCATAGATCAAGATTAGGATTTGTCACTCCGAGTGTCGGAGAGGTATCTCTGGGCCCTCTCGGTAACACACATCACAATAAGCCTTGCAAGCAAAAGACTAATGAGTTAGTCACGAGATGATGTGTTACGGAACGAGAAAAGAGATTTGCCGGCAACGAGATTGAACTAGGTATAAAGATACCGACGATCGAATCTCGGGCAAGTAACATACCATTTGACAAAAGGAACAACGTATGTTGTTATGCGGTTGTGACCGATAAAAGATCTTCGTAGAATATGTAGGAGCCAATATGAACATCCAGGTTCCGCTATTGGTTATTGACCGGAGATGAGTCTCGGTCATGTCTACATAGTTCTCGAACCCGTAGGGTCCGCACGCTTAACGTTTGATGACGATCGGTATTATGAGTTTTTGAGTATTGATGTACCGAAGGTAGTTCGGAGTCCCGGATGAGATCACGGACATGACGAGGAGTCTCGGAATGTCCGAGACATAAAGATTGATATATTGGACGGCTATATTCGGACACCGGAAGTATACCGGAAAAGTTTCGGATTTATCGGGAATGCCGGAGGGGGTTACCGGAACCCCCTACGAGAGGGGATGGTCCATAGTGGGCCTAAAGGGTGAGAGAGAGGCAGCCCATAGGGCTGGCCGGCGCCCCCACCTAGGAATCCTAGTTGGACTAGGATTGGGGGGGGGGCGCCACCTCTCCTAATCCTTTCCCCCTTCTTCCTTCCGGTGAATCCTAGTAGGAATAGGATTGCAATCCTATTCCTAGTAGGAGTCCCCTCCCTAGCCGCACCATAGGAGGTGGCCGGCCCCTCCTCCCTTGCTCCTTTATATACGGGGGCAGGGGGGCACCCAAAGACACACAAGTTGAATTGTTTTAGCCGTGTGCGGTGCCCCCCTCCACAGAATCACACCTCGGTCGTACCGTCGCGAAGCTTAGGAGAAGCCCTGCGCCGGTGATCACATCATATCCGTCACCACGCCGTCGTGCTGACGAAACTCTCCCGTGAAGCTCAACTGGATCAAGAGCTCGTGGGACGTCATCAAACTGAACGTGTGCTGAACGCGGAGGTGCCGTACGTTCGGTGCTTGATCGGTTGGATCGCGAAGAAGTTCGACAACATCAACCACGTCACTTGACGCTTCCGCTTCCGGTCTACGAGGGTACGTAGACACACTCTCCCCTCTCGTTGCTATGCATCTGGTAGATAGATCTTGCGTGATCGTAGGAAAATTTTAAAATACTACGTTCCCCAACAGTGGCATCATGAGCCAGGTCTATGCGTAGATGATATGCACGAGTAGAACACAATGAGATTGTGGACGATACTAGTCATACTGCTTACCAGCATGTCATACTTTGCTTCGGCGGTATTGTGAGATGAAGCGGCCCGGACCGACATTACGCGTACGCTTACGCGAGACTGGTTTCACCGTTACGAGCACTCGTTGCTTAAAGGTGATTGGCGGGTGTCTGTCTCTCTCACTTTAGCTGAATCAAGTGTGGCTACGCCCGGTCCTTGTGAAGGTTAAAACAGCACATACTTGACGAAACATCGTTGTGGTTTTGGATGCGTAGGTAAGAACGGTTCTTGCTAAGCCCGTAGCAGCCACGTAAAACTTGCAACAAACAAAGTAGAGGACGTCTAACTTGTTTTTGCAGGGCATGTTGTGATGTGATATGGTCAAGACATGATGAGTTATACGGTTTTGTATGAGATGATCATGTTTTGTAAAGTTATCAGCAACTGGCAGGAGCCATATGGTTGTCGCTTTATTGTATGAAATGCAATCGCCATGTAATTGCTTTAGTTTATCACTAAGCGGTAGCGATAGTCGTAGAAGCAATAGTTGGCGAGACGACAACGATGCTACGATGGAGATCAAGGTGTCAAGCCGGTGACGAAGGTAAATATGACAGTGCTTTGGAGATGGAGATCAAAAGCACAAGATGATGATGGCCATATCATGTCACATATTTTGATTGCATGTGATGTTTATCTTATTATGCTTCTTATTTTGCTTACATCGACGGTAGCATTATAAGATGATCCCTTACTAAATTTCAAGGTATAAGTGTTCTCCCTGAGTATGCACCGTTGCGAAAGTTCGTCATGCCGAGACACCACGTGATGATCGGGTGTGATAAGCTCTACGTTCAAATACAACGGGTGTAAGCCAGTTTTGCACACGCAGAATACTCGGGTTAAACTTGACGAGCCTAGCATATACAGATATGGCCTCGGAACACTGGAGACCGAAAGGTCGAGCGTGAATCATATAGTAGATATGATCAACATAAGATGTTCACCATTGAAAACTACTCCATCTCACGTGATGATCGGACATGGTTTAGTTGATTTGGATCACGTGATCATTTAGATGACTAGAGGGATGTCTATCTAAGTGGGAGTTCTTAAGTAATATGATTAATTGAACTTTAATTTATCATGAACTTAGTCCTGGTAGTATTAGCATATCTATGTTGTAGATCAATAGCTCGCGATGTTGCTCCCCGTTTATTTTATATGTTCCTAGAGAAAACTAAGTTGAAAGATGTTAGTAGCAATGATGCGGAATTGTTCCGTGATCTGAGGATTATCCTCATTACTGCACAGAGAAATATGTCCTTGATGCACCGCGAGGTGACAGACCTATTGCAGGAGCAGATGTAGACGTTATGAACGTTTTGACAAAAGCTCAGTATGATGACTACATGATAGTTTAGTGCACCATACTTTACAGCTTAGAATCGGGACTTCAAAAACGTTTTGAAACGCCACGGAGCATATAAGATGTTCCAAGAGTTGAAATTAGTATTTCATACTCATACCCGTGTCGAGGGGGACCTCTGACAGTACTTTGCCTACAAGATGGAGGAGAATAGCTCAACCAGTGAGCATGTGCTCAGATTGTCTGGGTACTACAATTACTTTAATCAAGTGGGAGTTAATCTTCCAGATAAGATAGTAATTGACAAAGTTCTTTAGACACTATCACCAAGTTAGTAGAACTTCGTGATGAACTATAATATGCAAGGGATAACGAAAGGAATTCCCAGCTCTTCGCGATACTGGAGTAGGCGAAGGTAGAAATCATGAAAAAGCATCAAGTGTTGATGGTTAACAAGACCACTTGTTTCAAGTAAAGGGCAAAGGGATAGAAGGGAAACTTCAAGAAGAATGACAAGCAAGTTGTCACTCCCGTGAAGAAACCCAAAGCTAAACTCAAGCCTGAAACAAGTGCTTATACTACAAAGGAAATGGTCACTAAAAGTGGAACTGCCCTAGATACTTGGCGGATAAGAAGGATGGCAAAGTGAACAAAGGTATATTTGATATACAGATTATTGATGTGTATTTTACTAGTGTTCATAGCAACCCCTCGGTATTTGATACTGATTTAGTTGCTAAAAAGTAGTAACTCGAAATGGGAGTTGCATAATGAACAGAAACTAGTTAAAGGATGAAGTGACGATGTGTATTGGAAATAGTTCCAAGATTGATATGATCATCATCGCACACTCCCTATACTTTCGGATTAGTGTTGAACCTAAATAACTGTTATTTGGTGTTTGTGTGAAGCATGAATGTGATTTGATCATGTTTATTGCAATACGATTATTCATGTAAGAGAATAATTGTTGTTCTGTTTACATGAATAAAACCTTCTATGGTCATACACCCAATGAAAATAGTTTGTTGGATCTCGATCGTGTGATACACATATTCATAATATTGAATCCAAAAGATGCAAGGTTAATAATGATAGTGCAACTTATTTGTGGCACTGCCGTTTGGGTCATATTGGTGTAAAACGCATGAAGAAACTCCATAAAGATGGACTTTTGGAATCACTTGATTATGAATCACTTGGTGCTTGCGAACCATGCCTCATGGGCAAGATGACTAAAACTCCGTTCTCCGGAACCATGGAGCGAGCAACAGATTTGTTGGAAATCATACATACTGATGTATATGGACCAATGAGCGTTGATGCTCGTGGCGGGTATCGTTATTTTCTGACCTTCACTGATGATTTGAGCAGATATGGGTATATCTACTTAATGAAACACAAGTCTGAAACATTTGAAAAGTTCAAAGAATTTCAGAGTGAAGTAGAGAATCATCGTAACAAGAAAATAAAGTTCCTACGATCTGATCGTGGAGGAGAATATTTGAGTTACGAGTTTGGTCTTCATTTGAAAAAATGTGGAATAGTTTCACAACTCACGCCACCTGGAACACCACAGCATAATGGTGTGTCCGAACGTCGTAACCGTACTTTATTGGATATGGTGCGATCTATGATGTCTCTTACCGATTTACCACTATCGTTTTGGGTCATGCATTAGAGACAGCTGCATTCACGTTAAATAAGGGCTTCATCTGAATCCGTTGAGACAACGCCTCAAGAACTGTGGTTTGGCAAGAAACCGAAGTTGTTGTTTCTTAAAATTTGGGACTGCGATGCTTATGAGAAAAAGTTTCAACATGATAAGCTCGAACCCAAACCAGAGAAGTAAATCTTCATAGGATACCCAAAAGAGACTGTTGGGTACACCTTCTATCACAGATCCGAAGGCAAAATATTCGTTGCTAAGAACGGATCCTTTCTAGAAAAAGAGTTTCTCTCGAAAGAAGTGAGTGGGAGGAAAGTAGAACTTGATGAGGTAATTGTACCTTCTCCCATATTGGAAAATAGTACATCACAGGAAATTGTTCCAGTGATTCCTACACCAATTAGTGAGGAAGTTAATGATAATGATCATGAAACTTCGGATCAAGTTTCTACTGAACGTCGTAGATCAACCAGAGTACGTTCCGCACCAGAGTGGTACGGCAACCCAGTTCTGGAAATCATGTTACTAGACCATGATGAACCTACAAACTATGAGGAAGCGATGATGAGCCCAGATTCCGAAAAATGGCTTGAAGCCATGAAATCTGAGATGGGATCCATGTATGAAAACAAAGTATGGACTTTGGTTGACTTGCCCGATGATCGGCAAGCCATCGAAAATAAATGGATCTTCTAGAGGAAGACCGACGCAGACGGTAATATTACTGTTTACAAAGCTCGACTTGTTGCGAAAGGCTTTCGACAAGTTCAAGGAGTTGACTACGATGAGACTTTCTCACCTGTAGCGATGCTTAAGTCTGTCCGAATCATGTTAGCAATTGCCGCATTTTATGATTATGAAATCTGGCAAATGGATGTCAAAACTGCATTCCTAAATGGATATCTCAAATAAGAGTTGTATATGATGCAACCGGAAGGTTTTGTCAATCCAAAAGGTGCTAACAAAGTATGCAAGCTCCAGCGATCCATCTATGGACTGGTGCAAGCATCTCGGAGTTGGAATATACGCTTTGATGAGGTGATCAAAGCATATGGTTTTATACAGACTTTTGGAGAAGCCTGTATTTACAAAAAGTGAGTGGGAGCACTACAACCTTTCTGATAAGTATATGTGAATGACATATTGTTGATCGGAAATGATGTACAATTTTCTGGAAAGCATAAAGGAGTTTTTTCAAAGAAAAACCTCGGAGAAGCTGCTTACATATTAGGCATCAAAATCTATAAAGATAGATCAAGACGCTTAATTGGACTTTCACAAAGCACATACCTTGATAAGATTTTGAAGAAGTTCAAAATGGATCAGTCAAAGAAAGGTTCTTGCCTGTTTTACAAGGTATGAAGTTGAGTAAGACTCAAAGCCAGACCACGGCAGAAAAATATAGAAAGAATGAAAGTCATTCCCTATGCCTCAGCCATAGGTTCTATAAAGTATGCCATGCTGTGTACAAAACACGTTACGTACCTTGCCAAAGAGTTTGACAGGGAGGTACAATAGTGATCCAGGAGTAGATCACTGTACAGCGGTCAAAATTATCCTTAGTAATTGGATGACTAAGGAAATATTTCTCGATTATGGAGGTGATAAAGAGTTCGTCGTAAAGGGTTACGCCGATGCAAACTTTGACACGAAATCCAGATAACTCTAAGTATCAATCTGGATGCATATTGAAAGTGGGAGCAATTAGCTAGAGTAGCTCCATGCAGAGCATTGTAGACATAGAAATTTGCGAAATACATAGGGATCTGTATATGACAGACCCATTGACTAAACTTCTCTCACAAGCAAAACATGATCACACCTCATTACTCTTGGGTATTAATCACATAGCAATGTGAACTAGATTATTGACTCTAGTAAACCCTTTGAGTGTTGGTCACATGGTAATGTGAACTATGGGTGTTATTCACATAACGATGTGAACTATCGGTATTAAATCACATGGTGATGTGAGCTAGATTATTGACTCTAGTGCAAGTGGGAGACTGAAGGAAATATGCCCTAGAGGCAATAATAAAGTTGTTATTTATATTTCCTTATATCATGATAAATGTCTTTTATTCATGCTAGAATTGTATTAACCGGAAACTTAGTACATGTGTGAATACATAGACAAAACAGTATGTCCCTAGTATGCCTCTACTAGACTAGCTCATTGCTCAAAGATGGTTGTGTTTCCTAACCATAGACATGAGTTGTCATTTGATCAATGGGATCACATCATTAGGAGAATGATGTGATGGACAAGACCCATTCCGTTAGCATAGCACTATGATCGTTTAGTTTAACTGCTATTGCTTTCTTCATGACTTATACATGTTCCTATGACTATGAGATTATGCAACTCCCGAATACCGTAGGAACACCTTGTGTGCTATCAAACGTCACAACGTAACTGGGTGATCATAAAGATGCTCTACAGGTGTCTCCGAAAGTATTCGTGGTGTTGGCATAGATCAAGATTAGGATTTGTCACTCCGAGTGTCGGAGAGGTATCTCTGGGCCCTCTCGGTAACACACATCACAATAAGCCTTGCAAGCAAAAGACTAATGAGTTAGTCACGAGATGATGTGTTACGGAACGAGAAAAGAGACTTGCCGGCAACGAGATTGAACTAGGTATAAAGATACCGACGATCGAATCTCGGGCAAGTAACATACCATTTGACAAAAGGAACAACGTATGTTGTTATGCGGTTCTGACCGATAAAAGATCTTCGTAGAATATGTAGGAGCCAATATGAACATCCAGGTTCCGCTATTGGTTATTGACCAGAGATGAGTCTCGGTCATGTCTACATAGTTCTCGAACCCGTAGGGTCCGCACGCTTAATGTTTGATGACGATCGGTATTATGAGTTTTTGAGTATTGATGTACCGAAGGTAGTTCGGAGTCCCGGATGAGATCACGGACATGACGAGGAGTCTCGGAATGTCCGAGACATAAAGATTGATATATTGGACGGCTATATTCGGACATCGGAAGTATACCGGAAAAGTTTCGGATTTATCGGGAATGCCGGAGGGGGTTACCGGAACCCCCTACGAGAGGGGATGGTCCATAGTGGGCCTAAAGGGTGAGAGAGAGGCAGCCCATAGGGCTGGCCGGCGCCCCCACCTAGGAATCCTAGTTGGACTAGGATTGGGGGGG
>LR738710.1:864493728-864506675 GCA_902687465.1 Secale cereale | reverse complement strand
GGGGGGGCGCCACCTCTCCTAATCCTTTCCCCCTTCTTCCTTCCGGTGAATCCTAGTAGGAATAGGATTGCAATCCTATTCCTAGTAGGAGTCCCCTCCCTAGCCGCACCATAGGAGGTGGCCGGCCCCTCCTCCCTTGCTCCTTTATATACGGGGGCAGGGGGGCACCCAAAGACACACAAGTTGAATTGTTTTAGCCGTGTGCGGTGCCCCCCTCCACAGAATCACACCTCGGTCGTACCGTCGCGAAGCTTAGGAGAAGCCCTGCGCCGGTGATCACATCATATCCGTCAGCACGCCGTCGTGCTGACGAAACTCTCCCTTGAAGCTCAACTGGATCAAGAGCTCGTGGGACGTCATCAAACTGAACGTGTGCTGAACGCGGAGGTGCCGTACGTTCGGTGCTTGATCGGTTGGATCGCGGAGAAGTTCGACAACATCAACCGCGTCACTTGACGCTTCCGCTTCCGGTCTACGAGGGTACGTAGACACACTCTCCCCTCTCGTTGCTATGCATCTGGTAGATAGATCTTGCGTGATCGTAGGAAAATTTTAAAATACTACGTTCCCCAACAGTCTCTCCTCTGACCCGCCTGCCGGATTACCAATGAATCGTAAACCGCCAGGTCAAAGCGGGTCGCTTGTGAATCGCCAAACTCTAGCCGGGTCATACATCCGGCGGTTTATACCGTGGGGTATATCCCCGACACCTTGTGTGCTATCGAACGTCACAACGTAACTGGGTGATTATAAAGATGCTCTACAGGTGTCTCCGAAAGTGTTCGTGGTGTTGGCATAGATCAAGAATAGGATTTGTCACTCCGAGTGTTGGAGAGGTATCTCTGGGCCCTCTCGGTAATGCACATCATAATAAGCCTTGCAAGAAATTTACTAATGAGTTAGTCATGAGATGATGTATTATGGAACGCGTAAAGAGACTTGCCGGTAACGAGATTGAACTAGGTATTGAGATACCGACGATCGAATCTCGGGCAAGTAACATAGCGATGACAAAGGGAACAACGTACGTTGTTATGCGGTTTGACCGATAAAGATCTTCGTAGAATATGTAGGAGCCAATATGAGCATCTAGGTGCCGCTATTGGTTATTGACCGGAGATGAGTCTCGGTCATGTCTACATAGTTCTCGAACCCGTAGGGTCCGCACGCTTAACGTTTGATGACGATTGGTATTATGAGTTTATGAGTTTTGATGTACCGAAGGTAGTTCGGAGTCCCGGATGAGATTACGGACATGACGAGGAGTCTCGGAATGTCCGAGACGTAAATATTGATATATTGGACGACTATATTCGGACACCGGAAGTGTTCCAAAAAAGTTTCGGATTAAACCGGAGTGTCGGGGGCGGTTACCGGAACCCCCCGGTGAAGTATTGGGCCCTAGTGGGCTTTAGGGGAGACAGAGGGCAGCAGCCCAGGAGGTGGCGCGCCCCCTCCCAAGGGGGGTCCGAATTGGACTAGGGGAGGGGGCGCGGCCCCTCTTTCCCTCTCCCTCTCCCTCTCCTTCCTCCCCCCTCTCTCCTTCTTGGTGGACTCCTACTAGGAATAGGATTGGAATCCTATTCCTAGTAGGATTGGCCCTCTAGGGCGCGCCATAGGAGCCGGTCGGCCTCCCCCTTGCTCCTTTATATACGGGGGTAGGGGGGCACCTCTAGACACACAAGTTGATCAAGTTGATCTCTCCCAACCGTGTGCGGTGCCCCCCTCCACAGAAACACACCTCGGTCATATCGTTGCAGTGCATAGACGAAGCCCTGCGCCGGTAGCTTCATCATCTCCGTCACCACGCCGTCATGCTGACGAAACTCTCCCACGAAGTTCTACTGGATCAAGAGCTCGTGGGATGTCATCAAGCTGAACATGTGCTGAACGCGGAGGCTCCGTACGTTCGGTGCTTGATCGGTTAGATCGCGAAGAAGTTCGACTACATCAACCGCGTCACTAGATGCTTCCGCTCCCGGTCTACGAGGGTACGTAGACACACTCTCCCCTCTCGTTGCTATGCTTCTAGTAGATAGATCTCGTGTGATCGTAGGAAATTTTTAAATACTACGTTCCCCAACAGGTATTGCTTATGAATACATTCCCATTATTGAGCAAGATCATTTCTACCTAGATTATACCCTTTGCATGAGTTTTGTCCGAGTGTTGTTCACACTTTGCCATGGCCATGGTCTTTGGATCTGAATCACTTGAAATGTTTTTTCAATCTAGTTGAGAAATGTATGTCGACAATTGTAGACTTCTGGGTATATGTTTCTCCAGAATCTATATATCAATATATAGTTGATGGAAATATCGTTACCCATGTTGACTGCTCGCGATTTCCCAATGCGATTGAGTCGGGTATTCCGATGTCCCGGTCATTGTGTGCACTATGACCTGGGTTGGTGGAGGTTTCCCGTTCACTGGGTGTATACTACCCATTAGGTGTCTGTCAACATGAAGTTGACTTGCATTTACTGATTCATAGGCATTGATATCCTTGCTTGCGAGAGGCTGAATCCTGATGTATTTCTGTCATACATCTCCCCCTGTTGCTTTGAACGAGGAGTGGAGTGGATTTTGCTGGTACCTCCACTCTTTCAAGCATACTTTTGCAGGATTGTAGGATTGTGTGACACCTTTATAGTCAGTAAATTAATCTAGCAGATTATTTGCAATGTGTTGCAAATCTTATGAACGCATGGTTCAAATCTTTGAGTACGTGGATTTGAGGCAGAAATGTGTTGAACATTCCACTAATTTCCTGGCATTCTTTATGGTACTTGAAATCTCCCCCTAATGCCTGGAAATGTTCCTCATTGAATCAGCATACTGGCCTTGAATAACTCCCCGTGCGAGGGACTTGAGGTATTGATAGAAATACAGTTATTCCTCACATAGATCCCAACTATATGATGAGGGGCCAATGATGTATGCCGGGTGGTGATCTCGGTATGCAACCAAATTACCACAGATAGGAAATACTTGGTAGATATCCACATATGAAAGATAGAGGGGAATGATATTATGCAGTTCTGTCATGAGTGTGTAAAACTGCGTGACTCCAACCTAAAGTTGGTAAGTTGCAATTCAAAAGTAAAGATAATGCAATGAGCTTAACTCTTTGGATAGGATTCTACCAAACCATTTTGAGTCTAGACATTACGAAAAATTGCTAAACTTCAATCCAAGGGCCATAGAGAAGGCACTCAAGGAGAATTCTGCAATGTTATCCATTCGATTTGCTTGAAATCGATGTCAGGATAATGAGCCAATGGTTTTGTGTGAATAAAGCGCACACTTAAGACCATCATGCAGATATGTCTTTTAGAACCATGGAATACCTGAATAGTCTAGTCAATGAATGGGAAGAGCTACTTACCTCAACTTGATGCATTCAAGGAGTCTGAGTGGTTCAGCGTATACTTTAAGGTTTGCGAGCCTTAAAATTAGCTTCCCTATGTCACTTGTAGTGCACATAAAATCCAAATGGTGTTAGAATGTAGCATCATAATAATCATAAACTGTTGGAATTGCTGATAGATTCGGTTTCAACCCAATGTCTCGATGACCAAGGTAAGTATGCCAAGTTTGTCATGTACAAGACACTCTGGAAAACTATCTCGTACGCAACATGTGCTACGATTTGTGTCGTATGTGTAGTACAATCCAGATAATACACACAGAATGTGTTTGCCATATCCGTTGCATATGGTAAAGAGAAATTCTTTCTCTTTGTTGTCATCATAAGTTTCGCTATGGAAACTATTTTGACGGATACCTCTATAGTTTAGTAGGGTACGAGTTACACTAGGAAGCAATAAATCATCCTGACATTACTCAAGTACCCACAGGGACAGTAAATATGACTCGAGTTGAGCCAAAAAATACCCCATCGCGTCTAGCGATTTTAAAATATCTCCTTTCTCTCAACGGGAGTGGAAACATTTCACTTCCCTGAATATAAAGTTTGTGGTGCATATGTTCACAAGGCGTAGACCTGTGTGGCTACTTGATCCCACGGCCATCACCGGCCGCGGCAGGGCGGTGGTGTCGGCAATCTCCATCTCCGCTCCAAAATGGACGACGCCCGAGGGGTGGAGGCGGAGCCCGGGGGCTGGCGCAGGTGTGGCGGCAGTCTCGTGCACCATGAGAGTGCTCGGGCTAGCCACAAGCCAGGGGTCGAACCCCATGCTCATCGGCTCGGCCGTACACGTCCAGCGGCGGCAAGGCCGTCCCCAGGGACGTGGTGAGCACCACGGGAGGCACGTCCTGCGTCGCAGTGGCCGCATCCAGGGGCGTGGCGATCGCCATGCGCACCTCTTCCATCGGCGCTGTGACCGCGTCTAGCGGCGCGATGGCCGAAGCTGCGACTGGCGGCCATTGACACAGATAAGGAAGAGGAAGAAGTTCGCTTCCGGCGTCAAAGGGCTGGCCGCTAGCGCTGCCACCAATTCTGAGGGCCCCTGTTTGTGTGTGAACGGGAGAATTCGAAGAACTACAGGGTACCTTCATCCCTCTGCATCACTTGAATAGAAGGAACAAGCATGAACGAGTTCGTTGCATTCTCCTTTTCTTCTTCTCATTCATTTCCTGCAAGAAATCACTCTTGAAGATTCAATTAGAGATCAAGAGATTCGTGTTGTTGCAGTGCAGGGTGCGAGGCTGCCGCTTGGAAGCGCTTTCACCGGGCTAAGGATGCCGCGGTAGCGGGCGCCAGCCAAGGGCTATGGCCGTCCAACTCGCGAGCGCTGCCGTAGCCGAGGAACGCCACACTGGAGGATTCGCTCCGCCGGGAGCGTGCTGATAACGTGTTAGAATTAAGATCGAGAGGGACAACAAATGATTCAACTGTCTATTCTTTATGGATGATTGAAGCTTATATACAATGGAATGGCTGCCTCCGAGGGAGGCAACGGTTCGCTGGAGGCGTCTCTCCAGGCTGTAACCGACATGACGGTTGCTAGTGCAGAACCGCACATGTAGGAAGGAGGGGGGGTTATTCCCTAATAAGTGCTCCCTCCGTCCTAAAATTCTTGTCTTAGATTTGTTAAAATATGGATGTATCTAGTCATGCTTTAGTGTTTACTACATCTGTATCTAGAGAAATGTTAGACAAGAATTTTGGGACGGAGGGAGTACAAGAGTTATTTAGTTTTAACAAAATGCATTGGCTATTTGATGAAACCACCGCCTGAACCTGACTAGTTGTACTAAAGCAGCGACAATTAATATGAATCGAAGGGAGTAGTATGTTAGGTTTGTTCTTGGCTGCTTCTCACAGCCTTCTCTGAATCCTATTCCATTAGATCGGAGGGAGTAGCATGTTAGGTTGAAGGCGGCTTACAGCTCCACCTGGCGTACGCGGTACCGCCAGCGGTCACGATGGATGTCGCGGACGGAGCGATAGGAGTCCAGCAGCGCCTCCTGCTTAGCCGTGTTCTCGTCCGGAGCTATGGTTGTGCCGGCATTGAGTTGCTCCTCCGTGTGCTAGTGCTCGTCGAGGAGGCGGAGGTTGCAGACTTGGTCGACATGTGCCTCCCGAAACCTAGCCCGCCGCTCTTCTAACACCATCTCGGTGTAGTGAGCACGGGCCTCGCCCATGGTGATGTTGGCTTGGGGCGGCGAGGACGGTGGCACCGGCTCATCATCGGACGCCTCTTCCATTGGGGCGTCCGCAACGCTGGCCTCCAATGAGCTCGGTCGTCTGTGGCCTACCAGCCGGCTGCAGTGGCGGCGATCTCCTTCTGCTCAGACGAGAGGCCATCCCAGAGGGCTTTGGAGCTCGAGGAGGCCATGGCAGGCGTGGTGCCGAGAGAAGAAAGTGAGCGGAGGAGGTTGGATGCGGCAATGGTCGGACCTGGAGTTTAAATAGCAACCGTATGATAGGGCAAGCATCGAGGTGGTTAATGGTAGGCGGCAGACATACGAGCGGGTGGTGTCGGAGCAAGTTTCTCGACAACCGCACATGTTTAATGCAGGGCGTCAGGATGTCGTTTGAACACGGAGAAGTTGCGTGCACTGGGAAGTGGCATAGGGGCCGCTCTTGGCCGGCACGCCGCTTCAATGGCGGAGCGCCGTGAAGATGCCGCGTCCGTTCTGGGTGGGTATGAATGTAGCACTGATGCTCTGAAGTGGCGTTGACCGGTTCGGGAGGGAAAGAGTGTGGGCGAGGTTGGTGCGCCAGGATTGTCGAAAGCGGGCGTGCCAGCGGTCCGAACGCTTGCAACTCCCCCCGGTGCTTTGCGGGAAAAATGACGTCCGAACCGCCGAGCGGACGGATACATGACCGCTTTGGATGGCACGTCCGGACCGCGCGGTCCGGACGGTTGCGGGCGATTTGAGAGTCTGCGTTAAAGATGCCCTAAGATGTTCTAACTTTATTGTGAATCAGATGTGTATATACATATTTTACTGTGTTTGCTCAGTCATTTCAGTCCGTATATAATTTATATTAAAATATTCAAAACATCTTATCTTTTTGAACGAAGAGAGTATTATAGACATAGTAAGTGTAGGCAAAGCTGAAATAATTGAATTCAATCAGTTGCCATATGACCATATATAATATACAAGCCCTACTAGTCAATGTATGGCCTGTTATTGCTAGCAATTTTTTTCTTTTGAGTAGTTTTCTGCTGTGAGGACTAATCTTCGTGGGTACTAGCAAATCAGCCACGACTAAGCTTTTCAGTTTTAATCCTCGAGCACCGGCAGCGATCGCGTCCCCCTCCATTGACACCTGAGACACGCTATTCCTGATAACTGATTAATGTAGGAGGCGACGACAGGGTCTGCGCACGATCCTATACAAACACGTGCGCCATTTTTCATTTATTGGATTACATTTTTATTTTCGGTTGGTGGGCTATTTTAATTGGTTATCTTCTTTTTCTTTTTCTTGCCTTGGACTAGGTCTTAATTAGTTGTATTGGAGTTGGCCTCACACTTAAAACGCTAGTGTTGAATCCTTCCACGCCCTCCAATAGTAGATGAGCGCCGTTGCAAAAGTCGTGAAGGGCAAGGACCTTGGGTCGGTGGCCACACCCACCCATAATACACACGGAGCCGAATGAGAGAGGATGAGTGTTGGCTTTCCCTGCGACGTTAGCCTTCTTGGTCAATGTGGCAACGGGGACGGCGCATGCTACTGGTGGCCATCGTGTTGGCTTCTCTCAAATTGTCGGGGATGGGGTCCTTGTGCTTGGGTGGGTAGGCAGCACACAGATCTGGCTGGAAACACAAGAAAGTGGTTATGCTCGATTTAAGATGCAACTCTAGACCTAACCAGACATCTTCCAACCATTTTGGCAGTCGATTGCTCTAAGATTTATGTTTTTTTTTGCAATATACATCGTTAGCTTTAGCTATTGTACACGCTCCGGTCCCTTCCATTTTACACAATGAACCTTCTATTTTAGCAAGTTCTCGATATGCGAATTGTATCTATCTTCTGTCTCTCACACAAGTCATAATTGTGTTACTAAAAAATTAACCGTGTTAGCATTTCTTATCCCGAAGTTTATATTTTTACCTCGATCCCAAAAGGAAATATATATGAGCTTTACGTGTTTCACCTCGATCATGAACAAAATAAATCAAAGAAAAATATCACTCCATTTTTCTTCATCATTTCATAAGAAGCTTAGAGTTTTAGTAGATACATACTGATAGGCATTGCTACACCCCCTCCCTCGATATCCTCCTTGCCGCCACAGAAGGGCGTCGCCGGACGAAGCCCAACCAGTCTCTGCGGCGGCGGGGCCTTTTATCTCCCCGCTCGGTGGTGTCCTTTGCAGGCAGGCATCGCATTGGTGTGGGACGCGGGGTCGTAGGCGTGGTGTGACGACATGGAGGGTTACGTGGGTTCCATCCCCCGTGGCCAAGGTGTTCCCCAGATCAGGATTGGGCGAATCCTTTGTCGCGGGCTATGGGGGACCTGGTCGCCGCCGGTGGAGCCGCACCGTCCCGACGTGGTGAGAGATGCTTGGGGTTGTGGTATTGCTTGCGGTCAGGATGGCCGGTGTTGCACGCCGTTGGGTCCGAGACGGCCCAGATCTAGGGCTGGCCGGCGCTCGCTGACCCGTTGCGGGGCCTTGCAAGGGGGTCGATGGCCGTCGTGTTCAGGTGGTCACGACCTGGCGTGCTGGTGGACACCTTGCCCGGCTAGGGGGCATGCTGCTGGGGTCTCGTCCTCCCAGGTTGGGGGTGGGGTGGGGGTTGGTGAGCGCGGGGAGGGGGGAGGTGGTTCTCCTCGGACATCCTCTTGCTGGCTGGCGGTGATGTAGGGTTTTGGGTTACTCCGACCATACATCCTCGGAGCCTCCTTCTTTGATGCCAGTGGGTGTATGTTAACACCAAGGCTGCTCGCGGTCCTTCTTCTTGTCGGCGATTTACCTCGACGTGTCCTTGGCCTATTTCAGATGGCAGTCTTTTTGGCATGCGAGGTCATCCCGGGACCAGGGGGTTACCGGGATCAGCGTCATGCCGGCAGGCTGCCGGTTGTCTTCTTTAGCCAAGATGCATTGGTGTGATGGTTGGTGGCCATTGAGGGGCTCAGGGTTTGGCTGGTGGGGTGCCGACAAATGCCATGCTTGACCTTTGCCAGATGGAGGATGACGACGTCCACATACGCCGTACTCTTCCTTGGAAGTGTCTTGATTTGGACCTCTCCTCCTTCAAGCTGATGGTATCGTCCTACATCGCCGGGCCCAGCAATTGGAGTGTGCCGGGGGAGTGGTTGCCTGCTTGATGAGTGGCGGTGTGGCGCTTCGAGAAGCTCATGCTCTTTGCTAGGATCAAGCAAGCTCCTTTGGTTTAGGTGCTTCATTTAGATTTGCTTTGTCCATTTTCTAGTTTCGTGTTCGCTTGAGCGAGCTTCTATTGCAAAGTTGGTATCCCTAGCGGTGTTGGTGTAGGTGTTTGTTTATATGGTTTCTTTGTACTGGTTGGTGCTTCATGTATAAAGCGTGGCGATGGCCTTTTTTGGAAAGAATACATATATAGCGACAACATTCTTGAACAACTGCAGGATTACATATCTCAAACTCACAATATATAACATTCTTGAACAAGTTATTCGTTACACACAGTTACATACTATAACGAGTCCACAATATTCGTTGAAGACCTGAGAAATTGATGGAGCAAACAATCACACAAAATATACAAATCAGGCGTGGAGTAATACCGAAATATATATAGCAATCCCAGTGATTATTTACCAAATCATCCAACAAGCACTACTACGTACGTATGTACGTACGTCGTACATATATATAGGAAACATGACATGATACAGCCCGGCCGTGCACACCATGAGCAAACCGCTAGCTACCCGGTGGAGTTGGAGAGCAGACCGATTACAGCATTTTGTGCTGCACCAATTGCCGGCCCTGGATCCCCAGAAATCAGCGCGAAGATGATACGCGCGGCGGCCGCGATGATGTGGCATGTGCGCTCGAGGGTCCCGGGCCTCCGCATCTCCTTGACGAAACGGACCAGCATGCTATCATCGTCGACTTGAGACCCTGCACCAGCAGTCAGGCGAAAAACCTCCTGTTTCACGCACCGCACATGCAGGTACTGGGTCTTGCAGATGGAGCGTGTTGAAATCTGAGATGGGCCTAGAGCCCATATGACAATTTCAGATTTGATCTCTAAGGACCCATGTAGGTGGCATGACAAAGTGGTGGGAAGTTTAGTCCCACCATGCTAGTGGAAGGAGAGTTGGAGTGGTTTATAAGGGATTCTCTCCCTCATGCTATTGGAGCTTGAGAAGAGATGAGGCCCTCGCGCACTCCTCCTCCTCTGCTCGCCACGCCACACGCGCCGCGGGTTGCGGGATTGAGCCGAGCTCACTCCTATGCGCTTCTTTTTGCCGGTCAGGAACGGAGAGTCTTTGACGGGTAGGGCCACGATCTGAGACGTCGGATCGTGGGCTACCGACTTGGACGTGGGTTCGGCCGCACATATATATGTGGGGCGCTGCCAACCCTAGCGGCCGCAACACAGAACGCATCTGCCTCCACGCCCGCCGTCGTCCCTTTGCTGCTGCTGCCGCCGGTGACTCCATCCCGTCCGCCGCGTACACGGTCGACGGGAGAGCAGGTCTCCGAAGCCTCGCCTCTCTGGATCCTGTACGGGAGAGGGGCGAATAGGTTTTTGGGAAGCGACTACGCGACTGCTCGCCGTTCATCTACTTCCTCTACGTCCGCGTCGCCCTCGTCATCACCATGGCCACCGACGCCGAACGTGCCGCCGCCCAGAAGATCGAAGCCGACAAGAAGGCAGCCGAGGACGCTGCTGCCGTCACCGCCGCCGCGGCCTCTGCATGGCCTACTAGAGGGTATAACTCGTTTATCCCGCTCCTACTGTTTTCTATTTTAGGCATGCTAGCGTTATACGTAGATCTGTCTACAATTAGCGTAGTATGTGCTCACATGATTGAATATCAGTATGCTATTATTTGTGTCAATGCCATGCTAGTAGTTAGTTCGTGGATTAAATTAATCGGAAAATTACCTATTTACTCAACAGAGCGGTAGAACCAGAATGTCATATAGCCGCCTCTTCCCCGGCAGACGGCGCACCGGTCACGGTGAGACGCCTCCTTGCGGAGCTCGAACGTGAGCTCACGCAGCGGGATCTCGAGAGGCAGCTTGGCGCAGCACGGGTGGAGGTCCAGGTCCGTCTTGTCGCAGTGGTAGTGGATGCCCTGCACGCGGGTGCCGCAGGCGTCGCATAGCTGCTTGGAACGGGGGCCCTCGAAGTAGAGATCGAACTTACTCTCGGGCAGCAGCGGGTGCTCCAGCGTGGGTTGCGCGAGGGCGCAGTCCTTGTGGAGGTTGAAGACGCAGGACCGCTGCAGGCAGGTGTACCTGTCGCCCCCCGTGCCGTGCTCAAGACAGCCGCTGCACTCGAACTTGGCCTGGCCCGTCGCCACCAGCGTCAGACTGTGGTGGTGGGCGCGGTGCTGGATCGTGGACCGAGCAGCCATGATTCTGTACGCTCTCTCTAGCTGGACCTGTAGATCAGCTCGATCATCAGTCTCTGATACGTAGACAAAGATTAGTTTCCAGTGAAAATATGCATGATCGTACAAGTAACCATCATCAAGACTGTAGCGGAATGGATATACAATCATGTTCTCCTGTAATCTAGCGGGTGTTCACGCCAGCAAAAATGCGGAAAAGAATGAACGTCAACAAGAAAAAGAAACGGAAAAATGCCGCATGCATGTGTGTTATCCAGCCGCAGAGAAGTTGAAGATCTACTATTATTAACCCCTAGTAAACAAAAATCCATGCTAGCTGGTAGATAATATAATTATTTGTACCAACCAACGAGTTTGGTACTTTACCTGATCGATCGGATATAGCAGCAAACCTAGTAGCAACTCTCGTTGATGGAAGCTACAGAATCGACGAAACCCAATTGATATATAGAACCGCTACAGGGGGCGTTTATTTATACACGCTAAAACGATCTGCCCCCTGCGATAAGTCGTGTTGACTGTCACCATCTGCAATGCAAGCAATATAAATAGAGTTTAATGTATTACTGGCATAATACGTCGTGAAAGCAATTTGAAAGAAAAGTACACACATTTCTTCTTGAGCTTTATATAAGTTTCACTAATATATCTATAATTGAACCCAGACACAGTCGTGTGCATGAGTCTACTATAACGACAATTCAACGAGATTTGTTCCACCACAAATTTTCGTAGGTACTTCAGTGATTGAATTTCTTGATGATGTCCATTGTCGCTTGTCGGTGAGAGCTATGGAGGTGCAACAACAAGAAGTTTATTTGTGGCTCAAGAATTTCGAGGCATATAGTCATGGTTGTGATATCCCCTTTGTTTAGGGTCGTGGTTGTATCTATGAGTTTTGGTACCCTATATCTCGTTATATGTAATATAAATTAGATTTGAGAAAAAAAATGTCTCCCTTCATGCTCAAGTCATGTCACTGTCACCATCTGCAATGCACACGAACTAATTATGTTTTAATGTGCATTACTGCCATCATACATTATGAAAACATTTTGGAAGAAAAGTTGGAATGCGGCGATTTGATTTATATTAGTTTTGCACATATCTATGACCCAGACGCGGTCCTACGTGAGGATATACAAATTACGGTACGGTAATTCAACGAGATTTGTTTCTCTAGGTCTTTACAGGTATTAAGTGGTTGGATTTCTAGATGCTGTCCATTGTTGGCTGGAATTATGTTGGTTCAGCGACGACAAGTTTAGTTACGTCCAGGTTACAGTATTTTTTTCCATACGTAAGTTGTGTCACTGTCTGCAATGCATGGAAATTAATTGTAGATGTAAAAAGTTATGAAAGCAATTTGGAAGAAAACTACAAATATTTCTTCTTCGGTTTTATATTAGTTCCGCAAATATATCTATAACCCGAACATACATGATACTTGATATCTAGGAAGGAATGTTCACCTCAACTATTATACTGCCTCCGTCTTGGTTTAGAGGGTGTGCACGTAGTTTTAGATCATCCATTTGACTAAGTAAATATGAGCTATATGTCACCAAAAGTATATCATTGGATTCTTAAGTGGATGTAATTTCTAAACATATATTTTTCGTCACATATAAACGACGTGCATGCCCTGTAAACCGAGATGGAGGGAGTACCTCTCCGTCCTAATTTATTAGTCCAACTCATATTTAGGGTCATACTAGCAAAAGAGCCCATGCGTTGCAACGGGAGAGAAAACATAACACACACTCTTAACTCAACAACCATCACCCAAGACCACAATAGGTCCATCTCCTTTATTTTTGCGCGGCATCATATTTGTGTTGCCGCTTATCCTCCTTCCCACCCTCGCCGGCGATGGCCTCGGTGTTCACACAAAAGAAAGCAAAAAATGTGTTTAAATATGGTTAATCTTAAGGCGTCTCTCCCC
>LR738710.1:864397136-864489281 GCA_902687465.1 Secale cereale | reverse complement strand
CCCCCTCTCAACCAATCAAATAGATCGTTTCCACCAAATTTACCATTTGTTAAGCTAGAGGTAGATGAATTTCAAACATTCTCTTTGGTAGTGCTACAACTTCTGTATAAAACTGCTCCAAAGTGAATTTAGTGAAGCGAAACTGATTTTGATAAAGCGGAGCAGTCCCAAACATGCCCTATATGTCATCATGCAACCCGTCACCAACAAGTACGTACGTGCCTAGGTTGAGCAAAGAGAAGGATTGAGCTGCTAGCTACTTGATTTTCAACTTGCTCAAGTTGGGGCACAGATCGATCCCCGCAGCGATGCCGGCAACCGATTTCCAGCAATCACTGAGAGGGTGATGCTCGCCAAGGTCTTAACGATCTCGCATTATATGGCGTCGAAGGTCCTCACGGCCTTCCCTGACACGTGCTTCCGCAACGGAGTCTCGTCGACGAAATGGGCCAGCCTGGCATTATCGTCGACCTCGGACTTGGTGCTTGAGCTTGGCAGAAGAAAATCCTCTATGACGCAGCGGACATGCAGGTACACTTTTGTCGTCGTCGGTAGGGAGTAGCAACTGAGCTAGTAATTGTTAGACTTTATATTTACATAGAACTTTTGTATAAAATTGTATATTTTATTGTACATATTGTGTATTTTTATATAAGAGCCACACCCGTATTAAAGCATCGTACAGTTTCCCACAACTCTAAGTTTTACATGGTATCAATTTAGGTTTACGATCAATGTCTTTCGCACCTGTCCCGCCCGCCGCCGCCGCCGGCACCGCTGCATCAATTGTTACACGGGCGGCCAGCCTATCCATTTATTCAGGCGGCCCTCTTCCCGAGCATCCTCTCCTCTTCGCCGTAGTCTTGTTGCCCGACAGTGGCGAACGGGCAACGTATGGCCTCTTTGATGAGTTATCATACGACCATAATATACAATAGTTTTGTTAAGTCTCGGTCGACTTAAACTTTGTTATGTCTCACTCTAAGTTGTAATTCATTGATCTTGCATTGAGATTCGTACAAAAAATCATTTCAGTTTTTTTCTTTCCATATACACTATCACTTGATTGAGACTTGGTTAAGTCTGAGTAGACTGAGAGTTAGACACACCCAATATACAATCATAATTAAAACCTTTCTAACTAACGGATGGCCGGTTACGTTATGCTGGCAGTAGCTTTCATGAGTAGTTTCCTCCTGTGACTAATCTTCCCGTACTAGGTTCAGACAAGGAAAAAGACGTGCAAGTCAGCCACGACTAAGCTTTTCATCAGCATAACAATCCACCAACGCAGCACCTGCAGCGACCTCGTCCCAGTCCGTTGAAACCTGAGACACGCTATTCCTGATTAACTACTGGATGTACCTAAGGAATGTAGGAGGCGACGACGGGGTCTGTGCACGATCCTAAAACAATGTTACCCAAGAGCTGAGTACTAACTAGACATCAGTCTAGCTAGCTGGTCATCAATTATTAACAAAATTTTGCGAACTCTAATTAGAAGACGAGATTAAAAAACATATATAGCGATAGCATTCTGAATAGCTGCAAGAAGATTACATATCTCAAATTTACAAGATATATTCTGCAAGATTACATATCATCAGAATATTTATTCATTACACACATCTACACTTACATACGATAACGTGTTCACATTATTCGACATGGAGGAAAAAATGAGAAATGGACTGTAGCGATCACAAATACACAATGCAGGCGGGGACTATATATCCTACAAATAGTAGGATATTACGTACATCTATATATATCACGACGCAGCCCGTCACCAACACGTTACGTACGTGCGTAGGATGAGCAAGGATGGAGCTGCTAGCTACTTGTTTTTCAACGATTTGATGACGTTGGAGCCCAGATCGATCCCTGCAGAAATCAACGCCACCGGATTTCCAGTGAGCACCGCGAGGACGATGCCCGCCAGGGCCTTAACGATGTCGCCTATGGTGTCCAGGTTCATCCCGGCCTCCCCCGACCCGTATTTCTGCAACGCAGTCTCCTTGCCCACCCTGCCATTACCGTCGACGTGAGAGTGAGACTCGGTACTGCTTGAGCTCTGCAGAAGAAAATCCTCTCTCGCGCAGGCGACATGCAGGTAAACATTCTTGGAGGTGGAGGTGGAGCAATAGAACCAGTAGTCCCTGAGGCCGCCTCCTTTCTTGCACTTGGTGCAGCAGTTAGACCCCTTCTTGTGGAGCTTGAACGTGATGTCATCACTCAGCTTGATCTCCATAGGCAGCATCGCGCAGCACGGGTGGAGGTAATGGCCCGTCCGTGCGCAGTGGTAGTGGGTGCCCTGCGTGTGGGTTCCGCAGGCGCTGCATCGCTCCGTGGAAGGGGGGGCCTCGAGGTGGAGTTTGAACTTGCTCTTGGGCAGCAGCGGGTGCACCAGCGTCATCCCTTCTTCGAGGTTGCAGGCCTGGTGGAGGTCGAAGTCGCAGGGCTTGCACGTGTCCCTATCGGCCCTCGTGACTTCCTCGAGGCAGCCGTTGCACTTGAACTTGGCCTCGCTCGTCGGCTCCCGGGTCAGCCCGTGCCCCAGCTCGGAGTGCTCGCGGTGGGAGATCACCTTCGACGGACGATGAGGCTGACCAACCGTGGCGAGAAGAGTCATGATTCTGCACCTTCTTTGGGAGATATGTGGGTCAGCTCGATGATCAGTACTCTCTGATACGTAGACAAAGATTTGTTTCGTGAGGAAGAAGGTGCAGTGAAAATATACATGATCGTACAAGTAACCATCATCAAGACAGTAGCGGAACGGATATACGATCATGTTCTCCTGTTATCTAGCGGATGCTCACGCCAGCAAGAATGCGGAAAAGAATGAACGTCAACAAGAAAAAGAAATGCCGCATGCATGTGTGTTATCTAGCCGGAGACAAGTTGAACTACTATTATTAATAAACCCTACTAAAGAAAAATCAATCCATGCTAGATAATATAATTATCGTATCAACCAAAGAGTTTGGTACTTTACCTGATCGATCGGATATAGCAGCAAACCTATAGTAGCAACTCTCGTCGATGGAAGCTACAGAATCGATGAAACCCAATTGATATATAGAACCGTTACAGGGGGCGTTTATTTATACACGCTAAAACGATCTGCCCCCCTGCATAGGTCGTGTTGACTGTCACCATCTGCAATGCAAGCAAATATAAATATAGTTTAATGTATTACTGGCATAATACGTCGTGAAAGCAATTTGAAAGAAAAGTACACACATTTCTTCTTGAGCTTTATATTAGTTTCTCTAATATATGTATAATTGAACCCAGACACAGTCGTGTGCATGAGTCTACTATAACGACAATTCAACGAGATTTGTTCCACCACAAATTTTCGTAGGCACTTCAGTGATTGAATTTCTTGATGATGTCCATTGTCGGCGAGAGCTATGGAGGTGCAACAACAAGAAGTTTATTTGTGGCTCAAGAATTTCTGAGGCATATAGTTGTGGTTGTGATATCCCCTTTGTTTAGGGTCGTGATTGTATCTATGAGTTATATGTAATATAAAGTAGATTTGAGTAACAAAAAGCTCCCCTTCATGCTCAAGTCATGTCACTGTCACCATCTGCAATGCACACAAATTAATTATATTTTAATGTGCATTACTAGCATCATACATTATGAAAATAATTTGGAAGAAAAGTAGGAATGCGGTGATTTGATTTATATTAGTTTTGCTCATATCTATAACCCAGACACGGTCCTAAGCGAGGATACACAATTACGGTAATTCAACGAGATTTGTGACAGGCACTTTGGTTGGATTTCTAGATGTTATCCATTGTTGGCTGGAATTATGTTGGTACAACGACGACATGTTTAGTTACGGCCAGGTTACATTATTATTTTTCCATACTTAAGTTCAGTTGGCTGTCACCGTCTGCAATGCATGGAAATTAATTGTACATGTAATATATTATGAAAGCAATTTGGAAGAAAACTACAAATATTTCTTCTTCGGTTTTATATTAGCTCCACTAATATATCTATAACCCGGACATACAGTGGCGGAGCCAGGATTGGCTGACGCCCTAGGCAAGAAACTAAGGGTAAAAAAATAAGCCCCCCAACACCCCCTGCCCCCAAAAAATATCCAGTTTCAAGGAATATAAAAGTCAAGTTATGTGGCATAACTAATAAAACCCCAAACACAATGTTCATTGGTAGTATTTGTTCTATCACGGTTTAACTAATAAAGTAACACATATTAAAAGACAATATCTTTTAATAGTCGTCATGTGGTGGTGTACGAAATCGAATGTAAGTTTTATTTTTTTAGTGTTCATTATACTGCCATAATTGAAAATGAATAGATTGAAAGATTTCCCACAAAAAAATATAAATTTTGAATTACAAATCGATGCATTTAGGTATTTTTTTTAACTTAGCTGGTTTAACAACAAATGCAAAATGTGGATTACTAAATCAGATTCCATATTTATGTTCTCTATAGAACAACAATACTAAAGAAAACAATATGAAAAGGGAAAAACATTAAGAATTAAAGATCATGTTTGAATCAAGCATCAAACAGTGGCAACTAGCAAGAGAAATTCCCTGCAAAAAAAACTAGCAAGAGAAATTGGGATTTGAAAACGGTGGAAACTAGCAAGAGAAATCTCTTCACCAACTAGCCTAAACGGGCGAAATCACTAATTGAGGAGTACTCGTTGCAAATATCACCCCCAAACCTCCATGTTACGACAAGTGGCGCGCTGCATGTGCGCCACTTATCACAACCTGAGCATTTTCCTTTTTTCATAGATCCGTTTATTCAAAACATTTTATCTCTTAAACCGTACGTCCAAATCTCGAACCGTTTTCATCGTTGAATTCCTCGCGTCGAGATCTTCAAAACTAGATCCAATGTTGATAGGTTTTGACGAACTTTTTTTCACGAAAAAAACCGGACGAAAAAACCGAACTGGGCGCGCTGGTTTTTCCCTTTCTGAAAGAGGCACGGCCGTGACTCTCGCGAAAGCACAACCGTGCCTCTCGCTGAAGCAAAACCGTGACTCTCGCGAAAGAAAAAAAACAAAAAACGCGTTTTTTTTTCCTTTCCGAAAGAGGCACGGCCGTGATTCTCGCAAAAGCACAACCGTGCCTCTTGCGGAAGCAAAACCGTGACTCTCGCGAAAGAAAAAAAAAAAGAAAAACATGTTTTTCCCCTTTCCGAGAGGCACGGCCGTGACTCTCGCGAAAGCACAACCGTGCCTCTCGCGGAAGCAAAACCGCGACTCTCGCGAAATAAGAAAAAAAACAGAAAACACGTTTTTCCCTTTCCGAAAGAGGCACGGCCGTGACTTTCGCGAAAGCACAACCGTGCCTTCCGCGGAAGAAAAACCGTGACTCTCGCGAAAAAGGAAAAAAAAACAAAAAACGCATTTTTTTTCCTTTCCGAGAGGCACGGCCGTGACTCTCGCGAAAGCACAACCGTGGCTCTCGCGGAAACAAAACCGTGACATTCACGGGAAAAAAACGTGTTTTTTCGCCAAAAAAAATATTTTTTCGGGAAAAAAATTTTGGTCGAAAAGCTAAGGAAAACCAAAACGTCAAAAAAACCGGGGGAAAAACCGTTCAATAAGCCGAAAACGCGTGCAGAAAAATAAAAAATAAAATAAAATCCGGAGGGAGCGTCCAGAGCGCGATACGTGGCGAATGGCTGAGAGCGCGCCAAGTGGCGCTGATCGTTGCGAGGCTCCCGAAGGAGCGCTCGTTAACTAGTTGCTCCCCTAAACGGGTCATCTTCCTTTTCTCGACAAAAAGACTACCGCACGCGACGCACTAGCAGCACAGGCCTTCTGACTTTCCTGTTCTCGTTCACATTTTTGTTGTCGGCCTGTCCAATGGCCCAGCAAGAGGGTCAGGAAGTGGGCTGCGCCCCAGGCCAGTTTCTTTTTTCTCTCTACATATAAGTTGGGACATTTCTCACGTCCCAGGCTATTGCCTGGGCTGCCTGGGGCCAGATCCGCCCATGCGGACATACATGATTGCGAACTTGATATCTGGGAAGGACTATGTGTTCACCTCAACTATAGTATCACTCCGTCCTAGTTTATTAGTCAATCTCATATTTAGGGTCATATTATGATAATAATGGTAACTAAAAAATATAAGTTATACATAGCAAAAATATTATCATCGGAAACTATGCTCAAATACGAATCCAATGATGTAATCTTTCGTGACATGCATTTTGATAATTAAATATATGGTCAAATTTTGACACAAAATACGAAAAAGACCAATAAACCAAGACAAAGGTAGTATTGCTTTGGCGCACACTGTTGGATCTAAGAAGTCATCTTATGTGTTCCATGCACGAACTTACTACTTGACATTCTACCCTTGTGGCATGAATGTACAAGACTTCAATCTTAATGACACATCTGTGTGTAAGAGCATCTCCAGTCCCCCTCCCCTCCGAGTGCCATCCTATGAGCCTTTTCTTCTGCCGGCGAGATAAAAATGGCAAAAAATGGCCCAGCCATGCCCCCAAGACCTCAAAACGGTGCCGGCGAACCCATGCCAAACCCAACGCGCCGGGGGGCTGTTGGGAGCGCCGGCGGAAGCAACAGCCAATCCTATTCCTCCATGTATCATTTTTTTCTGGCCCACTCATTCACTTTCGGCCTGGCGACTGTCCTGGGGGCAGCAACGGCTGGGAAGCCATCCTCGCGTTTCATCCGGCGAAGGTGTTTTGCCCCCCCCCCCCCGCCCCCAGGATGTGCTATTTTTGGCCCGACAATTGTCCTGGGGGGCTCCAATGGCTAAAGATGCCCTAAGACGTTGTACAATTAGAGAGTTTAGTCATCAGTGCACTTGATCCCACTGCATTTTTGTGCTGGCTCCACCATTGACTAGGATATTCCGGTCATTAATTATATACATGGCACCATATTTTTTAAAGAGTAAAAAAGCACTAGTGATATATGAACTTGCAAATAATATGCACACTGTTCACAAACTTGTAAAAGCATAAAGACAATCACCTTACCGTCTGGCAAGGCACCTGGCCCCGACGGCTTCTCGGAGGAGTTCCTCCGTTCATGTTGGCCGGTGATCTCCGCCCTGAACGGGCGGGGATTTTAGAAGCTCAATGAGGCCTTCATTACCTTGCTGCCAAAGTGACCCGACGCCTCGACGCTCAGCGACTACAGACCAATCAGCCTAATCCACCTATTTGCCAAGTTGTTCGCCAAAGTTCTCTCCCTTCGCCTGGCGCCGAAGCTGCATACGATTGTCTCAATTAATCAGAGCATGTTCATCTTTGGTTGGTCCATCCATAATAATTTCTTGCTGCTTCAACAGACAACACGCCTGCTCCATAACTTGAAGCTGCCTCGATTCCTCCTAAAACTGGATATCGCTCGCGCTTTCGACTCCGTTTCATGGGCATTCATCTTGGAGGTTCTAAAGCATCTTGGATTCGGCAACCGCTAGTGCGATTGGATCTCCATCCTGTTCTCCACGGCCTCCACCAGAGTCTTCATCAATGGCACCCCCGGCGATGCGATTGGCCATGCTTGTGGTCTGCGACAGGGCGACCCTATCTCGCCCATGATGTTTACCTTGGCCATGGATGTCCTCAACTCCATCTTTATCCATGCGGCGACCAAGGGGGTTCTTCAACGGCTGACGACCAGGCATGTGGCAGCCAGCATATTGCTATATGCGGATGATGTGGTTGTGTTCTACCATCCACACCCGGACGACCTGATGGCGATCCGTGAGATTATGCAAATATTTGGGGACGCGTCCGGCTTGCGGACCAATTTCGCCAAGTGTGCAGCACTCCCAATCCGTTGTTCCGCTGAGCAGCAGCAGCAGGCCACCCAGATCTTAGATTGTCGTGTTGCGCAGTTCCCCACAACTTACTTGGGCATTCCCCTGTCCATCCGCAAAGCCTACAACCGCAGCTCTACTCCCGCTCATCGACAAGCTATCCCGCAAGCTCTCAACCTGGAGGGCATCCTTGCTCTCACGCAGTGAAGTACTAGCTTTCGTGCGGCACGTTCTTTGCGCGATGCCGATGCACATTCTCATGGTGATCACCCTCAACAAGAAGATCCTTGGTCAAGCGAACAAGATCATCTGCGGCTTCCTCTACGCCGGCCGCAAAGACGCCTGCGGCGGCCAATGCATGGTCAATTGGGCGCGGGTCTGTCGCCCCCTTTCCCTTGGGGGACTCGGAGTGCGTGATCTTCATCGTGATGGGATCGCGTTACGTGTGCGCTGGCTCTGGTTACAGCGCACGGATTCGTGAAGGCCCTGGGATCCTCTCCACCTCCCCTCGGATCCTGATGCCAGCAACATGTTCCGTGCTTCCACAACCTAGACGGTCGGTGATGGGCTTAAATGTTGATTCTGGACAGACCACTGGATTAATGGTAGCTCCATGGCCGAGCTCACCCCTCTAGTCTACGACCAGGTCCCCCGCCGTCGTAGGAAAGATCGCACCATGCGGGACGGCCTCCACTAACGTTCCTGGGTTCAGGACATCAAGGGAGTGCTTGGGCCCATGGCTCTATTGCAATACATCGACCTTTGGCGAACATTGCACCAAGTTCACCTCTCCGAAGCCCCGGATCGACTAACTTGGCGCTGGACCTCCTTCGACGTGTACATCGCCAAGTCATGCTACGAACAGCTCTTCGTGACCGCCATCCCGGATCCCAACTGGCGGCTAATCTAGAAAACCTGGGCACCTCTCTGTATCAACTTCTTTATTTGGCTCGCCCTCCTCGACCGATGCTGGAAAGCTACGAGACTAGCGAGACATGGCCTGCCGCCCGAGGATTCCTGCGTACTCTGCAATCAAGCCGAGGAATCCATGCAACATTTCCTCGCAGATTGCCCTTTCTCCAGGCAGGTTTGGTTTGACATCATCTCCTGGTGTAGGTTGCCCATCCAGCCCCCCGAACAGGGCTTGCCTTTCGTGGAATGGTGGGCGCGCTCGAGCGCAGTCGCACCTCACTCTATGCGCAAAGGACTGAACGCCATTATCTCCCTGACGGCCTGGGAGATCTGGAAGCATCGAAACGGCGTCATCTTCGACAATGCTCGCCCCTCTACTCAGCAGCTACTCGACCAAATCCGAGGCGAGGCACGATCGTGGGCCAGGGCTGGAGCAACCGGAGTTGCCAACATCATCGACATCGGTTAATTAGCCTAGCTATGGTTTAAGCAGCACCTTCTTCCTGCTGCTTAGGTGTTCTCTCTCACCGCATCGAAAACATATAATAGAACACCTGCACCCAGGCCCTCCCTATCTGGCCATCCATTCTGTGCATCGTGATTCGTGCAAACACATTTCTCTTTTTTTTTGTTTCTCTCACACAAAACATGTTTTAAAGTTCAAACCTTTACAGCGTGGCAAAGATTTCTCTCTAGAATCTAGGAAAGATCTTTTCAGAATTTTTTGTCAAACATATATATACAAAAAATGATTTTTTTTCAAAAAATTATTTTTTGTATATATATGTTTGACAAAAAATTCTGAAAACATTTATCCTAGATTCTAGATAGAAAGCTTTGCCACGCTGCAAAGATTTGAACTTCAAGACATGTTCTCTGTGAGAGAAGCAAAAAAGAGAAAATTTTATATAGAAAGTTAGTTGTGTTGCACAGATCTTAAAGCAATATTGGACATCCAGGATAGCAGGGCCCGGGTGCAGATATTCTAAAAATCCACGTCCCTCACCGCATAGCGTGTGCGTTCCGAGTGTAACACCATCACCTTGTACTCTTTTTTCTACCTATCAATGAATGATACACAAGCTTTGCGTATTCGTGAAAAAAAATAAAAACAATCACAAACTTTACAAATTGTGCATCAGTGCATGCGAGGCCACTCTATCACATTGGGCATTAACTTGTACCCGTGGGCATCCTTTTCTGTTTTTGCAATATATCCTTTCATCTTTTGTTTCTTATCATTTTTGCAAGTTATGTAAGATGGTTGATAAGACAATAGTATTATAAGCCTGCCAAGTAACCTAGAGATAGCAAGAAAAAATGATATACAATTGATTACCTCTTAGCATTATCTCTAGATACATCCCCTTTTATCCATTTTGATAACAAGTATTTACGGACGGATGGCTTAACTAAGAGATGTCAAGTACCTGATTTATCTTTCTTCATCTCAACATTTATCCTAGATGACACTCCTAACATAGCGTCACTGTACACCATCTAACTCTTTTTGAATTTTTAAGCAGCTGCGTGGTGGACGCAAAGCGAATTATTCTTTGGCCTTTTACACCATCTAACTCTGGCCAAGATTGTTGAAACCGGCGTATACCACGGCAAACCTTTTGGCTGTAAGGAACAAAATGCGTGTCTTTGCATACGTACGCGTCGATCGACTTTCGACTACCAGATTCCAGCACCGTCAGTTTTGAAATTTTCGTTTGCTGAGTAGCTTGATGATTCCACGCAAATAAAAAGAAAAATTCCTGACAATTTTTTTGAGGGAGAACATCCTGCCATTTTTTTTAGAAAAATTTCGAATCTATTCATCTACAATCATGGCAGTACAACGAACACCCGAAATAAAAATTATATTTAGATCCATAGACCACCTAGTGACGATTTGGTGGTGAAGATCAATAAAACTCACTAGTAGAAAACATGACTTTGGTTGGGGCCTGGCCAGCCCATTAGTCCCGGTTCAGTCACGAACCGGGACCCATGGGGGGCATACGTCCTGGTTCGTGCGCCCAGGGGGCCGGCCGGGCTTCGTGGGACATCTGCCCCGGTTCGTCTAGACTCATTTGTCCCGGTTCCAGCCACGAACCGGGACCAATGGATATATACCCCATCGCCGCAGCGGAGCAGTCCACACTGCTCTGTTTTTTCTGGCCGGCGAGGGGAGAGCTTTGTGGTGCTCTAGCTCACCTCCAATGCACATGAGGTGTTCGATGAAATACCCGAGCCACACTAGGTAAGCTTTCTCCTCTCGAAGCTTGACCTCCAAACTCCATTTTCTTCGAGATTTTTTTAGGTTTAGCGGTCCGTCACGTCCCGTTTCCGTCTACACCGCCGTCGATCGCCCGCGCCGATCTCATCGCCGGCACCACCGCGGTGAGCCTCTTGTTCTTATCTTCTTTCTGAAAGAAAAAAAATTGTTACTTTAGATAGATACTTGTCTAATTTTCTTACTTTTATTATTGCTTGTTATTATATAGTGCGATGGTTTTAGTATCCGCCTACGTCGGCCCTCGTCCTATCTATGATTCGGATGTGGTATATTATCTTTAATTTATAACTATTTGTTTTAGTGTTTATGACAATTATGCCGACCAACATGACATAGATGTTTTTATCTAGGAGGTATGCGAACCGGAAATTCCAACCGACCCTCTTGTGGAGAGGTTAAATTTAGTTGAAAAGGAAAACATTTACTTGAAGAAAAAATTGGAAAAAACTAAGGAGGAGAAGATGGAATTGGAGTTGCATGTTGCGGAAGTCATCGATGATCACAAGATCAAAATGGACCCTATTGTCAAGAGGTTAAATTTAGTTGAAGAAGAAAACAATTACTTGAAGGAAAAAATAAAAAAATTGAGGAGGAGAAGATGATATTGGAGTTGCATGTTGCGGATGTCGTTGATGATCACAAGATCAAGATGGATGCAATGCATTTGAAGATTAGAATATATGCCATTCATACCGAGGCTTGGTGTCGTTATGCTGTTGGATCAATTGTTACCTTCGTTGCGATTATGATCGCATTTGTTGTTGCATTGAAATATTTTACCTAGTTTCAATGTATGGTTTAAATAGATGCTCTGGAGAGCTATATGTTGTTCAATGAGAACTATGTATGTACTTTGGTTTTAATGTGATGATGAACTTCTATTAATTTGATCACTTATCTATCCATGATGTTCTGTATTGGTTTTTGACATACTTAATTATATATAATGCATGTAGATGGACTGGCAATGGATGTACGGTGACAGACACACCTCCGAGTACGTCAGTGCCGTGCATAATTTTATCGAAGTGGCTGAGGCAAACAAGCAGAATTGTTTTATGTGCTGTCCATGCCCTAGCTGTGGGAATACGAGGTCTTACTCTGACTCGAAAACCCTTCACACCCACCTTCTTTATAAGGGTTTCATGCCACACTATAATATTTGGACCAAGCATGGAGAAATAGGGGTTATGATGGAAGACAACGAAGCAGAAGAGGACGATGACAACTATGTGCCCCCGGAATACGGTGATGCTGCAACGGGGGAAGCTGCTGAAGATCAAGAGGAACTAGACGATATTGTGCCTGATGATAATCTCCGCCGGGTCATTGTTGATGCAAGGAGACAGTGCGAAATTTCAAAGGAGAAGCTGAAGTTCGATCGCATGTTAAAGGATCACAAAAAAGGGTTGTACCCCAATTGCGAAGATGGCAACACAAAGCTCGGTACCGTACCGGAATTGCTGTAGTGGAAGGTAGAGAATGGTGTGCCTGACAAATGATTTGAGAAGCTACTGAAAATATTGAAGAAGAAGCTTCCAAAGGATAACGAATTGCCCGACAGTACGTACGCAACAAAGAAGGTCGTATGCCCTCTAGGATTGGAGGTGCATAAGATACATGCATGCCCTAATGACTGCATCCTCTACCACGGTGCGTACGAGGATTTGAACACATGCCCGGTATGCGGTGCATTGCGGTATAAGATCAGATGAGATGACCCTAGTGATGTTGACGGTGAGCGCCCCACGAAGAGGGTACCTGCAAGGTGATGTGGTATGCTCCTATAATACTGTGGTTGAAACGTTTGTTCAGAAACAAAGAGCATGCCAAGTTGATGCGATGGCATAGAGAGGAACGTAAGAAAGACGGGAAGTTGAGAGCACCCGCTGACAGGTCACAGTGGAGAAAAATCGAGAGAACATACTGGGAGGAGTTTGCAGGTGATGCAAGTAACGTATGGTTTGGTTTAAGCGCGAATGGCATTAATCCTTTTGGGGATCAGAGCAGCAATCACAACACCTGGCCCGTGACTCTATGTATCTATAACCTTCCTCCTTGGCTGTGCATGAAGCGGAAGTTCATTATGATGCCAGTACTCATCCAAGGCCCTAAGCAACCCGGCGACGACATTGATGTGTACCTAAGGCCATTAGTTGAAGAACTTTTACAGCTGTGGAATGGACAAGGTGTACGTGTGTGGAATGAGGACAACCAGGAGGAATTTGACCTACATGCGTTGCTGTTTGTAACCATCAATGATTGGCCTGCTCTCAGTAACCTTTCAGGACAAACAAACAAGGGATACCACACGTGCACGCACTGTTTAGATGACACCAAAAGTATATACCTGGACAAATGCAGGAAGAATGTTTACCTGGGGCATCATCGATTTCTTCCGACCACCCATCAATGTCGAAAGAAAGGCAAGCATTTCAAAGGCGAGGCAGATCACCGGAAGAAGCCCGCCATGCGTACCGGTGATCACGTAGTTGCTATGGTCAATGATTTACAGGTAATCTTTGGAAAGGGTCCCGGCGGACTATCTGTTCCGAATGACGTTGAGGGACGCGCACCCATGTGGAAGAAGAAATCTATATTTTGGGACCTACCCTACTGGAAAGACCTAGAGATCCGTTATTCAATCGACGTGATGCACTTGACGAAATTTTTTTGAGTTAACCTGCTTGGCTTCTTGGGCGTGTATGGGAAGACGAAAGATACACCGGAGGCACGGTAGGACCTGCAACGTTTGCACGAAAAAGACGGCATGCCTCCAAAGCAGTATGAAGGTCCTGCCAGCTACGCTCTTACCAAAGAAGAGAAGGAAATCTTCTTTGCATGCCTGCTCAGTATGAAGGTCCCGTCTGGATTCTCGTCGAATATAAAGGGAATAATAAATATGCCAGAGAAAAAGTTTCAGAACCTAAAGTCTCATGAGTGCCACGTGATTATGACGCAACTGCTTCCCATTGCATTGAGGGGGCTTCTACCAGAAAACGTCCGATTAGCCATTGTGAAGGTATGTGCATTCCTCAATGCAATCTCTCAGAAGGTGATCGATCCAGAAATCATACCAAGGCTAAGGAGTGATGTGGCGCAATGTCTTGTCAGTTTCGAGCTGGTGTTGCCACCATCCTTCTTCAATATGATGACGCACGTCCTAGTTCATCTAGTCGACGAGATTGTCATTCTGGGCCCCGTATTTCTACACAACATGTTCCCTTTTGAGAGGTTCATGGGAGTCCTAAAGAAATATGTCCGTAACCACGCTAGGCCTGAAGGAAGCATCTCTGTGGGCCATCAAAGAGAGGATGTCATTGGATTTTGTGTTGATTTCATTCCTGGCCTTAAGAAGATTGCTCTCCCTAAATCGCGGTATGAGGGGAGACTGACTGGAAAAGGCGCACATGAAGGGGACTCAATAATATGCAGGGACGGGCATTCTTGGTCTCAAGAACACTACACAGTTCTACATAACTCTACCTTGGTGACTCTGTATTTCGATGAACACAAGAACAGTCTGCGCTCCAAACACCCGGAGCAGTGTGACGACTGGATTACATGTGAACACATCAGGACTTTCGGGAGTTGGTTGGAAACATGTCTCAGAGGTGACAACACTATTTGTCATGAGCTGTACTCGTTGTCCAGGGGACCATCTCCGACTGTATTGACTTACAAAGGATACGAGATAAATGTGAATACATTTTACACGATCGCCCAAGATCAAAAGAGCACCAACCAAAATAGAGGTGCCCGCTTTGATGCAGCTACCAAGAGGGGAAATGACACATATTATGGTTACATGGTGGACATATGGGAGCTTGACTACGGACATGATTTTAAGGTCCCTTTGTTTAAGTGCAAATGAGTCAATCTGTCAGGAGGCGGGGTACAGGTAGACCTAGATTACGGAATGACAACAGTGAATCTGAACAATCTTGGGTACACAGACGAACCGTTCATCCTAGCCAATGATGTGGCACAGGTTTTCTATGTGAAGGACATGTCTACCAAACCGAGAAAAAGAAAAGATAATGAAGCGAACACATCATATGATGAGCCAAAGCGCCACATAGTTCTTTCAGGAAAAAGAGACATTGTGGGAGTGGAGGGCAAGACAGACATGTCCGAAGATTATGAAAAGTTTCATGAAATTACTCCCTTCAAAGTCAAGGCTGACCCAAGCACCCTGATAAACGATGAAGATGGGCGATGATGTAGTGTTTGATATGTTAGAGGTGGACGAACACAAATACCGGTACGGGAAGCCTCTCGTCAAAGATGGAACTACTCTAACAACGATGATGCGAAGATTCCATGATTAGTACATGGAAACCTGCACAGAGTCTGGGAAGGATACTTTGACGCTAGAAGTTAAAGAGGAGCACGACCTCGTTGGAATTGAGCTGTTGTCTGTTCCATTTCAGGAGTTCTTCCAGTTTTTCAATCAAAAGACCCTCGATAAATTAACGGTCACTTGCTACTGTCTGTAAGTACTACTTCTGTCATTAAGTCTCTATATATAGCTCAACTCTTTCATTCCATGTATATATAATTATCCTCACTATATTATGCAGATTGAAGATCGTCGAATGCACAAAAGCCGAAATCTACAATATTGGGTTCATTAACACAAATCTCATAGATGAATATACGGTTACATTTCATGCCAAAGAAACCGAGGCCAACTTGCTACGATTGTTTGTAATAAATAAAAACAAAGATACAATACTCTTTACTTACAACTTCAAGTGAGTGTTACTGTCTTGTGCATATTCAGTTTCCCTTAATTATTACTTGAGGTTATAGTAAATGTAATTGATGAGTTATGCATGCATGCGCATGTTCCACTATATCCTCCTAGAGATTAAGCTTAACCAGGGACTAGTAACCGTCTTAGACTCGAGATGAAAATATCCCGAGGACTATGCGGACATGTCTAAAATGCTTGACAAGTAAGTTCAATCGATCATTATCATACCATATCGGCAACTTTGTTCATTTCCTGATATAAACTAATTGTTTTCTTTGTCTCGCAGGGTTTGGAAAGTATTCACCGCACAAGTTCCAGGACTGCCGCGGGATCTGCGATGGAAATACCCGAAAGTAAGTACTACTAGCCAGCTAGTTCCGCGCATCTCGCGTTGATTCCAGCTACTTTCATCTATGCCATTTGTAATGCTTCATTATCAGTTCGATTGACCTCTATTTCTCGTAAAGTGCTTGTGGCAGGAAGCCGGGAATAATTACTGTGGATACTACGTCTGCGAGTTCATCTACAAGGCGACGGCCAAGAATAGGCAGGGCTACTCTAAAAGACAATATGAAGTGCGTAAGCAAAAATATTCACAATTTTATTTTATTACCATCATTTCTATTAAGTTTCATTCATATATATGTATTGACCCCCTTCTTCAAATTAGATGTGGCAGATGCGGGATGAACTCCTACCACAAGATCGCATGCGAGCAATTCAAGAGGAATTGGCGAGATTCTTTCTTGACCACGTCATCAATAAAGCCGGAGAATACCATGTGGATCTTGAGTTTAGACATTAGGGTATTGTAAGAGATCTTACACATTGTATATATATATTTAGCCAGTAGCGTCGGATAGATATACGAAAACTTGTTGTTCGACCAATCTCTCGGAGAAGTAGAGGTCGATCACTTCTCTCTGTATATGTTCATGACGATCTTCTGTACTTAATGGTTTCCTTCATTTGCTTACTAGCTAACGTGTCGAGTCCTCTCTATACGTATAGTACGTAGCGTCGACCAAGCATGGAGATAAGAGAGGACACTTCTCTCTATTAGCTAGCTAACACAATATATGAAACCCCTAAATTAACCCTACAAAACCCCCCAACACCCCCCCTTCAGAAAAAAATTAAAAACTCTAGCCCCTGAACTGCTGACGCGTGGATGCTTATTGGTCCAGGTTGCTCCTACCAACCGGGACAAAGGGCCCCCCTGCCTGGGCAAGCCGCAGCGGCCACGTGGAGCTCCATCTATCCCGGTTGGTATAAGAACCGAGACTAAAGGTATTGGGCTTTAGTACCGACCCTTTAGTCCCAGTTCCCGAACCGAGACAAATGGGCCTTATAAACCGGGATTAATGGGCCTTTTTCTACTAGTGATAGCAGGGCCCGGGGTTACCCTCCTCTCCCCCTCCTCCCATGTGGTCCCCACGGGCGACCAGGGGGAAACCCTAGGGTGCCGCCGGCTGGGCCCCCTCCCTTCATCTTCCTCCCTCGCTATCGCCCGTTCGCACCGTCGGGTGAAGCCCGTTTGGTGCTGGCGGTGGCGGGGACTCGTCTCTCCATGCTTGGGCACCGACAGCTTGGGGCGCTGTGCTTGGGCGGCGGCGCTGTTCTCTTGGAGGGCGCGCCGGCATGGCTACATGGTCCGGTGGTGGGGTTGCTGGTTCATGGTATTTATGTGGAGGGCCTCGCGGTGGTGGACGCACTCATGGCCGCGGTGGATATGGCGCGGTGGTGGTGTAGGAGGTTGCGGGCGGGCTGGTTTCCGGCCAGATCCGGCGCCGGGGGCCCGGCTATTGGCGCAGGGCGGGGACTGGGGCTCGTCATTGTCGCGGCTTCGGGAGGGGGCGGCGGTGGTCGCCAGGCTGTTCCTCAAGTCTGGCCCATGGCCGTCGGCGGGTTGCTCAAAGCAGTCCCTCGCTGTCCCAGCGTGGATGTATGCTGCCACGGCGTGGTGGTGGCTCATGGCGGTGGTCGGGTCGTTTCACGGTGGCGGCTGGACTTCTTCAGCGTCGGCCAGTCGGTGAACGCCCTTGTCGACCTTCGATTCCTCTCCTCGTCGTTCGGGTGCTACCTTCATCGAAGGGTTGGCCCTCTCCCAGTTACGGTCCATCGCTCGTCTCGCACCCGGCAGCAGGAGCAGACTCGTTTCGCGCTCGACGGCAGGACCGAGCTCGTCTCGCGCCCGTCGGCAGGACGAGCCAATGGAGGCCAATTATGGCAGGCCTAGTGGGTCTCGGCGCTGGGGGCAGGTCGGGAGTGCTAAAGGCGGGGCCTTTCCACTCGTCTCTTTGGTTGGGATAGTGGTGGGTGGCGGGTGAGGTGGCTTCGAGATCTTGGATGCCGGGGCGGCGACCCTGGTGGTGGTGTCGCGGTGCTCAGGGGCAGAGCCCATGATCTGGTGTGGCCCGGTGACCATGATCGTGTGGGCGGCATGGTCGCCGGGGTGTGGCGTTCGATGGCGGTGAGTATTGGCCGGGGTGGAAACATGTTCTATCTTCGGACGGACCGGCGGCGGCGAAGCTCGTTCCCTTCTTGAAGGCGTCGTCGCGACCATCATTTCCCGTCGTGTTGCTCCATGGGAAATTCTGACCCTCGGGTCGGGCGTGGCGGCGCTTCGATGTCATATCCTTTCTGAAGGCGTCGTCTTGGAATCCACGATTCGTCGTATGCAGTTTCATCTCTTAGCGGTAGCGGCGTGTTCACGATCGAGGACCCGGCTACTCTTGTAGTGCTTGGGTAGTGTTGCTGCGCTCATCGTCTATGTATCTTGCATTGGGTGCGTGCGTGTATTGTGATGACGTGCGTTTATACCGGTTTGTTGCTCGGGAAATACTTTTTGGGTAAACTGCAGGGCCCTCGTGATGGAGATTCGAGGGAGACCAGCTGCATTTGTCATTAACACTGTGTCCAAGTCAATCCCATCAAGCGCGCGCGGAGCAGCACGGAAACTTCGCCAAACCAAACGTCGCGCGCACCTGGACGGTCCTCCTAGTAGTACTTGGTCTTTTTTAATTGGAGAAATTACCTGGTCTTCGTCTTCTAGTAGTACAGGTACTGAAAATGATCCATCGCTGCTAATCCCAACACATGCAATACAGATACTGAAAATGATACACGCCGCGTTACTGGCCAGATCATTAACGCGGTTTAGTTTATGATATATACACGTACTGATACACCGAGTCATCGATCCGACTGTTATGCAGTACCTTAAGGAACACATCAGGAAAATTTTGCAAGACGCTTTCGGTAGGGAAGAATTGTTTGACCTTCACATCAGCGTGGGGCCGGGAGGGATGAGGTATTGATGACAATGAAAATATTGTTCCAACAAGGCCTTTCACGAGGGAAGAGGTTGAACTGGCTTCGAAGGAAACAATGCTGCACCCGGCCTGGATGGATTTCCTTTTTTCCTTGTTCTTTTTTGTTTTTGTTTCACGGGACAGCTTTCAGGTGTTAGTTCTACAAAGAATTTGTAGTTCAAAAAAAATATAAAAAGAATTTAAGATGCAGATTAAAGCTTTTATCGCCGCTGCTACGGATCATTCGGGTGATATTTGTAGATTATCATCCGCCTCCTGGGCCGTCCAATTAGGCATAAGTGGCCGTTCGATCGTAGACTCGCAGCCCGTCTTCCTCCTCTGGCCAGACATCCTCGACGACGCTCTCGACCTTGTCTCTCCTTCTGCTGGCAATAGTCCTCCCCGGTCGCTCGGTCCTATTCTCGACTGCAGCAACCCCGACGTCGAGGACGATGCTCCATTGCAACACCTCCATGGTCACGGGCCCCGGCGATGCTGTGTCACAACACAGATGACCATACCGGCGGCGCTGACAATGCTCCATTGCAGCGTAGCCACATGCCACCCCCGTGATACTCCATCGCAGCACCGTCTCTGCTCCATGCTAGCCATGGTATGCAGCAGTCGTCGACGTTGCCGCCACCGTATGCAGGTTTAGGGTTTAGGGTTTAGGGTTGTCGGCGCACCAGTGCTGCATACGGTGGCGGCAACGTCGACGACTACCAGCACTGAAGTCCAACTTTTCCCATTTGTTACTCCCTCCGTTCCAAAACGTAAGGTGTTTTATTTTTTCATAAAGACAAACTTCTTTAACTTTGACCAATTTTATGGAGTAAAATAGCTATGTTTAGAATACCAAGTCATTACCGACCGACGAATCATTGGCGCGAGACTATAGTGGCTCGGGAACTGCACTAGCTCGGGTCGTGTATGACCTGGGGGGTACAATAGCAGCTCTGGTGTAGTAGTGAGTCGGGTGACTGTAATGGCCGATTTGTTTCCTAGATATTCCCTCCGTTCCATAATATAAGAGCGTTTTTGACAATACACTAGTGTCAAAAACGCTCTTATATTATGGGACGGAGGGAGCATTTTTTTCTCAAGAAAATAAGAAAAACAATATATTTTAAAAAGTGAATATTTTTTCAAAAGTGTGGACTTTTTTGGAAATGACAACATATATTTTACTAAAGCAAGAGGATGAACAATTTCGAAAGTGTTGGAAATTTTGTAAAACAAAAGTTTTTTTAAAATGCGAACACTTTTTAAATTGTGATCGTTTTTTAATTTTTTGTAAGAGTTTTTATATTTATTTCAGTGTAAAAAATTGTGATTAGTTCTGAAATATCTGAGTATTGAAAATAATAAAATTCTAAAAAAAGTCAATAAAAGCCGTTTAACAAAAATGACAGAAAAATAACACCGGGCCTGAACCTTCTTCCCAAAACTGAATTTCTATGGACTAAGTACACCTAATTGGTCCCGTCCTTTTACCTCATTCGATCCCCTGTGCGTTTTGCCGACACTTTGAGGCAACGAGCATTTAATATGGCTCTTCTCTTTCTTTAGAACAACTAGTAGAACGCCCGTACGTTGCTACGGGCTATAATGCATATATAAATGAATCAAATAAATGATTAAGGTCGCCTCTCACTAGTAGATAAAGGGGGATCAGACCCGGTTCATTTGGGCCTTTAGCCCCGGTTCTGGAACCGGTGCAACAGGGTCGGTACTAATGCTCTGACCCTTTAGTCCCGGTTCAATCCAGAACCGGGGCAAAAGGGTGTCCACGTGGCCTGTGCACGGAGTCCAGGCAGGAGGGGCTTTAGTCCCGGTTGGTGGTACCAACCGGGACCAAAAGGCTCCCACGCGTCAGCATTTCTGTGGCTGTGGTTTTTGTTTTTTTTTTTGAAAGGGGGGGGGGGGTTTAGGTTTTGGGGGTTAATTTAGGTGCTTGATATATTGTGTTAGCTAGCTAATTAATAGAGAGAAGTGTTCTCTCTTATGTCCGTGCTTTTGGTCGACGCTACATACTACACATACGTATATATATGAACTAGAGTAGTCACGCTAGCTAGCTAGCTAGCTGCTAGCTACTAAGCAAACGAAGGAACAGAAGATCTCGTATATATAATCAACATATATATATATGCATACAGAGAGAAGTAATAATATCGACCACCTCTCTTTCTCCGAGAGATTGGTCGAACAACAAGTTCTCGTATATCTATCCGACACTACCGGGCACATATATACAATAATTATCTCTTACAAAAATAATCTCCTAACACATGGATGCAGGGTCCACATAGTATTCTCCGTCTTCAGCGATCACGTGTTCAAGGAAGAATGCCGCCAATTCCTCTTGAATTGCTCGCAGACGATCTGGTGTTAGGAGTTCATCCCGCATCTGAAACATCTAATTTGAAGTAGGGGGTCAATACATGAAATGATGCTATAAATTTGTGAATATTATTGATTGCTTACGCACTTCAAATTGTTCATCAGTGTAGCCCCGCTCACAGGTCGTGTGGCGGATGGACTCGCAAATGTAGTATCCACAATAATCATTCCCGGGTTCCTGCCACAACCACTTTACAAGAAATAGAGCTCAATCAAACTGATCATAAGCAAGAATGCCAAATTGGTATTGATGAAACTAGCGCTTGAATCAAGATATAGGAGATGCGCGCGCGGAACATGCTACTATATAGTACTTACTTTCGGGTATCTAAATTGTAGCTTCTTCGGCAGTCCCGGAGCTTTTTTGGTGAATTTTTTCCAAGCCCTGCCAGACAAAGAAAACAATTAGTTGATATCAGAAATGAAGTTGCTGATATATATATATATATGCATGGTGGATAATATTGGTCGATTTAACTTACCTGGCTAGCATTTGAGTCATGTCTGCATACTCCTCGGGATCTTTACGTTAAGAGTCGAAGACAGTTACTACTCCCTTCTCAAGCTTAATCTCTAAGAGAATATAGTGGAAGCTGCGCACGAAATGCATGAGATCATCAATTACATCACTATAACCTTGACTGATATATAAGGGAAACAAAATATGCACAAGACATTAACACTCACTTGAAGTTGTAAGGAAAGAGTATTATATCTTTGTTTTCATTTACCACCAACGATCGTAGCAAGTTGGTCTCGGTATCGTCGGGACGCAATTTAACCTCGGTTGCATCTATGAGGTATGTGTTAATAAACCCAATATCACCTACTTGTCTTTTCTTCAATTCGACGATCTTCAATCTGCATAATATAGTGAGGATAATTATAAATACATGCAATGAAGATCAGCTATATAGAGAGACTTAATGACAGAAGTAGTACTACTTACAGACAGTAGCAGGTGACCGTTGCTTTATCGAGGGCCAATTGATTGAAAAACTGATAGAACTCCTCAAATGGAACAGGCAACAGGTCAATTCCAACGAGGTCATGCTCCGGTTTAACTGTCAAATACAAGTTATTCCTCCCCCCAGACTCTCTGCAGATTTTCAAGTACCAATCATGCAATCTTCGCATATTCGTTGATAGAGATCTTTCATTTTTGACGAGAGGCTTCCCGTACTCGTATCTTTGCATCTGCACTTCCATGAAATCATAGTGGACATCGTCGGACGTGTAATCTGCAAGATTGGTATAACCGGGCACCATCCTCGGATCATTAGCGACCATGTCGCTAGACACCTTGAGCGGGGGGCACGATTGGTTCGCTTGTTCGCCGAGCTGGGCAATTTGTTTCCCAGCTCGCCCTTCTGCTAACCTCTGATCACTTTTTGTACTTCCGGACCGCTTGGCATCTTGAAATGTCTTTTGAATAATGCGGTCATAGTTTCCCTTCGGCTTACTTTTCGCTGGTTGCTTCAGGGCAGCAAGAGTGCGCTTTGCTTTCACCGCATCTATCTTCTCCTCCGGAGGTGGATGTCTCTGTGCTTTCAACCCTTCAAAAAAGTCCTTCACTTCGCCTTCAGCGATCTTCGTGTTTTCCTCGTCGGACCTCTCGTACGGTAACTTCTCTAGAGGCGTGAGAGAAGGACCGAATCTGCATCGCCTCCCGCCTCTGGCTGTACTGGTAGACGTCGCCGGACCAGACGAAGCGGCTGTCTTTTTTACTTGCTTAGGCGCCGGAGCAGGAGCAGCCGGAGCGGCGGCAGGTCTCTTCCGCCCTTGCTGATTAGGCGAAGGAGGAGCTGGCTGTCTGCTCGGGCGCGCCGGCGGCGAAGGAGGCGGAGTGCCGCCACGCGCCGGTGGCGAAGGAGGCGGTGTGCCGCCACGCGCCGGAGAAGGAGCCGGAGTGCCCTGATGGTCACTCGCCAGAGAAGGAGCCGGAGTGCCCTGATGGTCACTCGACGGAGGAGGAGGCGGTGGAGGAGGCGGAGTGCCCTGACTCGTCGGAGGAGGAGGAGGAGGCGGAGGCGTCCAGTTCAGAATGTTGATTAGGTCCTTCCGCCATAGGCATGGAGTCTTCAGTGAAGAACCCAGCCGAGTCTCCCCTTCACCGGTAGGGTGGTCAAGCTGGAGCTCCTCAAATCCCTCCGTTATTTCGTCGACCATCACCCTAGCATATCCTTCTGGAATCGGCCGGCAGTGAAAAGTGTCGTCTGGTCCAGAAGGATAAACAGAGCCAGCAGCCGCCTTGACCTTCAGATTCATCCACTGTGCCATAAGGTGGCAATTTTGTGCCTGCGTGATAGCATCCACAGGATTCCTGGCAGTAGCCGTCAATGCAAGCTCTGGCTGAAGCAGCTCGGTGGAAGCCACGCTGCTTCTCCGCTGAGATGGCGGGGTAGCTTCGGGGGAAGCTTCGGCAATTCTTTCCCGATCTGCTTCCCGTTCCTCTATCGCTTGTATTCTGGCCCGCAGCGCCTGGATTTCGGTCATCTCCATTTTCTTCCTCCTGTCGTGGCATTTGTAGCCTCCTGCGTCCGGAAACCCAGCACGCCACGGAAGGGAGCCTGGCGTGCCTCGTGTCCGTCCAGGGTGCTCAGGATTCCCGAGGGCCATTGTCAGCTCGTCGTTCTCTCTGTCGGGGATGAACGTCCCTGCATGCGCTGCTTTGATATACTGCCGCATCTTCCTGAGTGGTGTTTCCAATTGCTTGTCCGTCCAAATGCACCACCCTGTTACAGGGTCCAAGGTTCCGCCAGCCCCGAAGAACCAAGTCCGGCAACGTTCTGGCTAGTGCATTGTCTCTGGTTCGATCCCTTTCTGAAGCAGATCATTCTCAGCCTTGGCCCACTTAGGCCGGGCTACGAGGTAGCCGCCCGACCCCGTGCGATGGTGATGCATCTTCTTTGCAGCATTTATCCGGTTTGTCTCCGACATCTTCTGACTCTTTTCCGACTTCTTATGGGCCACAAATGCGGGCCAGTCATCTTTGATCTTCTCATATATGCCCACGAATTCTGGAGTCGTTTTCTCTCTGACAAACGTATTCAGTTTTTTCTTCCATGCCCTGAATTGGTCTGCCATCTTCGAAAGTGCATAAGACTTGATTAAGTCCTCTTTAACTGGCTTCGCCGGATCAACCTCTCGCGGTAGGACGAAGTTTGACTTCAGCTCAGTCCAAAGATCTTCTTTCTGCATATCAGTGACATAAGTCACCTGAGCGTCGTTTGCAGCCGGCTTTAACCATTGATGGATGCTGATCGGGATCTTGTCCCTAACCAGAACCCTGCACTGATTAACAAATGCGTTCTTTGTGCGGATGGGTGCAATCGGCTCGCCGGAGCGCGAGATTTCTGAGATCTCAAACTTTTCATCCGGCCTCAACTTTTTCTTCGCTCCTCGTCTCTTTACCGAAGATTTGCTCGATCCGGAGGGCTAGAAAAGGAACAAAGACGAGAGTTAATGAATGAATCAATTAACTAGTCAGCACATGCTTAACTAACATATATACCTCCTGGCCGGACTCGGTTCGGTCACCGGAGCCAGCATCACGGTCTCCTTCTTGCACCGGCATTGGGTCACCGGAGCCGTCCTCACGGTCTACTTCTTCCATGTGCATTGGGTCACCGAATTCATCAATATCATAGCCTAGATCTTCCAGCCACAGCTCTTGTTCGACCTGCTCATCGGTGTCGTTGAGATACGACCTGACGGCATTTTGTCCGTGTGCGATTATGTCCATCAACATCGCTTCTTGTGCTAGGTCTCGGGTGTTGTCGTCCATTGTTTCTACAAATATTTACAACATGCCAATTATTATTCAAACATGACAGATGGATATATTAATGGCAAACGTAGAACTAGCTTCAACCCTCGACTGCTCGACGATCCACAAACCCTAGACCCCCTCATGTCACATTTTGTCTAGCTAGTGTCAAAGAATTCAACAAAACCAATACTTCATCATTAGGCAAAAGTAACAGTAGAATGATGGTACGAAGCTCTCCAAAGTTGTTTTGGAACGGAGTCCCAGATAAGATAATCCGTAACAAAAGACGGATTAACCTATCAGGAACTCCGTTCCAAAACATCTTTGCATAACTTCGTACCAACATGCCCCGGTTACTTCTGGCAAATGATGAAGTCATGGAATTATAGGAGCATACCACATCACCTTCGCAGGAACCCTCTTCCTGGCGGGCTCGCCATCAACATCACCAGGGTCATCTCGTCTGATCTTATACCGCAACGCACCGCATACCGGACATGCGTTCAGATCGTTGTATGCACCGCGGTAGAGGATGCAGTCATTAGGGCATGCATGTATCTTCTGCACCTCCAATCCTAGAGGGCATACGACCTTCTTTGCTGCGTATGTACTGTCGGGCAATTCGTTATCCTTCGGAAGCTTCTTCTTCAATATTTTCAGTAGCTTCTCAAATCCTTTGTCAGCCACAGCATTCTCTGCCTTCCACTGCAGCAATTCCAGTACGGTACCGAGCTTTGTGTTGACATCTTCGCAATTGGGGTACAACCCTTTTTTGTGATCCTCTAACATGCGATCGAACTTCAGCTTCTCCTTTTGACTTTCGCATTGTGTCCTTGCATCGACAATGACCCGGCGAAGATCATCATTTGGTTCCTCTTGATCTTCAGCAGCTTCACCCGTTGCAGCATCATTGGGCACATCGTCTGGTTCCTCTTGATCTTCATCAGCTCCCCCCATTGTAGCATCACCGTATTCAGGGGGCACATAGTTGTCATCGTACTCTTCTTCTTCGCCGTCTTCCATCATAACCCCTATTTCTCCGTGCCTCGTCCAAACATTATAGTGTGGCATGAAACCCTTGTAAAGCAGGTGGGAGTGAAGGATTTTTCGGTTAGAGTAAGACATCGTATTCACACATTGAGTGCATGGACAACACATAAAACCATTCTGCTTGTTTGCCTCTGCCACATTTAGAAACTCACGCACGCCTTTAATGTACTCGGAGGTGTGTCTGTCACCGTACATCCATTGGCGGTTCATCTGCGTGCATTTATATATAATTAAGTGTGTCAAAAACCATTACAGAACATCATAAATAGATAATTAAGTGACCAAATGGATAAAAGTTCATCATCACATTAAAACCAAAGTACATACATATATAGTTCTCATCTAACAACATATATAGCTCTCCATACACATCGAAACTATGTAAAACATTTCAACGCGAAAACAAATGCTATCATAATCGCAACCAAGGTAACAATTGATCCAACGGCATAATGATGCCAAGCCTCGGTATTAATGGCATATTTTCTAATCTTTTTAATCTTCAACCGCATTGCATCCATCTTGATCTTGTGATCATCGACGACATCCGCAACATGCAACTCCAATATCATCTTCTCGTCCACAATTTTTTTTATTTTTTCCTTCAAGAATTTGTTTTCTTCTTCAACTAAATTTAACCTCTCGACAATAGGTTCCATCTTGATCTTGTGATCATCGATAACTTCCGCAACATGCAACTCCAATTCCATCTTCTCCTCCTCCATTTTTTCCAATTTTTTCTTTAACGAAATGTTTTCCTCTTCAACTAAATTTAACCTCTCCACAAGAGGGTCGGTTGGAATTTCCGGTTCAACTACCTCCTAGACATAAAAAAACATCTATGCATGTCAGGTTGGTCGGCATAACTATCATAAGCACTAAAACAAATAGTTATAAATTAAAGATAATATACCACATCCGAATCGTAGACCGGACGAGGGCCAACGTGGGCGGATATCAAAACCATCGCACTATATAATAACAAGCAATAATAAACGTAAGAAAATTAGACAAATATCTATCTAAAGCAATAATAAAAGTAAGAAAAGCATGGACATAACAAGAGGCTCACCACGGTGGTGCCGGTGACGAGATCGGCGGGGGCGAGCGACGGCGGCGAAGACGGGGACGGGACGTGACGGACCGCTAAACCTAGACAAATCTCGGAGAAAATAGAGCTTCGAGAGGAGAAAAGCTTAACTAGTGTGGCTCGGGCATTCCACCGAACATGTTGTGTGCATAGGAGGTGAGCTAGAGCACCACTAACCCCTCTCCCCCTCGGCCAGAAAAAAAACAGAGCAGTGAGCTCTGCTCTTGAGTGAGGGGGTTTATATAGGCAACTCACTGGTCCCGGTTAGTGCTACAAACCGGGGCTAAAGGTGTGCCTTTGGTCCCGGTTCATAAAACAAACCGGGACTAATAGTGGTGGGCCAGGAGCAAGAGCCATTGGTCCCGGTTTTTAGAGCCAACCGGGACCAATAGGTCCAGACGAACCGGGACCAATGGCCCACGTGGCCCGGCCGGCCCCCTGGGCTAACGAACCGGGTCCAGTACCCCCATTGGTCCCGGTTCTAGATTGAACCGGGGCTAATGGGCTGGACCAATGCCCTGTTTTCTACTAGTGTAAAGATGTTATTTGTATTTCCTTATATCATGATAAATGTCTTTTATTCATGCTAGAATTGTATTAACCGGAAACTTAATACATGTGTGAATACATAGACAAAACAGTATGTCCCTAGTATGCCTCTACTAGACTAGCTCATTGATCAAAGATGGTTATGTTTCCTAGCCATAGACATGAGTTGTCATTTGATCAACGGGATCACATTATTAGGAGAATGATGTGATGGACTAGACCCATCCGTTAGCATAGCACTATGATCGTTTAGTTTTACTGCTATTGCTTTCTTCATGACTTATACATGTTCCTATGACTATGAGATTATGCAACTCCCGAATACCGTAGGAACACCTTGTGTGCTATCAAACGTCACAACGTAACTGGGTGATCATAAAGATGCTCTACAGGTGTCTCCGAAAGTATTCGTGGTGTTGGCATAGATCAAGATTAGGATTTGTCACTCCGAGTGTCGGGGAGGTATCTCTGGGCCCTCTCGGTAACACACATCATAATAAGCCTTGCAAGCAAAAGACTAATGAGTTAGTCACGAGATGATGTGTTACGAAACGAGTAAAGAGACTTGCCGGTAACGAGATTGAACTAGGTATAGTGATACCGACGATCGAATCTCGGGCAAGTAACATACCGATGACAAAAGGAACAACGTATGTTGTTATGCGGTTCGACCGATAAAGATCTTCGTAGAATATGTAGGATCCAATATGGGCATCCAGGTTCCGCTATTGGTTATTGACCAGAGAGATGTCTCGGTCATGTCTACATAGTTCTCGAACCCGTAGGGTCCGCACGCTTAAACGTTCGTTGACGATATAGTATTTAATGAGTTATGTATGTTGGTGACCGAATGTTATTCGGAGTCCAGGATGTGATCACGGACATGACGAGGAACTCCGGAATGGTCCGGAGATAAAGATTAATATATGAGATAATAGTGTTTGACCTCCGGAAGGGTTCCGGAATTCACCGGAAGAGGTTCCGGATGTTTCCCGAAGTGTTTGGGTACAAGAACACGTTATTTGGGCCAAAAGGGAAAGCACACAAGGTTTTTGGAAAGCGCAAAAGGAAGTTTTGCGGAGTCCAGGGGCCAGACGCCAGGGTCCCTGGCGTCTCGGTCCAGACGCCGGGAACCCTGGCGTCTGGCCCTGGAGTCCGAGAAGGACTCTTGCCTTACGGGTGAAACCGACTTTGTGAAGGCTTTTACTCCAAGTTTCGACCCCAAGGCTCAACATATAAATAGAGGGGTAGGGCTAGCACCCAAGACACATCAAGATACACCAAGCCGTGTGCCGGCTACCCCGACCCTCTAGTTTATCCTCCGTCTAGTTTCTGTAGTGCTTGGCGAAGCCCTGCAGAGATTGTTCTTCATCAACAACCGTCACCACGCCGTCGTGCTGCCGGAACTCATCTGCTACTTCGCCCGTCTTGCTGGATCAAGAAGGCGAGGACGTCATCGAGCTGAACGTGTGCTGAACGCGGAGGTGCCGTACGTTCGGTACTAGATCGGGACGGATCGTGAAGGTGCACGACTACATCAACCGCGTTGATAAACGCTTCCGCTTTCGGTCTACGAGGGTACGTAGACACACTCTCCCCTCTCGTTGCTATGCATCTAGTAGATAGATCTTGCGTGATCGTAGGAAAATTTTGAAAATACTACGTTCCCCAACAGTGGCATCATGAGCCAGGTCTATGCGTAGATGATATGCACGAGTAGAACACAATAAGATTATGGACGATACTAGTCATACTGCTTACCAGCATGTCATACTTTGCTTCGGCGGTATTGTGAGATGAAGCGGCCCGGACCGACATTACGCGTACGCTTACGCGAGACTGGTTTCACCGTTACGAGCACTCGTTGCTTAAAGGTGACTGGCGGGTGTCTGTCTCTCTCACTTTAGCTGAATCAAGTGTGGCTACGCCCGGTCCTTGTGAAGGTTAAAACAGCACATACTTGACGAAACATCGTTGTGGTTTTGTATGCGTAGGTAAGAACGGTTCTTGCTAAGCCCATAGCAGCCACGTAAAACTTGCAACAAACAAAGTAGAGAACGTCTAACTTGTTTTTGCAGGGCATGTTGTGATGTGATATGGTCAAGACATGATGAGTTATACGGTTTTGTATGAGATGATCATGTTTTGTAAAGTTATCGGCAACTGGCAGGAGCCATATGGTTGTCGCTTTATTGTATGAAATGCAATCGCCATGTAATTGCTTTAGTTTATCACTAAGCAGTAGCGATAGTCGTAGAAGCAATAGTTGGCGAGACGACAACGATGCTACGATGGAGATCAAGGTGTCAAGCCGGTGACGAAGGTGATCATGACGGTGCTTTAGAGATGGAGATCAAAAGCACAAGATGATGATGGCCATATCATGTCACATATTTTGATTGCATGTGATGTTTATCTTATTATGCTTCTTATTTTGCTTAGAACGACGGTAGCATTATAAGATGATCCCTTACTAAATTTCAAGGTATAAGTGTTCTCCCTGAGTATGCACCGTTGCGAAAGTTCGTCGTGCCGAGACACCACGTGATGATCGGGTGTGATAAGCTCTACGTTCAAATACAACGGGTGTAAGCCAGTTTTGCACACGCAGAATACTCGGGTTAAACTTGACGAGCCTAGCATATGCAGATATGGTCTCGGAACATTGGAGACCGAAAGGTCGAGCGTGAATCATATAGTAGATATGATCAACATAGGATGTTCACCATTGAAACTACTCCATCTCACGTGATGATCGGACATGGTTTAGTTGATTTGGATCACGTGATCATTTAGATGACCGGAGGGATGTCTATCTAAGTGGGAGTTCTTAAGTAATATGATTAATTGAACTTTAATTTATCATGAACTTAGTCCTGGTGGTATTAGCATATCTATGTTGTAGATCAATAGCTCGCGATGTTGCTCCACGTTTATTTTTTATATGTTCCTAGAGAAAACCAAGTTGAAAGATGTTAGTAGCAATGATGCGGAATTGTTCCGGGATCTGAGGATTATCCTCATTGCTGCACAGAAGAATTATGTCCTTGATGCACCGCTAGGTGACAGACCTATTGCAGGAGCAGATGTAGACGTTATGAACGTTTTGACAAAACCTCGATATGATGACTACTTGATAGTTTAGTGCACCATGCTTTACGGCTTATAACCGGGACTTCAAAAACGTTTTGAAACGCCACGGAGCATATGAGATGTTCCAAGAGTTGAAATTAGTATTTCATACTCATGCCCGTGTCGAGAGGTATAAGACCTCTGACAGTACTTTGCCTACAAGATGGAGGAGAATAGCTCAACCAGTGAGCATGTGCTCAGATTGTCTGGGTAGTACAATTGCTTGAATCAAGTGGGAGTTAATCTTCCAGATAAGATAGTAATTGACAAAGTTCTCTAGACACTATCACCAAGTTAGTAGAACTTCGTGATGAACTATAATATGCAAGGAATGATGAAAGTAATTCCCGAACTCTTCACGATGCTGAAATCGGCGAAGGTAGAAATCAAGAAAGAGCATCAAGTGTTGATGGTTAACCAGACCACTTGTTTAAAGTAAAGGGCAAAGGGATAGAAGGGGAACTTCAAGAAGAATGACAAGCAAGTTGTCACTCCCGTGAAGAAACCCAAAGCTAAACTCAAGCCTGAAACAAGTGCTTCTACTGCAAAGGAAATGGTTACTAGAAGTGGAACTGCCCTAGATATTTGGCGGATAAGAAGGATGGCAAAGTGAACAAAGGTATATTTGATATACAGATTATTGATGTGTATTTTACTAATGTTCATAGCAACCCCTCGGTATTTGATATTGGTTCAGTTGCTAAAGAGTAGTAACTCGAAATAGGAGTTGCATAATGAACAGAAACTAGTTAAAGGATGAAGTGACGATGTGTATTGGAAGTAGTTCCAAGATTGATATGATCATCATCGTACACTCCCTATACTTTCGGGATTAGTGTTGAACCTAAATAAGTGTTATTTGGTGTTTGTGTTGAACATGAATATGATTTGATCATGTTTATTGCAATACGGTTATTCATGTAAGTTAGATAATAATTGTTGTTCTGTTTACATGAATAAAACCTTCTATGGTCATACACCCAATGAAAATGGTTTGTTGGATCTCGATCGTGTGATACACATATTTATAATATTGAAGCCAAAAGATGCAAGGTTAATAATGATAGTGCAACTTATTTGTGGCACTGCCGTTTAAGTCATATTGGTGTAAAGCGCATGAAGAAACTCCATAGTGATGGACTTTTGGAATCACTTGATTATGAATCACTTGGTGCTTGCGAACCATGCCTCATGGGCAAGATGACTAAAACTCCGTTCTCCGGAACTGTGGAGCGAGCAACAGATTTGTTGGAGATCATACATACAGATGTATGTGGACCAATAAGTGTTGAAGCTCGCGGCGGGTATCGTTATTTTCTGACCTTCACTGATGATTTGAGCAGATATGGGTATATCTACTTAATGAAGCACAAGTCTGAAACATTTGAAAAGTTCAAAGAATTTCAGAGTGAAGTGGAGAATCATCGTAACAAGAAAATAAGAGTTTCTACGATATGATCGTAGAGGTAAAATATTTGAGTTAGCGAGTTTGGCCTTCAGTAAAAACAATGTGAAATAGTTTCACTACTCACGCCACCCGGAACACCACAGCGTAATGGTGTGTCCGAACGTCGTAACCATACTTTATTGGATATGGTACGATCTATGATGTCTCTTACCGATTTACCACTATCGTTTTGGGGTTATGCTTTAGAGACAGCTGCATTCACGTTAAATAGGGCACCATCTAAATCCGTTGATACGACACCATATGAACTATGGTTTGGCAAGAAACCAAAGTTGTCGTTTCTTAAAGTTTGGGGCTGCGATGCTTATGTGAAAAAGCTTCAACCTGATAAGCTCGAACCCAAGTCGGAGAAATGTGTCTTCATAGGATACCCAAAAGAGACTGTTGGGTACACCTTCTATCACAGATCCAAAGGCAAGATATTCGTTGCTAAGAATGGATCCTTTCTAGAGAAAGAGTTTCTCTCGAAAGAAGTGAGTGGGAGGAAAGTAGAACTTGATGAGGTAATTGTACCTTCTCCCGGATTGGAAAGTAGTACATCACAGAAAATTGTTCCAGTGATTCCTACACCAATCAGTGAGGAAGTTAATGATAGTGATCATGAAACTTCGGATCAAGTTTCTGATGAACGTCGTAGATCAACCAGAGTACATTCCGCACCAGAGTGGTACGGCAACCCAGTTCTGGAAATCATGTTACTAGACCATGATGAACCTACGAACTATGAGGAAGCGATGATGAGCCCAGATTCCGCAAAATGGCTTGAAGCCATGAAATCTGAGATGGGATCCATGTATGAGAACAAAGTGTGGACTTTGGTTGACTTGCCCGATGATCGGCAGGCCATCGAAAATAAATGGATCTTCAAGAGGAAGACCGACGCAGACGGTAATGTTACTGTTTACAAAGCTCGACTTGTTGCGAAAGGTTTTCGACAAGTTCAAGGAGTTGACTACGATGAGACTTTCTCACCTGTAGCGATGCTTAAGTCTGTCCGAATCATGTTAGCAATTGCCGCATTTTATGATTATGAAATCTGGCAAATGGATGTCAAAACTGCATTCCTGAATGGATATCTCAAAGAAGAGTTGTATATGATGCAACCAGAAGGTTTTATCGATCCAAAAGGTGCTAACAAAGTATGCAAGCTCCAGCGATCCATCTATGGACTGGTGCAAGCATCTCGGAGTTGGAATATACGCTTTGATGAGGTGATCAAAGCATATGGTTTTATGCAGACTTTTGGAGAAGCCTGTATTTACAAGAAAGTGAGTGGGAGCTCTGTAGCATTTCTAATATTATATGTGGATGACATATTGTTGATTGGAAATGATATAGAATTTCTGGATAGCATAAAAGGATACTTGAATAAGAGTTTTTCAATGAAAGAACTCGGTGAAGCTGCTTATATATTAGGCATCAAGATCTATAGAGATAGATCAAGACGCTTAATTGGACTTTCACAAAGCACATACCTTGATAAGATTTTGAAGAAGTTCAAAATGGATCAGTCAAAGAAAGGGTTCTTGCCTGTATTACAAGGTGTGAAGTTGAGTAAGACTCAATGCCCGACCACTGCAGAAGATAGAGAGAAAATGAAAGTCATTCCCTATGCCTCAGCCATAGGATCTATCATGTATGCAATGTTGTGTACCAGACCTGATGTGTGCCTTGCTATAAGTCTAGCAGGGAGGTACCAAAGTAATCCAGGAGTGGATCACTGGACAGCGGTCAAAAACATCCTAAAGTATCTGAAAAGAACAAAGGATATGTTTCTCGTGTATGGAGGTGACAAAGAGCTCGTCGTAAACGGTTACGTCGATTCTAGCTTTGACACTGATCCGGATGACTCAAAGTCACAAACCGGATATGTATTTTTATTGAACGGTGGAGCTGTCAGTTGGTGCAGTTCCAAGCAGAGCGTCGTGGCGGGATCTACGTGTGAAGCGGAATACATAGCTGCTTCGGAAGCAGCAAATGAAGGAGTCTGGATGAAGGAGTTCATATCCGATCTAGGTGTAGTACCTAGTGCATCGGGTCCAATGAAAATCTTTTGTGACAACACTGGAGCCATAGCCTTGGCGAAGGAATCCAGGTTTCACAAGAGAACAAAGCACATCAAAAGACGCTTCAATTCCATCCGCGATCTAGTCAAGGAAGGAGACATAGAGATTTGCAAAATACATACGGATCTGAATATTGCAGACCCGTTGACTAAGCCTCTTCCACGGGCAAAACATGATCAGCACCAAGACTCCATGGGTGTGAGGATCATCACTTTGTAATCTAGATTATTGACTCTAGTTCAAGTGGGAGACTGAAGGAAATATGCCCTAGAGGCAATAATAAAGATGTTATTTGTATTTCCTTATATCGTGATAAATGTCTTTTATTCATGCTAGAATTGTATTAACCGGAAACTTAGTACATGTGTGGATACATAGACAAAACAGTATGTCCCTAGTATGCCTCTACTAGACTAGCTCATTGATCAAAGATGGTTATGTTTCCTAGCCATAGACATGAGTTGTCATTTGATCAACGGGATCACATCATTAGGAGAATGATGTGATGGACAAGACCCATCCGTTAGCATAGCACTATGATCGTTTAGTTTAACTGCAATTGCTTTCTTCATGACTTATACATGTTCCTATGACTATGAGATTATGCAACTCCCGAATACCGTAGGAACACCTTGTGTGCTATCAAATGTCACAACGTAACTGGGTGATCATAAAGATGCTCTATAGGTGTCTCCGAAAGTATTCGTGGTGTTGGCATAGATCAAGATTAGGATTTGTCACTCCGAGTGTCGGAGAGGTATCTCTGGGCCCTCTCGGTAACACACATCACAATAAGCCTTGCAAGCAAAAGACTAATGAGTTAGTCACGAGATGATGTGTTACGGAACGAGTAAAGAGACTTGCCGGTAACGAGATTGAACTAGGTATAGAGATACCGACGATCGAATCTCGGGCAAGTAACATACCGTTTGACAAAAGGAACAACGTATGTTGTTATGCGGTTCTGACCGATAAAAGATCTTCGTAGAATATGTAGGAGCCAATATGAACATCCAGGTTCCGCAATTGGTTATTGACCGGAGATGAGTCTCGGTCATGTCTACATAGTTCTCGAACCCGTAGGGTCCGCACGCTTAACGTTTGATGACGATCGGTATTATGAGTTTATGAGTATTGATGTACCGAAGGTAGTTCGGAGTCCCGGATGAGATCACGGACATGACGAGGAGTCTCGGAATGTCCGAGACATAAAGATTGATATATTGGACGGCTATATTCGGACACCGGAAGTATACCGGAAAAGTTTCGGATTTATCGGGAATGCCGGAGGGGGTTACCGGAACCCCCTACGAGAGGGGATGGTCCATAGTGGGCCAAAAGGGAAAGAGAGAGGCAGCCCATAGGGCTGGCCGGCGCCCCCACCTAGGGTTCCTAGTTGGACTAGGATTGGGGGGGGGCGCCACCTCTCCTATTCCTTTCCCCCTTCTTCCTTCTTTTGGTGAATCCTACTAGGAATAGGATTGCAATCCTATTCCTAGTAGGAGTCCACTCCTAGCCGCACCAGGAAGGGCCGGCCGGCCTCCCTCCCTTGCTCCTTTATATACGGGGGCAGGGGGGCACCCAAATACACACAAGTTGAATTGTTTTAGCCGTGTGCGGTGCCCCCCTCCACAGAATCACACCTCGGTCATACCGTCGCGGAGCTTAGGCGAAGCCCTGCGCCGGTGAACACATCATATCCGTCACCACGCCGTCGTGTTGACGAAACTCTCCCGTGAAGCTAAACTGGATCAAGAGCTTGTGGGACGTCATCAAGCTGAACGTGTGCTGAACGCGGAGGTGCCGTACGTTCGGTGCTTGATCGGTTGGATCGCGAAGAAGTTCGACAACATCAACCGCGTCACTTGACGCTTCCGCTCCCGGTCTACGAGGGTACGTAGACACACTCTTCCCTCTCGTTGCTATGCATCTGGTAGATAGATCTTGCGTGATCGTAGGAAAATTTTAAAATACTACGTTCCCCAACAGTCTCTCTCCCAAAAGACGATAAAACAGCTATGTGAGGTAAACAAATTACAGCTGGGCAATTGACAGGACCACGAACGCAAACCAATGCTGACTACATTGCAAGAAAGGTTGAGGTTCAAAGCATGGGCGGTACGCCAAAGTAAGTAGACCGAAATCCATCAATATCTACTACTAATCATCCACCTTGAGATATCTATCCAGAACATCTCGCTGGTATTAAGTTGCGAGTCCCACCCATAGTGTAAACTCAATGCAACAGACAACTGCATTAAAAGAACTTTGCGTAAAGTAAACAATCCTTGCACCCGCGGGCACAAGCACCGTTGTTCCCCCCCTTGTGGCAACATCACATCCCCTAGACTCATGTTTCTGTCACTCAAGCCAGTCATCGAGGGGCATGAACCCACAATCGAGCATAACGTTCCCTCTTGGAGTCACTACCTATTACTCTGCCAAAGCAATAAATAACAACGGAGAACATGCAAGAATTACTTATGAACTAAAATATAAAAGAGGTGAATCAAATATATTACTCAAGATCAATCTGAACATAATCTCATAATCCATCGGATCCCAGCAAACTCAACATAGCAACAACATAAGGATTACATAGGTGCCTCGATCATGTAGGGCAGCTCACGAGGACTAATTAGTGAAGCACAAGAACGGGAGGAGAACATCACATAGCTACTGGTCATGGACTCATGGTCCAAGGGAGACTACTCACGAGTCATCCGGGAGGCGTCCATGGTGGTGGAGAAGCTCCCGGTGGTGATCCTCCCCTCCGGCAGGGTGCCGGGAAGAGTTCTCCTGGTGCTCCCGATCTTGGAAGCGGCGGCGGCGGCGGAACAGAGATGGGATCACGAAAAGAAGTCCTGTTCTGAGGGTTTCGGGGAACCCTTTAAATATATGCCAAAGTAGGGCACCGGGGGAGCCTCGGGGGGCCCAGGCGCCCCCCCGGCGCGGCCCAGGGGGGGGGCGCCCACAGGGCGCCTGGAGCCCCTGTGGCCCACACCAGGCTGCCCTTCGGACGCAGTGTTGTTTCCGTATCGCTGATTTTTTATATAATTTTTCTGGATTTTTCTGGGCAGTTCTCGAAACGTGAAAACCTGAAATACAAAAACAGCCGAAAACAGAAACTGGCACTGGGGTGCACTGGATTAGTAAGTTAGTCCAAATATGATCAAAAGTGTATGGAAGTGTATGAATATCATAGCAATATCACCCAAAAGTGGCATGGAGCAAGCAGAAATTATAGATACGTTTTGGACGTATCAACATCCCCAAGCTTAATTCCTGCTCGTCCTCGAGTAGGTAAATGATAACAAGAATAATTTCTGTGGTGACATGCTATTAACCATATAGGACTTTCTCATAGTCATATGACAAAAGCTTACTGAGACAATGATTCTAAAGTAACTAAGTTGTCTCAAGAGAAAATCACAAATGACTGAAAGTTTTACAACATGAAACTAAAATATCAAAAAGATTTGCAATGAACATGATGTGCAAATATGATCAAGTGATATCTAGCTTGCCCCCTTTAGTGATGCAAAACATAAGTGCAGGGGCACCTTCAAGGTTTAAGTGATGACTAGATACAATCATTTCAGAATAAACGATATCACAATCATGCAAAAGACAATGCTACTTTGGGACAATGCACATTACACTCAGAATGACAATAATGCTCTCAGTAGTTGGTGCTTGAAGTGCTAGAGCTTTTTATTTTGAAACATGGAAGCAATTGTGTCAACGGTAGTAGTACTTCATATGTGTCATGCATAAAACATCCTGTAAGTTGCAAGCCTCATGCATCGAATACCAATAGTGCTCGCTCCTTGTCCTAATTAGCTCGGATCCCCATGGGTTATCATTGCATTGCATATGTTTTAACCAAGTGTCACAAAGGGGTACCTCTATGCCACCTGTACAAAGGTCCAAGGAGATAGATCGCATTTGATTTCTCGTTTTTGATAAATCTCAACTTGAGGACATCCATACCGGGACAACATAGAAAATAGATGATGGACTCCTCTTTAATGCATAAGCATATTCTCATGAGAGATTGAGGATTAAGGTCCAAGCTAAAACTTCCACCATGATGCATGGCTTTGGTTGGCGGCCCAATTTCTTCTCTAACAATATGCATATTAATTCAACCCACGGTAAATCACCCTTACTTCAGACAAGACGAACATGCATAGCAACTCACATGATATTCAACAAAAGTGTGACAGTTGATGGCGTCCCCAGAAACATGGTTACCGCTCAGCAAGCAACTCATAAGAAATAAGATACATAGGCAACATATTCTTTACCACAATAGTTCTTAGGCTACTTTCCCATGAGCTATGTATTGCATGGTTAATTTGCTTAGCGCAGGTGGAGGTTAGCAAAAGACTGGGAGCGACCAACTAAGAGAGCAATGACGGTCATAATCATGCAGAGCGACAAAGCAATATTGAATCAGGCATGGTAGTTATATCGCTACTCAGAAACAAAAAATCATCAAGGCTTGACAGACTTTCTTTACAGTCTTGAATATGCGTGAGCATACGCCAAGTCAATCAAAATAAATTCTCGAAGAAAGATATTACTAAACCATACCACATCATAGGCAAACAAACCAAGTTGGTACTCCAATGACACATTGGGAACCCCCCAGCTATTTGAGATTAACCATAAGAAAACCTGAACTACTAAGCACCATCATGAAAGTAGCATCTTTATCATAGACACATTAACCAATGCAACGGAAGCAAACTCTCTTAATACGGTGAGCATGGTAATTAAAGAGAGTTCAAGCAACCAACTAAATAAAAGCTCTTGAAAAGATAAGCATGAATACTAAGAGCAAAGCACGATAGTAGCTATTTAAAAGACAAAGAACACACACAGCATAGATAGACATGAAAATTCTATGTAATGTTCTAGGTAGAGGTGGAGCGTGTTTCTCTCCCACATAAAGGAATGCTGGGTTCCGACTCGTTATGAAAAACTAAAAAGGAAAACTAAAAGCAAGACGCTCCAAGCATAGCACATAACACATGAAGTGATAAAAATATAGCGGAACGAAAGACGAACTGATAATGTTGATGGAGAAGGGGATGCACGGGGGGGCATCCCCAAGCTTAGACGCTTGAGTCTCCTTGAATATTTCTTGGTGGTGCACGGGGGCATCCCCAAGCTTGAGCGCTTGACACTCCTGAATCTTTTTATCATCTTCCCTCGCACACTTGAAAACTCCCTTCATGCACAACTCATCATAATCTGATTAGCGAGGTTAGTACCCTTAATAAAATAATTATACCTTGCTGGAAATAAGGATATTCTTGAAGTTCTACTGTTTCTCAAGATTGCCAAAAGGTTTTTGCAAAGAAAAAGCAAGTTCTTAATTTGCAAAGTGAAGGTAAGGCAAAACAGGACAGAATCTGTGAAAAACAGAACAGCAGGCAGTAATTGATCTGTTCGGGATACTTCTGCAACTCAAATAAAAAAACTCAGAACTGACGCACGAAAGACAATTATATAGAGAACGCTGTCGAAACAATTCAGACCAAAAAGATGAACTGGTGATTTTATACGAATTTTTCTATCCAAGGACAGAATCTGTTTCCTCGACAGCACCTCACAACTTTTGAACTTTCTAGCAATCAGAGGCTATACTTGGCACAAATATGAAAAGCAAAGATACAATGATGATGCAAAAGCAGTAAACAACATCAAGACACAACAAAAGCAAAAAATTTATTCATGTGGGCTGCCTCCCAAAAGCGCTTTCTTTTATGCCTTTAAGCTAGGCATAATGCATAGATCAAGTTTTATCAAACGTAAAAGAATAGCTAGCCCGTACAACGGACTCAAAAGGTAACTTGACCTTCTTACGAGGGAAGTGTTCCATCCCTTTCTTGAGAGGAAACTGAAATTTTATATTAACCTCTTTCATGTCAATGACAGCACCAACGGTGCGCAAAAAGGGACGTCCCAAAATAATTGGACAAGAAGGATCACAGTCAATATCCATAATAGTGAAATCAACGGGCACATAATTATCATTGACAATAATAAGAACATCGTCGATCCTCCCCAAAGGTTTCTTTATGGAGGAATCAACGAGAACATTACCAAAAGAACAAGAATCAAAAGGTTTCAATTTAAGCATATCATATAGTCTTTTGGGCATAATAGAAGTATTAGCTACAATATCACATAAAGCAAAGCATGAGAAATTGTTTATCTTAATTTTAATCATAGAATCCCAACCATCTCCTAGCTTTCTAGGTATGGAGGCTTCTACTCTAAGTTTTTCCTCCCTAGCTTTGATGAGAGCATTAGTGATATGCTCTGTGAAGGCAAGATTAAGCGTGCTAGTGTTGGGATCCTTAGCCATTCCTTGTAGAAATGTGACAACTTCTGAAATACTACAATTATCAAAATCAATTTTATCATTAGTGGGCAGAATTGTAGTGTCATCCTCTTTGTTTAATTCGCTCTCTATTATAAGAGTTTGAACATCTTCCCAAGTTTCGGGAAGCCATGCCATGGGCATAAACTCTCCGTCATAACTAGTGTAATCACAAGGTTTATCTTTTTTATAAACCCCGTCAGAGATAAGTGGGGCAATGGAAGTAGGGGTGTACTCCTCCCATTTAGTGTTTTTGGTAGAACCCATAGTAGCAAGCAAGCAAGATAACTATTTTTGTGATTTTCGATAAAAAGGTACTAAAGCAACTATGAAAGGTAAACTAACAAGACTAAAAAGCAAAGGTAAAAAATAGCATGCAACTCCCCTATCCTGAAGAGTGGAGTCCCCGGCAACGGCGCCAGAAAATACTCCTTGATGGGCCTCGAACCCCTCGTTGGTTACCCCAAGTGGAAGGTGTAAGATGTAGTAAGTAGAAGTGTTTTCCCCTAGCAAAGATGCCAAGGATCGAATCCCCAGAGACTCCTAGGTTCAACAGGTAGGTGTCAACTGCTAACGGCGAAATTAGCAATCAACGTGGACCTGCACACAGATACAAATAACTTTGCTCCCAACGAGTACAGAGAGGTTGTCAATCTCTCCGGCCTTGTAGTTCACAAAGGGTTAAAAGCAATATGATAGTAGTGATAGATAGTGTTTTGCAATAGTAAATAAAATAGCGAAAAGTAAATAGTGGATGTGATCAATGATGGTAATATGGACCGGAGTCTCATGATGTTCACTAGTGATGTCTCTCTCCCAAAAGACGATAAAACAGCTATGTGAGGTAAACAAATTACAGCTGGGCAATTGACAGGACCACGAACGCAAACCAATGCTGACTACATTACAAGAAAGGTTGAGGTTCAAAGCATGGGAGGTACGCCAAAGTAAGTAGACCGAAATCCATCAATATCTACTACTAATCATCCACCTTGAGATATCTATCCAGAACATCTCGCTGGTATTAAGTTGCGAGTCCCACCCATAGTGTAAACTCAATGCAACAGACAACTGCATTAAAAGAACTTTGCGTAAAGTAAACAATCCTTGCACCCGCGGGCACAAGCACCGTTGTTTTCCCCCTTGTGGCAACAGCACATCCCCTAGACTCATGTTTTTGTCACTCAAGCTAGTCATCGAGGGGCATGAACCCACAATCAAGCATAACATTCCCTCTTGGAGTCACTACCTACTACTTGGCCAAAGCAATAAATAACAACGGAGAACATGCAAGAATTACTTACGAACATAAATATAAAAGAGGTAGATCAAATATATTACTCAAACACAATCTGAACATAATCTCATAATCCATCGGATCCCAGCAAACTCATCATAGCAACAGCATAAGGATTACATATGTGCCTCGATCATGTAGGGCAGCTCACGAGGACTAATTAGTGAAGCACAAGAACGGGAGGAGAACATCACATAGCTACTGGTCATGGACTCATGGTCCAAGGGAGACTACTCACAACTCATCCGGGAGGCGTCCATGGTGGTGGAGAAGCTCCCGGTGGTGATCCTCCCCTCCGGCAGGGTGCCGGGAAGAGTTCTCCTGGTGCTCCCGATCTTGGAAGCGGCGGCGGCGGCGGAACAGAGATGAGATCGCGAAAAAGGGTTCCCGTCTCGAGGGTTTCGGGACACGATATAAATATATGCTAAAGGGGGGCATCAGACGACGCTCGGGGGGCCCAGGCGCCCCCCGGCGCGGCCAGGGGGGGCCGTGCCACCAGGGCGCCTGGAGCCCTGGTGGCCCCCCTCCGGCTGTGCTTCGGGTGCCTGGTAGCTTCTGGAACGCTGATTTTTTATATAATTTTTCCGGGATTTTTCTGGCAGTTCTCGTAATGGGAAAACCTGAAATACAAAAACAGCCAAAAACAGAAACTGGCACTGGGGTGCACTGAGTTAATAGGTTAGTCCAAATATGATCAAAAGTGTATGGAAGTGTATAAATATCATAGCAATATCACCCAAAAGAGGCATGGAGCAAGCATAAATTATAGATACGTTTTGGACGTATCACCGGGGCGTGCGGGAGGAGCGGACGGCGGCTGGCTCGGGAGCCACGCGGGCCGCGGCGGCGGCGGTTGGGCCCGCTTCGGCCCACGGCGGGCCGAGGACGGGCTTCGCGCGGTGGAGAGCTGAGGAGGGCGCGGGGCGACGTGGCTTCGCCACATGGCGACCCGTGGTTGGCCAGGGCGACGGCTGGATGGCGGGGAGCCTATCGGGGCATGCCACGTGGCACACGAGAGGTGGCTGGGCGCTGAAACCGATGGGGAAGGTGGCTCGCTGGATGGAAATTGAGGAGGAGGAAGGGGAAGGCAAAAAATGGACTAGGGGAAGTCCATTTATAGTAGGGGGCTAGGGTTTAGGTCTAGGGGGTGTTTTGGGGCCGTTTCGGACCATCGGATCACGATCCAACGGCACCGGAGCGGAGGGGGTCTAGGAAGGCCTAGGTGGGCTGTGTTAGAGGGGCTTCGGGCTCAGAGGAGAGAAGAGAGAGAGGCCCGCGGGGGTTTTCAGAGACCGAAAACGTCCGACGTTTGGACCGGCTACTAGTGCCGCTATAGTTAACGGTTGGGCTATCAAACGAGCTCCAAATGTGATGAAATTTGGCAGGCGGCCTGTCTACACTATAATAAGACCACACACCATGTTTCATCCCATTCCGAGAACATTTTCCGGCCACTCGTAAAAAAACATGGAGGCGCTGCGGGCACGTGCAAGTGTGTTTGGGCCCAGAACGGACAACGGAAAAGACGAGGGGACTCGGACGGATGCAAGTTTTGAAAACATGATGATGCAACACACATGATGACATGGCAAGAAAAGCAACACACAAGCAGATGACATGGCAAAGACAACGAATAACTGGCTGACACCTGGCGCTCCGGTCTCGAGGTGTCACAACACTCCCCTACTAACAAGAGATCTCGTCCCGAGATCTTAGGAATGAGACGTGAGAGGAAAAGGAAGAACAAAGTTCTTCGAGGACAAAAGAGTGAAACTAAAGAACTTTGAGAGGTTGAGCCACTTGAAAGAAAGGATACAACGGAGATGAACGAAGTTGCAAAGACTTCGTTAAACAAGAGGAACAAGGATTACGACGAGAACCAAAAGGTTGAAGGATATGAAGCACGGGTTGAAGGTACAAAATGAATTCAAAACCACTCCGGTTAATAAGAGGAAGAAAGGGATTTTGAACGAAGTAATTCGGCAGCACTCCGACTGAAAATGGAAGGAATAGCACACCGGTTGAAGATGAATTGAAAGAACACAATGCCTCCGTAAGAAATTGAAATAATGAAATGAAAAGAGCGGATAAGAGAATAACAACTTCCACCATGAAAGAATTCGAAAGAGCATCCTTCCGAAGAAAGGATGAACGGAGTTGTTGAAAAATCCACGACTAAAGAATTAACTTGTTGTGGACTTATAGAAATCATCTCAAAACTTGAGGTGAATTATGCCGCAACCAAAAGATTGAATAGATGAGAATGAAGAAAGGAATGCAAAACTCCATTCCAAATGAATAGGGAGAATTATGTGCACTTCGAGATGCAAAAGAATAAATCTTGAGCTGCTCCACAAGAAATATGATGAACATATGAAGAATGATTAAATGATGAAGAACCACCATGAAGAACTCCGGTAACGAAAAGGATGATGATTTAGAAATGACGAACGAAAGGAATAAGATTAAAGCCTTGCAATGATTTAGACGGGGTTCCGACGAGATAGCCGAGAAAATCTTTGAACTCCGGGGAAGAAAAGAATAAAACACTTGGGATTAGAATTTATTCATCAAGAACAAATTCCGAGGGAAAGGATTAAATCAACTTGATGAAAATAATAAGAATTATGTTATGCTTATCCTCCACCAATTAAATTGATGAGAAGCAATGGATTCGCATATCACTTATTCTCGCTGAAATTGATTAAGAGGGATATATCGTGAAACTTGAGAAAGTCTTCATGAACCACCGGTAGGATTGGAACAAAAATGAATGGATTGATATGATAACACCGGAAAAGAACTCTTGAGCGAACCACCGTAAGAATTGAAGCCGAGTGAAGAAAAGGATGAACCACCGTGAAGAATTGAAATCGAGTGTAGAACGAGAATAAACCACCGAAACAATTGAAAATGAGCGAAGAAAGGAGAAGGAATTGCCGGAAGAATAAAGCAGTTGGCGAAATTTAGATACAAGAGAACGAAGAGATCGCAAACTGATTAGAGAATACTTGAACGAAGCACCGGACGAGTGTGAGACGAACGAAAATGCTTCAATGAAAAATATTTGGAGGACGAAGTTGAAAACTGAGAACGAATAAATCTTCTGAAATGATGGCCTTCGGAGGAACACAAAGAAGGAATTCACGAAATACTCCGTATGGTTGAAGAAAGAATTTGACACGAATCGGAACAAGTAAGAGGATAGCATGAAGCTAGAACGACGAACAGTCGAGAGAACGGATAAGATTTAGAGGAACTCTTCGTCGATCTTGAAATTATGACTAGAAATACCACCAAAAATTATTGAGATACTCCGGAAGTATGGAAAGAGAGAAAATGTAGAACCAACGATGAAAAGAATTTGCAAACGATCTTGGAGAAGGCACATGACGGATGGAATCCATACTTACGTCACGCTTGAAAAGAATTTCGGAACACTTCGGGAAATTAGAAGAGTCAGGTAAGATCCTGGGAAAAGACCTGTGGGTTATGAGCCCACCGAAGAGAAAACACCGTTGCAAAATATCGAAAAGGATATGACGCACCAGACGATTGAAAAACTCGAATGAGGTGACAACCTCGAATTAATTCAGACACAGACGAATATCCTGAGAAGTCTTCAGAACTTCGGAACAATTAAATGGCGAGAGGTGAACGAGCAAGGGGGAATATCCGAGCCGGGGGAAAAGAATATGAACAACACCGAATACTTGAGTTGCATCCACAGAAAAAAAAAAGATGAAGGAGGACGAACGAGAGGAGAATTCCTCGGATAATAAAGGAGATGAATGATGACGAACTAGACGAGAATGCATCGGTTGAAATAGGTGAGGCAGGAATTCAAACTTCACACGAGTAGGATGGATACTCGAATAAGGACTCTGGCTCCGAGAAGAAAAAGGTTGGGCGGGTGGGAAAAAGAAAGACCACTTCGGAAGGGGAAACAATATCGGTTGGAAAGAACCAAGGATTGAAGCAAAAGACGAGGAGGTCAAATTGACTCGACGAGAGATGCACCAAATGAAAAGAACTAACAACGCAACAAACGAGAACTAACCGCGCGATCCTAAAAAAAATTGAAGGGGGAGAGGGTTAATTCAAAACACCTACGTCAAGATTCCTCACCAGAGCGACGAAGGGACTGAGGAGTAAAAAGAATTCCTACTCTCCGATATAACTAGACTCCGAAGAAGTTTTCTTCTAGACTCAACAATGGCCAAGCTATGATCAATCAAGGGGGCTCCTATGGTCGGTCGAGGCTCTGATACCAACTTGTCAGGCCCAAGATGCGATTCTATCCCGATCACGTGACACTTACGTGATTGGGGCACAACCGCATTTCGGGCGCTTAGCAAGATGGATATCATTACATCGTACCATTACATACATACATGGGGGATACAACAATACATACAAGCCACATGAATACAACAACATCAATACAAGGCATCCGACTACGGATGCAAACATGAAAAACACACGACATCCATCTGCTATCCCAGGCTGCCGACCAGGAACCTAACCCAAGACTGAAGAAGAATAAGAACTCCAACACAATGGACAACGCTCTCACGTCAAGTCATCGAAAACTAGCACCTACAACTGTTGTTGTAGTATCTGTGAGCCACGAGGACTCAGCAATTCCATAACCATGGGTAACAAGACCAGCAAAGCTCAAAGGGGTAGGAAGAGGTAAAGTGGTGAGGTTGCAGCAGCGGCTAAGCAATATGTGGTGGCTAACTTATGAGTACAAGAATAAGATGAGCATCTACGCAAACGGTCGCAACTTGTAGTGATCGCTAAAGATCCTAAACTACCTACGAGTCAAACATAACCCCACCGTGTTCTCTTCTCAAAGTGAAAAGAGACAGTCACGGTTACTCACACAGTTGTGTGTTTTACTTCGGATCCTCTGTCAAGTTTTCTACAACCGGACATTAACAAATTCCAATCTGCCACATAACCGCGGGCACGACTTTCGAAATATCATAACCCTGCAGGGGTGTCCCAACTTAGCCCATCACAAGCTCTCACGATCAGCAGAGATAATAATAATATTACCCCTCATCTTAGGGAAGGCCCGATCAGACTCGGAATTCCCGGTGCACAAGACATTTCGATAATGGTAAAACAAGTCCAACAAGACCTCCCGGTGTGTCGACACCCTGATAGTAGCCGCGCGTATCTCGTCTCAGGCCACGACCGGATGGGCGATGCTACAGGTAAAACCAGCCCTCGGGTTTCCCCAAGGTGGCCCTGCAGGACCCCCGTTTGGGACCAACACCATCAGCACTGGCCCCCCCTGCTATGTAGAAAAGAATCCCCGAGGGCGCGACCCCCTATGCAAATTTAATTAATTAATTAAGTTGTTTTTATGAGGCAAATTAAAACCAATGTTGGGCCTTGCTGGAGGAGTTTTATTCAAAGACGAACTGTCAAGGGGTCCCCATATACCCAACCGTGTAAGGAACGCAAAATCAAGAAACATAATGCCGGTTTATCGGCTCCTAAGGTGGCATGAGTGGAACAAAACACCGAGCAAAAGGCCAAGCCTTCCACCCATGCCCAGTATATAGGTGTGTTAATATAAATAAGACATATTGTGATATTCCCAAAGCATCAAGTTCCAACATGGAACAAACTTCATCTTCACCTGCAACTAACAACGCTATAAGAGGGGCTGAGCAAGCGGGTAACATAGCCAAACAACGGTTTGCTAGGAAGGTGTCAAAGGTTAGAGGTTTTATGGCAACAAGGAGAGGGGCTGACAATAATGATGGGTAGCGTGACATATAACGATAGCATCGAGACATCTAGCAATGGCAATGATAGTAAAGGTATCCAAGGTGATGGTCATCTTGCCTGAGATCCTGCAAGGAAGAAGAACGGGTCCATGATGAAGAAAAAGAAGAAGCCTCGAAGATGAACCACGTGTAGTCGAACGAATCCTCACGATCGCAACGGAAAAAGCACTAACGAGAAGAAGCAAGCAACACGGTAAACACACAACACAAGAACAAGACAAGAAGCTCAACCAAGTATGATGCAAGACAAGACTATATGATGCAAAACATGGCAAGGGATGAAGCACACAAGAACAACACAAACCAACAAGTTTAAATGAGGCCGGAATCCACATATAACAAATCCGGTAAGTCCTCATATGCATAAATTGAAATTAGTCCAGATCTGAACAAACTTTAAGTTAAAGTTGTTAAACAACAAGTTAACATGCACCATGATGATCTACACGAAATTCTAGTCAAGTTTCATATAAAGTTTGTTTAATTCGGAGCTACGGCCTAGAAGATATGGGCAAAACACACTAGTAGATAAAGGGGGATCAGACCCGGTTCATTTGGGCCTTTAGCCCCGGTTCTGGAACCGGTGCAACAGGGTCGGTACTAATGCTCTGACCCTTTAGTCCCGGTTCAATCCAGAACCGGGGCAAAAGGGTGTCCACGTGGCCTGTGCACGGAGTCCAGGCAGGAGGGGCTTTAGTCCCGGTTGGTGGTACCAACCGGGACCAAAAGGCTCCCACGCGTCAGCATTTCTGTGGCTGTGGTTTTTGTTTTTTTTTTTGAAAGGGGAGGGGGGGTTTAGGTTTTGGGGGTTAATTTAGGTGCTTGATATATTGTGTTAGCTAGCTAATTAATAGAGAGAAGTGTTCTCTCTTATGTCCGTGCTTTTGGTCGACGCTACATACTACACATACGTATATATATGAACTAGAGTAGTCACGCTAGCTAGCTAGCTAGCTGCTAGCTACTAAGCAAACGAAGGAACAGAAGATCTCGTATATATAATCAACATATATATATATATGCATACAGAGAGAAGTAATAATATCGACCACCTCTCTTTCTCCGAGAGATTGGTCGAACAACAAGTTCTCGTATATCTATCCGACACTACCGGGCACATATATACAATAATTATCTCTTACAAAAATAATCTCCTAACACATGGATGCAGGGTCCACATAGTATTCTCCGTCTTCAGCGATCACGTGTTCAAGGAAGAATGCCGCCAATTCCTCTTGAATTGCTCGCAGACGATCTGGTGTTAGGAGTTCATCCCGCATCCGAAACATCTAATTTGAAGTAGGGGGTCAATACATGAAATGATGCTATAAATTTGTGAATATTATTGATTGCTTACGCACTTTAAATTGTTCATCAGTGTAGCCCCGCTCACAGGTCGTGTGGCGGATGGACTCGCAAATGTAGTATCCACAATAATCATTCCCGGGTTCCTGCCACAACCACTTTACAAGAAATAGAGCTCAGTCAAACTGATAAGCAAGAATGCCAAATTGGTATTGATGAAACTAGCTAGCGCTTGAATCAAGATATAGGAGATGCGCGCGCGGAACATGCATACTATATATTACTTACTTTCGGGTATCTAAATTGTAGCTTCTTCGGCAGTCCCGGAGCTTTTTTGATGAATGTTTTCCAAGCCCTGCCAGACAAAGGAAACAATTAGTTGATATCAGAAATGAAGTTGCTGATATATATGCATGGTGGATAATATTGATCGATTTAACTTACCTGGCTAGCATTTGAGTCATGTCCGCATACTCCTCGGGATCTTTACGTTTAGAGTCGAAGACAGTTACTATTTCCTTCTCAAGCTTAATCTCTAAGAGAATATAGTGGAAGCTGCGCACGAATGCATGAGATCATTACATCACTATAAACTTGACTGATATATATAAGGGAAACCAAATATGCACAAGACATTAACACTCACTTGAAGTTGTAAGGAAAGAGTATTATATCTTTTTTTTCATTTACCACCAACGATCGTAGCAAGTTGGTCTCGGTATCGCCGGGACGCAATTTAACCTCGGTTGCATCTATGAGGTATGTGTTAATAAACCCAATATCACCAACTTGTCTTTTCTTCAATTCGACGATCTTCAATCTGCATAATATAGTGAGGATAATTATAAATACATGCAATGAAGATCAGCTATATAGAGAGACTTAATGACAGAAGTAGTACTACTTACAGACAGTAGCAGGTGATCGTTGTTTTATCGAGGGCCAATTGATTGAAAAATTGATAGAACTCCTCAAATGGAACAAGCAACAGCTCAATTCCAACGAGGTCATGCTCCGGTTTAACTCTCAAATACAAGTTATTCATCCCCCCAGACTCTCTGCAGATTTTCATGTACCAATCATGCAATCTTCGCATATTCGTTGATAGAGATCTTTCATTTTTGACGAGAGGCTTTTTGTACTCGTATCTTTCTATCTGCACGTCCATGAAATCATAGTGTACATCGTCGGACGCGTAATCTGCAAGATTGGTATAACCGGGCACCATCCTCGGATCATTAGCGACCATGTCGCTAGACACCTTGAGCGGGGGGCACGATTGGTTCGCTTGTTCGCCGAGCTGGGCAATTTGTTTCCCAGCTCGCCCTTCTGCTAACCTCTGATCACTTTTTGTACTTCCGGACCGCTTGGCATCTTGAAATGTCTTTTGAATAATGCGGTCATAGTTGCCCTTCGGCTTACTTTTCGCTGGTTGCTTCAGGGCAGCAAGAGTGCGCTTTGCTTTCACCGCATCTATCTTCTCCTCTGGAGGTGGATGTCTCTGTGCTTTCAACCCTTCAAAAAAGTCCTTCACTTCGCCTTCAGCGATCTTCGTGTTTTCCTCGTCGGACCTCTCGTACGGCAACTTCTCTAGAGGCGTGAGAGAAGGACCGAATCTGCATCGCCTACCGCCTCTGGCTGTACTGGTAGACGTCACCGGACCAGACGAAGCGGCTGTCTTTTTTACTTGCTTAGGCGCCGGAGCAGGAGCAGCCGGAGCGGCGGCAGGTCTCTTCCGCCCTTGCTGATTAGGCGAAGGAGGAGCTGGCTGTCTGCTCGGGCGCGCCGGCGGCGAAGGAGGCGGAGTGCCGCCACGCGCCGGCGGCGAAGGAGGCGGTGTGCCGCCACGCGCCGGAGAAGGAGCCGGAGTGCCCTGATGGTCACTCGCCGGAGGAGGAGGCGGTGGAGGAGGCGGAGTGCCCTGACTCGTCGGAGGAGGAGGAGGAGGCGGAGGCGTCCAGTTCAGAATGTTGATTAGGTCCTTCCGCCATAGGCATGGAGTCTTCAGTGAAGAACCCAGCCGAGTCTCCCCTTCACCGGTAGGGTGGTCAAGCTGGAGCTCCTCAAATCCCTCCGTTATTTCGTCGACCATCACCCTAGCATATCCTTCTGGAATCGGCCGGCAGTGAAAAGTGTCGTCTGGTCCAGAAGGATAAACAGAGCCAGCAGCCGCCTTGACAAATAGTTAATAACATCCGAATCCGAATCGTATGTCAGGTTGGTCGGCATAACTATCATAAGCACTAAAACAAATAGTTATAAATTAAAGATAATATACCACATCCGAATCGTAGACCGGACGAGGGCCAACGTGGGCGGATATCAAAACCATCGCACTATATAATAACAAGCAATAATAAACGTAAGAAAATTAGACAAATATCTATCTAAAGCAATAATAAAAGTAAGAAAAGCATGGACATAACAAGAGGCTCACCACGGTGGTGCCGGTGACGAGATCGGCGGGGGCGATCGACGGCGGCGAAGACGGGGACGGGACGTGACGGACCGCTAAACCTAGACAAATCTCGGAGAAAATAGAGCTTCGAGAGGAGAAAAGCTTAACTAGTGTGGCTCGGGCATTCCACCGAACATGTTGTGTGCATAGGAGGTGAGCTAGAGCACCACTAACCCCTCTCCCCCTCGGCCAGAAAAAAAACAGAGCAGTGAGCTCTGCTCTTGAGTGAGGGGGTTTATATAGGCAACTCACTGGTCCCGGTTATTGCTACAAACCGGGGCTAAAGGTGAGCCTTTGGTCCCGGTTCATAAAACAAACCGGGACTAATAGTGGTGGGCCAGGAGCAAGAGCCATTGGTCCCGGTTTTTAGAGCCAACCGGGACCAATAGGTCCAGACGAACCGGGACCAATGGCCCACGTGGCCCGGCCGGCCCCCTGGGCTAACGAACCGGGTCCAGTACCCCCATTGGTCCCGGTTCTAGATTGAACCGGGGCTAATGGGCTGGACCAATGCCCTGTTTTCTACTAGTGTCTAAGGTCGATCATATGTGGCATGTTTGAGGCTCCTTGAAATTGAACCATCTAGACAGTCGGAGATCCCCCAATCCAGATCATATGTGGGGAGAAATGTGATTGTCCGGACTATGGGTCATGCTATATATCTCCAATACGCAAGCCGAACACAAAAACCTACCCCATGACACACCCTTCTCCTTTTTCTGTCGGACCCTATCTTTCCCGCACGGCTTCCGGCTGCGGCGGGATATTTCTCGCAAGCTGGAGCCCTTTCTTTTAGAAACGGGTGACGCCCACCTCACCTTTCTTGTGCGTTGCCCGTGCATTGCTAAAGGGGCATATATATTCTAGTATTCAACATTAATTTTGTCTAATATATATTTTTAGGGACAACTACATTTGAGCCCTTAGTTGTGTCACACCTATTTGATTTGCCCCAAAATTCAAAAAACCCTCGTTTCTGTCCAGCTCGTTCCATCCTCTTATACTTTTGCCCTTTCATCGTTTGACCGACACTTTGAAAATTTCATAGCGAATTCATACTAACTCCAAAAAATACAAATAAGATATCAAAATGTTCAGAACAACATCACCTATATGTGCATGTCATTTGCATTCATGAAAAAAGTGTTCAAAAGCCCCCATCTTAGTTTGACCTCATATGATCTCAGCATGAATAGTAAAATTTAGAAAATGATAAAAAAAATAAAAAAATCTGATTTTTTTTTTGTGGCAAACATTGACAAAAGTTTTGAGTGATTATAAAGTTTCATCATGAAATGACATTCGTGGAAGTCGTGGCAAAAAAACTAAATTGATGCTCCAAAACAAAAGCATTCTTGGGTGCTGATTTCTTTGCCACAACTTCCATCTATGTCATTCCCTTATGAAACTTTCCATGCGCTGAAAACATTTGTCAATGTTTGCCAGATTTTCTTCAGTATTTTTTTTATCATTTTTTAAAATTTTAATATTCATGCTGAGATCATATGAGATCAAACTAAGATGGCGGCTTTTGCACACGATTTTCATGAATGCAAATGGCATGCACATGTAGGTGATGTTGTTCTGAACATTTTGATATCTTATTTGTATTTTTTTGAGTTAGTATGAATTCATTATGAAGTTTTCAAAGTGTTTGTCAAATGGTCAAAGGGCAAAAGTATAAGAGGAGCTAACCAGTTTGGACAGAAACGAGGTTTTTTTAATTTAAGGACAAATCAAACAGGCGTGGCACAACTAAGGGCTCAAGTGTAATTGTCCCTATTTTTTTAGATCCTCGTGTACATCAAGCGATGTTCTTGTCTTTCTTTTACCACTAAATCACTCTTCTTCTTCTTCTTCTTCTTCTTCTTCTTCCATCCACTATCTCCACTTCTTCAATTCAAGCACCCATTCAAATACGAAGCCGTGTACTTGGGGCATCTATCTCTCTCCCTCCCTCCGTCTCTCTGCAGTTTAGGTATATTTCAGAATGTTCTTGTCTTAGCAAGGCGTGCAGACAGTTTTTTGTTGCGTCATGGCAGCTAGTCTCCCTCCCCCTCTCTCCTTCGCCCTCCTCTCTCTCTCTCTTTCTCTCTCCCCTCCCCCTCTCTCCCCCTGTCTCTCCCTCTCCCGCCTCCCTCTCCTTTTTTTCTCTCTCTCTCAATACATATTTAATATGCATTGTCGAAAAGCTAGGCGAACGATGATGCTACTTTACTGTTTGTCATGTCTTTGTGAAAGATAAAGTGATAGAGGGGAGGAGGACATATACTTGGCGGAGTAGGTGGCCACTTAGGTTGTTGTATGGGTACGGAGAACGATGATGACGGCGTTGATGGGTTGGGGGCAACGACATGTTAAAAAGCGAAAGGTATATTATATTCATATATAAGATGCACTTTGCATTGCAATAGGAAAGAGTTTTTCCCGCTAGTCCTAGAGCATCCTCACACTATGTATTGCAAAGAAATTAATGCATCAGAAGTTCTGCTTAGTGGTATTCCTTTCACACTGATCAAGTGCACTGAACTTTTTTTAGAGCTTCCCAATAAAATGCGAAGTGCTAATATAATCGCTAGCATAACCGCCGCCGGTGGGCCGGTGTCGTGGGCGGAGTATGTAAGTGAGGTGGCGGCCGGTGTTTGGCTAGGGAGATTTTGATCTCGGTCGATCGCTAGGCAGGATGTGCGCGTGGGTTGGTGTAGAACATTGCATCTGAGGCCTTGAATTGGATGGCAGACCGCGAAAGCAAAATTGGATGGAGGGTGTTGATTTTTTGTTGTGTACGCTAATATGGCTGGCCTTGGGGTAATTTAAGTTTACAACCTTACCATACCTAGATTGATTTATCTCTACTCCTAATGGAGCAGTTGGTAGTCTTTGTTCCAGGTTTTTTTTCGTCCCACCTCGTCTGGTTTTTTTCGTCCCACCTTGTCTGGTTTTTTTTCAACCGGTTTTTTTGCTACAATTAACCCACCCCAATCCCACCCCACTCACCGCACGCAGTCAGGTTCCGTTTCCCCCCTTACGTCCCCGATTCATGCATGACAATCAATTCTTTCCAAACGCAATAATGCATGACAATTAATTCTTTCCAAACGCAAGCAATTAACTTAAGGTAACCAGACACAATCAATTCTTTCCAAACGCAATAAAAACTTTCCTAATTTTCCCAAAGTTTCCTAACTAGACATGTTATAAATTGGCAGGAGCCGATAACACGTTACCAATTAATAAAGTTTAGTTTTATGACCATCAATTCCAAATCCTAATTTTCCTAATGTATTGACAATCAATTCTTTCCAAACGCAATAATGCATGACAATCAATTATTTCCAAACGCAATCAATTAACTTAAGGTAAACAGACACAATCAATTCATTCATAACGCAATAAAAACTTTCCTAATTTTCTCAAAGTTTCCTAACTAGACACGTTATAAACGGACAGGAACCGATAACACGTTACCAATTAATAAAGTTTAGTTTTATGACCATCAATTCCAAATCCTAATTTTCCTAATGCATTGATGTTTGCCTTTTCTAAGAACCAATCTCTACTCCTAATGGAGGAGTCCGTACGTCGTTTGGTTCGTTCGTTTGCCTCCCCTCACATCGATCGAAGGAAGTCGCCAGCCCCACCCGCACGATCTCCTCATGTTTCCATTTTTTCATATATTTTTCTTGTTGTCCAAAAAATAGGATGTAATCCATCTTTCCTCTAATGCACGATCTCTCCTCTAGAAAATCGGGATACAATTCCCTCATTCGCATTAACCGGGACGCAATCATCTCTTTCCCAATAATCTCGCTTATATACCTTTCTCATAGTTATCTGACCTACCCACATCTCCCTCCTGTGATCTCTCTAGCCGCCGCTTGACTCACCCACGTCTCCCTCCCGCGAAACCCACGCACGACACCCCTCTCTGCTCCCTCCCAAACCCTAAAGCTCGTCACTAGGGCGACGTGAGCCTGCAACGCATCCCCGGAGGAAGGACACCAGCTCGCGATCCGTCGCCGTGGCCGCAACGACGAGGACACTCCCCTCCCTCACCCACACTGCCATCAACGAACGGGGCGGCTGCGTGGCAAGGGGCCGAGGTGCGTGCAAGGAGCTTAGAGGCCGTCGCCGCAAGGGTGGCCGTGGCCGAGGGCTGTGGTAGGCAGGAGCCCCGTGCAGCGCCCGCCATGAAGATCCCCGTCACGTGTACCAGATGAGCCCGGCTGTTTTCTGCTCCCAAAATAGTTCATCAATGGATTACAGATGTATGGTTATTTTTCTCCAAGTACGTTACATGATCTCTTTGAGGCAGTGGAGAAATTTATTTACAGACAGAATCTTATAAGCGAGTTGCACACGCAAATTCAGGACTTTAAATTTATAATAACAGATAGACTTATGCATATGTGGTCTGTCGTAGCAGTTCAACTTGGAGCAGTAGTGGCAGCGGCATTTGTATGTGACCGATCGATACAACCCTCTGATGCTAGATTGCGATGGGGCTCGGAATAAATAGCCAAGTTCCCATCCCTATGGGCTCAAGAAGTGTTGACGTAGATGCAATGGATACAACAGCCAGATTCAATTGCAAGGTAAACTCTAAAATAATTAATGATGACATACAAAAACAAGCATCCTACTGTATATGTTTTGATATATGCTGATGTATATGTTGATAAATGTTGTTGTATATGTTGCAATCTGACTCAAAGATTTTACAAAAACTTTAAAAGTGGAAAGAAACAAAATATGCACTGCGGAGGAAACAATAGACTCCAAGTCAGTCATGGTTCTCCAACATATTCGAGTTAAGAAGGGCTGGAAGGCCATCAAGCGCCGCTCCAATGAGATGACCGTGTGAGAGGCTCACTACAGGCGTAAAAATTTGTATGACGTAATTTTGTGCTATCTTCTTTTTCAGGAAGTAATTTTGTGCTACCTACATGAAGATTGCAAGAACTTCCGATGCGGTTGTCCACCAGTAACAGATTCGTACTTCGTACCAGCATGATGGTGTGTGATATTTGCTTCACTTACTACTTGTTCGATTAGAATCCTATTGGTGCCCCTGTGTCCGGGATACGAGTGATTTTTTGTGCACTTGGGCTGCTAGGTAACAAATACGGGCAATTTGGGCACTATGACCTGAAGATTCCTTCATGTTCACCGGAATTGACTACCAACTTGTTTAATTCTGCAGGTGCATGTGTTGTCGGTTGATGGTGGCCTAACCCCGAGTGTAACTTAAAATGAACCAGAGCGATGTGCAGAAAAAATATCTCAGCATGGAGGCAGAATTTGTATACTACGAATTTATTAGGTAGTACACACTCCCCCCATATGTATATCACTTCCAAATATAAGTTCATGTTATTGGGTATACTATTGAATTTCAGGATTGATACTTCAAGATTTTAAAGGTAATTAAATATTGTACCAAGTCTACCCTTATGTACAGGAAGAACATGCTCTAAAATATTGATAATGCATATGAAAGTGATCGTTTGATTATTAAATCATGTCATTAATAAGATAAGTTATTGTCACTTATTTCTTAACAAATTTCCGTTGTTCAGGTTCTGACTTCATTTGTTGAGCTATTTTAATTTTGCATGAGAGAAATGAAACACTTTATGACTGGTATGTCGAAAGTTTGATCGGTTCGTTGTGGAATAATGGCGGTGATTTGGAGTCTTAACTAATTTATGATAGGCTTCCATTTTGGGGGCTCTGATTTGGTTTTATGTGCTTTTTTCTGGTTACCAGATAGAAAATACTTAATGCTGGTACCCCAGAGTTTTACTTGTTGGATATAAATAGTAACAAAACTTATTTATTAAGAATTTTATCTGCAGCGGGTGTCAGTGCCCTCATACTTTTCACATGAAACCTTGAAGAAAAGCATAATGAAGGCTGTGCAAATGGCAGTGGCGCGGAAAGAATATGATGTTGAGGGTACAAAAGTATTAGGTTCCACATGCTGGCAGATTTAGTGTATTGCACTGATTGTAATTACTTTTTTGCTGTTATTTGTTGTTACTGCCATAGTTTATTTTTCGTGGTTACCGTAGCTCACGAATACACGTGAGTGATTCTTCCGAAGTTTGAAGAAGGATAGGAGAGACATATTTCTTAGGGCTGTGGCATAGCTGTGTGGTACTTCTGCATTTGCGGTATTTATAGATCATGTACTTACAGCTTAATGCAAGTATTTACATGTCATATTTCTAGGGTTTCTCACATGGTGTAGGATTTTGTGAGCAGTTTTAGAGAAAAATAATGTGGTGGCACATAGATGCTTTTGTGGCCGAAAGGACACGTTCAAGGGCTTCCTATGGCGTGTTCTCAAGCTATAGGAAGAGGTGTGTGTGTTCAATTTGACGTACTTGCAATTGCTCTCGGAGTTCTTAGCCTAATGTATGAATGTACTTTTGTAAAACCGAGCTCCCCATGCAAATGTCCTCAAGATCCAAACTACAACCATAGGCCTTACCGTTTTTAGTGTAATTTTATGACTAAAATTCTCCTTCGTGGATTACTCTGAATTCCATTTTTTCATCAATCTATATTGTTAATGGAAACTTATATTTTTTTAATTAAATGTACATATCAGTTCGCTTCAACAAGATGCACACATCCAAAATCCTTTATGAAGCTCACAGGTATAGAAAGTATGTAGCCATACTTACTCCGTCCATTCCTAAATATAAGTGTTTCCAGATATTCCACCAACTGACTACATACGGAGCAAAATGGGTGAATCTACACTCTAAAATATGTCTACATACATCCGTATGTTGTACTCCATTTGAAATGTCTAAAAAGATTTATATTTAGGAATGGAGGGAGTATTCCTGAATGTGCATGTCTCAGAGCATGAAAAAAGGAGGTGCCAAAGTTCCAATATGCTTAGTGATAACCACCTAGCAAGTTGAACAAACATGAAAAATCATGGTGGTAAAGGCAATGTTGCGATGTAGAGCCAGGTGGCGGGCCTCCTTGATCCACCTGGTGGATGACGTCAACTCCAGTCATGGCACCCATAGAGCCGGTGATCGAAAAATCGTAGGCCTGGATATAGCTCCAGTGGACGTATGCGTCCCGCGCATTGAGCTTGATCGTCTCGAGCATGGAGATATGTGAGTTGTAAGACCAACGGCACGCACAATAAAGAACAAATCTGAGCCACACCCCTGCTTCAACTGGTCTCCATAGAGAGCGGCTAGCTTAGGTCTTAGACCAGTCGGTCGCTGTCGAGGTCGCCAAGGTGATCTTACAGCACCGCTGTGGGGTTTTCTAATGATTTTATATAGGCAAGCCGCAAGCGGTGGCGTTGATTGGTTGGGTGGTGTCCCTGCCTTGGGAAGAGACGAAGTGATGGTCAAAGCAAGCAGAAACCGATGGTGCTGCCGTGGGGATAGCCAAAGTCAATACATCGACTACAGACTCGTCTTGAGGATAGCCCAAGCATGATCCGATGGCGGGTCTTGACGTTGTTAGGGCTGGAATTGGATGGTTGTGGAGGGTGGTGTGCTTGGTTGGGTTCCCATGGAAGAATGTGGGGGCTGTTTGGATTGGAGCCTGGAGCTGCCAAGCCAAAAAATTGGTAGTTGACCAAGTGCTGGCGCTCCTTTGGATGGCTACCAAAAAATTGGCTTGCCCAGGACATGGGGGGCTTCTCCAGTTCATTTTCTCACCAAAATTGGCAGGGTCGTGGGCGGCTGAAAGCTGCGCCAAAATTTTGGCTTGCCCACGAATTGGAAGGGCGTGTTGGGGCGTCAACCAAACAACCTCGTGGCCTCCCCATGGATCTGGTAGTGACCATCGTAGAGGACATTGTGGCCCTCCCCGGAGGTGCAAGGATAGTGCAGGCGGCAACATGGGGTAGGGGTAGATGCGGGGAGGAATGTCGGTGGCTGCTCGAGGTCGTTGTGAGGAAAGCTTTGACGACCCATCTTTATTAATGGAGGTGGAAGAGCACGAAATCGAGATTGGATAGCAGTTTGAGTTTTTGTTGGTCCCGGCTGGTTCCCCGCTGTAGAGATGCATTTTTTCGTGTGCGAGCGGACATTGTGTTGATTCTAAAACGGGTAGGGACTTTTATGCAGAAGTGCATGAAGGACAAAAAATACGACCTACCTTTATTAGTAGGATAGGTATCATACTGTTCGTTGTTGTTGGTTCGATGAAATTTCCTAATACTTGATTATTGTGTTTCTAATTAGAGCACCATTCACTCAAGATGAGGGGATAATAAATAAAAGATACTCATTAGAAAATTTGAAGAGCCCGTGGCAACGCACGGGCGTTCTACTAGTTACCATAATTACCATATTCGAAAGTTCCTGAGTTATGACCTTACCATACATGGATTGATTTATTACTATAATTATTATATTTGAGATTTCTGAGTTTATAGACTTACCATAGGTAGATTAATTGTGATTGATTACCATAAATAGGTTGGGTATTGCCGGCCAGACGAGAAAAGAGGAAAACCGGTGGGAGGGGTGATGGGAGGTGGGACGAAGATTACCGGGAGTGATGCAACACGTTCTCCCTGTTGGTGAACTCCACTAATATATTACAAATGTGTACGGGTAGATAAAAACACTAAATAATGTTGGATGGTATTTCATTTCTTGTTATTTTGAATGTGTATGGCTCCCTGGAAGATTGATGTGAAGATAACCAAACTATGGCTAATCAATATACTTATTCAAACCTTGAATAATTATTGAATTGCCAAAAAAAGGATAATGAGATGAGGAAAACCATGAATCATGTGTGGTGTATCCATAAGTTCTGAAAATAAAAATTACACTTTAGAGTTCAACGATATAATCGTGTGTTTGAGAAATCTTAGCATATAGAAACAACGCTATAATGCAACATACCAAATAGAGATGGTATGTTCTTACTGAAATGAATAAGCCAATGCGATGCTGCTTATGATTACAGGAGATTGTTAAGTTTGGTAAGATTTCAGCGAGTTAGCTTATGCTTAGTGTAGGTGTCCTCGATGGCCTGGAGCTCCATCTCCCGCGACGTCTCGGTACGATCGCTAGCGTCACCGCCGCTGGTGGGACAGCGTCGTGGGCAGAGTATGTAAGTGCAGCGGCAACCGGTGTTTGGCTAGGGAGATTTTGATCCCGGTCAATCGCTAGGTAGGACGTGCGCATGGATTGCTGGCAGAACATTGCATCGGGGGCCTTGAATAGGATGGCCGACCGTGGAGGAAAAATCGGATGACAGATCATAGGATGTTGATTTTTCTGTGTACGCTAATCTGGCCAGCCTTTGAGGTAATTTAAGTTTGTTTAAGGGGAAGCGCTAGGAATCTGATTCCTTGTATGATGGATTTCATGTCGATGCATGTGATGGGCTTGTAAACGTGGCTTGGCCATTAGTACGTTCCTTAATCAGGGGCACAGTTACAAATGTTGACGCATCCAACATTTTAGGAAACTGATCCCTGATTTCTAGTAGGATATAATAAATCCTATAAATCACGTTTTATTTCTAGTAACAAATCACTCCCCGGTTGTGTCAATGGGAGCATTATTTCTGGTAACAAATCGCTCCCGGTTGTTTCAATGGAAGCATTATTTCTGGTAACAAATCGCTCTCGGTTGTTTCAATGGAAGCATTTTTCATGCGATAGAAATCAGGAAGCATCATATAGGTTCTCAAATACGTATTGAAAATATGCAGATGTCACTAATAATATTACCATAAGCTGTTAACAAATTCCATGTGGCGATCCTTCCATGTGGCATTTAGTTGCTTCATTGCCCTTTCATTGATGCTTTGATATGAAAAACACAAAATGACACATGCTTCCTTACATGTTTAATAAAGCTTCATGGCTCACCATTTGATGCTTCGGAACAAAAATGGTAACCGAAACTCTGTTCAATTGTGTAGAAGCATCTCGATTTGGTGGAAGTTGCATCATACATTACAGAAGCATTTTTCTTATGTGTAGGAAGAAAAATAGAGCAATGTTGGATACACCATTGATAGGTAACTGAATTGCAGGTAGAAAGTATACCAATAATTTTACATATACATTTTGACCAAAGAAAATTATGCTTCCAAAAGAGTGGAAATTTGTTTCCAACAACAATCACTTGTACTTCCAATGTGAACAAAATCTAAATCACATGTGGCTACTGCACATATGGTATCCTTCAACCCGGCCAAATGCAAGACCGCTGGAGCACAGCTGACGTAGCACGCATGAGAGCATCGCTACCACGCAGCCACATTGAAAAGGGACCTCATGAGTCTATAGCATGCAGCCCCAATTACAGACTTTAACGAGCAGAGCACGACCATACCACTTCAAGCAGCAACTACAAAATGTCTGACGAGGAGTAGCAGAGGAAACGAAGGTCTGCACACCGACGAAATTACAGTGCCACACCGGCTAGATTGGGGATGCAGCGTGACGAACGGATCACAAGGAGCGTTGTGGGGGCATGAAGCACACATGCACATGCTTAGCCATCAAGGTGACATGGTGTGTGCGTTCTTGCCGGAGGACTTGCTAGTCGAACGTAGATGCGGTGGTGCGATAAGAGCGAGGTTGAAGCGAGGAGGATCCAGATGGCAGGTGTGGCAGAGAGGGTGGCGAAGTAGTTGATTAGGGTTTGATGGTGGGTGTGGGGATGATTCGGAGGGGTTATATAGTACAGCCAGGCGTTGTTGGATGCATGGCTCCAAAACGATTGGTGAGATGCTGGTCTGACGAAAGCCATGTATCAGACGTCTCACAGGAAGAGTTTTCCTTTATATTTATAGCCTTACCATACCTGGTTTGATTTATTACCATATAATTACCATATTCGAAATTTCCTGAGTTATGACCTTACCATACCTGGATTGATTTATTACTATAATAATCATATTTGAGATTTCTGAGTTTATAGCCATACCATACGTGGATTAATTGTGATTGATTACCATAAATACATTGGGTATTGCCGGTTAGACGAGAAAAGAGGAAAACCAGTGAGAGGGTGGTGGTGGGAGGTGGGACGAAGAAAAATCAGACGAAAATAAACCGTGGAGACTATTCACCAACTCAGACATTAGGAGTAGAGATTTCCTTCTCTTCCGCTGAACTCGGGAAATCCTTCCTCCATGTGACGCACGGCCTTAACTGCCCTGCAATCTCCACGATTATCTTCCCTACATACACGTGATTGTTTCCTTCTGATTTGTTAACAGATTGGCTAGCACAATTATATATCGGGAGCAAGAAAATCGCCCGAGATATCGCTTCGTTGTATTGAATTGATTGTGTCTGGTTACCTCAAGTTAATTGATTGCTTTTGGAAAGAATTGATTGTCATGCATTATTGCATTTGGAAAGAATTGATTGTCATGCATGATTGCATTTTGAAAGAATTGATTGTCATGCATGAATCGGGGACGTAAGGGGGGAAACGGAACCTGATTGCGTGCGGTGAGTGGGGTGGGGGTAGGGATGGTGTGACGAAAAAAAACCGGTTGAAAAAAACCAGACGAGATGGGACGAAAAAAACCCTGAAACAAAGACTACCAACTACTCCATTAGAAATAGAGATATGTCAAGCTTTATTGATTAAAGTTATAATATGAGCTATGCAAATCACAACACGAGGCTGGCCTAACCAAATACGAGGGCCATGGCCTAAAAATTGACAAATCTTGGCAAGATTGTGAGCTTCAGTGTTTGATCACAGCACTAAAAAACAAGAGAGCACACATTGAACTTCAATTTGCTGACATTGATCTTCCTGAATAGGATTTATCGGCATCAAATACGCAATCTGGCGCCTATAACAAGGTGAGTTGGGCCGTCCCAGTTTGGGGTACTGATTTTCCTTCACTGCAGTTCTGCAGGGTTTTTTAGTTTTCTTTTTGAGTTTATGTGCCGGTTAGTTTGTTCCTGTAGGTTTTATTTTGGTTTTTCTTATGGTTTTCATAGTCCTCTAGATTTAGCTTTTCTTTTTCATTTTTCATTTTTGTACTATTCAATAAATTTATTCAATATAAAGTGATTGTTTTCGAATATTTACTCTACAATTTCTAATATACTTTGAAAATTTTTAATGTATGAAAGACATTTTCTAATACATGGTGAACATTTTTTAAATACACACAAAACATTTTTAAACATATATTGGGCATTATATATATGATGATTTTTTTTCAATTTATACTTTAAATTTCTGTAGTTTTTTATGATATTTAGATATTTAAATAAAAAGAGAAAATCGTCTAGAAATAAAAAAACAGAAAAAAGAAAGCTTTACCTACCATGCTTCACGAAAATGCATGTGTAGACCCACTACACTGCCCTGTGCAAAGCCTTCAGTTTTTTTTTTTGAAACAAGGCAAAAGATTTGCCATTTTCATTGATTAAGAAGAAGAGAATTGTCCGGTCAATTAACGGAAATCCGGGCTAAAACCGTTACAGAACGCCCACAAAAATAAGGCACATCGGCCGACCTGGCACCCACAAGATCACGAAGAACCTCGTCGGCAATAGCCAAACAATCAGCCGAGACGTCGAGGACCGGCAGCTCCGATTTTGTTGATGCGCTTCGCAGGAGAAAGTTGCAAGCCTCGCACCGACCTAGTCCAACGCAACCTTCGGAGAGCACCATCCGTTGGAACCACCCTCATGGAGTCATCGTTGCCGCAGGGTCCCCGCCACACGCAGCTTTGACTTCTCTGTCACAGTGAAAAACAAACATAGGCGCACCCGACGGCGAATCGGACCGTCGGCATCAGAAGGACAAGCCGCGACCTAGCTCGCACGCCACCATCGTCGTCGCCGCACATGCTTCACGAAAATGCATGGGTTGACCCACTACACTGCCATGTGCAAAGCCTTCAGTTCTTAAATAGGAGGAGGCCTCCTCCGTCACGTGCATCGCACTTTCAAAGCACATTTCAAAATATTTGACAAATTATGAAATCAACTTACCACATTCACACAATATCAATATATTGTTGGAATTTACTAGTATTTACTAGTCCAAATAAATTCAGAAATTCTCATTGACACATTATTATTTTGTTAATTGGGAAAATTAATGAGTCATTGATTAATTAGTAACGGTCGCGTTTATTGAGGCTGTTTCTATTTCATTAATAGACGCGGTTATTACGACCGTTTCTGACTCATTAACAAACGCGTTTATTGTTACTGTTTCTATTTCATAAACGGACGTGTTAAGTACGGCAGTTTCTAAATCATAAACGGACGCGTTTATGGCAGCTGCTTTGACTCCCAACATACACTATATAAACCCATACCAAGCCAGCCTTGAGTGTAGGTTGTTTTCGTATGGTTTCTCACCGTTCCAAAATATTGCGCCGCCACTCAAGCCTTCTCCATCCCTCCTTCCGGCGTGCACCAGAAGAAGGGACAGCAGGCCTCCGGAACCCCGCCTCTTGCGATCCTGTACGAGAGAGGGGCGATCAGGTTTTTGGGGAGAGCTCTCGCTCGACTGCTGACAGCGATCACTTCCCCGATGACGACTTCTTCCCCGACATCGGCAACCTCTTCCTCGACGACGACATGGCCCAGACCGGGGACAACACAGCCGCTACTACAGCTGCTGCAACGTATGCATCTCTCTCTCATCTGTATCAGATCTCGCTACAATTTCTATGTCTAGTACTTGCCGTAGATTGGATCTGTTTCCCCATTGTACTAGATATTTGCATGCTCGCTTTAGTTGCTTCTGTCATGATTAATTTTATGATATTTTGGATTAAACCATATGATGAATTGCTAATATATTCAACAATCCAAAAACCTGATTATAGGCAATTTGCTACACCTGCTTTTCTTACGTCGACAAAGCCCGATCGGTTCAAGGGTGTGAACTATAAGAGGTGGCGCACGAGAGAAGTGTTGTGGTTTCAATCCATGAACAGCTATGCGGCGACCAAGGGCATGCCTGAGGGCGATCTTGAACCTGCACAGCGGGAAGCCTTTGAAAGGGTTGATATTATGTTTAAGACAACCCTCCTCGGTATTATTGATGATTCCATTGTGGATCCTTATATGTCATTTGATAATGGCAAGGACATGTGGGCCGCGCTCGAGGCCAAGTTTGGGGTCTCGGACGCTGGTAGCGAGTTGTACGTCATGGAGCAATTCTATGACTACAAGATGACTGATGAGCGTTCTGTTGTTCAACAGGCTCATGAGATACAGTCAATCGCTAAGGAACTTGAGCACTTTAAGTGTAATTTACCGGACAAATTGGTGGCCGGTGGCATCATTGTCAAGCTTCCACCTTCGTGGGGCACCTTTGCTACTTCTCTGAAACACAAGAGACAGGAGTTTTCCGTTTTGGACCTCATCGGATCTCTTGATGTGGAAGAGAAGGCGAGAGCAAAGGATACACGTGCTCGGGTTGCTGAGGTAGGTTCTGCTGCGCACATGGTGCAGAAGAAAAACTACCAGCCCAACAAGCCTAAATATAACAAGAAGAAATACGAGGGTAAAGGCAAGCCTGACAACAAGTTTAAGCCATCGTCCTCTACCAACTTTAAGAAGAAGAAGGGATCATGCCACGTTTGTGGCGACCTGAGCCATTGGGCTCCGAGATGCCCTAAACGGCATGAGCTGCAGCAGCTGGAGAATAGCGGCAAGACCGCTAATGTTGTCATGGCTGACACCGAGATGAAGGATATTGGGTACGGTATAATTCCTACCATTCTTTCAATTTGTCATTCTCCTGATTGGTTGATTGACACAGGTGCCAATGTTCATGTTTGTGCTGATGCCTCCATGTTCTCTTATTACCAGGTCACAGGGACTTCCCCCGTGCTGATGGGGAACGGGTCACATGCCACTGTTCGTGGTGTTGGTACGGTCGATCTGAAGTTTACTTCGGGGAAGATCGTGCGACTGAAGAACGTGCATCATGTGCCCTCCATCAATAAGAATCTCGTCAGCGGTTCGCGTCTATGTCGAGATGGTTATAAGTTGGTTTTCGAGTCCAATAAAGTTGTAATTTCCAAGTATGGACAATTTGTTGGTAAAGGCTATGAGTGCGGAGGCTTGTTCCGCCTATCTTTGTCAGACTTATGCACTAAAGTTATTAATCATGTTTGCCACGATAATGAATCTGATATTTGGCATTCACGACTTTGTCATATTAACTTTGGTTGCATGACGCGGTTAGCAAATATGAGTTTAATTCCGAAATTTACTACTATGAAAGGTTCCAAATGTCAAGTGTGTGTTCAAGCTAAGCAACCTCGCAAGTCCCATAAGACTGCGGAGGTAAGAAATTTAGCACCACTGGAGCTTATACATTCTGATATTTGTGAGATGAATGGCGTGTTGACAAAGGGTGGAAAGAAATACTTTATGACACTCATTGATGACTCCACTAGATATTGTTATGTGTATCTTCTGAAAACAAAAGATGAGGCTTTAACTTACTTCAAAAACTATAAGGCCGAAGCAGAGAACCAACTTGATCGTAAAATTAAACGGCTTAGGTCTGATCGTGGTGGAGAGTATTTTTCAAATGAATTCAATTCGTTTTGTGCGGAACATGGTATTATCCATGAGAGGACGCCTCCCTATTCACCTCAGTCAAATGGGGTGGCTGAAAGAAAGAACCGAACTCTGTCTGATTTGGTTAACGCCATGTTAGACACTTCGGGTCTCTCCAAGGCATGGTGGGGGAGGCGCTAATGACTGCATGTCATGTCCTAAACCGAGTTCCCACAAAGAATAAAACCATTACTCCATTTGAGGAATGGGAAAGGAAAAGATTGAAACTCTCTTACTTACGTACTTGGGGTTGTTTGGCGAAAGTCAATATACCAATTCCCAAGAAGCGCAAGCTTGGACCTAAAACCGTAGATTGTGTTCTTCTGGGCTATGCTTTTAATAGCATCGGTTATAGATTTTTGGTAGTAAAATCTGAGGTATCCGACATGCATGTCGGTACGATTATGGAGTCGAATGATGCGACTTTCTTTGAGAACATATTTCCTATGAAGGATATGGCTAGCTCATCAAATCAGGAAATACCTATTTTATCGAGTCAGGAAATAACTGAGATTCCTGAACCCACCATTCCAATAGAACACGTTGAGAATCCCTTGGAGGATGACAATAAAGTTCCTGTTAGGAGCAAGAGACAGAGGATTGCAAAGTCCTTTGGTAATGATTTCATTGTGTACCTCGTGGATGACACACCTAGGACTATTTCAGAAGCCTATGCATCTCTTGATGCTGACTACTGGAAAGAGGCTGTCCGTTGCGAGATGGATTCCATCCTGGCTAACGGAACCTGGGAGATCACCGATTGTCCCTATGGGTGTAAACCTGTAGGGTGTAAGTGGGTGTTCAAGAAAAAGCTTAGGCCTGATGGTACAATTGAAAAGTACAAGGCAAGGCTTGTGGCCAAGGGTTATACTCAGAAAGAAGGTGAAGACTTCTTTGATACTTACTCACCTGTGGCTAGATTGACCACTATCCGAGTGCTACTGTCTTTGGCTGCCTCGCATGGTCTTCTCGTTCATCAAATGGACGTTAAGACAGCTTTCCTTAATGGAGAGTTGGATGAGGAAATTTATATGGAGCAGCCAGACGGTTTCGTAGTGCCCGGTCAGGAAGGAAAAGTGTGTAAGTTATTGAAGTCATTATATGGCCTCAAGCAAGCTCCTAAGCAATGGCACGAGAAGTTTGAAAGGACTTTGACTTCTGAAGGCCTTGTTGTAAACGAAGCTGACAAATGTGTGTACTATCGCCATGGTGGGGGCGAGGGAGTTATTCTTTGTCTATATGTCGACGACATACTGATATTTGGAACCAATCTTGATTTAATTAAGGAAGTTAAGGATTTCTTATCTCGTTGTTTTGAGATGAAGGATCTAGGAGTGGCTGATGTTATCTTGAACATCAAGCTGCTGAGAAATGATAATGGTGGGATTACACTGCTTCAATCTCACTATGTGGAAAAGGTCTCGAGTCGCTTCGGGTATAGTGAATGTAAGCCTTCTCCAACTCCATATGATCCTAGTGTGTTGCTTCGAAAAAATCGACGGATTGCTAGAGATCAACTGAGATATTCTCAGATTATAGGCTCGCTTATGTATTTGGCGTGTGCCACGAGGCCTGACATCTCTTTTGCTGTGAGCAAATTGAGCCGGTTTGTTTCCAATCCGGGAGATGATCATTGGCGTGCGCTTGAGAGAGTTATGCGCTATTTAAAAGGCACAGCGAGCTATGGAATTCACTATACCAGAAACCCGAGGGTTCTGGAAGGCTATAGTGATTCTAATTGGATATCTGATGCTGATGAGATTAAGGCCACTAGTGGTTATTTATTTACACTTGGTGGTGGCGCTGTTTCTTGGAAGTCTTGCAAGCAGACCATCTTAACGAGGTCAACTATGAAAGCAGAACTCGCAGCATTAGATACAGCCACTGTTGAAGCAGAGTGGCTTCGTGAGCTTTTGATGGACTTGCCTGTGGTTGAAAAACCAATACCCGCGATCCTAATGAACTGTGATAATCAAACCGTGATCATCAAAGTGAACAGTTCTAAGGATAATATGAAATCATCAAGGCATGTGAAGAGAAGATTGAAATCTTTCAGGAAACTGAAAAACTCCGGAGTTATTACAGTGGATTATATCCAAACGACTATGAACTTGGCAGATCCCTTCACAAAGGGTTTATCACGTAATGTGATAGATAATGCATCGAGCGAGATGGGTTTGAGACCCACGGTATGAGTTGTCCACAGTGGTAACATACTCTATGTGATCGGAGATCCCGTGAATTAGAAGTAAGAGACAAGCTGTTGGTCAGCTGAGAGGAGAGTATTCTTATATTTTATCCCACTCCGTGAAGATGCAATATTCTCCTAATCTGTATGGTAGGTTGACATTTGTCTTAATGTGTTCCAAGTGGTTTACTTATATAAGCGGAGATGTGTCCTACAGAGCATCTCTTGAGGAACTCACCTATATGAGCTTGATTGTTGAACGTCGCAATCTGTGAGAATTGGGTATTCTCTAATAAACTCATGAAAGGCCTTAGGAGTATGACGCATAAGCTCCAACCGCGGGGAAGCCTTGCGGCAGCCTAGTATCGGTCTAGACGTTGTGTGAAACTGGTATCACAGCAAACTTGTAGTTCAAGGCATAGTCCACTATCCAAGTTGTGAATTAGTGTAATATAACATTCTAGGTGGAAGTTCAACTTAACAGTCTCCACTAAGTACCGGTATATAAACAATGCTTTGGAACTTAAAAATGAGGAGATGTGTCTATGAGATTTTGTGGGGGATTGTTGGAATTTACTAGTATTTACTAGTCCAAATAAATTCAGAAATTCTCATTGACACATTATTATTTTGTTAATTGGGAAAATTAATGAGTCATTCATTAATTAGTAACGGTCGCGTTTATTGGGGCTGTTTCTATTTCATTAACAGACCCGGTTATTACGAACGTTTCTAACTCATTAACAAACGCGTTTATTGTTACTGTTTCTATTTCATAAACGGACGTGTTAAGTACGGCAGTTTCTAAATCATAAACGGACGCGTTTATGGCGGCTGCTTTGACTCCCAACATACACTATATAAACCCGTACCAAGCCAGCCTTGAGTGTAGGTTGTTTTCGTATGGTTTCTCACCGTTCCAAAATATTGCGCCGACACTCAAGCCTTCTCCATCCCTCCTTCCGGCGTGCACCAGAAGAAGGGACAGCAGGCCTCCGGAACCCCGCCTCTTGCGATCCTGTACGGGAGAGGGGCGATCAGGTTTTTGGGGAGAGCTCTCGCTCGACTGCTGACAGCGATCACTTCCCCAACGACGACTTCTTCCCCGACATCAGCAACCTCTTCCTCGACGACGACATGGCCCAGACCGGGGACAACACAACCGCTACTATAGCTGCTGCAACGTATGCATCTCTCTCTCATCTGTATCAGATCTCGCTACAATTTCTATGTCTAGTACTTGCCGTAGATTGGATCTGTTTCCCCATTGTACTAGATATTTGCATGCTCGCTTTAGTTGCTTCTGTCATGATTAATTTTATGATATTTCGGATTAAACCATATGATGAATTGCTAATATATTCAACAATCCAAAAACCTGATTATAGGCAATTTGCTACACCTGCTTTTCTTACGTCGACAAAGCCCGATCGGTTCAAGTGTGTGAACTATAAGAGGTGGCGCACGAGAGCAGTGTTGTGGTTTCAATCCATGAACTGCTATGCGGCCACCAAGGGCATGCCTGAGGGCGATCTTGAACCTGCACAGCGGGAAGCCTTTGAAAGGGTTGATATTATGTTTAAGACAGCCCTCCTCGGTATTATTGATGATTCCATTGTGGATCCTTATATGTCGTTTGATAATGGCAAGGACATGTGGGCCGCGCTCGAGGCCTAGTTTGGGGTCTCGGACGCTGGTAGCGAGTTGTACGTCATGGAGCAATTCTATGACTACAAGATGACTGATGAGCGTTCTGTTGTTCAACAGGCTCATGAGATACAGTCAATCGCTAAGGAACTTGAGCACTTTAAGTGTAATTTACCGGACAAATTTGTGGCCGGTGGCATCATTGTCAAGCTTCCACCTTCGTGGGGCACCTTTGCTACTTCTCTGAAACACAAGAGACAGGAGTTTTCCGTTTTGGACCTCATCGGATCTCTTGATGTGGAAGAGAAGGCGAGAGCAAAGGATACACGTGCTCGGGTTGCTGAGGTAGGTTCTGCTGCGCACATGGTGCAGAAGAAAAACTACCAGCCCAACAAGCCTAAATATAGCAAGAAGAAATACGTGGGTAAAGGCAAGCCTGACAACAAGTTTAAGCCATCGTCCTCTACCAACTTTAAAAAGAAGAAGGGATCATGCCACGTTTGTGGCGACCTGAGCCATTGGGCTCCGAGATGCCCCAAACGGCATGAGCTCCAGCAGCTGGAGAATAGCGGCAAGACCGCTAATGTTGTCATGGCTGACACCGAGATGAAGGATATTGGGTACGGAATAATTCCTACCATTCTTTCAATTTGTCATTCTCCTGATTGGTTGATTGACACAGGTGCCAATGTTCATGTTTGTGCCGATGCCTCCATGTTCTCTTCTTACCAGGTCACAGGGACTTCCCCCGTGCTGATGGGGAACGGGTCACATGCCACTGTTCGTGGTGTTGGTACGGTCGATCTGAAGTTTACTTCGGGGAAGATTGTGCGACTGAAGAACGTGCATCATGTGCCCTCCATCAATAAGAATCTCGTCAGCGGTTCGTGTTTATGTCGAGATGGTTATAAGTTGGTTTTCGAGTCCAATAAAGTTGTAATTTCGAAGTATGGACAATTTGTTGGTAAAGGCTATGAGTGTGGAGGCTTGTTCCGCCTTTCTTTGTCAGACTTATGCACTAAAGTTATTAATCATGTTTGCCGCGATAATGAATCTGATATTTCGCATTCACGACTTTGTCATATTAACTTTGGTTGCATGACGCGGTTAGCAAATATGAGTTTAATTCCGAAATTTACTACTATGAAAGGTTCCAAATGTCAAGTGTGTATTCAAGCTAAGCAACCTCGCAAGTCCCATAAGACTGCGGAGGTAAGAAATTTAGCACCACTGGAGCTTATACATTCTGATCTTTGTGAGATGAATGGCGTGTTGACAAAGGGTGGAAAGAAATACTTTATGACACTCATTGATGACTCCACTAGATATTGTTATGTGTATCTTCTGAAATCAAAAGATGAGGCTTTAACTTACTTCAAAAACTATAAGGCTGAAGCAGAGAACCAACTTGATCGTAAAATTAAACGGCTTAGGTCTGATCGTGGTGGAGAGTATTTTTCAAATGAATTCAATTCGTTTTGTGCGGAACATGGTATTATCCATGAGAGGACGCCTCCCTATTCACCTCAGTCAAATGGGGTGGCTGAAAGAAAGAACCGAACTCTGTCTGATTTGGTTAACGCCACGTTAGACACTTCGGGTCTCTCCAAGGCATGGTGGGGGAGGCGCTAATGACTGCATGTCATGTCCTAAACCGAGTTCCCACAAAGAATAAAACCATTACTCCATTTGAGGAATGGGAAAGGAAAAGATTGAAACTCTCTTACTTACGTACTTGGGGTTGTTTGGCGAAAGTCAATATACCAATTCCCAAGAAGCGCAAGCTTGGACCTAAAACCGTAGATTGTGTTCTTCTGGGCTATGCTTTTAATAGCATCGGTTATAGATTTTTGGTAGTAAAATCTGAGGTATCCGACATGCATGTCGGTACGATTATGGAGTCGAATGATGCGACTTTCTTTGAGAACATATTTCCTATGAAGGATATGGCTAGCTCATCAAATCAGGAAATACCTATTTTATCGAGTCAGGAAATAACTGAGATTCCTGAACCCACCATTCCAATAGAACACGTTGAGAATCCCTTGGAGGATGACAATAAAGTTCCTGTTAGGAGCAAGAGACAGAGGATTGCAAAGTCCTTTGGTAATGATTTCATTGTGTACCTCGTGGATGACACACCTAGGACTATTTCAGAAGCCTATGCATCTCTTGATGCTGACTACTGGAAAGAGGCTGTCCGTTGCGAGATGGATTCCATCCTGGCTAACGGAACCTGGGAGATCACCGATTGTCCCTATGGGTGTAAACCTGTAGGGTGTAAGTGGGTGTTCAAGAAAAAGCTTAGGCCTGATGGTACAATTGAAAAGTACAAGGCAAGGCTTGTGGCCAAGGGTTATACTCAGAAAGAAGGTGAAGACTTATTTGATACTTACTCACCTGTGGCTAGATTGACCACTATACGAGTGCTACTGTCTTTGGCTGCCTCGCATGGTCTTCTCATTCATCAAATGGACGTTAAGACAGCTTTCCTTAATGGAGAGTTGGATGAGGAAATTTATATGGAGCAGCCAGACGGTTTCGTAGTGCCCGGCCAGGAAGGAAAAGTGTGTAAGTTATTGAAGTCATTATATGGCCTCAAGCAAGCTCCTAAGCAATGGCACGAGAAGTTTGAAAGGACTTTGACTTCTGAAGGCCTTGTTGTAAACGAAGCTGACAAATGTGTGTACTATCGCCATGGTGGGGGCGAGGGAGTTATTCTTTGTCTATATGTCGACGACATACTGATATTTGGAACCAATCTTGATTTAATTAAGGAAGTTAAGGATTTCTTATCTCGTTGTTTTGAGATGAAGGATCTAGGAGTGGCTGATGTTATCTTGAACATCAGCTGCTGAGAGATGATAATGGTGGGATTACACTGCTTCAATCTCACTATGTGGAAAAGGTCTCGAGTCGCTTCGGGTATAGCGACTGTAAGCCTTCTCCAACTCCATATGATCCTAGTGTGTTGCTTCGAAAAAATCGACGGATTGCTAGAGATCAACTGAGATATTCTCAGATTATAGGCTCGCTTATGTATTTGGCGAGTGCCACGAGGCCTGACATCTCTTTTGCTGTGAGCAAATTGAGCCGGTTTGTTTCCAATCCGGGAGATGATCATTGGCGTGCGCTTGAGAGAGTTATGCGCTATTTAAAAGGCACAGCGAGCTATGGAATTCACTATACCAGAAACCCGAGGGTTCTGGAAGGCTATAGTGATTCTAATTGGATATCTGATGCTGATGAGATTAAGGCCACTAGTGGTTATTTATTTACACTTGGTGGTGGCGCTGTTTCTTGGAAGTCTTGCAAGCAGACCATCTTAACGAGGTCAACTATGAAAGCAGAACTCGCAGCATTAGATACAGCCACTGTTGAAGCAGAGTGGCTTCGTGAGCTTTTGATGGACTTGCCTGTGGTTGAAAAACCAATACTCGCGATCCTAATGAACTGTGATAATCAAACCGTGATCATCAAAGTGAACAGTTCTAAGGATAATATGAAGTCATCAAGGCATGTGAAGAGGAGATTGAAATCTGTCAGGAAACTGAAAAACTCCGGAGTTATTACAGTGGATTATATCCAAACGACTATGAACTTGGCAGATCCCTTCACAAAGGGTTTATCACGTAATGTGATAGATAATGCATCGAGGGAGATGGGTTTGAGACCCACGGTATGAGTTGTCCACAGTGGTAACCTACTCTATGTGATCGGAGATCCCGTGAATTAGAAGTAAGAGACAAGCTGTTGGTCAGCTGAGAGGAGAGTATTCTTATATTTTATCCCACTCCGTGAAGATGCAATATTCTCCTAATCTGTATGGTAGGTTGACATTTGTCTTAATGTGTTCCAAGTGGTTTACTTATATAAGCGGAGATGTGTCCTACAGAGCATCTCTTGAGGAACTCACCTATATGAGCTTGATTGTTGAACGTCGCAATCTGTGAGAATTGGGTATTCTCTAATAAACTCATGAAAGGCCTTCGGAGTATGACGCATAAGCTCCAACCGCGGGGAAGCCTTGCGGCAGCCTAGTATCGGTCTAGACGTTGTGTGAAACTGGTATCACAGCAAACTTGTAGTTCAAGGCATAGTCCACTATCCAAGTTGTGAATTAGTGTAACATAACATTCTAGGTGGAAGTTCAACTTAACAGTCTCCACTAAGTACCGGTATATAAACAATGCTTTGGAACTTAAAAATGAGGAGATGTGTCTATGAGATTTTGTGGGGGATTGTTGGAATTTACTAGTATTTACTAGTCCAAATAAATTCAGAAATTCTCATTGACACATTATTATTTTGTTAATTGGGAAAATTAATGAGTCATTGATTAATTAGTAACGGTCGCGTTTATTGGGGCTGTTTCTATTTCATTAACAGACGCGGTTATTACGACCGTTTCTGACTCATTAACAAACGCATTTATTGTTACTGTTTCTATTTCATAAACGGACGTGTTAAGTACGGCAGTTTCTAAATAATAAACGGACGCGTTTATGGCAGCTGCTTTGACTCCCAACATACACTATATAAACCCGTACCAAGCCAGCCTTGAGTGTAGGTTGTTTTCGTATGGTTTCTCACCGTTCCAAAATATTGCGCCGCCACTCAAGCCTTCTCCATCCCTCCTTCCGGCGTGCACCAGAAGAAGGGACAGCAGGCCTCCGGAACCCCGCCTCTTGCGATCCTGTACGGGAGAGGGGCGATCAGGTTTTTGGGGAGAGCTCTCGCTCGACTGCTGACAGCGATCACTTCCCCAATGACGACTTCTTCCCCGACATCGGCAACCTCTTCCTCGACGACGACATGGCCCAGACCAGGGACAACACAGCTGCTACTACAGCTGCTGCAACGTATGCATCTCTCTCTCATCTGTATCAGATCTCGCTACAATTTCTATGTCTAGTACTTGCCGTAGATTGGATCTGTTTCCCCATTGTACTAGATATTTGCATGCTCGCTTTAGTTGCTTCTGTCATGATTAATTTTATGATATTTCGGATTAAACCATATGATGAATTGCTAATATATTCAACATATATGTTGTCATAATTAAAATTTGAAATATAGCTTGAAAAACATAAAGGCTCTGGTTCATTTCTATGGGTGCAAGCTTCAGGTCCAGGAAAGGATGACAAGGCAAATAGCTGAAGCAGTTTATTCCGTTTCACATCATGGAGCCATAGTTGTTGTAGAAGCTAACCATATCTGCATGATATCAAGGGGGGTAGAGAAAATCACGAGTAGTACAACGACGATTGCAATTTAGGGCTAGTTCTTGACCGATTCTTCTGCCAAGGCATCCTTTCTATAGAGCCTCCTAGGGCATCTCCAGCCGCGCCCCCAACAGGCCCCCCAATGCCCCTTTTTAGGCGCCGGCGTCGAAAAAATTGTCTAGTCGCGCCACAAGGACTTCGAAAATCGCCGGATTGGGCCGAAACTGGCGCCGGCGGACCCAACCCGAACCCGGGGCGCTGGGGGTCGTCTGGGGCGCCGGGCGAGGCTTTTTTTGGCGCGAATGGGATGGGCCCGCCCTGTCAGCGACGTGATGCGTCGTCGTCCTCATTGCCTTGGTTCCCGCGGGAATCAATGCCAAAGCTGCCGCACTGCCGAGCCGTCGCCTGTCATTGATGCCGCCCAAGCGACCCGTCGCGTCGTCCGGCACCACGGGCGACTGCCACGCGTCGCCTGGCATGCGCCTCTCGCCGCGCGAGCTCCGGCTATAAAAGCATCCTACCTCGCCGGTGAACGCCCACACCGCAGCCACAACGCCCACCGCACTCTCCTCACTGTCACTGCGCCCCTCCGGCCGCTGGCTGCTTCGTCGCCGACACGCAGTGCGCCCCCATGCCGCCTCGCCGCCGGGGAGGTGCGGGCTACCGCGGCGTCCGGATTCGTCCGTCCGGCACCTACTTCGTCGAGATTGAGTGGGACGGCGTGCACCTCCGCCTCGGAACAACCTTCGACACGGCTCAGGAGAGCGCCCGCGTGTACGACGTTGCGGCGTGGCGCCTCCGGCGTTCCCGTTGGGACATGAACTTCACGGACGTGCCGACTCTGGAGCGGGCACAGGAGCTGGCGCCTCCCCCGCGGCTTAGAACCGACGAAGATCGCCGGAAGAACCGTAGGCGGGCGCACCGTCTCCACTTGGCCGAGATGGATGAGGAAGCCATGGCGACGTGGCGCCAAAACTTCCCGCAAGAATTCATCGACGAGCACCGGTTCTTGGCCGAGAGGAGAGGGGAGAGGAAGAAGAGGAGGAAGGAGCGAGCGGCTTATCGCGAGGACAAGCGAGCGCGGAGGGCGGTCGCTAAGTCCAACATCGAGCAAGGAGATGCGTCCTCCTGGGACTTCACCGACGAGCGGTTTCTTGACGCCTACGCTGAGACGTCAGAGGAGGACATCACCGAGGAAGAGTCCGAGTCGGAGAATGACTAGTAGTGGGTCGTAGGAGAAGACTATGTGAACTATCTATCTATCGTATGAAATATCTATATATCTATATATGTGATCTATCTATCTATCTGTGTTACGTCGAGCCTGGGCCAAATGGGCTGAAAAGCGTCGAAAATGGGCTGAAAAGCGTCGAAAATGGGCCGTTATCGGCGCCTGGGGCCGACCTGGGGGGCCGGCGACTGGGAACGAACTGGCACCCAAGCTGAAACTAGCGCCGGCTCGCCCCCAGGCGGCGCTTTTCGCCGCGTCCTGGGGGGCCAAACGGCTGGAGATGCCCTTAGATACGGCTAATATGGAAGTACGAATTGCTTCGGATCATCGAACATATAAACCCTATGCTACCCGCCATACTGGGTCAGTTGCGTCCGCTGGTCCATGTGGTGTGCTCGATCTACCAGCGAATGTACTTTTTACACCCGTGTCAAATGCTCAACCGTCCATCCTTCTTTACATCATATTTTTGCTTCTTTGTGCGTGATGGGTGGGCCTCGTTTGCCCGAGCACCCAACACTGCAGTGCGTTTTGCCAGCGTTCGCGTGAGAGAGGAGGGGTCACAACGAACCCCCAGTAAAAACCTGGCTTCCACGCCCTCCATCCTCCTCGACATCCCTCCCTCCTAGCCGCCGCCAACTCTCTTATTTTCCTCCTCTCTCTCCCGTGCCGCCGCCTCTCCTCCTTCTTCCCATGCTAGGGGTGATCGAGTCATCGGGGTGAGCAGTTGCGGGCATCTATGGCGTGTCCAATGGAGGAGCAGGGGTGGGTGAGGATGACGGTGGTGGCGACAAGAAGCCCGTGGCCATGGGATGGAGGAAAGATGCAGAAGGTAGGCGACGCTGTGAGCCAAGGGACGGCATTCCTTCTCTGCCGCCAACGTTGCAAGGAGCAGGGGAGATAGGAGACGAGGACAAGAAGCAGAGTGTCGGGGTTTTGGAGCGACATATGCCAACGGATGGCTTATCATGCATGGGGTCAAAAGAACGTCGCCGGGCTCAGGAAGCGGGATGAGGCGAAACTTAAGACGCCTACGGATCTTACCCAGGTTCGGGGCTCTCCGAGGAGATAAAACCCCTAGTCCTGCTCTGCGGGGGCTCCGCGTCATGACTAAGATCACTACGGCAACTACAAGGTTGCTCCTCGAGCTGTGTGGTCTAGAGGAGGAAGACGAGCAGGGCTAGCTCACTTCCTCGCTCTAGGAATCGGGGGTGATAGCTAGGGTTTCTTTCTCCCCCTCTCTCTCTTCTTTCTAGGGTTCAATCTTCCAACCTTCTAACCCCTCCTCATGGAGGATCCTGGGGGGTTTATATAGGCCTACCCCCTAGGGGTACAATGGTAATATCAACACTATGGCTCCCAGCCGTCAGTGTCTTCCGGCGCCGGCCTTGCCGCCTGCCTGCTGGGGCCCACCGCCTGCGGGCCCACGCGATTGTCTTTCATTGTAGACGCGCCTCTGCTGACGACAGCCTCGTTAGGAGGGAAGTGGCTACAGTGCCGTCGTCTCCTGTCGTACACTGCCGCCACGCCCTGTCTTGTCATGTTGATGAGGTTTAGACTTCCAGGGCGAGATTCGCCACCTACTACCAGGCGGCCGTCTCCCCTGGCCGTCTGCCAGGGGCGGCTTGTTTATGACCTACTCGCTGGCCAATCGGGCCAGCTGCCTGCTGGCCCTGCCGTCTGTGAGTAGTGGGATTGTGGCCTCCTCTGGCCGATGCTTGGTCACGAGCAGCGTGGCTACAGTGACCCGCCGCTTAGGAGATATTCATAAGGTACACATTCACTGTAGCCACGCCCTTATAGATTCTCTAAGGACATGTTCATCTGTAGCCACGTCTCTACTGCGTGGGGGTCCCCCAGCACGCGTCCCGAGGGAGGGACGTGGGACCGTCTGCTAACTGTTGGTGTTGATGTCGCCGCCTGTTGGGTCCCTGCCGCCTGCTGGCAGCCGGCTCCTAGGGCAGGCTACCCTAGGAGGCGGCCCGATGAGCAGACGGCCGGGGCGAAGCTGGCAGCTATAATTTGTCTTGAAATACCGAGGGTGGTCACTGAGGGTACCCATGGTCAATATCTCCGACAGTAGTCCCCGAAGCTGGTGGAACTCCGCGGCGGGTGCTGGAGGGCCGCGGGGTTCCAGCAGCTTCCCTCCTTAGGCAGGCTCTGCGTCCTTCACCCGTCTTCCGTCGGGATCCGTCTGCTGGCAGCCGGCCCTGCGTTGAGGGAGCCGGCCTCGGGCAGCCGAACCGTTGTCTTTGAATCTTCGGGGGGAAGGCACCACCTGGTCGGCAGGCAGTCGAGCAGGCCTGCCGACCGTTGGCAGCTCCCCAGGTGTCACCGCCCCGTCACGTCGGCCTGCCAGCCCACGCGCGTGACGGGACATAATAGTGGGCCGGGGCCCGCCACTACAGGGCCTCGGTCCTCGCGAGGATCCAGAGTGGCAGGGATAATCGATTACCCTCCCACGCGCATTTAATGCGCGCGGATTAGGCGCGCAAAAGGCGAGGGTCGTGCGGGGCGTGGAGCAGTTGATCCCACGCCCGTCCCCTCGGCTTCGCTGCCCTGGGCCTATAAATAAGTCGGGGGAGAGGAGTTGGCACCGTTCTCGCGCTCACTCCTCCCCGTCCTCCTTCTTCTTCCTTGCTTCCTCCCACTCCTCTCGTCGATGTCGTAGCGAGCAGCCGCCCGAACCATGTCCGCCCCAGCGCCTCTCCGACACCATGGCCAGCGGGACGGCAGCAAGGTCCTGGAGGAGCACATCGACGTCCTCCGGCGGTCGCGCAAGCTGCCCCCTGCCAATAGGGTCGCCGTGTGCCTAGCGCCGGTGGCGGAGATCAGGCCGGCCCCACATCAAGGCGAGCGGGTCGTCTTCCGCTCGCACTTCCCGTGCGGCTTCGGCCTCCCGGCGAACGGTTTCTTCCGATCCTTCTTAGAATTCTTCCGCATCCAACCTCACCACCTTACGCCGAACACGATGGTGACACTCTCGTCCTTCATCGCCTTTGCGAAGCATACTTCGGCATCCTCCCCACCATAGAGCTGTGGACCGAGCTCTTTTACGTGAAGCTCGGCACCGCCGTCCAGAGCGTGCCCGCCCAGTGCGGGGGGTGCATTGCGGTGAAGCGCAGTGGGACGAGGAATTTCTTCCCGGCGCCGCAGCTCGTGGGGTCGGTAAAGCAGTGGCAGAAGACATATTTCTACGTCTCCAATGTCGACCCCGAGCAGGACTTCATCTGTCTGCCGGACTGGGTGTCGGGTCCGCCCGCTGAGCGTCGCGACTCCTGGAGGACCCGGCCTGCCTCCCTCACGGAAGGCGCCTCCATCGCGTTACGCCATCTCCAGGAGCTGAGGGACGGCGAGGGCCTGGTCTTCGCGGATTTGTTGCTCACACTCGCAGAGCATCGAGTGCTGTCGCTGCAGCGCCGCCCTCATGTGATCTGCGACATGAGCGGGCGCCGGGACCCCAACCGGACGTGCACCAAGCCCCTGCCATACAGGGAGGTAGCTAACCTGGTGAACCACATCTCCAACTGCAAGGTCTCCGACTTCGGCTGGGCCTTCGGCAAGCCGCCGTACAGCCACGACAACCAGCCGCCCGCAGTAAGCTCTTCAGCCCTCTCTTTTCTTTCTTTTTCGTCCGGCTGCTGTAGCTGTCTGATCCTGATGTCCTCCTCAGATCTTCCCCAGCCAGCCGGCGCCGGGCTCTAGCCAGCCAGGCTGCCCCCTGGAGCCGGATCGCTCCCAGAGCGACACAAGCGACCCTGATCTTGGGGCCGCCGCCATGGAGGAGGAGGAGGTGAAAGGCGGCGGCGGCCAGCCATCGGGCAGCCTGCCAGAAGGCGGCGTTGAGAGCTGGCCGGACGATGACGAGGAGGTGGAGGAGGTGCCCGTCGGCGCCAGCCAGCAGGCCGGGCCGTCTGGCACAGCCGGCGGTGGGAAACGGCGGTCCTCATCAGGGCCGTCTGGTGCCCCGCCCAAGAAGCTCCGGCTGTCGACCACCACCACGAGGCGTCGAGAGGCGGCCGCCAGGGCGATTGCGCCCAAGATGCCCAAGGCCAGGCCGGTCGTGTCCGGGTAAGTTCTTTGCATCCTTCTTCTGTGTGATGCTTATCTTTCTCAGCCGATCCCCTCTTGGATGACTCCCTATTTCCTCGGGATATCCGTGCAGCGCGCCGCTTTCCCTCTCGCGGGTGCCAGCAGGCTCTGTTGTGGGGGCACGGATGCCCCTCCTGCGCCCCCTCGCGTGGATCCAACCGACGCGCTCCGGGAGGCGACGGAGAGGAACGCCCACGAGGCACGCGCGGAGCGCGAGGCCGCGGATCGCGAGCGAGCGGTGGCCGATGCCGCCGCCATGGCAGAGGCCGAAACCACCAAGAAGGCCCAGGAAGACGCCGCCCGAGCCCGGGAGTAGGAAACGGGCTTCCAGCAGCCAGCGGGCCGCAACGTCTCCCGGAGGCAAGCTCTCTGGAGCCGTCGGCCCTAGCGCCGGCTGCTGATGAGCAGCCGGCTCCAAACAACGGGGAGGACGACTGCGTCATCCTGGAGATGCAGGTGCCGCCCCCTGCGCCGCCTGCTGGGGAGCAGGGCAGCCGGCCAGCGAGGACGGAGGTGCCGCCAGCTGGGGGCGTGCTGGTGACTGGCCCGCAGCCGGCCCTCCGAGCCCCAGTCCGTCCGCGCCCTGCGAGGGCGGTCTCCGTGCTGCAGCAGGTGGAGGCAGGCGGTGCCAGCTCGTCCGCGCCGGAGAATGAGGCGACCAGTGCGGCACCGTCAGGTTGGAGGCCAGGAAGCGGCGGCGCACTGATCGTCGCGTCGCATGACGTCCTCGACCGCTTCAACTCCTTGGGCAACATCGTGCAGACGGCGATGCAAGAGTTTGTGGCTACACGGTCCTCCGTTCGGGTACGTGTGCTTCGTGTTCTTTTGTTTTTATTCCTTCAATTTCTTCTGTGGGGGCGCGTCAGCGCACCCACTGGGTGTAGTCCCCGAGTTCCAAGCCGGCTGCTAAGCAGGCGGCTTGGAACTCCAAAGTGTGCGTCGTGGGCTGATCCTGCGTCTCGTTGCACTAGTAGAAAACAGGGCAACGGTCCCGGCCAGAAAATCGCATTAGTCCCGGTTCACTCACGAACCGGGAATAATATGAGCATTAGTCCCGGTTCGTGCGGCTAGGGCGACATGCAACCATTAGTCCCGGTTCTAATGGAACCTTTAGTCCCGGTTGAAGCCATAAACCGGGACTAAAGGGTGCGATGGTCTTTAGTCCCGGTTTGTGGCTCGAACCGGGACCAAAGGTCAGACCTTTAGTCCCGGTTGGAGCCACAAACCGGGACTAAAGGGGTTGAGGCTTTAGTCCCGGTCCATGGTTCCAACCGGGACTAAAGGTCTGACCTTTAGTCCCGGTTCGAGCCATGAACCGGTACTAAAGGGGTCCTGAATTTCAAAAAAGTGTAATGAAAACGTAAAACGGCTATAACTTTTGCATACGATGTCGAAAAAAATAATATAATATATCAAAATGTAGGGAAAAAAATTCCGCATCCGATTTCAACGGCCTTTGGCCTATTTCGACATTTTTAGAATCTTCAAATTCCAAAAGAAAAAAAAATATATGCTCAAATTTCAGCTTTTTTGAATTTTTGGTCAAACTGTGCTCAAACTACTTATTCAAGAAATATTATTGTTACTAAATAATTATTCAAGAATATTAGTGTTTCTAAATAATTATTTTAGTTTTTTTGAATTTTGGTCAAATCTGGTCAAATTGTGGTCAAACTACTTATTCAAGAAATATTAGTGTTATTAAATAATTAATGTATTTTACAATAATATTTTTTAATTCAAACAGTGCTTCGTACTCAACTTCAACTCCTCAGTGTTAATAGGATTGACAGCAGAGTATTGTCAGGAAAACAACAAGTGCAGACTTGGAAACTAGGGGGAATAGAACTCGGAAGTTAAGCGTGCTCGGGCTGGAGTAGTGAGAGGATGGGTGACCTGCCGGGAAGTTAGACGATTTGAACAGGGTGATGATGGATGATTAGAGATTAATGGGTGATGATGGGTAGTTAGAGGATGTGGCCGGTTTCAAATAATTCAGATATTTGAAAATCAGGAAATTTTTTTTAAAAAAAAATTCAAAAAAAAATCCTTTAGTCTCGGTTGGTGTTACGAACCGGGACTAAAGGTCGAGCTCCAGAAACCAGCCACGTGGAGCTCCTTTAGTCCCGGTTCGTAAGCAAACCGGGACTAAAGGGGAGGGCTTTAGTACCGACCCCTTAGTCCCGGTTTAAGAACCGGGACTAAAGGCCCCTTACGAACCGGGACTAAAAGCCCGTTTTCTACTAGTGTTGCAGGAGTACCACAACCTCCGCGTGGCCTCCTACAACGCTCAGCGCCAGGAGCTGGCGCAGCTGCAGGCTGCCTTGGCAGACAGCCAAGGTGAGTGCTTCTCCTCTTCTCCTTGCGGGGGCGCGTCAGCGCACCCGCTGGGTGTAGTCCCCGAGTTCTGAGCCGGCTGCTGAGCAGGCGGCTTGGAACTCCAAGGTTAATCTTTTTGCTGCTGACATTTATTGTTTTTCTTCCTCTCTTGCCAGCGGTCGTAGCCGACCTCCGCAACCAGCTGGGCGAGGCCCAGTCGGAGTTGGCTGCTAAGGAGCGAGAGCGTGGTCTTGCCGCTCAGGACCGCGACCGCCTGGCCAAAGAGCTGGCAGACCAGGCGGCGGCCCATAAGGTCGAGCTCGGGAAGATGTCGGACGCCGAGACGCTTCTGCGGGCCGAATTCGAGACCGAGCGCTAGAATTGGATCGAGAAGGAGGCGGCTCATCAAGACGGCTACGTAGCCATTGGAGACATGGTCAACGGTGAGCTGTCTATCCTTTCCTTTTGTACTTGTCATCTGTTACAACCGTCTTTCTTTTCTTCTGATTATTCTTCTAGTTTTGGCAGAGTTCTTCCCGGGCTACTCTGTGGCCGCCACCCAGGCCATCGAGGCCGAGCGTGATGAGAGGCGTCAGGCGGGCCGGGCGATCGCACCCAACACGCCCAGGACCCCAGCCGAGGAGCTTCTTGCTATCCGGGTGCGTCTGCTGCCGGTCCGCCGTCTGCTTCGCCGTCTGCAGCGTGCTAGTGCCCAGGTTCTGGCTGCCCTCTGGCCAGGCATGCCAGCACTCCGCACTCCCAGTCGAACTGTCAACTGGCTGGAGGCAGCCGGGCCACGCTTCGAGGCCTGTAAGGGCTCCGCAGCGAGGGCTGGCACGCGGACCGCCCTGGAGTTTGCCAAGAGCTAGTATCCGGGCCTGAGCCTTGAACAGCTAGAGACCTTCCATGCGGAGGCTCAGCCTGAGCTGGCCATGGTGCAGAAGGAGCTTGTCCAACGCGCCGCCGCCCTTGCCGAGTACGCCGACACCTCCGTCTTCATCCCCGAGTTGGATGACAGGGCCATGTGGCGCCACCCAGCAACTTCGGGCTGGACCTGGCGGCATCGGAGGAGCCGAACGAGGAGGAGGAAGGCGACGACGAGGAGACCAGCTCCCAGGGGGTGGATCCGTCTGCTGGCCGCTAGCCTGACCAGTCCTCGACAAGCGGACCAGGTGTGGTGGCCCCGCCTGCCGCGGGAAGCGGCCAGACCGAGACCCACCAGGCGCCCCCCTCGGAAGCCGGCTCCGTCGTGCCGCCTGCTCAGCCTGCAGCGCCTTAAACTTTTTCTTTTGTACCTTTCGGTACCTGTTTCTCTGTAAGACTTTGTAGGGTTAATCCGAACAATTCCACCCGCTGGGTGTATCAGTAAGTTGTTACTACAAGGCGACCCTTGAGGCCTTTTTGATGTAAATATTCTTTTAATGCTGCATGGTTTTTATGCAATTGTGCCGAGTCCTAGGATTAGCCCCGCCCTAGATTCCCTATGGCGATTTTCCTTTTGCCGTCTCCTTTAACTGCCGCCCTGCCAGCCAGACAGCCACTCTATGGTTCTGTGGATGGGTCAGGAACTTGGCTGTTTTTAGGATAGGCAAGTATCCTGCCCTCTGGAAGGCGGCGTGGCTAAGCCCAGGGCCGGCTCGCCGGCTGTGTGACAGCCGGCTATTCGTGTGAAGGGCCGGCTTGCCCTATGTCTTTTTTCCTTAGTCATTTTTCATGTGGGCACCATTTCTTGCCTTTGGCTCCTGCCAGTCGGACATCTGCGTTCAACGAGTCTGTGACTTAATGCCGGAGAGGGCTTGGATGCCATCACATTACTTGTCTGACTATTTAAGGAGAATTTTTTAGATATAGGGCTAGGCGGCCAGTCCTCGGGCCGTCTGCTAGGCTCCGGTGCCGGACAAAGGAGTGAACAATAATCATTCACAGGCATAATTCTTATCATATAGATAAAGGGTTGGGCAGTCCCCGAGAACTCCTCGGGGGTCCCATTGGTTCTCAAAATAAATTAGATAGCACGACACATACTGTCTTTCAGCTATAAAAGCGATGAAGTAGGTTTGCGTTCCATGGGCGCTCTGACTCCTTGCCTGAGTCGTCTCTCTTGCGTGCTCTTGGCTTCTGGGCATCAATGAGGTAGTAGGCATCGTTGCCTAGTACCTTGCTGACGATGAACGGTCCTTCCCAAGGAGCCGAGAGCTTGTGCTGGCCGGCTATTCGCTGGATCAGCTGGAGCACAAGGTCCCCCTCGCGGAAGGAGCGTGGCTTGACTCGCCGGCTGTGATAGCGGCGGAGACCCTGCTGGTAGATGGTGGAGCAGCTGAGTGCTACCAGCCGGGCCTCCTCCAGCAGGTCTACGCCGTCTTCGCGTGCTTCTTTGGCTTCAGCTTCCGTATACATGGTGACACGAGGCGAGTCAAACTCAACATCCGTTGGGATGACGGCCTCGGCTCCATACATGAGGAAGAAAGGAGTGAAGCCGGTGGATTTGTTCGAAGTGGTTCTGAGGCTCCATAAGACAGACGGCAATTCTTCGATCTAGCAGCCGGCTGAACGCTCCAAAGGTTCGACCAGCCGGGGCTTGATGCTAGACAGGATAAGGCCGTTGGCGCGCTCGACTTGGCCGTTGGACTGTGGGTGGGCAACGGACGCTAGGTCCAGTCGGATGTGTTGCACAGAAACGGGCAAGTGCGCCTTTGGCAAAATTTGTGCCGTTGTCGGTGATGATGTTGTGCGGTATACCATACCAGACTGTGATGTGTGCGATGAATGCCACAACACTTGGGCCATTGAGTTTCTTGATTGGTTTGGCTTCGATCCACTTGGTGAATTTGTCTATTGACACGAGTAAATGTGTCAGGCCTCCTCTGGCTGTCTTGAAAGGGCCTACCATATCCAGACCCCAGACGGCAAATGGCCAAGTGATCGGAATAGTCTTGAGTGCAGAAGCCGGCAAGTGTTGCTTGGAACTGAAGCGCTGGCAGCTGTTGCACTTTCTTACCAAATCTTTGGCATCGTCCAAAGCAGTCGGCCAGAAGAAACCGTGGCGGAAAGCTTTGGCGACGAGGGATCTTGAGGCCGCGTGATGGCCACATTCCCCTTGGTGAATGTTCTTCAGGATAGCCATCCCCTTTTCTGCTTCTACACAGCGTAGGAAGACGCCCGTTGCACTTCTTCTGACAAGCTCTTTGTTGACTATGGTGTATGCTGAAGCTCGGCGTTGAACTTGTCGTGCCAAAGATTCTTCTGCTGGCAGCTCTCCTCTGAGCAGGTATGTGAGGATTGGATGTGCCCAAGATGGCGCTGAGACTCCTGTTGCTTCTGCCAGAGAGACCAGGGTGGTTGGGCTGGGAGGCGGAGGGCTGGGCTGAGCCGTCTGCTGTGCTTCCAAAGTCCCCGAGCCGTCTGATGGAACTGGCGCCTCTTGGCCGCCTGCTGGAGCAGTCCCCGGGCCAGGAACCGGCGCAGCTACAGGTGGTCCGTCTGTTGGAGTTGGAGTGCCAAGGCCGCCCGCTGGAGCAGTCTCTGGGCCGGCCGCTGAAGCTGCGAGGCCGCCTGCTCCAGGGTCGGCAGGTATGAAGATTGACTCCGACTCTTGTGAAGGCTTGATAGATGGCTTGCGCAGGCATTGAAGAGATACGCTGGCTGGTATTGCTTGGCGGGTGGAGCCGATTTGTGCCAAGGTGTCGGCTTGCATGTTGTCGGCTCGTGGTACGTGGAGGAACTCGCAGCCATCAAAGTGTCCACTGATCTGCTGGACTGATACGTCCAAAACGTATCTATAATTTCTGCTTGCTCCATGCCTCTTTTGTGTGATATTGCTATGATATTGATGCACTTCCATACACTTTTGATCATATTTGGACTAACCTATTAACTCAGTGCACCACAGTGCCAGTTCCTGTTTTCTGCTGTTTTTCTATTTCAGGTTTCCCCCATATTAAAAGTGCTCCAAAAATTCCGGGAAAAATATAGGAAAAATCAGCGTACAGGAAGCTTCGCGAAGAACCAAAGCGGGGCCAGAGGGGAGCCAGGGGAGGCACAAGCGGCCACCTGGCGTGGCCCCACCCCTGGCTGCGCCAGGGGGGCGCCTGGGGCCCCTGCTCCGCCTCTGGTTGCCCCCCTTCGCATATATATTCCTCTCGTCCCGAAACACTCGAGGACGGAACCCTTTTTCGCGATCTCGCCTCTGTTCCGCCGCCGCAGTGCTTCCAAGATCAGGAGCATCAGGAGAATTCTTCCCGGCACCCTGTCGGAGGGGAGAACCACCACCGGGAGCTTCTCCACCACCATGGACGCTTCCTGGATGAGTCGTGAGTAGTCCACCTTGGACCATGGGTCCATGATCAGTAGCTATGTGATGTTCTCCTCCCCTCTTTGCTCTTCATGGTTTAGACCTCGTGAGCTGCCCTACATGATCGAGGCACATATGTAATCTTTCTGCTGTTGCTTGGCTGAGTTTGCTGGGATCTGATGGATTATGAGACTATGTTCAGATTGTGTTTGAGTAATATATTTGATTCACCTCTTTTATATCTATGTTCTTGAGTAATTCTTTCATGTTCTCCGTTGTTGTTTATTGCTTTGGCCAAGTAGTAGGTAGTAACTCTAAGAGGGAGCGTTATGCTTGATTGTGGGTTCATGCCCCCTGATGACTAGCTTGAGTGACAGAAACATGAGTCTAGGGGATGTGATGTTGCCACAAGGGGGAAAACAACGGTGCTTGTACTTGCGGGTGCAAGGATTGTTTACTTTATGCAAAGTTCTTTTAATGCAGTTGTCTGTTGCTTTGAGTTTACACTTTGGGTGGGATTCGCAACTTAATACCAGCGAGATGTTCTGGATAGATATCTCAAGGTGGATGATTAGTAGTAGATGCAGATGGATTTCGGTCTACTTGCCTTGGCGTACCGCCCATGCTTTTGAGCCTCTACCTTTCTTTGCAGCATAGTTAGCATTGGTTTGCGCACATAATCCTGTCAATTGCCCAGCTGTAATTTGTTTACCTCGCTTTGTTGTTTTATCGTCTTTTGGGAGAGAGACATCACTAGTGAACATCATGGGACTCCGGTCCATATTACCACCGCTGATCACACCTTCTATTTACTTCCTGTTTTTATTTCCTAGTTGCAGTCATAGCTATCATTATTATCTCTTGTGTTTGATCCTTTGTAAACAACAAGGCCGGAGGGATTGACAACCTCTCTGTACTCGTTGGGAGCAAAGTTATCTGTATTTGTGTGCAGGTCCTGTCAACCGCTAAGTCTGGCGCCGTTGACACCTACTTGTCGACCCTCGGAGTCTCACGGGATTCGATCCTTGGTATCTTTGCCAAGGGAAATTTGCCGCTATGCTACATCTCAAACCTTCCACTTGGGGTAACCAACGAGGGGCGAGAAGCCATCAAGAAAGTTTCTGGCGCCGTTGCCGGGGACTCCACTTTTCAAGATAGGGGAGTTGCACGCTATCTTTTATCTTTGCTTTTTAGTCTTGTTAGTTTACCTTTCAGTTTTTGCTTTAGTGTCCCTTACCAAAAATCACAAAAATAGTTATCTTGCTTGCTGCTGCTATGGGTTCCACCAAAAACACTAAGTGGGAGGAGTAAACCCCTTCTTCCATCACACCAATCACCACTGTCGGGATCTACAAAAGTAATAAACCTTGTGATTATGTTAGTTTTAATGGAGAGTTATGCCCATGGCATGGTCTCCCAGGAAAAAAGTATGAGCCTCTGTTTAAAATTGCTCCCACACTTCCCCAAACTTGGGAAGACGTCCAAACTCTTATAATAGAGAGCAATTCAAACAAAGAAGATGACACTACAATTCTGCTCAATAATGATAAAATTGATTTTGATAATTGTAGTCTCTCAGAAGTTGTCACCTTTTTACAAAGAATGTCTAGAGATCCCCACACTAGCACACTCAATCTTGCCTTCACAGAGCATATCACTAATGCTCTCATCAAAGCTAGGGAGAAGAAGCTTAGGGTAGAAGCCTCCATACCTAGAAAGCTAGAAGATGGTTGGGATCCTATGATTAAAATTAAGTTGAATAACTTCTCTTGCTATGCTTTATGTGATGTTGGAGCTAGTACCTCCGTTATGCCCAAAAGAATATATGATATGTTTAAATTGAAATCTTTTGATCCTTGTTCTTTTGGTGTTCGTCTTGTTGATTCTTCCGTGAAGAAACCTTTGGGGAAGATCGACGATGTTCTTATCATTGTCAATGACAATTATGTTCCCGTTGATTTTACTATTATGGATATTGAATGTGAACCTTCATGTCCAATTATTTTGGGACGTCCTTTTCTTCGCACCGTTGGTGCTATCATTGACATGAAAGAGGGGAATATAAAATTCCAATTCCCTCTCAAGAAAGGGATGGAACACTTCCCTAGAAAGAAGATTAAATTGCCTTTTGAGTCCGTTACACGGGCTAGCTATTCTCTTACTCTTGATAAAACTTGATCTTCTCTTTTTGCATCATGCCTAGCTTAAAGGCATAAAAGAAAGCGCTTTTGGGAGGCAGCCCACAACGAATTAGGTTTTATTTTGCTTTTGTTGTGTCTTGATGTTTGTTACTACAGTGATGGGCCTCGAACCCCTCGTTGGTTACCCCAAGTGGAAGGTGTAAGATGCAGTATTGTAGAAGTGTTTTCCCTTAGCAAAGATGCCAAGGATCGAATCCCCAGAGACTCCTAGGTTCAACAAGTAGGTGTCAACTGCTACGGCGCCAGATAGTAGCAATCAACGTGGACCTGCACACAGATACAAATAACTTTGCTCCCAACGAGTACAGAGAGGTTGTCAATACCTCCGGCCTTGTAGTTCACAAAGGATTAAAAGCAATGATAGTAGTGATAGATAGTGTTTTGCAATAGTAAATAATAGCGAAAAGTAAATAGTGGATGTGATCAATGATGGTAATATGGACCGGAGTCTCATGATGTTCACTAGTGATGTCTCTCTCCCAAAAGACGATAAAACAGCTATGTGAGGTAAACAAATTACAGCTGGGCAATTGACAGGACCACGAACGCAAACCAATGCTGACTACATTGCAAGAAAGGTTGATGTTCAAAGCATGGGCGGTACGCCAAAGTAAGTAGACCGAAATCCATCAATATCTACTACTAATCATCCATCTTGAGATATCTATCCAGAACATCTCGCTGGTATTAAGTTGCGAGTCCCACCCATAGTGTAAACTCAATGCAACAGACAACTGCATTAAAAGAACTTTGCGTAAAGTAAACAATCCTTGCACCCGCGGGCACAACCACCGTTGTTTTCCCCCTTGTGGCAACAGCACATCCCCTAGACTCATGTTTCTGTCACTCAAGCTAGTCATCGAGGGGCATGAACCCACAATCGAGCATAACGTTCCCTCTTGGAGTCACTACCTACTACTTGGCCAAAGCAATAAATAACAACGGAGAACATGCAAGAATTACTTATGAACAAAAATATAAAAGAGGTGAATCAAATATATTACTCAAGATCAATCTGAACATAATCTCATAATCCATCGTATCCCAGCAAACTCAACATAGCAACAGCATAAGGATTACATAGGTGCCTCGATCATGTAGGGCAGCTCACGAGGACTAATTAGTAAAGCACAAGAACGGGAGGAGAACATCACATAGCTACTGGTCATGGACTCATGGTCCAAGGGAGACTACTCACGAGTCATCCGGGAGGCGTCCATGGTGGTGGAGAAGCTCCCGGTGGTGATCCTCCCCTCCGGCAGGGTGCCGGGAAGAGTTCTCCTGGTGCTCCCGATCTTGGAAGCGGCGGCGGCGGCGGAACAGAGATGGGATCGCGAAAAGAGTTCCTGTTCTGAGGGTTTCGGAGGACGCTTTAAATATATGCCAAAGGGGGTCATCGGGGAAGCTTCGGGGGGCCCAGGCGCCCCCCCGGCGCGGCCCAGGGGGGGCGCCGCCAGGGCGCCTGGAGCCCTGGTGCCCCCCCC